>WOXC01005572.1:0-600000 GCA_011680675.1 Gymnobelideus leadbeateri | reverse complement strand
ACTACTAACTATCCTAAGCCACTTAAGGAAAGATAACTCATTAGAATGTTTTCAGCTCTACATTATCTTTTGCATCATCGAGTTTTTTCATTAAGTGTATCTGTATCCTTTACTTACTTTATTTAGAACCTGAAGTCATAATGAACAAAAAAAATTCTACTTTTATTTTTTCACTTTTTGGAGGAGGAAGGCAGGGCAATTGGGGTTAAGTAACTTGCCCAAGGTCACACAGCTAGTAAGTGTTAAGTGTCTGAGGTCAGATTTGAACTCAGGTTCTCCTGACTCCAGGGCTGGTGCTCGATTCACTGCACCATGTAGCCTCCCCCTCTACTTTTATTTTTGTCCTATATTACACTAGAATAAAATACATTTCAAAGACTCTTTTAATATATATATATATGTATATGTGTGTATATGCATATATATACACATACATATACATATATACACATACACACACATATATATGCATAGAATAGGAATAAGAACTGGACCTGAAATTTCATTGGTAAAGAGAAATCCCAGAAGAGGAAATTTCCTCTAGAAAATCAGCTAGCATTTTCTCTGCAACGTCTAGTCTCAGAGAACGTTGATCAGAGCACTAAGAGGTTGTGACTTGCCCAGGATCACTTAATTAGAAGACGGAATTAAACTAAGGTCTTCCTGATTTGGATATCAGCTATTCACTATACATCCCCCCCCCCCACACTTACTTTTATTTGAAAACTGAATAACACATCCCCTTTATTAACAAAACAACATTTGTACAAAAATCATAAATGCTTACAATATAAAGTTTGCTTTTGAAGTCAGATTGCCACTTAGCAATTAGATGATACTTTTTCTTTAAGGAAAGTTTCTTTCAATCTTGTTATCCCAGTCAAAAAAGTGAAAATCTCAATAGCTCATATCTCAAAGGACATTTTGTTCACTATTTGGTTTCTAAATTCAGCTGTGTGTACACACACACACACACACACACACACACACACACACTTAGGTAGTATAATGGCAGTTCTCAAATGAACGTATCTCTTCATTAAAGGGTATATCTTAATTAGCGTTATATCAGTGAAATTTTAAAAACATAACTTCTTTAGTTTTCTTCATTAAGTCATCAAGTAATATTTTTTGTTGCTCTTCACCATCATTAAAACTATATAAATCCCATTTATGTAATTGTGTTTCTCCTTCCCCACAGACATCTATTTCCAATAAACCAGGAAACCAGTTTCCATGAGAGAATTTATGTGATCTACAACTTGTTTCAAAATAATACAGCCTATATAATCCAAGAAATAGTTCATTAAAATGATGTTCAAATGCTATATAGCTATACACAGCTTTTATATACAAAAATGATATAGTATAACACAATAGAATGTTTGTTATATTTCATATATAGCTATATTGCAAATAGCTTTTAATTATAAAGGGAAAAATGAACACATGAGCCTTTCTCAAACAATGTGAATCAGAACGAATTGATTTACCTTTTCTTCATGAAGGTATAATTTTCAAGAAACTCTCTGAGCAATTGAAGATTCTACCAGACAATAGGCTTTGGGAGACCAATATATTGCATTGGTGCAAAGGGTTCATTCTGAAGGTGGTTGCAAAAAATCTTATAACCTTCAATAATAAACTCTACCAAAACTGACACAAAATCCCCCAAATGATATAAAACAAAAATTCAGTAGTTTTTGCTCGAGATGAAAAATATCAGCTACTAAAAAAGATTAATTAATTCCAAAAGGATACTGAAAAAAAATACTCTTTGAAAGATTAAGAACTATCTTTATTCACCATTAAATCCCTCACCTTTAAAAATCAGAACTGAGTTCATTGATAAACTTTGGAAATATGTCAGTTTCCATTTAAAACAACAGCAACAATGTTATACTCCTATACAAATTGTTGTGGTTGTATAGTTTTGTTTGGTTTTTTGTTTGTTTTGGAGGGAGGAAAGCAAGGCAATTGGGGTTAAGTGACTTGTCCAAGGTCACACAACTAGTAAGTGTATCAAGTGTCTGAGGCAGGATTTGAACTCAGGTCCCCCTGACTCCAGGGCCCTTGCTCTATTCACTTCGACACCTAACTGCCCTAGTGGTTGTATAGTTTTAGTGCGATTAACATGGGAGGAAATTGAGTCAATGAATGGTATTCATAATTGTTCTTCCTATCAAAGATCATGCTGAAATCCTAATTTTTGTTATTTGTTTAATTGCTTATATGTGAATCACACATTGTATCTTTATATTTCATTAAACTGGATTAATTACATTTAGTATAAAATATGACAGCATGGATAAAACAAGATAAAATAAGTCTCATTTCCATATCTACAACAGCAAGAGCTAAGTCTTCCTTATGGAAATGGGGCTTTTCTTTGAAATCCTAATATTTTAACCCTTTTTTGCAATTCTAATTATCCATCAATAATGAAATGGAACAGAAGTTTCTTGTTGAGATGCGTTTCAAAATATAAGAACAGCTCATTTATATGAATGTTGCCACATATAAGTCTGAATTTTCATTTAAGAAGTAAATTATGTTTACTTTAGTAGTATTTGATTAGATTTTTCTAAAATACGCTATATGCCTTCAAGACTTCTTAGTGTAGACTGAATTTTTTGGTATTTCATCATCATTATAAACATTGATTATCATGCTCTGCTATAATTACAATACAGTGTTGCCTTCAAGGGGAATACTGCTAGCTGCTAGCTGAGTTATTAACCTCAGACTGCTATGTTTTTTTTGAGTCAGTTATTATGTTTGTCCTAGTGTAATGGCGAGCAAAACAGTACTTTGCTCCTTGTTTCAGCTAATTAAGTGCCTTTGAGCCTCACCTTTGATTATGTCAAGTCTTTGTGGGGAAACAGTATATCTATACTGTGTTGCCCTTAATAGGCCTAAAGTCGTCACATGGAGTTGATGGTGGGAGGATCTTGCCTAAAGAGTGGAAAAGGAAGGGCAGAACAGGAAAGAGCAGATAAAAGCTCAAGCATAAAGTGGAACCATGCAGAGCTGAGAGAGAATGTTTGTGATGTTGGCACTCGTTCTGTTGTTCCGTGTTGGTGTTACTTTGTCAGACAGAAGCACTCTGTCAAATTGTGTTACTTTATCAGACAGAACCATTCTGTCTGTTGATTAGATCTTTAAAGTTATTCATAGCAACAGTCTTCATGAGTGTTGCCTATGATTGGCTTTATACATGGTCAACTCCCTCACTATCATTCTGTCAGCTATCATTCTTACTGCTGTCATAATGATGAGATATGGGCTCTGGGAGCCCCCTTGAGCTCTCCTTGAGTCCTTGAGGTACAAGCCCTTGAACTCTGATTAAATCATCTCATTTGATGAGGCATTTGCATGAGGCAAGTCCCACCCTCTGTTACTAGACTTACTAGACTTCCCACTCTATCTATCCACCCTTGAACTGGCTTAGCCCACCATGGTCTGTAGTGTCCAGGTGGCCTCCAGCTACTTCCCACCCTTAATCACTCATTGACCTCATCAACTCCTCCTGAAGACCCTCCCCAAACTCCTCCCCAGACCACCCCTAGATTCCTCCCACAACCTTCTGTATATAAGACCCCATCCTGTCTTCATGTTTGTGACAGATCCATAGAATGACCTAGCACAGGCTTAGTTTGTGTCCAAAATACAAGCGAACTTTTAATAAACTTCACTTTTCTTTGGCTGAGAAGACTTGAGCTGAATTCATTTGGCAGGACCCGGAGTGTTGGTATTTTGGGGTGTCCAGAGCAGCCCTAACCCTCTTTATGGGTGACCTCTTCAATAATGCCTACCTCTAGCTACTCCTATACTTTCAATGGCTACTTTTTCCATGGGCTGGGAAACTAGACAACCAAGTCTGTGGAAAGAATGGTTAGACCCTGCTTGAAGACATAGGAAGGCATTGCTGTGAGTTAATTGCATGAGCTTTAATTGAGCACATGGACTTGATGCTATGTGAGAGCTCTGTGACCCTGGGCATGCTATTTAAGCTGTTTGCTTTTGTTTCCTCCATTGCAAAATGGAGATAGTGCCCACCTCATATTGTTGTGAAGATCAGATGAGAGTGCTCAGCATGAAGTCCCTGCACAGTTGTTCTTCTTTCTTCATTTGTGTCTGTGAGGCACCGCCCCTTCCACAGACAGACATTCTGGTTCATGGAAAGGAAGCAAAGCGAATGCCTGTGCAGAGGAAATTAAGAAAAATCAATTTAAAACCTAAGGAACATATCGATGAGAGATTCGGACTGTTCTGAGAACTAGACAGAGAAGTGCTCATCAGATACATGTACCGAAAGGGCTTGTTTAAAGTAAAAGCAAAGGGGGCAGAGCCAAGAGGGCAGAGTAGAAGCAGGAAATTCCATGACCTCCCCCACAACCACCCCAGAAATACCTAGAAAACATGACTCTAAACAAACTTTGGAGCTACAGAACCCATAAAGTGACAGAGAGAAACAATTGTCCCACTGAAGGCAGCCTGGCAGGTCGACAGGAAGGGTTCATTGGAGCACCCTGGGAGCTGAGTGCAGTCCCGTGGGAGCTGGTTTTGGCCCCACGGCATCAGCAGACTCCAGGAGAGTGAATCCACAGCAGCTTGTGGTAATTTCCAGACTTTTCCACCCATAAACGCCAAAAAAGAAAATAAAAGGTCAGTTGGAACTCTGTTGGAAAGAAAGGGCCCTGCTCCAGCACGAGAGGTGGCAGAGGCATGGCGGCTGCAGCGGCTGCCGCATGGCTGCCTCAGGAGCTCCTGGCCTACGGATTGTAGGGGGTCCAACCAACCTTTCTCAGAGTAATCACTCTTGCTTTGACCTGCTTAGATCTGGGTTGCTTTCTTGGGTGGTAGTCCTGGCATGAGAAACACCAGTTTACCAGTGTGGTGTCTGTTAGAGAGGGCACCCTGATCACATCTCTGACAACATTTGCAAAAATCCCAGCAATTGGGACAAAGCTCTCCTCTCTGGAAGCAGAGTTCTACAATGGCAAAGAGCTCAAAAGTCAAATAATTGACTGGCAATATGAACAAGCAGAGGAAGCACAAACACACCATAGAATCCTTTTTTGGGGACAAAAAGGATTAAACCATGGAACAGGAGGAAGACAATGAAGTCAGAACTCCTGCATCAAAAGCTTCCAAGAAAAATATGAATTGCTTACAGGCCATGGAGGAGCTCAAGAAGGATTTTGAAAATCAAGTAAGAGAAGTGGAAGAAAAACTGGGAAGAGAAATGAGAAAGATGCTAGAAAATCATGAAAAGAGAGTCAACAGCCTGACTGAAGAAAAGAACACCTTAAAGTTAAAGCAAAGAATAATGATAGTTGCAGGTATGGAAAATAGCTGCAGAGTATAGTCGTTCACTGGCTTTTACATATATATATAATATATATGTGTATATATTATATATATATATAATATATATGTGTATATATTATATATATACACACATACATATATATTTGAATATTTTCAAAATTTTAAAGATTATATCAGAGAAACAATAAGGCAAACAATAATTTGGAGAAATGGGAAAACTATATGAAGACTGATAGAATAGTGTCTGACAGAAAGGTGAAATAATTGAGTTTCACATCATAGGTTAGAGATGGGTCACTGCTTATAAGGAGACACTGATATGAGGTATTGGAGTAGAAGTAGTTGTAGGGAGCATTCATATAGCTTTTATATAGTTTTTTAAGGTTTGCAAAGTGCTTTATAAATATTTCATTTACCCTAAAAATAACTTTCAGAGGTAGCTTCTATCATTATTCCCGTTTTACATATGAGGAACCTGAGGCAGTTAATAATTAAGTAGGTAAGTGACTTTTCTAGGGTCACACAGCTTGTAAGTGTCTGAGGTTAGATTTGAACTCAGGTCTTTCTGGCTCCAGGTCCAGTACACTATCCATTGTGCCAACTAGCTAACCAAAGAAAATGAAAGCAGAAGAATGGAATAGGAGAAAAGGAGGAGAAAGTTGGACACAAGAGTTGGGATAGAAAGAACATAAGGCAATTAGAGAAGCTGCTTACGGAAGACAGAAAGCAACAAGCTAACAGCTCTAAGTCAAATGAGAAATCTAGCCACAAAATCTCTGAAGCTTTACTAAGTTCACTGAAGGAGAGCTGAATTGTGCTGCTATGGATCTGTCTGAATTCAGTGCTCTCTAGAGTCAACTGTGCCCCAAGAAAAGGGAAACCTCCTAGGGGTGTCTGTGTTGCTCTTTATTGACTTTGCTTTTGAAGAGGAGAAATTCTCAGATCTGAGGAGCTTGGCAGCTCTCTAGATTAAGAGAACTGCTTATCATTGCAGGATCCTGCCAAAGGAGTTCTAAAAGAGTCTGTTACTACATGGCAGCCCGAGACTAGTAGAGATGCAGTTTTGCCCAGTAGGAGACCTGTGAGGACCAGAAGGGAAACAGCAGAAAGTGGGTTTTTTTCCTCACACTGATTATAATAGAGACTGTTCTTCAAAGAGAACCAGGACAACAAGGCCTGCCATTCATAGTAGTAAGCTGCCCTGGGCATGTGACACCTGCTCCTTATTTTCCTTCTAGGTTTCTTTAAGTGTGTGTCCACTATTCTCCAAGGACTGTGTACCTTTAAGTGTGACTAGGATTCATAGATGGAGAGTTACATTTCTATTATTTCTGTTTTTCCTTCTGTTATTCTTATTCTTGCTCTTGTCTGCTCATATAAGAGTAATTTTGTGTAAGTGGGAAGCGCGCTGGTGGGGGCTCAAGAACTATAGTAATGAATAATAGGAATATATCTCCCCTCACACTAGGATTACCACTAGAGCCTTCATAAAAGAATCTGATGAGTAGCAGTGTGATGTGCTTCTTTTTGCAAATCCCAGATCACTGTAAGTACAAATTGGGTGAGTAAGCCAATTCAGAAAGGGAGAGTGGGAGATCTACATTCTCAGGCTACCCTGTATACCTGAGGGGCTAATGCTATGCCTGGGCTACAGATTTATTTTGGTTGTTTAGAAACTAATGATTTTTGGTTATATTCCAAATTGTTAAGGTTCATGCATATGAAGTCTGAATAAGTGAGGTATTCACTCATCATTATAGATAGTGATTATATGCCTTGCTACTTTTCATCTCAAAATATTTTAAAAAATCTTTGAGGTTTTATTTCTCTAACTAAATAGTATCAGTAATTTACTGGCATTAAATATGTAGCGCCTGAGAGCATGTAAGGAGAAATTTCAAGTAATCAGCTGATCAGACTGGACCAAATCCCACGGGAAAATAAGGCATTTCATACAACCTAACAATAACTTCAGAGTTTCCACAGTGGAGAAGTGCTATCACAGGGTTTTGATCAGACAACCTAAAGGGGAAAAAAAGAAAATCATCATTTTGCATTTTCATTAAAACTTTAATCACATTAACTTGTTCCTATTGAGAATAATCAGTAAATTAAACATATATTTTAAAAAATCAGGAGTATTTCCCACCACTCCTATAAATTTGTTTGTACACATAACATAGGAACCTGTATTTCATCAGCCTAAAATCTTATAAAGCTGTATTTGGTGAAATATAGATCAAGTTAAATAGACAATCTTTGCACAAAAAAACTTACCAAGACATACTTAAGAAAATACTGAGACAAGATGATGACCAAATAATTTTTTTTTCTAAATTAAAGAAGTGTAAAATGTTAACATTACAAAGAAGGGATTGGTTATTTCATATGGAGCAAAAAGCAAAGGCAGTCTAGAAAGCTGTACTTATTGACCACACTCATCTTACCTCCTATACCCTCTTAATGATCTTTGTCTTGATAGTTTGCCTACTTTCTTTTAACCTTTTCCTATTTTCCCAGTTTGTCACCCCCTCAGCTTCACTTATCTTCCTATCCTATCTAGAAATAATCAGTAGCCTTTTTAAGTCTGTCTTACTTAAAACCCCAAAATCCCTTTACTGTCTTTTATTTTTACCCATGAGTTTTCAACATGGACAATCCTATTCTCCAAATTGCATCAAATCTTTTCCACTTTTCTCATCTCCATTCCCCATGCTTAGCAAGAGATCTCATTTTCTATATTACTGACTCATATATGCCGTGGGCTGCTCAGTGTTCAGCACTTAAGCATGACCAGTGACATGAATAAGAAATGACCAAACCATGTGAGTAGTTCTAGGAAGAATGATGAACTCCATTTATTGATTCTTAGTACAAGGTTTTTATAGAGCAAATGAGACAAACAAAGGGGACTCAAGTTTTCTAATCATTACCTTAGTCTTAGTATCCTGGAAGTAACACAGATTAGATAATTTGATAAGGATTTGTTATCTAGGTGACTAAAGTCTTAGGGTAAAACCTTTGACCTAGGCCTCAGGTATCCACTAATGCAGCCACAGTCATAAACAGATACAATTGAGAGCAAACTTCAAAGCCAAAGCTGCAATCCTCAAAAGATATCACGTTTAGAGCTGACCATCCAAAGATACCTGAATGCTGAATCAAATATTTTAGCTCTTAATAATTAAAATTTTGGGGGCATAGCCTATTGATCTCAGAACTCAAGTAACATCCTTATAAGTGTAACCCACAACAAAGAACTCGGGAGCTAACTTAACAAAAAAAAGTCACATCTCAAAGAGGTTCTTGTTTTAAAGTCCACAATTAGGATTTAATATCTGAGTCCTGAACCAGGCCTCTTTGGCTCCCCACACATATAGAGGAACAATCTGGCCACAGAACCAGGAAAACATGGGTTTGAGTTTAGCTATTGACACAGACCAACTTGGTGATCCTGGCCAAGTCACCCTAAAGTACTCTAAAGCAGTGGTGTAAAACTCAAATGGAAATGGATCCACTAAACTATATATAAGGTTCCCTGCATAGTGCTGATACTCAAACCAGGAAGAGCAAAAACAGAGAAAGAAAATTATAGACCAATATCCCTAATGAACATTGATACAAAAATTTAAAATGAAATACTAGTAAAGAGTTTACAGCAATGACTGGGTGGGATTTATACCAGGATTGGTTCAATATTAGGAAAATTATCAGCATAATTGACCATATCAATAATTAAATCAACAGCAATCATATAATTATCTCAATGGATACAGAAATAGCTTTTGACAAAATACAGCACCCATTCCTATTAAAAACACTAGAAAGTGAAAAAATCATGTAAAAGGGGACTCTGAACAACTTCTGGAGCTCCAGCACCCACAGAACGACACAGAGAAGCTAACCTCCTGTTGAAGACAGCCCAGCAGCCCTGCAGGGAGTGGCCAGCACAGCGCTCTGGGAGCTGACAGCACAGAGCTCTAGGAGCTGAGCCCAGACCCGTGTGAGCCTCGGTTTTAGCCCCAGGGTGGCCGGGCCAGCAGCCAACTGGAAGGACCCCAGAACACCAGCAGCTGTGGCGATTCCAGAATTATCAACACAGATATACCTAGGACAAAGTGAGATGTTAGTGCCCTATGGACTTTGGGACCAGTATTTGGGGAACAAGTCAGGCTTCTTCCCCTGGGGGCAAGAAGTGTCTGAGGGGACATGGCACAGACACCATTTTGCAGCTTCAGTTGCAGCTTCAGCTCTTGGCTTGTGAATTGTAGGGGGATCCAGTGATCAGTCTTGGGGGGGTAATCACTCTTGCATTAACCTCCCTGGATCTGGATTGTGGTCTGGGGTGGAGGTTGTAGGGTGGGTATCCAGCTTGCCAGAACCAGAAGTTGTGAAGACCCCAACGTTTGGGACAGAAGCTCCCCTGGCTGGTGGCAGAGTCCTACTGTGGCAACAAGCCCAAAAGTCAAGTAATTAAGTGGCAACATGCCTAGGCAAAGGAAACAAATTAAACAGAAAAATTCAACATTAGACTCCTATTTTGGGGGCAAAGAGGATTGAAGCATGGAACAGGAGGAGGACTGTGAGGTCAGAAATCCTGCACCAAAAGCTTCAAATGAAAATATGAATGGGTTACAGGTCATAGAGGACCTTAAGAAGTATTTTAAAAACCAAATAAGAGAAGTGGAGGAAAAATTGGGAAGAAAAATGAGAAGGATGCAGGAAAAGTATGAAATGAGAGTCAACAGCCTGACTGAGGAAAATAGGAGGCTCAAAAGGGCAATGAGGAGAAGAATGCCTTAAAAAGCCGAATTTGCCAGATGGAAAAAGAATCTCAAAAGTTCACTGAGGAGATTCATTCCTTCAGAGTTAGACTGGAGCAAATGGAAGCTAGTAACTTTATGAGAAATCAAGATGCTGTTAAGCAGATCCAAACAAATGAAAGATTAGAAGGCAATGTGAAATATCTCATGGGAAAAACCACTGACCTGGAAAATAGATCCAGGAGAGATAATTTAAAAATTATTGGACTACCTGAAAGCCATGATCAAAGAAAGAACCTAGAAATCACCCTTCAAGAAATTCTCAAGGAAAATTGCCTTGATGTTTTAGACGCAGAGGGGGAAATAGAGGTTGAAAGAATCCACAGATCACCTCCTGAAAAAGATCCCAAAAAGAAAACCCCTAGGAATATTATAACCAGGTTCCAGAATTCCCAGAACAAGGAGAAAATACTACAAGCAGCCAGGAAGAAACAATTTCAATATTGTGGAAACACAATCAGTATAGCACAGGACCTGGCAGCTTCTATACTGAGGGATCGAAGGGCATGGAATATGATATTCTGCAGGGCAAAAGACCTGGTATTAAAACCAAGAATCACATACCCAGCAAAACTGAGTATTTTGTTTCAGGGGAAAATATGGTCATTCAGTGGAATAGAGGGCTTTCAAGCATTCTTGAGGAAAAAACCAAAGTTGAACAGAAAATTTGACATTCAGACACAAGAAGCAAGAGATGCTTGAGAAGGTAATCAGGGAAAAGAAATCAAAAGAACTTATCAAAGTTGAACTATTTACATTCCTACATGGAAAAACAATAACTGTGATTGATGGAACGTTTCTCATTATGAAAATAATTGAAGAAGGGTGTATGAGCATATGAATACATATGTGAATGTGTGTATGTATGTTTACAGGTATACATGCATAGAGGGCACAGGTTGAATTTGGTGGGAAGGGATGATACTTAAGGGGTGAAGTTAAGAGGTGAGAGAGGAAAGTGGCAAGAGGAGATGGGGAGAGACAGGGTAGGGTAAACTATCTCATGTAGAAGAAGCAAGGGGAAGTGGGTGCAGGGGAGGGGAAGAACAGGAAGGCAAAAAGGCAAAACCATATTGTCATTGAATTTGGCTCAGGGAGAGAATGACATACATACTAAATGGGATATCTCACCCTGCAGGAGGGGGGAGGGGGATGAGAGGCAGTAAGATGGAGGGGAAGGCATTCAGTGGGGAGGAGAGGTTGGTAGTTACCACTTTTGAAGAGGGACAGGATCAAAGCAGGGAATGGACCAGGTGGGGGGTGGGATGGGTGGGTGGGAAATATAAGCAGTCTTTTACAATATATCTACTATGGTAATGTTTTGCATAGCTATACATGTACAACACATACTGAATTGTTTATCTTCCCAGAGGGAATGGGTGACAAAGGAGGAAGGGAATGGATCTGAAATTCGAGGTTTTAAAATTAAATGTTTCAAATATATATAAATACTATTATTAATACTATTTTGTATGTAATTGGGAGATAAGATGTACGGGCATTGGGGCATAGAGATTCACCTTGCTCTAATGATAAAGTCAAAGGGGGTATGGGAGAAGATAAGGGAGAGAGCAGAGCGGATGAAGGGATATCTTATAGGACTGCTATTCTGGGGTGGTGGGTAGGGGAAAAATGGGGAAAAAATTGTAACTCAAAATCTGGCGGAAATGAATGATGTAAACCAGAAGTTAATAAAGTGTTTGTTAAAACCAAAACCAAAAACAAACCACTAGAAAGCAAAGGAATAAGTGGAGCTTATCTTAAAATAATAAATAATATTTTTAAAACCATCAGCAAGCATTATTGGTAATGGGGATAACCTAGAAGCCTCCCCAGTACAATTAGGGGTGAAGCAAGGATTCCAATTATCACCTCCATTATTTAATAGTGTACTAGAAATGTTAGCTATAGCAAAAAAGAAGAAAAAGAAATTAAAGAAATTAGAATCGGCAATGAGGAAACAAAACTATCACTCTTTGCAAATAATATGATATTATACTTAGAAAATCCTGGAGAATCAATTAAAAAACTACTTGAAATTGTTAACAACTTTAGCAAAGTTGCAGGATACAAAATAAACCCACATAAATCATCAGCATTTCTATATACTACCAACAAAGTCCAGCAGCAAGAGATCAGAAAGAGAAATTCTATTTAAAATAACTGTAGACAATATAAAATACTTGGGAGTCCATCTGCTAAGACAAACCCAGGAACTAAGGAACACAATTATAGACAGCAGTGGAGAAGTCAGCAGTTAGTGCAGTTTAAACTCTCCTGCTACCATGCACATTCTGCCCACACCCACACAGCCTGCTCCTCCCACTGGCTGTAACTACTGTTGCTGCTGCCGCCACTACCCCAGAGCTATTTCTTGCTCACCAGCCACCTTCCAGGGCAAGACTCCAGAGCAAGGGTTGTCAGAGCCCTTTCTGTCTAATGGTCAGAACTCCTCCTCTCCCTAGCTTGATCAGGATGTCTGGGCAGAAAGTACCTGAACCCCTCCATCGAGTGAGTCCAATCCTTCTCCTCTCTGCAACCTGCAGATCCAGAAGTTAATCAAGATGCTATTGAATTGGTCAGACTAATACAAGAAATTGGAGACAAGTTGTATTTTGAATGCCTTGTTCACAATTTAATTGTCCATGTTTTCCAGCACAACCTGAAGTTGACTGACAAATGGCTTTAACAGTGAAGATTCTCAGTATGTTCACATTGTAAAAGAGCTTGTGGGGAGAAGAAATATGAAGAAACTTCTTAGAAAGTTTAAAAAGAGTTTTTCAGTGAATGCTCATAAGAACATCTATACCAGGGGCAGGAAACTGCATTGAAGATTTGTCAGAAGTCATTCTTTTCAACCATGGAAAATCATCAAGAGCAAAATACATTAAAAGCCAAAAGGATACTTGGAACCTAGAGGGTTTTTTTTTCTCTATTTCAGCATTTTTCACCAAGGTTCAGTGTGGAAAACTAATGTGAAAATGAATGAATGTTACATGTCATTACAGGTACAAATAAAATGTCTGCTTTATGAACAATGTCTCTGAGGGATTTCTAGTTAAATCTGCTTCATATGAACACTGAATGTGTTGCAATCTGCATACATTTAAAGACCATGTAATTTCCAACTACATATGTACATAAAGAACTTGTTTCTTACTAAGCCACATTTTGGGTCTTATTTGGATTCTTCTTGATACAATGACTGATTACTTATACAAAGTATATTATGAATTGAACCAGTTCAGTTTCTTTTAGATGTACTTGGATTTGAAAGATTTTTTTTTTGCAGGAAAAGTAATTGTGGATTTAAGAAACAGAAAACAAGTAAATTTGGCAATTTTCTTTTTTTTTTTTTTTTTTGCTCAATACCATGTCTTTATTTTTTTTTTAAACAAATGTTTTATTAACTTCTGTTTTACATCATTCATTTCTGCCAGATTTTGAGTTACAATCATTTTCCTCCCATTGTTCCCCTACCCAACCTCCCAGAATAGCAGTCCCACAAGATATCGCTTCCTGTCTTTCTCCTGTTCCATGCTTTAATCCTTTCTGTTGCCGAAGTAGGAGTGTAAAGTTGGGGTACTCTGTTTATTTTGCTTCCTTTGCCTACTCATGTTGCCACTCAGTCACTTGACCCCTGGGCTTTTTATTTTTTTTTGCCACAGTAGGACTCTGCCACCAGATAGGGGAGCTTCCATCCCAAACTCTGGGGTTTTCTCAGCTGCCAGAGGTATTAGTTGGGTGCCCTCTCTGAAGCCTCCACACGTTCTGGCAAGTTGGTCACACACCCCAGACCACAATCCAGATCCAAGAAGGTTAAAGCAAGAGCAATTACCCCCCCCCCAGACTTATCGCCCAGTCCCCCCACAGTCTGCAGGCCAGGAGCTGAAGCTGCAACATGGCACCGGCTGCACCAAAGCATCTCAGCAGCTTCTCACCCTGGGGGCAAAAGCCACACACTCCCAACTACTGGTCCCAAAGTCCACACTGCACTGACCTCTCACTTTGTCCTTGGCATCTATGTGTTGATAATTCTGGAAAGGCCATAGCTGTTGGTGTTCTGGAGTCCCTCCAGCCAGCTGCTGGTCAGGCCACCCTGGGGCTAAAACCTCTGGCTCATGCAGGGCTGGGGTGGGCTCCCAGAGTGCTGTGCTGGCCGTTCCCTGCCAGGCTGTCCTCAGTGGGAGATTAGCTTCTCTGTGTCATTTTGTGGGTTCTGTAGCTCCAAAGTTTGTTCAGAGTCTCCTTTTACATAAATTGGAAGTGGTGGGAGCTGGAGCTGTGAGGAAGTCCTGTTTCTACTCTGCCATCTTGACTCATGAATCAGGTATTTTTAAAAAATCTGGTTTTTACTTTTTTTTCAGAGTTTAAAAAGAAAATTTTAATCAAAACATTGAATAATGAAACTTAAATTCTAATTTTAAAACAAACCATATTTGAAAAGATTTTCAAGATCATCCTAAAATAGGATACATGTAGAATCATAGTAGCATATAGGAAATGGAAAGTTAAAGATATTTTTTTTTCTGTTGAAGTCATTCAGTTTCAGGGAAATCACTTTATTTTTTTCAATGAGGAAATTGAAGCTCCCATGTATCAAAATAACTTGCTCTAGAATGTACTTGCTATAATAACAGCAAATCTAAATCCTATACATTCACAGTGTCATAATCCAGAATGGAAAAATTCTTTAATCCAACCTCAGTGTACTTGAAATTGTATTTGAATAGAAATATAAGATTAGGAATTGGAGTAAAAGCTGTCAAACTGGATGCTGTTTCCTTGATTTCTTTGACAGAAATATTTTCATAAAGATTTGAAGCAATGTTTTATTCTCCCTTCTCCCAAATTATTCAAATGTTGAATTTTCAATGTTTTTTGGCACAGGATGTGTTTCTTTATAATGTACATCTGGTAACTAGATGAAAAGGAAAAAAACTCCATTTCTCAACTTGCCCAGGGTTACATGGCTAGTTATTTTTGTGTGGGTGTTAAGTATCTGAGGCTTGAACCAATCCCGGGTCCTCCTGACTCTGGGGCCAGCACTCTTACTCACTGTGCCACCTAGCCACCCCTATTTCTCTTTATCTTTAGATGTAAAATCTTTGTCAAGTGAATATTTATATGATGTTATATGGTTTGCAAGATATTTTATAGTCCTTTTTGTTCCTTATAACAGTAGAGAAGCAGTATGTTATAGTGGATATGAAACTACCCTCAAAATCAAGTACAACCATGGTTCATATCCTTCTTCTGACACATAAACTATCTCTGAGACCCTAAACAATTAACTAACTCTTAGTGACACAGACAATTCTCTACAACTGTGAGTTGAAGAATTGTTATAGATATGCATTGGTAAAGGGAGTTTCTTTACTGTGAAATTCCTTACATTGATGCATAGGTGCTAACAAAAAAACAAATTAGGAGTCAGAATTTTTTGATGGTTGGAATCATATTACAGGTGTTCTGCTACATTTCCAAGTCTCAGCACTGCAGTGAGGTGACTTTTATTTTGTGGAACTTAGGCAAAATGATGGCACAGGTTAGTATCTTGTACTATCACTATGGAGTGTGGGGGTAATTATTTTCAAATCATAGGTAGAAATTGAAGAATTTAAAGTATGTGAAAATAGTCTGTGAATATATTTAATTCATTTGCAAACATTTATTAAGTCCTGTTGCCATGTATCTGGTGCTATGTTAGGTACTGGGAATATAAAAACAAAAATGAAATAGTTCTTGGTCACAAGGAACTTATAGTCAATCAGGAGCAATAACATGGGAGAGGCACTAATAGCCAGAAGGATCAGGAAAGGTTTTGTGTAGGAGTGCATTTTGAGATGAGCTCTGAATAAAACAGAATACTGAAAGGCATAAATAAAGAGGGTCTGCTTTCCATGCTTACAAAGGCATGGAAACATGGAATGTGGGGAACAGGAAGAATGAAGGCTTGATGGGAAATGATGTATAACAAGTCTGAAACATTAGACTGGAGCATAAAGGGTAAAGGCCTTTAAATACCCATCAGAGGAGTTTGTATTTGATCCTAGGAGTAATAGGGAGTTACTGGCCTTTATTGAGCACAGTAATGTGTGATTTAGGAATATCATTATAACATTTATGTGGAGGTTGGATTGGTAGGTTGGTGTCTGAATGGAGAGAATCAAGGCAGGGAGATAACTTTAAGAAATGTTGGAAGAAGGTGGAGTTACACCCAGGTGAACACATTAGAATATTATCTCATAATATATGATTATCTATTTATGGATAATGTATATGTCTACATATATCTGTATATCTATATAGGCATGTGTGTGTGTGTGTGTGTGTGCTTAATTGTAGCCTTCAGGGGGGAGGGGAAAGGGGAAAAGTAAAGTAAAAAGTATACAGCAGAGGACAAAAGAAAACATAGAAGGAAGCAAAGATAGACAACTTTGAAAATAATGCGTAGTATTCATTATATAGGTTTTCTTGAAATGGAAATTTATTGCTTTATATTGATACTTTTATGTTCTGTTGTGTACATGGCAATTTTTTTCTTCTCTTATTTTGTATTTAAGTTTGAAATAATTTTTTAAAAATATGAATATCTCAAAATCATATTATTTGAAATTGGAAAGAACCTTTGAGATCACATCTTCAGCCCCCTCTTGATTTTATACACTAAGGAACAGAGACCCAGAGAGGTTAAATGGGTCTCAGGGTCACAAAAATAGTAGATGATTGTGCTGTTATTCACATACACATCTACATGTCTAGTGATTTTGTACATTTCTTCAGAAATAAAAAAAAATTGTAGCATTTAAAAAAGATCATATTCTGTTATATGTTTCCTTTGTAAGTGGTCATTTTGGTCAGTATTTGAGATAGTTAATTGGAAGAAAACAGTCTGACTGTCAATATATGACAAAGAATCTTCTGGTGAGCACAGGAAACAAGGTAGACTGTAGTTTACATTCCTCTGAGGGCATGCACTAGCACAATGCTTTTGAAGCTAGCAATACTGGAGCTTTCCTGATGTTGGTACTGCAGAGCATCTTGAACCTTTAGTGTTTGGAATGGAGATTGTGATTTCTTTCCTGAAAAGTGAATCTTCAAACTGCTTAGTTGGAATATAATAATAACAGCCTCAAGGAACTTTTGAAGACTGTCCATGTTCCTCCAGGGAGAAATTGCTTTTCCTTTTCTGGAACATGCATAAATCTTTGTATTTTTTTTTCAGTTTTGATATCCTTTTCAGTGTCATACCTACTGTATACTTGCATAAGTTTTTCATACTTGCTCTTAGATTATAATCTTTTGTTTTGTTTTGTTTTTTTGGAGGGGGACGGGCAGGACAATTGGGGTTAAGTAACTTGCCCAAGGTTACATGGCTAGTAAGTGTTAAGTATCTGAGGTCAAATTTGAACTCAGGTCCTCCTGACTCCAGGGCCACACTATTCACTGAGTCATGTAGCTGCCCCAATTATTATTATTTTTTAAAGCAATTGGGGTTAAATAACTTGCTCAAGGTTACACGGCTAGTCATTATTTATGTGTGGGTGCTCATTTTCTGAGGCCGGATTTGATTTCGGGTCATCCCAACTCCGAGGCTGGCGCTCTTACTCACTGCGCCACCTAGCCGCCCCTTTAGGGCAATTGGGGGTAAGTAACTTGCCCAAGGTTACACGGCTAGGTTTTTTGTTTGTGTGGATTAAGTGTCGGAGGCTGGCTCCAAACTCAGGTTCTTCTGACTCCAGGGCCGGCGCTCTATTCACTGCACCACCTAGCCGCCCCAGCTGCCCCAATTATAATCTTTATAAAGGCAAGATATTATTTTCCTCTCTGTCACTTCATGATAAATACTTGAAAGTCATTGAATGAATAATTTCTTGGTGTAAAAATCATCAGTTTAAATATTAAATGTTATGACCTTCACAGAATACATTTTTACTATTTCAAATAGCCTACTTTTTGCTTATGAACACTGTTCATATTATTCTCTTAATTGTCCAATCTAACACTTTTCTTTTTTTTTTCTTTTTAAGAACATTTTTATTTAAAGTTTTAAGTTCCAAATTCTATCCCTTCCTCCTCTTCCCCCTTCCTGAGATAGTAAGCAATCAGATATAGGTTGTATGTGTGCAATTCTGTAAAACATTTCCATATTAGTAATTTTGTACAAGCAGCTCAAATAAAAGAAAAAATGACAGAAAGAAAGTGAAAAATAGAATTCTTCAGTCTGTATTCAATCAATATCACTTCTTTCTCTGGATGTGGATATTTTACTCATGCCTTGGGATTGTCTTAGATCATTGTATTGCTAAGAATAGTTAAATCATTCACAATTCTTCCTCCAACAACATTGCTGTTACTGTTGTACAATATTCTCCTGCTTCTGTTCACTTCACTATGTATCAGTTCATGTAAATCTCTGTAGTTTTTTTCTGAAATCATCCTACTTGTCATTTCTTACAGCACAATAATATTCCATTACAATCATATACCACAGTGTGTTTAACATTCCCCAATTGATGGGCATCCCTTTGATTTCTAATTCTTAGCCACCACAAAAAAAGGTGCTATAAATATTTTTGTACAAATAGGTCCTTTTCCCTTTTTTCTGGATGTCTTTGGGATATAGACCTAGCAGTGGTATTCCTGGATCAAAGAGTATGCAGTCCCCTTTGGGCACAGTTCCACATTTGCCCTCCAGAATGGCTGTCTCAATTCACAACACCATCAACAATGCATTAGTGGGGGGTGGGGGGTGGAGCCAAGATGGTGGAGTAGAAACAGCGCATCCAAGCCACTCTCCCCCCAGATCACCTCCAAACTATGTAAAAGGAGACTCTGAACAACTTCTGGAGCCCCAGCACCCACAGAACGACACAGAGAAGCTAACCTCCTGCTGAGGACAGCCCAGCAGCCCTGCAGGAAGGACCAGCGTAGCAGTCTGGGAGCCAGCAGCGCAGTGCGCAGAGAGTGGGGAGCCGAGCACCCGAGTCACGGTTTTAGCCCCAGGGCGGCAGGGCCAGCAGCCGGCTGGAGGGACCCCAGAACACCAGCAGCTGTGGCAACTCCAGAATTATCAACATAGACATGCCTAGGACAAAGTAAGAGGTTAGTGTCCTATGGATTTTGGGACCGGTATTTGGGGAATGCGTCAGCTCCCTCCCCTGGGGACTAGAAACCACTGAGGAGACACGCCATTTTGTAGTTTTCAGAGGCAGCTCCAGCTCCTGACCTGTGAACTGTAGGGAGATCCAGCGATCAGTCTTGTGGGGTAATCGCTCTTGCTTTAACCTCCCTGGATCTGGATTGTGATCTGGGGGGGAGGTCGTGGGTGGGTTTCCAGTTTGCCAGAAACAGAAGTTGCCCCCCACATGTTCGGGACGAAAATTCCCCTATCTGGCGGCAAAGCCATACTGTGGCAACAAGCCCAAAAGTCAAGTAATTAAGTGGCAACATGCCAAGGCAAAGGAAACAAATTAAACAGAAAAATGCAACCCTAGACTCCTACTTTGAGGGCAAAGAGGGTCGAAGAATAAGGGAAGAGGACTGTGAGGTCAGAAGTCCTGCTCCAAAAGCCCCAGGGGAAAACATGAGCAGGTTACAGGCCATAGAGGACCTTAAGGAGGACTTTAAAAATCAAATAAGAGAAGTGGAGGAAAAATTAGAAAGAGAAATGAGAAGGATGCAGGAAAAGTATGAAATGAGGGTCAACAGCCTGACTGAGGAAAACAGCACCTTAAAAAATAGACTAACTCAAATGGCAAAGGAGGCCCAAAAGGGCAATGAGGAGAAGAATGCCTTAAAAAGTCGAATTTGCCAGATGGAAAAAGAATCTCAAAAGTTCACTGAGGAGATTCATTCCTTCAGAGTTAGACTGGAGCAAATGGAAGCTAGTGACTTTATGAGAAATCAAGATGCTGTTAAGCAGATCCAAACAAACGAAAGATTAGAAGGCAATGTGAAATATCTCATGGGAAAAACCACTGACCTGGAGAATAGATCCAGGAGAGACAATTTAAAAATTATTGGACTACCTGAAAGCCATGATCAAGGAAAGAACCTAGAAATCACCCTTCAAGAAATTCTCAAGGAAAACTGCCCTGATGTTTTAGATCCAGAGGGCAAAATAGAGGTTGAAAGAATCCACCGATCACCTCCTGAAAAAGATCCCAAAAAGAAAACTCCCAGGAATATTATAGCCAGGTTCCAGAATCCCCAGATCAAGGAGAAAATACTACAAGCAGCCAGGAAGAAACAATTTCAATATTGTGGAAACACAATCAGAATAGCCCAGGACCTGGCAGCTTCTACACTGAGGGATCGAAGGGCATGGAATATGATATTCCAGAGGGCAAAAGAACTGGGAATGAACCCAAGGGTCACCTACCCAGCAAAACTGAGTATTTTGTTTCAGGGGAAAATATGGTCATTCAGTGGAATAGAGGACTTTCAAGCATTCTTGAGGAAAAAACCAGAGTTGAATAGAAAATTTGACATCCAGACACAAGAAGTAAGAGATGCCTGAGAAGGTAATCAGGGAAAAGAAATCAAAAGGAACTTATCAAAGTTGAACTATTTACATTCCTATATGGAAAAGCAATAACTGTGACTGATGATATCTTTCTCACTATGAAAATAATGGAAGAAGGGGTGTGGTCATATGAATACATATGTGAATGTGTGTGTATATGGTTACAGTTATATATGGATAGAGGGCATAGGTTGAATTTGTTGGGAAGGGAGAATACTCAAGGGATGAAATTATGAGGTGAGAGAGGAAAGTGGCAAGAGGAGATGGGGAGAGACAGGGTAGGGTAAACTATCTCATGTAGAAGAAGCAAGGGGAAGTGGTTGCAAAGGAGGGGGAGAATAAGGAAGGCTAAAAGGCAAAACTACATTCACATTGAATTTGGTTCAGGGAGAAAATGACATACATACTAAATGGGATATCTCAACCTGCAGCAGGATAGGGGGAAGGGGGATGAGAGGAGGGATGATGGATGGGAGGGCATCCTTGGGGTGAGGGGAGGTTGGAAGTACCCACTATAGAAGAGGGACAGGATCATGTAGGGAATGGACCAGGTGGGGGGTGGGATGAGTGGGAGGGAATTATAAGCAGCCTTGTACAATATATCTACTATGATAATGTTTTGCATAGCTAGACATGTACAACATATACTGAATTACTTATATCCCAAGAAGGAATGGGTGACAAGGGAGGAAGGAAATGGATCTGAAATTCAAGGTCGTAACATTAAATGTTTCAAATATATATATAAATACTATTATTAATACTCTTTTGCCTATAATTGGGAGATGAGATGTGCAGGCATTGGGACACAAAGATTCATCTTCCTCTAATGGAAAAGTCGATGGGGGTATGGGAGAAGGTATGGGAGAGAGCAGATTGGAGGAAGCGATATCTTGTGGGACTGCTATTCTGGGAGGTTGGGTAGGGGAATAATGGGGGGAAAATGATTGTAACTCAAAATCTGGCGGAAATGAATGATGTAAAACAGAAGTTAATAAAGTATTTGTTTAATAAAAAAAAAAAGAAAATAATGGAAGAAGGGTGTATGGTCATATGAATACATATGTGAATGTGTGTGTATATGGTTACAGTTATATATGGATAGAGGGCATAGGTTGAATTTGTTGGGAAGGGAGAATACTCAAGGGATGAAATTATGAGGTGAGAGAGGAAAGTGGCAAGAGGAGATGGGGAGACACAGGGTAGGGTAAACTATCTCATGTAGAAGAAGCAAGGGGAAGTGGTTGCAAGGGAGGGGGAGAATAGGAAGGCAAAAAGGCAAAACCACATTCTCATTGAATTTGGTTCAGGGAGAGAATGACATACATACTAAATGGGATATCTCAACCTACAGCAGAATAGGGGAAGGGGGATGAGAGGAGGGATGATGGATGGGAGGGCATCCTTGGGGGGAGGGGAGGTTGGAAGTACCCACTATAGAAGAGGGACAGGATCAAGTAGGGAATGGACCAGGTGGGGGGTGGGATGAGTGGGAGAGAATTATAAGCAGCCTTGTACAATATATCTACCATGGTAATGTTTTGCATAGCTAGACATGTACAACATATACTGAATTACTTATCTCCCAGAGGGAATGGGTGACAAGGGAGGAAGGAAATGGATCTGAAATTCAAGGTCTTAAGATTAAATGTTTCAAATATATATAAATACTATTATTAATACTCTTTTGCTTGTAATTGGGAGATAAGATGTGCAGGCATTGGGTCACAAAGATTCACCTTCCTCTAATGGAAAAGTCAAAGGGGGTATGGGAGATGATATGGGAGAGAGCAGACTGGAGGAAGCGATATCTTGCGGGACTGCTATTCTGGGAGGGTGGGTAGGGGAAAAACAGGTGGGTAAAAATAAAATAAAAAAAATAGACCTATGAATGGTGTAGTTTTACATATATATGTATATGTATATGCATGTGTGTGTGTGTGCATCTTTACTTGTAGCCTTCTTTAGGGAGAGAGAAAAAACTAAAAGTGCATGATAGACAACAGAAAATGTGGAAAGAAGCACAGAAGAGTAGGGTAGCTTTGAAAACAATGTGTAATATTTATTACATAGTGTTTTCTTAAGTAAAAAGTCTAAAATGGAAAAAAAAATTGGAAATTGAGGGAAAGTCCATCAGTTGGGAAATGACTGAACAAGTTGTGGTATATGAATGTAATGGAATACTAGTGGTCCATAAAAATTGATGAGCAGGCAGATTTCAGAAAAACCTGGAAAAACTTATTTGAACTAATGCTGAGTGAAGTGAGCAGAACAAGGAGAACATTGTACATAGCAGCAACAACATTGTGAGATGACCAACTTTGATAGACTTAGCTCTTCTCAGTAATTCAATGATTTAAGACAATTCCAAGAGACTCATGATCCAGTCCAGAGAAAATACATCCAGAAAAAGAACTATGGAGTCTGAATGCAGATTGAAGCATATTATTTTCTCTCTCTCTTTTTTCTTCCTCATGATTTTTCCCTTTTGTTATGATTCTTCTTTCAAACCATGACTAATGTGGAAATATGTTCAATGTAATTGTACATGTATAGCCTGTATCAGATGGCATGCCCTCTTGGGGAGGAGGAGGGGAGAGAGAGGGAAAATTTTAGAACTCAAAATCTTATAAAAGTAAATGTCAGAAGCTAAAAATAAATAAATATTCAAAAAAAGAATGAATGAAATAACTTGTAGTTACACAGAAAATGAAAGGGAGAAACCAGACTTATTCACAGAGGACATTTTCTGTATAAGATACTTTGTTTTTTTTTTTTAATTAAACAAATGCTTTATTAACTTCTGGTTTACATCATTCATTTCCACCGGATTATGACTTACATTTTTCCCCCATTTTTTCCCTACCCACCACCCCAGAATAGCAGTTCCACTAGATATCCCCTCATCCAATCTTCTCTCTCCCATATCTTCTCCCATACCCCCTTCAACTTTGCCATTAGGGCAAGGTGAATCTCTGGGCCCCAATGCCTGGATATCTTATGAAACATTTAATTTTAAAACTTTGATTTTCAGATCCATTCCCTTCCTCCCTTGTCACCCACTCCCTCTGAGAAGATAAGCAATTCAGTATGTGTTGTACATGTATAGCTATGCAAAACATTACCATAGTAGATATATTGTAAAAGACTGCTTATATTTCCCTCCCGCCTGTCTCACCTCCCACCTGGTCAGTTCCCTGTCCCTCTTTGATAGTGGGTACTTCCAATCTTCCCTCCCCCCAGAATGCCCTCCCCTCCATCATCCCCCCTCTCCTCCTCCTTTCCCCTACTCAGGAGAGTGAGTGAGGGTAAGATATTCCATTTAGTATGTATGTGATTCTCTCCTTGAGCCAACTTCAGTGAGAATATGCTTTTGCCTTTTTGCCTCCCTGTTCTTCCCCTCCCCTGCAACTACTTCCCCTTGCCTCTTCTACATGAGATAGTTTACCCTACCCTGTCTCTCTCCATCTCCTCTTGCCACTTTCCTCTCTCACATCTTGACTTCACCCCTTAAGAATCATCCCTTCCTTGGGGCAGCTAGGTGGCACAGTGAGCAGAGCACTGGCCCTGGAGCCAGAAGGACCCGAGCCCGGATCCGGCCCCAGACACCCAACACACAAACAAAAACCCAGCCATGTGACCCCGGGCAAGTCACCCAACCCCAATTGCCCTCCAAAAAAAAAAAAAAAAGAATCATCCCTTCCCATCAAATTCAACCTGTGCCCTCTATCCATGTATACCTGTGAACATATGCCATGTACCCTTCTTCAATTATTTTCATAATGAGAGAAGTTTCATCAAACACAGTTATTGTTTTTCCATGTAGGAATGTAAATAGCCCAACTTTGATAAGTTCCTTTTGATTTCTTTTCCTTGATTACCTTCTCAAGCATCTCTTGCTTCTTGCATCTGAATGTCAAATTTTCTATTCAACTCTGGTTTTTTCCTCAAGAATGCTTGAAAGTCCTCTATTCCACTGAATGACCATATTTTCCCCTGAAACAAGATACTCAGTTTTGCTGGGTAGGTGACCTTTGGCTTCAATCCCAGCTCTTTTGCCCTCTGGAATATCATATTCCATGCCCTTCGATCCCTCAGTGTAGAAGCTGCCAGGTCCTGGGCTATTCTGATTGTGTTTCCACAATATTGAAATTGTTTCTTCCTGGCTGCTTGTAGTATTTTCTCCTTGATCTGGGAATTCTGGAACCTGGCTATAATATTCCTAGGAGTTTTCTTTTTGGGATCTTTTTCAGGAGGTGATTGGTGGATTCTTTCAACCTCTATTTCCCCCACTGGGTCTGAAACATCAGGGCAATTTTCCTTGAGAATTTCTTTAAGGATGATTTCTAGGTTCTTTCTTTGATCATGGCTTTCAGGTAGTCCAATAATTTTTAAATTATCTCTCCTGGATCTATTTTCCAGGTCAGTGGTTTTTCCCATGAGATATTTCACATTGCCTTCTATTCTTTCATTTGTTTGGATCTGCTTAACAGCATCTTGATTTCTCATAAAGTCATTAGCTTCCATTTGCTCCAGTCTAACTCTGAAGGAATGAATCTCCTCAGTGAACTTTTGAGATTCTTTTTCCATCTGGCAAATTTGACTTTTTAAGGCATTCTTCTCCTCATTGCCTTTCTGAGCCTCTTTTGCCATTTGAGTTAGTCTATTTTTTAAGGTGTTATTTTCCTCAGTCAGGCTGTTGACTGTCATTTCATACTTTTCTTGCATCTTTTTCATTTCTCTTCCCAAATTTTCCCCCACTTCTCTTATCTGCTTCTTAAGGTCCTCTATGGCCTGTAGCCAGCTTGTATTTTCATTTGGGGCTTTTGGTGCAGGGGTTCTGACCTCACAGTCCTCCTCCATGCTTTGAGCCTCTTTGCCCCTAAAATAGGAGTCCAATGTTGAACTTTTCTGGTTTTTTTCTGTTTCATTTGCCTAGGTATGTTGCTACTTAATTACTTGATTTTTTGGGCTTGTTGCCACAGTAGGACTCTGCCACCAGACAGGGGAGCTTCCGCCCAAACGTGCGGTCTTTACAACTTCAGCCAGTTGTGTGGCCTCTGTAAAGCCTCCACCCACTCTGGCAAGTTGGATACCCACCCCAAACTTCCCCCCAGACCACAATCCAGATCCAGGCAGCTTAAAGCAAGAGCGATTAACCCCCAGACTTATTGCTGGATCTCCCTACAGTTCGCAGACCAGGAGCTAGAGCCACTACTGATGCTGCAACATGGCTTCTGTGCTGCGTTTCTTCAGCAGCTTTTTGCCACCAGGGGAGGCAGCCGCGCGTTCCCCAGATACTGGTCCCAAAGTCCATAGGGCACTAACCTCTCACTTTGTCCTAAGCATATCTGTGCTGATAATTCTGGAATCGCCACAATTGCTGGTGTTTTGGGGTCCCTCCAGCCAGTTGAAGGCCTGGCCACCCTGGGGCTAAAACCGTGGATCTGGGCTCGGCTCTGCGCACTGCGCTGTCAGTTCCCAGTGCGCTGTGCTGCCTGCTCTCAGAGGGCTGTGCTGGCCGCTTCCTGCAGGGCTGCTGGGTTGTCCTCAGCAGGAGGTTAGCTTCTCTGTGCCGTTCTGTCGGTGCTGTGGCTCCAGAAGTTGTTTGGAGTCCCCTTTCACATTGTTTGAAATTTGTGTGGGGCAGAGCACATTGGAAGTGCTGTTTCTACTCCGCCATCTTGGCTCTGCCCCTATAAAATACTTTCAAGGCCTTTTTAATTTGGTTCATAGACTATTCAGCTCATTACAACTAAAACAGTTGATTCCTAAAACCACTAAAGGTCAAGCTCTCCCTATTCTTAATGAAATTTATTTTAAACAAACTATGCAAGTTTAACCTAGTAATGACTCACCTTCAAAATTTGTGCCTAAATACCTATAGAGATTACAAATATGATTCAGAACTTCATGTAGGGCAAGTGCAACAAGATTCATCTCATGCAGCATGTTCAAGGTTGTTTTTCCTAGTCCCATGTAGGAACTTCAGAGAATGCTTCTAGCCAGGTGGTAAACCAGCTCTGAATAGGGACTTTCACACTTTCCTGATGTAAAGGCCAGAGCTGAACAGAATTCAATGTTTAAATATAAGACTCAAGAGAAGCATAAAAAAGTAAACAGGAGAGAAAAAAAAAACATGTTCTTCAATAATGTTAAACTGTTCACATCTCTATATGGGAATGCCCTATTAGGGCAGTTAGAAGGAGTATACATAGAAAGAACATATAGGATATAGGATATAAGTTCACTTTGATGTGATGATATAAAAAAATTAAGAGGTGGAAAAAAGGATTTTCCTGGAAGGGGGAAGGGAGAGCAGAATGGGGTAAATTATATCTCATGAAGAGGTGAGAAAAACCTCTCACAGCATAAGGGTAAACGATCATCAGATTTGGCTCAAAGAGGGAATAATATACACACTCAGTTGGGTATAGAAATCTATCTTACCACACAGGGAAGTGGGGGGGGAGGAGGAAAGAAAAGCGGGGATGGGGCTGGTAGAAAGGAGAGCAGACTGAGGGAGGCAGTGGTTAGAAGCAAAACACTGGTGAGCAGGGAAAGGGTGAAAGGATAAAGACAAGGATAAACAGCAGGAAAAATAGGGTGGAGGAGAATATAGTTAGTAATCATAACTGAATGTGAATGGGACGAACTGTCCTATAAAATGGAAGTTGATAGCAGAGTAGATTAAATACTAAAATCTTACAATATGGTGTTGTAATGGGAATGGGAATTTGAAGATCTTCCCTGGCCCTTAATAGACCTAGGGGGGAGTTTGAAGACCTCCCCTGCTTTGAAAGTAAACTCTGCCCCCTAATAGGCTGAATGTAATCACATGGAGCCTGTAATGGAGAGAATTTGCTAAAAGGTACAGCAGAGCCCAGAGGAAGCTTCCCTGCTGTGAAGATAAACTGTCTCCAGTAGTCTAAATATAGTCACATGGAGCCTGTGGTGGGAGGAGTTTGCTGAAGGGAAGCAGAGTCCACAGGAAGCTGGTGGTTAGAGCTAGCCAGAAGGTGGGGGAGAGAGGATGGTCATTTAGGAGATAGAGAGATTTGTGAGTAAATATTGATCTTGTATTGGTTTGTGGGAAGGCTGAAGGATGCCATGGCTCTCAGCATTATTATAGCTTCTGAATATCTTTGGTACTATGATGGAATAGGCTTACTGGTTTGGGGATTTGGCTTTCTGGTGTCTAAATAAATGCTTCGGTTCTATCCTCTAGCTGGAGAGTTTGGTATATTTTGAGATCAAACATCATGTGATACTTATAGTCACAGTCTTGCACTGGCGCTACAGTTGTTTATAAGAAACATATTTGAAGCAGAGAGACACACACAGAGCAAAGGTAAAAGGCTGGAGAAGAGTATATTATGCTTCAGCTGAAGAAAGAAAAGCAAGGGGTAGCAATCATGATTTTAGACAAAGCAAGAGCAACAATAGACCTAATTAAAAGAGACAAGAAAGGAAACTACATCTTGCTAAAAGGTACCATAGACAATGAAATAATATCAGTACTAAACACATATGCACCAAATAGCATAGCATCCAAATTTCTAAGGGAGAAGTTAAATGAGTTACAAAAGGAAGTGGGCAGTAAAATTATACTAGTGGGGGACCTCAAACTCCGCCTCTCAGAACTAGATAAATCTAACCACAAAATGAATAAGAGAGAAGTTAAGGAGGTGAATAGAAGTTTAGAAAAGCTAGACATAATAGACCTTCAAGAAATTATGAAGGAAAACTGCCCTGATAGCCTCGAACCAAACAGTAAAATAGTAATGGAAAGAGTCCACCAATCAACTCCTGAAAGAGATCTCAAAATGAAAACTTCAAGAAATATTATAACCAAATACCAAAACTCTCGAGTCAAGGGGAAAATACTGCAAGCAGTCAGAAAGAAATAATTCAAATATGAAAAAGTCACAGTCAGGCTTACATGGCACCTTAGCAGCTTCTATATTAAAGGATCTAAGGCTTGGAATAGATATTTTGGAAGGCAAAGGAACTTGGATTACAACCAAGAATTAACTACCCAGCAAAATTGAGGATAATCTTTCAGAGGAAATAGACATTCAGTGAAATAGGGGACTTTCAAAGAGAGAAAATTGGTTGGGAATGGAAAGGAATATGCCTTTTTCTCAGCAGTTTATGCACCTACACAAAAATTGATCATATATTATGACATAAAAACCTCTCAATCAAATGCAAAAAGGCAGAAATATTAAATGCATCCTTTTTGCAATAACAATTATATTTAATACAGGACCATGGAAAAAGAGATTAAAAATTAATTGGAAATGAAATCATCTAATCCTAAAGATGAGTGGGTCAAAAAATACATCATAGAAACAATTAATAATTTCATTAAAGAGAATGACAATAATGAGACAACATACCAAAATTTATGGCATGCAGCCAAAGCAATACTCAGGGGAAATTTTTTATCTCTAAATGTTTATATCAATAAGACAGAGAAAGAGCAGATTAATGAATTGGGCATGCAACTAGAAAAGTTAGAAAAAGAACAAATTTTAAAGTCCCAATTAAAAACCAAATTAAAATGCTGAAAATCAAAGGAGAGATTAATAAAATTGAAAATAAGAAAACTATTGAACTAATAAATAAAACTAAGAGCTGGTTTTATGAGGGGGGGGGGAGATAATGAAATAGATAAATCTTTGGTTAATTTGATTTAAGAAAAAAGAAGAAAATTACCAGTATCAAAAATGAAAAGGGTGGGGGTGGCTAGGGGGCACAGTGAATAGAGCACTGGCCTTGGAGTCTGGAGGACTTGAGTTCAAATTTAGCCTCACACACTTAACACAAAAACTAGCCATGTGACCTTGGGCAAGTCACTTAATGCCAATTGCCCTCCAAAAAGCAAAAAAAAAAAATGAAAAGGGTGAATTCATCACCATTGAAGAGGAATTTAAAGCAATAATTAGTTATTTTGCACAACTGTATGCCAATAAATCTGACAATCTAAGTGAAATGGATGAATATTTACAAAAGGTATATAAATTGCCCAAATTAACAGAAAAGGAAATAGAATACTTAGCCCCATTTCTCAATATTTATTAATAAATGTCTGAACTCATTTACTAGATCTGCAGTCCATATCTCCTACTGTTTTTCCTGTTGATTTATCTATTTAGGTTCAAGGTCTTTGAGATTTCTCCTTCCTGAAATCTTTGGTACTTTTGGCCTTTTTTCTTCCTTATTTTCCTTATCACTCCCTGACTCTCCTCTGATTGTGGTTTCCCTGGGACTAGATCTCAAAGAATCTTAGTCAATTCAGCAATTGACAGATCACCAGCCTAAGTCTCTGCCCCAACTGACATTTGGGTGGATAGATGACTTTTGAGGGGTCAAAACTGGCACCAGCAGGATGCTATCTTTGCTCAGGCTTGGTGGAATGCTGCACAACACCCCTACACAAATGGCAACCTGTCCCACTCTCTCAGTTCCTTAGTTCTCTGGCTACACCAACAGTCCAGAACCTACATTCAGAGATTTGCATCACTGATGGTTTTCCATTGTCATCCTCAACAGGCTTTTGTTCCTGAAGGGTGGTGGCCCAGCAGGCTGGCTGTTGGTGCCTGAACAAATTTTGATAGCTTAGAACTAAGGTCTCTAAATCATTAGAAAAGGGGTGGCGAGGTGGTGTAGTGAATAGAGTACCAGCCCTGGAGTCAGGAGGACCTGAGTTCAAATCCAGCCTTAGACACTTAATACAAAAACTAGCCATATGATCTTGGGCAAGTCACTTAACCCTAATTGCTCTGCCTTCCCCCTCCAAAAAGAAAAAAAAAATTAAGTATTGGAAAGAGGGAGGGGGGAATGAGGTACAGGAGTGGATTTTGACGTAAGCTGTGTTATGTCCTTGGGTCTGCTGACCTTACTGTCAGTAACATGAGAGTTGTGGAGGAAGGGTGCTGAATAAGCTCAGTCAGTGAGTTCCTGGGTTTGTGGGGGTTGGTTTTTTTTTTAAATATTCCTTTGGATTCTGGATGTCTTAGACCATGGAAACAGTTATTGCTTATCTTTAGCACATAATTTCTGTCTAGTCTTCCATCTTGTTGCTCACAAGACCTGTAACTTCTCATTTCTTTTTCTTTGATGATGTCCTCTACCTCTTGCATGTAACTTACTGTTTATAATATGGTGCACTCTTATTTACATTTAGCACATCATGGAAATTCTTGGAGGAGTGAGCTACAGGAGATTAGTAGCCCACAGACTGATATTGAAGGCTTGAGTTCATTATGCCCAGCATGCCCAGCATGCCAGGCATGTCACATTCATTCACAGTTCCTACATATCCCTCCCAGACATAAGATTAGTCACTAGCCTCTGTCAGAATTTTTTCCAAACCACAGGCCTCCTCTGAGGATCTTTGCCCAAGACTTTCCCTGGAAAAGTTGGAAGAGCATTGCCTGTATTTTGCTACCCATCCCTCCTTTGGAATTAAAAAATTTTCCCCTTACTAAGGTTGTGGGCTGGCTCAGTATGGGGACAATGTCTGGTCTATAGCCATGTGCTTTTGATGTCTTGAAATAATTTTTATTGATGTATTTTTCTTTACATTATCATAGTTTCCTCCAGTATCGCTCCTCCTTGCTCTCACATAGAACTATACCTTATAATAAATAGTATGTGGTTAAGGACAAAAAAAGAAAGAGGAAAATAGCATAACTGATCAGTACATTGAAAAGGTCTGAAAAGTGCAATATGCAACACGTACATACTCCCCCCTCTTCAGAGGAGCTAGTAGGAGTGTCTTCTCACATCTCTTCTCTCACGTTATGCTAGCTCTTTATAATTTTGAAACATTCGCTTTTGATTTTTTGTGTGTGTAGGGTTGTTCTTCCCATTTACATTGTTGTCACTGTGTATCTGGTTTTCTTGTCTCTGGTTTCTTCATTCTACATCAGTTCTTAAAGATTTTTCCATGAGTCTCTGCTTTTATCATATTCATTTCTTATAGCACAATAATATCCCATTATATTTATGCAACATCATTTGTTTAGCCATTCCCCAATTGATAGGTATCTACTCTATTTCCAATTCTTTGTTATAACAAAATGTGTTGCTATAAATTGTTTGGTGTTTTCTTCTTATCAATAGCCTCATTTAGGTATAAGCCTCGTAATGGAATCTTTGGTTCAAAGAGTACGAACACTTTAGTTACCCTATGTGCATAATTCCATACTACTTTCCAAAATAGTTGTATTGGTTCACAGTTCCACCAAAAACTTTTCCAATGCTTTTAGAGCTAGAAATGAGATACATTCAAAAGGCACCAGTTATGCAGACCCTGGATCTTGGTTGCTCTTTTTTCCTGACAATATGTCTGATTCTGATGATGAAGAAAACATTGTAAGGGAAAGGCTTTGAACCTTCCTCCCCAATGTGAGGCCAACATGTGGTATATAAATCTGAACCTGAATCTTTTTTTACATTTCCATTTGTTCTTTTATCTCAAGGGAAGGATACTTGGCCTTGCAAGTCTGGAAAGGTCAAGGAGAGTGGGCGACCAAGAGTTCTGCAAGCAGAGTTCATGCCAACTTTTGTGGCCAGCTATGATGTATAAAAAAGTTTGAGAGACATAGTTTCTGGGTAATTAATCATTTTATTAATAATGCTAGCATATTATCAATAAAAGGATGGTCATTTGGCCATCTTGCTTAGACTAAACACAAATCATGGAACACACTCAACACCTATATGGAAGAGTTCCTGAGGGTGGAAATCAACATTGATTAATGAGAGAATGAATATTATAATGAGCAATGGACTTATTCTAATGAAGGTATGTGACTCTGATCACTCAGTTTCGGTCAAAGAAACTTAGCTATATTCACATTACCCTGCCTGACGGAAGGGAGACCTGCCTGAGTAAAACATAATGCTCTAAAAAAAATGAGCTAGATATTTGTATATAGAAATCCTAACTAATCCAGTATGAAAGGAAGGAAGCAAGGAAGGAAGGAATGAACAAATGAACGAAGGAGGGTGGTAAAAAAGAGAATTAGTTGTAAAGGAACTAACAAAGAAAAAACAATTCCTCATCCTAATTGTGAGACATGGGAGACAAAGGCACAGTGTTCTATAAGCAAAGAATTGTAGTAGCTCAAAAGAAATGTGAAATGTGCAAATTTAGAGATATCTCCACTCCAAATGTTCATGTGGACTATTTGTGCCCAACCTGTGGTAGAGCCTTCCAAGCTTATATTGGTCTGATCAGCCACAGTTGAACACACTGTATCCTGACCCCAAGCTCTAATTTCTCTCAAACTTTGTCTCCCCAAACCCCAAATCCTAACCTGCTGACTCAGCAGAGATGACCTATCCTCACTTCCCATTTCCCTCCTTGAGTTTTCTTCTCCTTTCTTCAGTTGCCCCTTTGTGGTACAGTGTTTATTAGTGTGACCCCAGAATAGAAGATGTAACTGGTAGAGGCTTTGTAGAGAGTGGGGCTAGTAAGAAAGGTCTCTATATTTTGGAGGAGAAAGCAGAGAGAAAAGTCAATAAGTACTCTCTTGGCCCCATTTCCATCACTGGCCCAGGTGGCATGTTGTACATATAGTGAATACCTCTGGCCTCACTCTCCCAAAGGGAGACCTGTTGCATCTATACTTCAAGGTTATAAGGGTACCTTGAGAGATTTGGGGGTAGATCTCAGTACCCCAATTGTTTTCCCTTTGCTGTTAGTCACTGGTGACTGACTAATGCCACAGTTCCACTTCACCACTTAACATCAATTTGTTATTAAGTCTAGCTTTTTGTGATCCTGTGGTTTTCTTGGCAAAGATAACTGGGAATGGTTTGCCATTTCCATCTCCAGTAGATTAAGGCAAACAGAGGTTAAATGACTTGCCCAGGGCCACACAGCTGGTGTCTGAGGCTGGATTTGAACTCAGGCTTTCTTTACTCCAGGCCTGGAGCTCTATCCACTAAGCCATTTAGCCGTCTCTTGATTACCTTTTACAAAAGGATATATAAGCATTTACCTCCAATATCTCAGGTACACATGCTACCTCAGTCTCTGAGGAAAGAGTAGCTTTACTTTTTTTTTCTAAGGTAGTTGAGGTTAAGTGATTTGCCAGGGTCACATAGGTAGTGTCAAGTGTCTGGTCTGAGGCCAGGTTTGAACTCAGGTCCTCTGAACTACAGTGTCGGGACTCTATCCATTGTGCCACCTAGCTGCCCCAAGTGGCCTCACTATTAGCACAATTTCTACATAATAGCACTGGTTCCCACCAAGTTCATGTTTAAATATGGCGTGTCAGGTGAGTCCTTGTCTCAGCTGGGTTTTAAAGGTCACTCCTGAGGATGACTTCTTGCTTCTTGAGGCGTAGACATTAGACTGGCTATAAAACCCAGCATGGGCTGACTCCCAGAGGCTCTGTCTCTTAACCTTTTAAAATTCACAAGATTGGGGGCAGTTAGGTGGTGAAGTAGATAGAAAGCTGACCGTGGGATCAGGAGAGAGGTAAAATGGGGGGGTGTAAACCAAAGCAAAGCAAAAGGCCTGTTTTCATGGGGTCACATATTGTTTCTTACTGTGCACAGTCAGGAAAGGAATCAAACCAAGAACATACTGTGGAAGAAAATGGATGCATCTCTGGTTAATAGCTTTTTTTTTTTTTTTGGAGGGCATTTGGGGTTAAGTAACTTGCCCAAGGTCACACGGCTAGGTTTTTGTGTGTGTGTTAAGTGTCTGAGGCCAGATCAGAACTCAGGTCCTTCTGACTCCAGGGCCAGCACTCTACTCACTGTGCCACCTAGCCGCCCCCGGTTAATAGCTTTTTGAAGGTACCCCTATCTGCAGCTGCCTAATCTACTGAAGTTTTCTCCTAACCATAGAGTCAGTAGATTGGAAACAGTTATAAAATGCTTCTAGTACAGTCAAATCTTTCCAAAGTACTTCCATCATAACACCCCCAGAAGAATAATTAGCCTCTTTTGTGTGGCAAGTAGGATCAGAAGAGCTCTGAGAACCATTATGTATAGTTTGGCAAGGGAGGGGAAAAGAAATAGGTGAGTGATCAGGAGCTCTGTTTATATGACCTGTAATTCCAGGCAATATGAGGACACCTGGATTTCTGAATAGAGAGGGGAGAGCTGGAAGTTCGATGACTGCTGGGCCTCTGGTTTGGGATGGGTAGAGGCATTACTGTTATTCATGTGAATGGGTGCCAATGACTGTAGGGCAAAAGAGCGTGTGCACGTGCATGTGCCTTCATTTTCTGTGTGTCTCAATGAGTTTCTTTACATATATGTATATCTGCTGTGGTGTGCTACACAGATATGTAGGCACATATATGTATTTGCACATATAAGGTATATTTGTGTTTGTTTCTTTCTTGAAGTGCTCTGGTCTTTTCATGTCAATCCATGTCTAACATTCAGGCACTTTGCCCTGATCTTATTGCCCTCTGTGCCTTCTGATCATCTAAAATCTTCAGCAGAGCTGCTCACGTCCACTGTTACATGCTTTGGCTAAAAAAATTCCACCACCTGTTACTCTCTTAATACTTATGATATTAAGCTTTGACTGCCTAAAATGAGATCATTCCCCCTCCCCAACCAGTACTCCATGTTCTCTCATCCTTCTCCTGAACCCTGCCCTTCCTATGTTCCACTCCAACTCTGCCAGCCCCTTCCATCGTGTCTCTCATGGAAGCCGACAGCTCCACTCGAGCTCCTTCTGTCTTGTATCATGCACTGGGCACTGATGACAGTTCCGTGTTACCCCGGATGACATTGCACTCCTCATTATCTTCTCTAAACACCTGCTGTGCCCTCTCTCATGTTCCCTTGTCATTCTGGTCCTGGAAGAGGACTTGGAATACTCCTTGTTCCCCAAAATCATTTCCAGACTTTTCCTTTGCTGACATCATTCAGCTGCTTCTCTTCCTTTGACGTTTAATCACCCTATCAATAATAGCATAGATGCTTGCCAGCTCCTAGATCATATTTCTTCATTTTCCAAGGACTGCAGTACACCGCCTTCCTCTCCACCCCAACTTTTGCCCTTACACTAAAGGTTTAGTACCCTCTCAGACCCTGTCTTCCCAAATCCCTTAACCAACTCCTGCACTCCGCCTTAAAAACAGAGATATATAAGAATGGCATCTAGATCTCACAGACAAATGATCCACAAATGTTTCACTTCCATGATTGAAAGTTCTGATTATTTTTTTATGATTATAGGCATCTATCATTCCATCTCTTCCTATGCCCTGACCCTTCTAAACCTATTTATTCTTCATCCTTATTATGACTCTGGATCTCTCAGACCTTATTATTTTCTCAAAGCATTACCCCTGCACTGCTCACTTTCTTTCCATCCCAATCTTGACTCTAATAATTAACCAGTTCAATTCCACAGTGTTGTCTGCTCTCAGACCCTTTGCTTCTCTGTCCCCCTTACTAAACCCAAACTTGGATTACTCCCACCATTAGTTTCCTCTACACCTACTCAGTTGCTGTTGAAGGAGAATGAAGGAAGTAATGGGATTGAACTGATTGGGTCTATAAATTGGGACTATAAATTTATGTTCTCTAATCTTAGTTGGGCTTTCTGTTCCTCCCTGATTTGCTTTCCCACTTTCCACAGTAGTGTTTCTCATCTCTCCTCAAGTGTCTCATGACATTCTCTTCCCCTTTCGTCTTAGCTGATATCCTTGACTCATCCTTCACTGAAAAAAATTGAGGGTATTCCACCCTTCTCCCTTCTTTCTCATTTCATATCATGCAGACTTCTCTACTCCGAGAGATGGTAGCTGAGGAAATGAGAAGAGTCCCTGCAAAAGCACATGATAGTGGCAACTGTGTTCATGAAGTTCATGAACAATGTCCATAGACCTCAAGCCCATGAAAAAGGAAGGGGGATCTTAAATTCCATAATCAGCTAGTGATCCCAGAATCTAGGCTTGTAGCTAGAGAAGGGAAGAATTCCTGGGCTTTGTCTTGGGATCAGACCTAGAGAGAGAAGAGGATTTTCTGTGGCTGTATGCTCTTAGGGGAAAAAAAGAGGACATTGTACAAAATTACTGTGTATCACTCTACTTGAAGAGCAATGCCAGGGAGTTTTAGGACTATTAAGGTCTGATGAAAAGGAGACTGATTGTTCAGCAGTCCCCAGCTAGTTGGTGCAGTGGATAGAGTGGCTAGCCTGGAATCAGGACAACTCATCTTCCCGAGTTCAAAACTGGCCTCAGACACTTACTAGCTGTGTGACCTTGGGCAAGTCACTTAACCCAGTTTGCCTCAGTTTCCTCATCTGTAAAACGAGTAGGAGAAGAATACAGCAAATCATTCTAGTATCTTTGTCAAGATTCAAGAGTCGTCCATGACTGGAAAACGACTGAACAACAAAAATTATGTTTACCTTCTAGGGTAGGGTTAAATTACCAGGTGGCACTATGAACCTTGGGGAGGACAGGTCTCTGTGGGGGAGAGGGATTTCTCTGCAATATCAGGGTGTTATCCTGTTAGAAAGCTAAGTAAAGTTCTTTTCTAGATCTGATCAACTATATAAGAGCTTTCCTCTAAGTCCTTTGCATTTTGTATATTTTCTGGTGGGGTGAAATAAAAGGCTGTTCTGTACTCACTATGCATTTAGTATCTTGAGCACTTTGTACATCTAGGGAGTCTATTTACCCACAGTTGAGAAAACCTGGATATGAACTTTATACGTTGAATGTATTAGGATATACTCCTAGAATAACTCCACCAGACGGCAATAGCCATAAAGAGAAAATTATCCTCTTAGGGTCATTAGGGAGGGTCCAGACCACAGGTTACACTGGACTGCAGCAGAGATGATGATTGGGTGTTAGAGGTAGTCAGTTTTTGGAGGACAAAGCTATGTATAATACGGAGACATTATTTATTCTGATATAACTGAAACCTAGATAAAGTCCTTACTAAAATACAAGCGAACCCAGTATATATGTGCAATTTCCAGTATACCAGGTAGAAGAGGCAGAATTGGGAATGAGGTGAGAGCTGGCTGTGGATATCCCCTCTAAAACTAGCTAGCTGTGCAACCCTGGACCTCTTTTCTCATCCTTAATTGGAGTTGTGCCTGTGATTTCTGCCTTACAGGATTCATTGTGAAAATTAAATGAAATAAAAGAGTGTTTAAACGTCGGGGACACTTGCAATTATTCCAGGCTCCTGTATTTAATAAATGTGCTGGGGTGTCCTGCTGTGTGGCAACTCTAAAATGTGGTCATGGGGAAATATATGGAAAACGGACTTTGGTTCCTGGGAGAGAGTGAGGTGGGGACCAGGGCGGACCAACTGAGACCAAAAGATGAGGCCCGGAGCGTCAAAGCAGCGACCCGTTTGTCCACGTGGAACACCTGGCCACTCTAGCTTCGTAAGCGATGCTGGGCCTGGGGTACGTAAGGGACCCAGTCTTTCCCGCAGTCACTCAGAATGGTACCGTGCGCCCCTCGGAGGGCGGAGAGCAAAGACACCGTTAACGAGTAGGACAAAGATGCTCAAGGAGCGCGCCCCGTCCCTGCCCACGTTGGCCGTTCGCATGGCGTCACAGAAGACAGACGCGGTTGGGAGCCAATCGTTCGCTTCCCTTCGTTTGGTCCCTCCTCCTTCCCGCCTCTCGGGCTTTGCTGAGCCTAAGAGTCCTAAACTCGTTAGTCCTCGCCGTCTCCTGATTGGTCATGAAGCTCTCCAGTCTAGCCCAAGAGGAGGGGGGAGGGAGGAGGTGCATGTCGCCTCAGGGCGGAAACGTTGTAGAAAAACCCAGAGAAGTGACGCATGACGTGAGAGGGGGTTGTTCTCCGCCTTCTCCAGGGAACGCCAATCAGTGTTGGTGGCGGGGCCGTGGACTCCCAGACCGTAGCGCTTCTGACCACTGGGCCTACTCCAGCCCTTCCCCATTGCCAGTTACTGGATGATGCTGAGTCGGGGCAAGGGGAGGTTCGGGGGACCCTCGAGGGAGGGGGTGGCCGTGGGGGTTTCAGGAATAGAACCCGAGCCCTTTGCCTCCAAGCCCGAGCCCGAGCCCGGCCTGGACCTAAGTCTGAGCCCTGGCCCGAGGAGCCCCGAGCCGCCCTGCTCCATCCTCCGGCTGCGGGGAGCCAGGTCCGGGGGGCGGAGAGGACGGCACAGAGCGCGGCAGGTGAGGAGGCGTCGCCGCTCTTGTTCCCTCATTCCTGCCTCACCTGGTCCCCACTCTCTAACTTTCCGGCCTCCATCGCTTGACGCACACTTCGCCCTGTCCTCCCCCTCCCCTCACGCGTTCGGTTCCTCTCTCTCCAGGTTCGCTTCCACCTGGCTTCCCCGTGCCAGTCTCCTCCTCACGGCGCGTCCCCACCCCGGGGGAAGCTACCCACGGAAGTACATTTGGAGAAGTGTGAAGCCTTGCCGCACCTCGTAGCCCCCGGGCTTCAAAGTACCCTGGTCCTGGGGCAACAGCTGGAGTCCCTTAGGGAGGTCACAGCCCTGGGGCAGTTCGATGCCCTGAAGGCTGCAGAGCAGCAGCTGAAAAGTTCATTCCTAAGTCGCTGTGAGATGGAGGAAAGCGTATCTGAGGGTAAGGAAGTGACTGGTGGTTAATTGGGAAGTTCCCCTCCCCCCACGCCAAGGATAGGGATGGTAGGTCCAGGGGAGTTGCAGCTCCCACCCCAGCAGGCCCACGACCTCTTCCCATCAGGGCTGAATGTGCCTAGATCCCAACGGCTCTACCGGGACCTGGTGAGCCTTGAGGTGCCAAAGGAGCAAGTGTTGAATGCTGCCTTGATGGAAAGACTGGCCTTGCTTCCACCACAGCCTCAGGTCCCACTCCACAAGATAAAGGTTTGTGTTTGGGGTGGAGGGGGCAAGGGAAAGGAGGGGATCCATTTCATCTTTGGGTCCCAGACCTACCTCTAGATCCTTTTGGTTGTAAAACTTACCTTTCTGTGCTCTTGTTCCCCACTTGTACTGCAACCCCAAACAGGAGGTTCCTGAGGCAGGCCCAGAACTAAGCATCTTATGTGACCCCCAATCACTGGCCCGTGAGTCTCCACACTTAATACTTGAAGGATTCCCTCTCTTGAAGCTAAAGCCACAGACCCGTCCTGCAGAGGATACCTTCCTCATGCATCAGACTCTCAGACGGTGGGATACATAGTATTACAGAATTGTATTCACTTTTATTTTTGTCGTGATGGGAGGGTTGGGTGCACACGTTTGGATTGTCCTTTTTACATTTCGATTTTATAGAAATAAAGTTTTTAAATAAAAGATCTTTTTTCTAAGGATTTGGGAAAGGGTGGTAATTAGTAAGGCTTAGCCTAGTAAGAGCCCAAGAACAGCTCTTGGAAAGTTTCTCTTATTGAAATACTACTGTGCTACTCCCACACTCTAAGGCTTGAACCTTCCAGGGGGTGAAGATGCGAAATAGTATGACGATAGCTTCCCCCTTACCCAAAACAGGATCCCATAGGAGTGGGGGGGGATAAAGGTCGCTTTCCTCTCCAGCCACTGGATCTAAAGTAAAGTAGCTTTATATCTTCTATTCTCTTCTTGTGTATGGCCACATTTGAGGCTATGGGCTCTCCTTCAGGAAAGGAAAAACCTGACTGGTCATGTGACTATTTGCAGAAAAAGTAAGAGTTCTCCACACCTCCCTAGTCAGTAAAAGCCCGATTTTTTTTTTAGGAGTTTCAGCTTTTTCAATGGCCCATTCCTTCAACACACCTCTAACACAGCAGCCTGGGACATTATTTGCAGAGGAGGCAGAGTCCTGCTCCTTATATTGACTTCTCAGCCCATTATATAAGCAAAAGACTTAAGTTTAGGGGTCACTGCCTTCAATATCAGGTTTATTGTACTGCTTTCACCCCAAACCCTCTCTTCCCCCCATCACACAAGGACCATCTAGAGGGGACTTCTGCAGCATCTGGTGATACCCAATCCTAAGTTGGTCCACTGAAACGTGGCCAGGGTGCCCACCAGGGGCTAGGGATCCAAAGGGTGGGTGGGGAAGAGACAAAAAGGGAAGGCCCAGAGCAATTGAGATTTGGACACCCAGCTCCCCTTACTAAAAGCAAGGGTTCACAATCCATATCATCCAGCGTACTAGGCTGTGGGGAGAAAGCGGTGACAATCTAGTCCAATTGTGCCCACTGCTTAGGTGCTGGAGGTTGGTAGGCTCCTTCTTAAAGATAGTGGCAGGAAAACAAATTAGGTATCGGGAAGAGCAGCAAGCCGTGCGTAGAACTTCTCTCCACCCACCCACCCCCACAGGTCCTCAGTAACACAGAGCAGCCTCTGATCATTGTCCTTGAAGGGCTCCTCAGTGGCTAGGGGAATTAGCCTTGTGGAACAGGTACACAGGACGCTGGAAGCCTGTAGGGAAAAGGTATGGATAAGGAGAGGCAATACTATAAAGGAGAAAACAGGAACTGAGGTAGCATATACAAAACTCTGGTCAACCCTCCAAAGCCAACAAGTAAACAGTGTAAACAAGGGAAACAGTGCAGAGATGAGTGTCCCCCATAAGTTCTACTGTTCCTCAGCCAAACTGGGAGGTGTTATCACATCCACTTGAAATCTTCTACCCACTCCCCATTCCTCACACCCAAAATACAGATTAAGATGGGCTAGCCTGGATCTCACCTTTGGAAGAGTTGTGGGGTGTCGCCACAAGCTCATAGCTAGAGAAGCCAACCTCAGGGGATGTCAGGTAGGAACTGAACTGCTCAGGTTTCAGCTGAATTCGATAATAATTCTTGTAGATAGTTTCCTAGGAATAAGCACAGGTACTACTCTTTCTTTGTATTCCCAGCACTTTGCACAGTCCTAGTATATTAAGTTCTTAATAAATGTTTGTTGACTTATTTGGCCCCATTCTTCCTCCACTAGTCAAGAATTTTTAGCCTAAGTCCCATTTAACCAATACCTCTCCCCTTCCCCCCACTTCACAGGAATGATCTCTTTCACCTTCCCCTAGGGTCCAACTTACTGTGAGTGTCTTCCTTTTGCCATAGGATGACCAAGGCTGGGGCTCTAAAACCAAAATGCCCCCAGGTCGTAGATGGCGGTAGATTCTTCGAAACATTCGCTTCAATCCCTCATCACCCCAGTTCAGATGCACCCATTTAGTGAGACTGAGACAGAGCACCACATCATACTCAGGAGCTTGGGCTTCTACCAGTTCATCTCGATCTAACACATAATTACCCTGAAAAGACAAGGTTTTTTTGGATAAAGGTTAATACAGGGAAATCAGTATTCTCCACTCCTTTATTCCGCTATGGAGTCCCAAATAAGTGAAGGCAGATTTTAATTTAAGGTTCTGCCTTTCAGACATTTCCCAAACTTATTGAAACATGAGGTCTTGGGCAGCCCCTCCAGTCTTTCCCCATTCTCAGTCATTCTCCCCACTGCCCCCACCCTTCCACTTGAGAGTTTCAACTGAGTTTTCTTCAGTGTTAAATTTTAGGAGAATGTAAGCTTTGTGAGTGCAAGGACTGTTCAATTTACTTTTATGTCCCTGGTGCCTGGCAGAAACTATGCACTTAAATGCTGCGGTCAAATGAAAACTTAAAAAAACTCACTGCCCCTCAAAGCCTACCCTATTCATAGCTCTGACTCCCTACCAAATTTATCAGTCCCCTTCACCCTATTCTATAGAAGATCTTGAACTAGAAGGTTCAGATCCTACACTTACTACCTATGTGACCATGTGCAAGGCACTTAACTACTCTGGGCACTTGATTTCATCTGTAAAAGGAAGGGGTTAGACTAATCCAAGGGGACATTTGGACTTCACAGGTTTTTCTAAGGCTAAATCTGTATGTCCCAAAAAATCTTTCCCTACACCTTTTTTTTTCTCTATTCCTAGTTTTCTGACCAATAACACTCAAATCAGTACATTAAAGGAGAAAAATTGACTGCAAGGTTTTAGCTTTTTTCTCATGAAAATAAGGGTTGTTGATCCTCTGGTCTATGTAACCTGAAAAACACAGGAGAGGCACCAGGCCAGATACCTGTCACCTGAGTATGGTTCCTGGGATAGCTCTATGGTCAAGTTTTTGCCAATTTAAAATACTCAATGGAATAATCCTAGTCTGTTGAGCAGACTCAGTTTAAAGGTGTAACAGGGAAGAGGAATCCCATACTCACTGCCCTATAAGCAAGCACCCTGAATTCATGGGAGAGGGCAGCATATGCTATTAAGGTGGGAAGACAAGGCCATATCAGCACAGGCCCTAGGTCATTTTCAAATGTGAGTTCCCAAGCTGTAGTTCAGGATAAAGAGAATAAGAATAGTTTTGCTCCTAGCCATAACTGACTCTCCTCCCTCCCATCATGGCACAGTAAACAAGTTTGCAAAAATATCCCTTACTCTAACAGTTACTAGGTCTCCTTACCGTGATGAAGACAACATTGTTGGGAAATATGGAGGCATCAGCCCCATCCAGAGGCACTTGCGGTGCAGCAATGGGGCCCCGACTGGCAGTCAGGGAGGCTGGGAAGCAGCTCTTCTTTCGGGTGGTAGCAGTCCCCTTACCACCCTCTGGACCTTGGACTCCTTCAGGTGGCTGGGGCTTGAGACGAAGCTCCTCAGATAGATAATGTCGGATGTTCTGTCGAGCAGAGTGTATGAGCCGAGCATCGATGTCTACACCCACTACTCGAGCTGGGCCCCACTTGCAAGCAATGCTTAGTGTCAGGTGGCCTACATTGCAACCTAGGTCCAGTACATCACGGCCCTGGAACCATTCAGGCCTCATCACCCGAAGCCTCCCATCCTCACAATTTGGGTTTCGATAGCCGTAGTACTTGCAATAGTTCCCATACTGGAACTTACTTTGCTGCTTCTTGAAACCAGCTGCAGGCAAAGGGTGGTCATGATGGCGACCTCCCCCTCTTGCCCGGACTTTCTCCTTTGGGCCCTGGCCACCAGCCCTGGCACCTGACTCAGACTTGCTGGAAGTCCTACGACGTTTCCGGTGGCGGGAAGAAGACAAGGGAGCAGGTGTAGTTGAAGTAGCTGAAGGGGCTGCACGAGTGCCTGGGGGGTCCTGTGGGGCAGGCAGAAGGGGGGACACTACTTCATCCCTACAGTTGATGGCAGTGTTCAGTTCATAAGGCTGGGGGCCATCCCCACCTTGTGACCTCTGTCGTTGTTGCAGCTGCTGGGGGGTGGCTTCTCCATGCAGCGAGGGAGTTGTGGAAATTGGGGGAAGTGCAGAGGAGGTGGGATCATTCCCCCCAGCCTGTTGCTGGTGGTGCTGTCCACGATGTCGATGTCGCTTTCTACCAGTCTTGAGTGGTGAGGCACGAACCACTTGGGCCTCATCAGTGCAAGCATTGAGGCTGAGTGGGTCAGTGATGTCCTTGGGAATGAGAATTTCCACAGGGTCTCTCCCCTTAGCTGGCAGTGGGGAGGACTTGGGAGTCTCAGCATTGAGTGCTCGACTTACCTCCTCATCCAGGAGGCTATTCAGATTCAAAGGATCAAAGATGTTGCCCCCCAAGAGAAAATTGGAGGGTAAGACTGGGTCGCAGTCCGAGTTAACTCGCCTACGCCTCTTGAAGGCTGGATGCTTGAAGCCACCCACATTACAGCTATTTCTCCTCTTGTTCCCACCGGTCCCCGGAGGCCTATGAGGCTGGAAGCCATTGCGCTGTCTGGGGGGTGCTGGGGTCCCTAGTTCGGCCCCGCCCCATCCCCTTCGCTCCTCCTCCATGTCAGGGGGAGGGGCCTCTCCATGAGCTTCGGACGGGCGGGCCTCCCCCTGCGCCATCGGGTCGCCACTTCGCTTCGGATTCTGGCCAGCCCTAGTGGGAGACGGGGCCAGAAAGCCCTCCCTGCCTGATACTGTGGGCGTATGTGGGCTTGGTCCCTGAGCTGTCCCGCCACAAAGCTCCCCGGAGAAGGCCTCTCGGTATGGCTGCACCAGAGTGCCACCCCCACCACTGGAATCAGTTTTGAGGGGAGGCGGCGGCGGGGCCGGCACGAGGAACGGCTCCTTCTCAGCTGCCATCTCGATCATCTCTTCCCCCCTCCCCCGATTAGGCTAACGAGGGAGATCTGGGGGCCTCCACCCCCTCCCTTTACCCTTCTTCCTCCCCGCCCCTTCTCCCAGTGCGCGCGTAACCTCGCTCTTCCCTTATTCTCTCGCGTCTCCACTAACCCGCGCGAGACCAATACAAGCTGCCCGCGAGACCCGAACTGATTAAGAAAACAACAGAGCCTGCGCTTTTTCCTCCACCCCGCCTAACGCGCGCGTCCAGATACACTGCGCGTGCGCACTCCTACCCCACGCCCCCTGTTGTGCCCACACCAGGGACAGAACAAACTTAACGGCTAAAGGCTTTTAAAAAAGGGAACCAACAATTCCAAGTGACACCCCGTTTCCTTCGCAACGCTCTCCCTCCCACCCGTATCCTTCGCGCACGCCCACCAACCGTCGGCGTAGGGCCGATGGGAAGAGCTTCTTTACACCCCGTCCCCGGCTCCTGGGACTGAACATCTGCGGCCTCCGCCTGGCTGCTAGCCCTGCTGACTCTCTACCCCGCCTCTTTGCTCCTCAAAAGGGCCACGCCTGCGCACTCGACCTATCAGTCTCGCGCTTCTTGGAGCTGCACGTGCTGGGAGCTACCACTCACCCACAGCTCGGGACTGCCAAGGCAGTTTTTTATCCCGTTAAACTCTCAGCCAAGAGAGGGACGTAGCTGCATCCTTGAAGGGGGTGGACATTTCAGTAAATTAATAATTATTAATTACTTCACACACACCTCGAATCCTTCAACTAGGTGTATGGGGAAAAAAAGGAAAGTGGAAATAAGAGATGGATAGTGGAAGGGTTTGGAGTATACAGGCCTACATTCCCTGCTGAAGACCTGTTGTCACTAGAACAAAATCGGTGCCAAGATGTCACCTTAACTTTATCTCACACACTCTCCTGGCAGAGAAGAGCGGCTAGGAAAAAAAGAAAACTGAGCTCCGCTGAAGTAGCCAAAAGACTGCCTGAGATTTTTCCCTAAAATGGAATGATTAGGTTTCTTTACTATATCCCGTTTCCCTGCCTCCTAGCCAAATCAAAAGGGCCGGAAGGGGTGGGAGATATCGCGTCACTCCCCATTCTTTCCCTCCTCCCCCCCCCCCCCCGTCACCACCCCGACCGCATCAACCGCACCTGCGCACAGGCTCCCTTCTCTTTTTCTCCCCCCACCCTAATTTGCCCCGATCCAATCAAAAGTAACCATCACCACTTGGCAGATTCTTTGCAGTGAAGGAACGTGGGCTCAGCGCCTCTTCACATTGGAAAATGAGGTGTCTGGACCGCCTTCGATTAACGCAACCTCCCATCTACTGGCCAATATGAGTCCGGAGGGGCGGGTTTAGGATGGGGTCCTTTGGCCGAGAAGAGGGAGGGCAACCGCAGAGGAGCGAGTGACCCGTAATTCGTTGAAAAGTAAAGGTGAAATGCAATAGAATTAGAATTAGAATCAGGATTTGGGAAAGGAAAAAGTAACATTGTCCATCCCTGGGCAAAGAGACAAGCCATAATGTCAAAAGAACCATCCCAATTATAATCAGGCGCTGCTTAAGTTAACAAAAAGCTGTGGCTACGGCAGAATGGGGTATTCTGGGAATTGTAGTTTTTGCCAATCGCTCGGGGCGGAAGACTTGGCATGCGCACAGGGAAGCCCCTTCCGCCTCTCCGCTTTAACGCTTCGCTTTTGCCATCTATTCTCCACCCGTGCCCAGTGAGGGAGAAGCTAGAACGCTCCTGAGAACTGGGCTCGCACCCATACTGCCGGGGTCTTCTTTGGTGGGAAAGGCAGACGGAGGTGGGGGACCGCGAACTCGTCGGCTATTGCCATCTGTTGTCCCCTCCCAGTCCCAACCTTAGCTCCCCCATTCCCCAGGTTTCTGATGCCTCGTGCAAGCTCTGGCCTCCCTCCCCGCCCCGGGCGCCAGCAGCTGAAGCCCCTGCTGCTGCGAAGGCCTTCGAGCGCCTCCATTGAGCACACGGAGCCTTTGGAGGTGGACCGAAGGCGCCTTAGGACCTGAGCCCCGCCCCTGCCCCCCAATGCTAAGCACTTAGCCGGAAAGGATGATTAATCCTAGGAAAGTTCAGTCAGGATGTGATCGCTGGTGGGGAAGGAGGAGGTGGGGGAGAAAGAACCTTTCTTCACTCAGAACTTGGAAATGGGCATTTTTATTAGATACTTAAGTCCTAAACCCCTGGGAGAACCTGGTGGGAGGCGCCTACCGAGTGTGGGGGCGACGAAAAATGAAAGCAGCGTCATAATAGCTAGCTCTGCATTGGCTGATTGCAAAGCGCTTTACATATGCTACTCACCACGGATCTGTGAGGTAGATACTTTTATTATCCCAGTTACTGAAGGAGGGACTAAGGTGAAGTGACTTGTTCAGTCACAGGGCTAATAAGAGTCTGAGGCTGGATTTGAACTCAGTTCTTCCTGACTCCAGGGCAAACACTTATCTACTAGCTATCTACTGTTTCTAGCATAGTAATAATAATAGTGTGTTTATAGAACCTTGCAAATATCACATCCTTACAATCCTGGGAGGTAGGTGAGATATGTGTTTATGAGATGAGATATAATACACATATACATGATACATGTTTCATATAGCATAATGTATATGTTATATATATTACATACATATACATGTGCTCCTATATGTGTATATGTACAAGTCATCAAAGCTTAAAACTACAATAAGATTTTCGGGATTATATAAATAATATGTGCAAACATGTATATACGTGTATATACATGTATATGTGTATGTATGTATATATATTTATTTATTTACGTGTATACCTGTATGTTTCGGTGATGGGAGTTGCAGACTTGAAAGCTGCAGTGACACTAAGGAAAGGAGAGTATCAACAGGTTCACAGGAGTAGTGGAAGGAAAACAGTATAAAGCTAAATTGGTGTTCTATGGACATTTGAAGCAATATTTGGAGAGATGTCCTTGGACTTCAAGGCAGAGCTAGTTAACATTGAGGAAAGGGCTTGGTTAGCACTTAGCATCATAGTCAGTTGGCAACAAGCATTTATTGAGTGCTTACTTTTGTGCTAGACACTGCTAAGCTCTGGGGGTGCAAAAAAAATAAAGGCAGAAACAGCCCCTGACCTCAAGGGGCTCACATTCTAATTGGGGAGTCAATATGCAAATAGCAATGTTCATACAAGATACATACAGTGTAAATGAACAGAATTAGACATTTCGGATGCTGTCATTGTAGGACTTTGTTTTGCAAATTTGTGCATATATATTATAAGAGTTTTGTTCTCTTTTCTATTTGGTGGTGTGTGGGAATAGTATAATTTGCCAAAAAATGTGTCATTGAAGCAGAAAGTTAGGAAAGCCAGGATGAAACACTGACAAATAGGACAATTTAGAAGGTTACAGTTTGAATTTACTATATATTTTAAAGAACAGAGTGTTTGTAATAGAGATTTACAATTTCATATACAATCCTCCCTGTTCTGTATATGGTCATAAGATCATAAGATTTAGAGCTGGAAGTCATTAAATACAAGTCCCTAATTTTACAGTTGAGAAAACTGAAACCCAAAGAAATTAAGCAATTTGCCCAGTATCACACAGTGTCCGAGGCAGGATTCCAGATAAAGTAGGTTTTTCCAATCCAAGCCAAGTACTCTGTAAGATGGAAATGTTCATTTTATTTGGTGTTTGTTAAGTTCAGCATTTAAAAAATTAAATAAAATTTTTTTTAAATTAAATTTTAAAGATTTAAATAAATTAAATAAATAAAGACTTAAAATTAAAGAGTGGTCATGTTTTGGGGCTTCTTTGGGCAGTCTGGACCAAGAAGTCCTAATACATTCCCAGTAGATACATTTACTAGAGTCTGTTATCAGTTTTCTGTTCTATAACCCTTATTTCCTTGCTGTCTTGAATCCGTTCTCTCTCTAGGTTTTAATTGAGTAGGTGATAGTTTCTTTAAAAGCCTAGGTAACCACTTATGAAATGTGTCCAAATGTAAATGGAAAGGAGAGGGAGAGAAACTGAAACCAGAAATTCCATTTTATGGTATAGAATATCCATGACTTCAACATTCTAGAACCCCACCATATGTAACTTGTACAACAGAGCCAGTCCACTGAAGGGACCACAACCCAAAACTTTTCTTGCTCGATAAAATCTGCCCAAACTTATACTGTGCTAGCATAACTTTCATTAATTCAGGTCAGCTCCACATTTTGATGAAGCATCAGAATAGGACTTCAACCTCATCTTGTCCAGTCTTATCTAAATTTTGTTTCTCTTCCCAGAACTTTGATTCCCTTTTCCTATAGAAAGCAGAAAAAAAGTCAGAATGATCGTATGAAAATTCAAGGCCTAGCTGGATATCAGCTCTGCCTTTACTAAATGTTTGGGCAATAATGGAATCTGGTAACTTTTTGTCTAACATTGTTAAAAAGGGATCCTGAATTCTTTTTAATTTCTTTTAAAATTTTCTACTAGCTAACCAGCTTTTATTAAGTACACACTACGTGCCAAGTATTATGCAAATTGTTGGGGACACGAAGAAAGGCAAGAGACAATTCTTGCTCTCAAGGAACTCACAGTCTAATGGGGGATACAACATGCAAATAACATAAAGATATATATATATAGGATAAATGAGAAGTAATCAACTGAGGGAAGGGACATTAAAGATGACTAGGAAAATCTTGTAGGAGATGGGACTTTAGTTGAGACTTGAAGGGGAGCCACAGAAACCAAGAGGCAGAGATAAAACAGGAGAACATTCCAGGAATGGGGGACAAGTGAAAATGCTTGCGTTTTGGAGCAGATTCCATGTGAATCTCTTGCCTGAAGAAAAGTGAAGGAGTCCAGTGTCACTGGATTGTGGGGTTAGGTAAGATATGAAAAGACTAGGAAGGTGGAGAGGGGGGCAGATTATGAAGGGCTTTTAAAGCCAAACAGGATTTTATATTTAATCTTGGAGGCAATAGGGAGCCATTGGAATTTATTGAGTAGAAATGGTTAAACCTACACTTTAGGAATATCAGTTTGACAACTGAGTAAAGAACTGACTAAAGTAGAGAGAATCTTGAATCAATCATTAACCAAAAGGCAATTTAAATAACATGCCATGAGGTAATAAGGGCCTGTGCTGGGGTAGTGGCAGTAGCAGAGGAAGGGAGGGGACACACGAGAGATGTATGAAGCTAAGATCAACATGATAGGTGATGAGAGAGTGAGGATTTGATGATGATACCTAGTTTTGAGCCTGAGGGAGTGACTGAAAGAATGATGGACCCTTCACTGTAATAGGTGTTAGGAAAAGGGAAAGGATACAAGTTGAGTTATGGGTGACTTACTGAGTTGAAGATATCTAGGGGATATCCATTTTGAGATGACCAGTAGTTGGAGATTCAAGTCTGGAGATCAGCAGAGGTTAGGGCACAGAACCCTGGGAGACAACCACTATTAACTGGCACAACCTTGGCAAAGATATAGCAAAAATGACCAAGAAGGATTGGTCAGATAGGTAGGCAGTGACCATGGAGGAAACAGTGTCACAAAAACCTAAAGAATCCAAAAAGAGGGTAATTGAAGTCATTCAATGAAGTCAGAAGCTACAGAGAGGTCAAGAAGGATAAGGATTGAGAAGAAGCCATTAGATTTGGCAATTAAAAGATCATTGATAACTTTGGAGTTTCTGTTCAACAGTTTTCTGTTGAATGATGAGATTGGAAGCTAGACGGAGGCCGCATTCTCCCCACTGATCTCTGTGGTGCAGGCCTTTATCACTTCAATCTGATTACATCAGTAGCCTGCTGATTGGTTTCCCTGCCTCATTTCTCTCCCCACTCCAGTTCATCCTACACTCAGCTGTCAAATTTATTTTCCTAAAAATGAAAGTCTAACCACATCACCTCCTTATTCAGCAAACTCCAGTGGCTTTCCTGTCACTTTTAGGATCAAACATAAAATACTCTCTTTGGCTTTCAAAACCAAACCAGGTACTTCCTACCTTTCAGTTTGTCTTTACCTTACTCCCCTTTGCTTTGTTATCCATTAACACTGGCCTCTTTGCTGTTCCTCATACATGATAACCCAGTGCTTTCACTGGCTATGCCCCATGACTGAAACACTCTTCTGCCTCATCAATGCCCCACGCTTCCCTGGTTTCTTTCAAGTTTCAGCTAAATTCTCACCTTCTACAAGAAGTACTTTCCAGTCCTGCTTAATCTAAATGCCTTTCCTTTGAAATTATTTCTAATTTAACCTCTAAAGAGTTTTACGGTTTTAGATTCCTATAGTCTTTGGATGATTTTTAGAAGATTACAACCCCAAATATGTATGTGTGTGTGTGTGTGTGTGTGTGTGTGTGTGTTTCTTTTTTTCCTTATTTTACTCCTATAGCTAGCACTTCTAGGACTATGCTAAGCAGTAGTGGTTATAACGGGCATCCTTAATTTAGACCTGATCTTATTGAAAAGGAGCTTGTCTGCTCTTCGTTTTGTTATTGTTCAGTCATGACCCTGTGGACCATGCTCACCAATACTCTTCATTAGGGTTTTCTTGGCAACGATACTGGAGAGGTTTGTCATTTCTTTCTCCAGTAAATAAAGGCAAGCAGAAGTTAAATGACTTGCCTGGGGTGATACAGCTAAGTATCTGAGGTCAAATTTTAATTCAGGCCCAGTACTTTATCCACTGAGCCATCTATCTGTTTCTTTTCAATACCATACCAAACTACAAAAGAATTAAAAAAAAAACCAACTATAAAAATATAATGGATTTCATATGGTGTAACAAAAGGTCAAGAATTTCAAGAGTAACAATGGAAGAAATGAGAAGGGAAACTATCAGTCTCAGATTCCTAACTGCATTACATCTGTTTTGTCTGTTATCGGTTTTGTTAGCATATAATTGGGCAAAATAGTTTCTGATAATTTCTTTTATTTCCTCTTCAGCTAATGTAAATTCTCCTTTTCCATTTTTGATATGAACAATTTGGTTTTCCTATCTTTAAAAAAATCAGGTTAGCTGTTTATTCTATTATATTTTTACAAAAGCTTCCCTTTTCTTTATCAATTTAATGATCTTTTTGCTTTAACTTTTTAAAAAATCTCTTTAATTTTTATAATTTCTACTTTGTTATTTAGTTGGGGTTATTTGATTTCTTGTTTTTCAAATTTTAAAAATTCAGTGCCCGATTTATTAATTTTTCTTTTGATGAAAATGTTTTTTTATCTCATTTAAATTAATAAATAATGTGTTTAATTTTTCTGCATTTTTAGTGAGATTTTTATTCCCCAATACATGGTCAATTTTTGTGTTATGTCACACACAACTAAGAAATACGTAGATTACTTCCTATTCCCATTAAGTAACCACCTAAGATTTTTCATCTCTAGTTTTTCTAAACTTCTATTCAAGCCCTTAACTTCTTTCTTATTTATCTTTTGATTAGATTTGTCTAGGTATGAAAGGACATATTAAGATTAAGTTCTCCCAATATTATAGCTTTATTATCTCTTTCTCTCTCCAATTAACTTTTCAAGTATTTAGGATCCCTGTTTAGATAGATATCACATACATGTATACACACATATGTAGAGCAAAAGAGACAGGAAGTGATAGAAAGAGAAAGAGCTTAAAATGGCAGAAGTTCTGTGGATGATTTTTTTTTTTTCGTTTTAATGGTCTTAGGAAAAGACAAAAATGGAAAGGAGGGATGGGAAGAAAAGGAAGAATAAAATGAGAGAAATCACTAAGCATAACAGACACATAAGATGAAGAGTGTGTGTGCAGAGAGAATTAATGACAATTTGTTATGATGCTTTTGAGCATAGTATGTCCCTTATCTCTTTTAATCTTTTCTGTATTTACTGTGTCCTTATCTGAAATCATGAGTGCCACCCTGCTTTTCACTTTAATGTGCTCTATTCCAAGGTTTGTGTGTGTGTCTCTGTGTGCAGTTGTGTTCAGCCTTGTTTATCTGATTCAGATGAATGTGAAGTTTATAAGATGCCTATCCCCCCGACACATACTTCTTCCTCTATGATTATGTGCTCTTCATCTTATGTACCTCTATTATGCTTAATGATTTCTTCCACCTTATTCCTCCTTTCCTTCCAGTCCTCCTTCCTGTTTTTTGTCTTCTCCTAAAATCATTCAAACAGAACAAAACCATCCACAGAATTTTTGCCATTTTAACCTTTCTCCATGATTCTCTAAGATTTAACGTTCTGCCGAGACGTTTATTTCTTATCCCCCACTAATATATAAATAATTCATCCCCCCATATTCCCTTTTAATTAATCAACCATGTCTACCTTTCTCTTTTTCTTTTGTCGCTGCTTTTCAGTTTCTAAATGTCTACTCAGTTCTGGCCTGGAAATCCTCAATCACATTCAAGGTCCACTTTTTCCCCCTGTAATCCTTAACTTAGTTTTGCCATATGTGTTATTCTTGGTTGTATACTTTCATCTCTTGCCTTTTGAAATAGCATATTTTAAGCTCATTTCTCCTTTTTAGTGACAAATGCTCAGTCTTGTGCAATACTTATCAAATGAGATAATATTTGTTAAAGTACTTAGCATAATGGCTGGCATGTTGTAGGTGCTTAATAAATTCTAGGTAGTCAACTGGATAGAGCATTGGGCTCGATGTCAGGAAGACCAGAATTCAATACTGGCCTCAGACATTAGCTGTATGACTGGGAAAGTCACTTAACCTCTGCCTCAGTTTCCTCAACTGTAAAAGAAGGATCATAATCACAGCACCTACTGTACCCCAGGGTCATTGTGAGGATTAAATGAGATAATATTACAGACATTTAATAATTTCACCTCCCTTCTCTTACCTGTATTGTGGCTCCTGGAAGCCCTGGTTTTTGGATATGATGTGCTTGGGATCTTTCATTGTGAAATTTTTTTCTGGATGTTACTGGTGGATTGCTTCTGTTTTTACTGTGCCCTCTGGTTCTGAGCAACCTTCACTTATAATTTCCTGAAATATGGTAACCAGACTTGTTTTTTCCTGATAATAGTTTTCAGATAGGTAGTTCAATAATTCTTCAATTGTTTCTCTTCTTTTCCAGATTAATTATTTTTTATACTATTCTTCCTTGTGTTTTTTTCCATTTTTTAAAATTTTATGTTTTATGTTACTTGTATTGTTGAATCATTGTCTTCTGTTTGACCCATTCTGATTTTCAGGGCATTCAGTTCTTAAAGTGACCACTTTCTACTGGGTTTTGTAAGGTGTCAATTTTCTTTGACAGTATTTCCTTCCTAGTTTTTCTGTATCTTGCTTCATTTCCTTGGGGGTAATTCTTATATTCCTTGTGTCCAGGACATTTTTGATCTAAGGCTTTACTCTTTGTGGGATCAATATCTATTTTTTTTTTTGCTTTTTTTGGAGGACAATTGGGGATAAGTAACTTGCCCAAGGTCACACGGTTAGGTTTTTGTTTGTGTGTGCGTTAAGTGTCTGAGGCCGGATCCGAACTCAGGTCCTTCTGACTCCAGAGCCGACACTCTACTCACTGCGCCACCTAGGCGCCCCGATCAATATCTATTTTGATATCAATCCCCAATAACTCTTGTATTCCTTGTGTCCAGGACATTTTTGATCTGAGGCTTTACTCTTTGTGGGATCAATATCTATTTTGATATCAATCCCCAAAATATTTCCTCATGGTGGTTGGAATTTTCTTTGGATTGCTCATGAGGGGGTCTGCTGCTCTCTCAAGGTCTGTAACTAAATGATATAGGAAGGTCTTTCTGGTTCTGAGTCTAGTTGGCAAGACTAAGTTCTTCCTCCATGGAACTCTGGGCTTGTCCCAGTGCTGGATTCTGCCTCAGGGTTCCTTCTTATCACAGGATTCTAGGACTTCTCTCTGTGTAGGCTCTGCCTAGCAACTTCCTCCTTTGCTCATCTGATCAAAGTTACTTTGGTGCCTAGGTTCTTGCCATAGGCTTTGAAGATGGACTGTTCAGGATAGGTTTTGCTTAGGGCTTTTCTTCTGCCGGTGAGTTCTAACCACTGGCGCTGTTCTGTATCCTCAGAAAGCTTAAAAATTGATCTCTCTTCTAGGCTAAGGTGTATTTGGGTATTCTTAGAACAGGGTCAGTCTCAAGCTCTGTTTGGCTTAGCCTGGATTGCCTAGAGGCTCCTCCTCCTGAGCTGGACTCAGACAGACAGCCAAAGACTAATGGAAGGGTCAGTCTAGGCTAGGCTAGGATGTTCTTTGGGTTGTCGGCAGACAATCACAACTTCAGGAAACTTACATGAAAACTAGGTTATAGTAATAAGGTACATAATATACATAATTATAATATAATACAATACAATATAATATCTTATAATAATTTGAGGAATGAAAATGCATGTAGAACCCCAAAAATTTACAATCCATACAGAAGTTTGCATATTTATTTATAACAGTACAACAAAGGAAATATGAGGAAACATAAATTTCCACCTAAAGGAGCATAGCATAAAAGGGGGAAAGGTGTAGTAAAGGTGGGAAAAGGATCAAACCCTCCCACGGGAGGAACAAGATGATGGCAAAAGTTGTATTCTTTTCCCTTGGGAACTGCTAGACCATGAAGATAGGATGGTCTGCTTATCTACAAGGGTCCCAGCTTCACAAAGCAGTTTTGCAGCCTAGTGCAGAATGACTTGAACCTGTCTTGACTCCCAAGGACACACAGGGATACAAACAATAAATAGCTGGGGGGGGGGGGGACGACGGATGGACTTTCTCCTTGTCACATTCAGGGCTACTTGCATACTCTGGGTCCAGTGTTTCTGAAAAAATATGGCAACTCAAAAAGACAAGTTCAGGGAACACCATAACATTCCTTAACAGGGTCAGGCACAGAGTGCAGGGTTGGACTCACAGAACATGCCAGAGTTGCCCTCCACTAGCTCAGTGTCTCAGGGAAGGCTTGGGCTTTGACTGGGTCGAGCTGGGCTGGGCAGTATGGGCTAGGCTAGGCCAGGCTGGGTATTAGTCTGCTAATCTCTAGAGGGAGTGCTAGGAGTGCCTGAAGGCTCCAAGGTAGCCCACTGACCCCTGGGCTTCATTCTTGACCTCTTTACTTTTGAAGCAGCTGGTGGCACAGTGAATAGAGTGCTGGGCCTGGAGTCAGGAAGACAAATTCAAATATGCCTCAGGCACTTGCTAACTGTGTGATCCAGGGCAAGTTAATTAACCTCTGTTTGCCTCGGTTTCCTCAACTGTAAACTAGGGATAATAATATCACCATTGAAGAATTGTTATGAGGATCAAATGAGATAATATTTTTTAAGGGCCTTGTACAGTGCTTCACACACACCCACACACACATGCTTATTCCTTTCCTTTCTTCCTCCTTCCCTTCTCTTTCCTTTTGACCTGCATGACTGTATGGCTGTCCTGGGGTCTCTTCAGGACTGGAGATCCCTCTGTGAATTTTTGGATAGAATCTAGAGGTGATTCTATGTGGTGCACCACATCTCTATACCCCAAATGAAGCTTAGCACTTTTCACAATCCCCCTATATTTTCAGTACCAACATTTTACTGGTGCTTATTTACAACATACATATGTAGAATACCACTGCTTCTAACTAATCAATCAAGTTGCAGATTCCATTGAATATCTGAATATTATTAGTTAAATCAGCCTTGAAAATAATACTTTCTCAAATGAGGTTAGACTCACATGCTGAAAGGAAATCTGACGGAATATTTATTTAAAAGAAACCTAGTCAGATTAGCTTCTTAGCTTTTTGGAATACTTCTAAGGGTTTATTTGTGTTCTTTCAGGGGAGATAGCTTAAAAACAGGTGAATACACTCACTGTAAAGATTAAGGGGGGAAAAGATGTGTCAGGGAGTCACAATGCATATCCTAAACAAAGCTTAGCAGGAAGAATTGACTGTTTAGACTTTTTGTTCACTTTGGCAAAACATTTCTCAAATAAATATAATTTCTTGCTTAAACCTTTTCTTGTATTTTGGACCCCCTTGGCAGTCTGGTAAAGACTAAAAACTTCTTTTTTTTTTTTTAAAGCAATTGGGGTTAAGTAACTTGCTCAAGGTTACACGGCTAGTCATTATTTATGTGTGGGTGCTCATTTTCTGAGGCCAGAACTGATCTCGGGTCATCCCAACTCTGAGTCCGGCGCTCTTACTCACTGTGCCACCTAGCCGCTCCTTTAGGGCAGTTGGGGTTAAGTAACTTGCCCAAGGTTACACGGCTAGGTTTTTTTTTTTTTGTTTGTGTGGATTAAGTGTCTGAGGCCAGATCCGAACTCAGGTCCTTCTGACTCCAGGGCCGGCGCTCTATTCACTGCCACCTAGCCACCCCTAAGCACTTCTTAGAATAATGTTTCTAAATGCATAAAGTAAGATATATAGGATTACAAAGGAAACCACCATAAAAATATTAAACAAATTTAGGGACCCAGGTTAAGAATGTCCATCTTAGTTCTTTGGAGCATTTATCACAATCCCCAGTTCCTTCCCTTTTCCTTCTACCCCTCTCCTTCTCTCTCTTCCTCTTCTTCTTCTTCATATCCTCCTCAATTTTAGTAGTCCCAGTGAGAAATTATAGATGTATACTAGCCTTTTTATATTAGTTATATTAGTACCTCAAACGATAACATTTCAGATTCTTCATTTTCAATTAAGACAATGAAAGAAAATATCAGAATTTCAATTAGGTTTTATGTTGAAATTTGAAGAGTTAGCTGACCAACCAGCCGTGTTCGATTCCCAGAGAGATGAAGTGTTTGTGGTATTTTTAATTTGTTTTAATTTATTCATTCATTGTCTCTATTCTCTACTTTTTCGAACCAGCCAAAGCGAAGGGCCAGTTATTTGGGTGATCAGTAACAACTCCTTAATGATTTCTTAAGTGGTGCTTTCATAAAGACTTTTATTTTAAAATTATACTTTTCCCACTACACCTTCAGACTAAGTTGAGCTATTACAAAAGTATTTGCGCATAGATTTATATTATTATAGCACGGTCTACGATCCCCCAAATTACACTATTTTATCATCTCAGAAAGGCTAATTAGTGCTCCCCTATGCATCCAAAAACTGAGCTCCAGAAATACAGTTCTGCATGTGGTTCCAACGTGAATGGAGATTTTCGCTGAGTTCTCTAAAACATGCATGGGCCACTTCAGAATGTAGCCGGAGCGGCCCTTTGTCCCCCGATTATGTTCATGTTCTTCTAGTCCTGATGAAGGGTGGCCAGACTATTTTCCATTTATATTCAAGTGATTCCTTATAGCCTAATTTTGTTTGCCCTCATTCTTCTGCGGAAGGGCAGTAGGAGTGGCAGAAGATCATTCTTTGAGATTTACATGTTATCTCCATTTTACTGATGAGGAAACTAAGGTAGAGTGAGGTAAGTGACTGGCCCAGGGTCACCCAGAGCCAGTGCCTGGTTTGAACTCAGGTCTTCTTGAGGACAGACTAGTTACACTTTGTAACCAGCTCTGGCTGCCTGACCACATGGTCAGGGGGAGGCTCTCTGATTGGCTTTCAGAGCATCAAAAACGCCTGGCAACACCAGCTGCTTTCTCTTTGCCTCTCCAGTGGTGATGCCTGGCCTCGCAGTTCCTGGGGAGCGACCTTGTGGTAAGAAGGAGGGCCTGGCTCCTTTGGTCCTCCACCTTGACCTTGACCTTGACTCCTCGTTAGGGTTTGTTTCCCCCATTCTGTCTCTGAGCTTTGGAGTTTCAGAGGGTGGCAGAGTGAGTCATGGGGGCCTAGCAGCCAGAACCCAGGCCAGATTACGCTGCGTTTAGGAGCGGCCTTCGGGGTCTCAGTGGAATGGCTCACGAGGCCTCGAGGCCGCGCCTGGCCCGCTGGGCCCTCAAGTGCGGCCCTCTGCCTGAATCCAGACTTCACTGAACAAATCCCCTTAGTAAAAGGGTTTGTTCTGTAACACTTGGGCTCAGCCAGAAGGCCACATGTGGCCGGGAGGCCCCAGGCTCCCCACCCCCCAAAGGGTGGAAGTGGTCTCGGGGGCGTGTGTCCTAGAAGTGTGAGGAAAGGCTTGTGTGTTTGTTCTTGCTGTAGCTTTAAAGTGAATGCCCTTATGTACAGTCACGTGCAGAGTCTCCTCAGGAGCTATGGCTGGTCATCCTGTTGGTCAGAAGTCTTAAATCTTTCACAATTGCTTTCCTTTGCAGTTGGTATAGCTTTTGTATAAATCTGTATTTTTTCTAGCCGCTTTTTCCTGGTTCTGCTTTCTTCTACTCCACGGCAGGGCATGCAGTCCCAGGCTGCTCTGAATCCTCTTTGTCATAGCTTACAACCTATGCCATAATTTGTTCCATCATTCCCAAACGATGCGTCTCTATCCTGTTTCCAGTTCTTTGCTACAACAAAAAGTGCTGCTATGAATATTTCTGTCCCTGTGGATTCTCTTCCTGTCTTTCTTTGATCTCTTTGAAGTCTAGACAGTAGAGTGTTACAGGGAAAAAGGCTTGCCTAGTGTAGCCACAGTTGGGGCTTTCCAGAACAGTCGTACCACTTGATAGTTCCACCGACAGTAGTGTGTGTGAAAACTATTATTTTCCTTTTTTGCCATCTTTGCTGATCTTATGGGTAGATAAGTGTGAGGTCAACGTTGTGCTAGAGCCAGGTCATACTGACTCTCACATAGCAATTATATAATGTTCCAAGTGAGCATTTACACCTTGGAAATTAAAATAGGTATATATTGTAGCAAATCAGGGCCCAATTTATTGTTTTGTTGATTGTCTAGACCAGAGGTCCCAAACTTATTTGGCCTACAGCCCCTTTTAAAAAAATTATTCAATGCCCCCCCAAATCCACTTTCTTTAACCCTTTAACTTTTTAAAATTTGAATAATTTCAAGAAATATACATTTTTGAAAATTATGCATCTTATATTTAATAATTTGTTGTAAATTTGTGGGTTTTTCTTGCATTGAAATTTTAATAATGCAATATTGCATCATGTAACCTTATCCTATCATATTGTAAACAAGTCATTATATGCACATTTTCCCACTGTTGCAGGCTGGACTTCCTGAATTCTAAACATGCTCCCCTGCCAATACTTGCTTGTAAAGCCCTGTTGGTGGGCTTGATCACTTATCAGTTATAACTTGGATTTTTGTGTGTTTGTTTAGAAAATAATGTAAGCGCTCTAACTTTAACTGTTACATTACAAATGAAACGTGTACGAACAGTTTTTCAAAACTTTTTTCTTCTCTTTATGCTTCCACTGCCCCCTTATTTTTATTCCGTGCTCCCCCCCTCAGGCTTCTACTTCACCCCTGGATTGTCCCATTACCCCCCAGGGAGCGGTATCACCTACTTTGGGAACCTCTGGCTAGACTTAAAAAAGTGATTTGGAAAATGTTGCTAATGCAAATTATACTTAAAATGTGGGGGGAGGAGGGAGGAGAACCAGTTGTTAAATGTTTATCAGGTAGAGCCTCAGAGTTTTTTTAATTTGCATTTTTATTATTAGTGATTTGGAATGTTTTTATATGGTTATTGATAGTTTGCATATCTTCTTTTGCATACTTACTGCCTATTCATATCCTTTGAACATTTATCTATTGGGAATGACTTTTATTCATATATATTTGTATAAGTTCCTTATGTAACTTAAATATCAGACCTTTATCAAAGAAATGTTCCGGAAAAAATTTTTCCCCAGTTTTCATTCTAGTTATAACTGCATTGATTTTGTTTGTGTAGAAACTTGACGGTTTTATGTTCTAATTTGGGTCTTCCCTACTCTAAGCTCTCAGTTGGGAATTGATGAAGAAGACTTTGTCGTAATGACAGTAAGAAAGGACTTTCTAACTGCAAAGGAATAGGAGAAACAGGGATAAGGGGGAAGGGGGAACTGACCCCCTGAAAATGTCTCAAGAGATATCCCATCTTTTTTTTTCCGCTTTCTTTGGAGGGGCAGTTGAGGTTAAGTGACTTGCCCAAGGTCACACGGCTAGTAAGTATTAAGTGTCTGAGTCCGTATTTGAACTCAGGTCCTTTTGATTTCAGGGCCCTTGCTCTATTCACTGCACCGCCTAGCTGCCCACCCCGCCATCTTTCTTTTCTGCAGGAGCAGTCAAAAAGGAAGTTCACTTGACCTTAGAGCCATAGATCCTAGGCTTTGGTAGAATGGGACTCATTGAAGTCTAAGAATATGGAATTCTAGAAATAACTCTAGTTCTTTTTTCTATAAGAAATTTAGTAATTTATAGTGAGTAGAGCGTCGGCCCTGGAGTCAGAAGGACCTGAGTTTGGAGCCGGCCTCAGACACTTAACGCACAAACAAAAACCTAGCCGTGTGACCTTGGGCAAGTCACTTAACCCCAATTGCCCTCCAAAAAGAAATAAATAAATTTCTCCCTTATAATGATTTGAAGGGAAAGTAAAATTCATGTCTCTTTTTGAGTAATTAACATTTAAGTTCTTTTTCTTTTTTCTCAGCAGAAAGAGAAGGTGTCTAAGCTAAGTGATGGCAGCCTTCAAGAGCAAAGGTGAGACAGAAATGGGAGACTCTGCTTTTCCTTAATTCCTTTCTTCCTTCTCCTGGTCCCTGGCCATCTAGAAGCTCTTTCCCCTTAAGGACAACCCTTTCAACAACTTAAAAAAAAAGTTGGCTGGGTGGTACGGTGGGTAGTGGACCTGGAATTAGGAAAACAACCTAAGTTGGAATCCTACTTTGGATACTTTCTAGCTGTGTACCCTGGGCAAATCACTTAATCTTTGTCTGCCTCAGTTTTCTCACCTGTAAAATGAGGGAATTGGAATCATTGGCTTTTAAGGTCTCCTCCAACTATTAAATCTGTGCTTCTGTGATCCAGTTTTTTTTGCCTTTTTTTTTTTTTGGTGGGGCAGTTGGGGGTAAGTGACTTGCCCAAGGTCATATGGCTAGTAAGTGTTAAGCATCTGAGGTCGGATTTGAACTCAGTTCCTCCTGAGCACCACCTACCTACCCGTCTGTGATCCAGTTTCGTCCAGGCCTGTTTTCTTCTTCCTGTATTATCAGTGACAGAATCCTCATCATGTCCTAGATCAGGAGCCTTAAGGCCACATGTGACCTTCTAGGTTCTTGGGTGTGGCCTTTTGACTGAATCCTTATTACGGGGGTTTATTCTGTGAAGTTTTGGATTCAGTCAAAGGGCCGCACTTGAGGGCCTAGAGGGCCACGTGTGGCCTTAAGGCTGCAGGTTCCCCACCCCGTCCTAGATTCTATTATGAGTATAGGAGAGACCCTAGTTTTGACTTTTAAGACACAACTACTTAGAGATGAAGAGAAGAGAAGAAGGTGAAAGGTCTCAGGGTGGGTTAGTTGTTCTTGCCATATATCCACAGATACAATATCACATTATAATCTCATTAGACAATTATCAAACCAGTGCCATGTGAGGTCTGAGAGGAAATGCAATCTTACTTTAGTGGATAGGGTGCTGGGCCTGAAAGTAGGACATCCTGGGTTCATATCTTGCTTCTGATACTTACTGGTCATGTCAGGCACTCATTTCACTTATCTTTGCTTCAGTTTTTTCTTCTGTGAAGTGTGGACAATCATATTTATTGTACTTTGTAGGATTGAGGCTTAGATGAGATAATGTATGGAAAGAACTTTTGCAAACTTTAAAATGTAATATATAAATACCAGCGATTATTGTTAGAGAAGGTAGTGCTCAGGTGAGAATCAGGGAAGGCTTCATGAAGGAGGTGGCATTTGAGTTGGACATCAATGGGTTATGGATAGGACTGGACTTTTCATTTCATTAGTATAGGAAGCTCCCAGGAGAAGAAATTCTCCCAAACAATGCAGTTCAGCACCTTCTCTGCCAGTTTTAGTCCTGGAGAATTGTCTAAAGCCAGGGTCACATAGTGGGGTAGTCAGAGGTAGGGTTCCAAAGTAGGCCCTTCAACCTGGCTCTCTAGCTACTGTGGCATGCTGGCTCTTTGGAATGTGAAGGGATAGGTAAGAATTCAGCAGTCAAGGAAAGAGAAGAAAGACATTTTAGGCATAAAGAGCAGTGTAAGTGAAGGCTTGGAGTCATAAAAGCAAAGGCACATGTTCAGGAGCAAAAAGGGGTTCTGTTTTACTAGAACATAGAAGCTGGAAACCTGGAGGGCATTCTTCTGCTCTCACATAGCTTGAGATTGAGTAGGGGAGATAAAGGCATCTACAGAGACCTATAATGCAAGATGGAGTATAATAAATGTCATTCAGAGAGATACAAAGAAATTGCCCTAGAAATCCAGTAGAGATCATTTCCATTTAGAGGATCATTAAACCTTCTGGAAGGAAAAGATATTTTACCTGAGCATTGGTAAGTTTTTAATTGGCAGAGATAAGTTAGAAGTTCACAGGCAAAGTAAGTAGCAAGCTGTTTAACTGTGCGAGGTCCATGGAAAGGAATATAAGGAAATATGTCTAGATCGGCTGCTTGGAACCAGAATATCACGCCAAGGTACTTAGACTTCCTATTTTAAGGACATGCTGAAGGGAATGGAAAACAAGACTTTGAGGAAGAGTTCCAACTTAACCTTGAGTGGGAAGGAGAGCACCAACAGCCTAATTATATAAAATGCCATCTGTAGATTTTCCCTCTAGTAATGACCTAAGAGAACTAAATAAAATATCCCGCAAAGATAAAATCAGTGATCTTTTGAAAAACATTATTTCCTCTCACCTTTGCATAAATTAGCTACCTGAATGTCTGTGTGTTTCCCTTTTCCATAAGCTCCTGGGTACATGTTAAATACTACTTAATAACTAAATTTTGATTTCAGAAGGTGGGAAGGGGCAAAAGAAGGCCTTTATGCCACCTGGACAGAAAGTCTGCACTGAGATCCCTTGCTGTCTGGATGCCCTCGACAATGAAGATACTCAAGGGGTCGGGCTCCCTGGGGTGAATGCCAGGCAAGGCCAGCCCAAAGACAAGACACAGAAGAAGAAAAAGGAGAAAGAGCCAAGAAAGAGTTCTGGAAGTGACAAGGAGGGGAAGGGACCCCTAGCTACCAAGACTAGCAAAGAACAAGACACTAAAGGAGATGAGAAGAAAACAGAAAAGGTACCTTCCAGACACAGTAGAGATCATGTCATTTCTCTCCCTGCCCTCTGGCAGGACAGCTTCTCCCATAACCCTTCCATGTAGAGAATTCTCCAGCATGGGAAACAACCTAGTTTTCTTTACTTTCATATTTCCTGTTCTTTCTCCCCTACCCCTTAACTTTTGGGACATTCATTCTCATTTATAATCTGTCCCCCTTCTACCACAACTTTAATCCTCTATTTCTCTTACTATATAAAAGAGTTTTGGTCCTAGTATTCATGAATAAGGAGGTGAGGGAATACTTTTTAAGTCCTTTTTCCACTTTGGCTTCCTACCAGGCCTGGAACTGGTCCAGGAAAACCACGCCCTAAGCTGTGTGAGTTCCTTACTTCAAATTTTCAAAAAATAAATGTCTACCTGCCCATGGTGGAAAACAGGAGGCATCTCAGAGCTTTCTCTGTCTGTCTGTCTGTCTGTCCGTCTGTCTGTCTGTCTGTCTGTCTCTCCCCATCCAGGAGATGCCAAGTCTCACCAATGAACAGTTTGAGGAGATTGTCCAGTGTGTGCTTAAGAAGTCCCTGCAGGAGTGCCTGGATATGACCTGTGGTAGGAGAGGTTGGAGGTGGGGAGGGCAAAGTGACAGGTGTCAGAGCCAGAGTAGGCTTAATAGCTTCCTCCATCATGCTCCTCTGGTAGGTACAGAATAGAGAAATTCTAGAAGGGAGCTTGAGAGATCCTCTAGTTTATACCTGAACCACTAGACAGTATTATAAGCAAATTATCCTAAGTCAATTTTAATTTTTTTTTGCTTTTTTTTTTTTTAGGGCAATTAGGATTAAGTGACTTGCCCAAAGTCACACAACTAGTGTGTCAAATGTCTGAGGCTGAATTTGAACCCAGGTCCTCCTTACTCCAGGGCTGGTGCTCTGTTCACTGCACCACCTAGCTGCCCGACTAAGTCTATTTTTAAAAGCCCTTTACATGAGATTGGCAGATTGATCATCTAACTTAAATTATTTACCCATGGTTTAAGTCTGTTTTCTTGTGTTTACAACACTTATGAGGAGATGGATAATGGCCTTCCAGATATCTGAACATTAGCATTAAACTTCCCAACCTTCCTAGTGCCTTAGTTTTCTTTTTCCCACACTGCCTTAGTCAATCCTTAGTCAATCAAGTCAATCCTTATTGACTTGATTCTATAGGGATGGAGGGGAAGCTCATCAAAAAATTTTGTAACTAGACAACTTTTTTTAGTCCATATTGTCTTTTCAATTAGGGTTATGGGCCTAAGGAAACTGTGTGTGTGTGTGTGTGTGTGTGTGTGTGTGTGTGTGTGTGTGTGTGTGTGTGTGTGTGTGTTCAGTATATTTCAAATCAATATCCTCTTGCAGAAGGGGCTTGATGGACAAGGGATATAAAATGGAATATTGGTGACTACTACTATACCAAAATATTGACATAAAGTACTACTCTGGGATGTGGGAACAGATCATTTCAGATCAATCTGAAAAACTTTCTGGAGCAAGTTGGTTTGATATTAAAAACTATAGGAGCAGGACAGCTAAGTGGCACAGTGAGTAAGGGCACTAGCCCTGGAGTCTGGATGACTGAGCCCCAGAAAATGAGCACCCACACATAAATAATGACTGGCCGTGTAACCTTGAGCAAGTTACTTAACCCCAATTGCTTTAAACAAACAAACAAACAAAAAAAAAAACTAAAGGGGCATGATTTTGGTTTAAAATAAGGAAAAGCTTATGTACATGGTCTTGTGTGAATATTTTGTACAGACTTTTGATTTCATTAGCATGGGGAATCCCTGGTTTGGAAACCATGCACTAATGAAGATCAGTAACTCTTAATTTACAGTCTTAGAGAGTTACTTAGGGTGTTGAAAGATAAAGTGACTTGCCTTTGGTCATACAGTTTATATATGACAGAGGCAGGGCTTGAACCCAAACCTTTCTTTCAGGCTTGTCCTCCACATGCCATACTTCTTCTCTCTAAAGAATTAGAGCTATGCATAAGTGGATTGGAGTTAACGAAATTCTTATCACTAGAGGAATTAGATTCTTGAGCAGGTACATATTGGACTAGATGACTTTCAAGATCCTTTCCAACTTCAGTATTTGATAATTTTTTGATTTGGCAGGTGGTCAGGAGCTGGCTATTCCAGGAGTAGGAAACAGTTTAATCCAAGGTATCCAGGAGAGAAAGGGGTCCTTATTTTCCTCCAGAAACTTCTTACTTACTGTGTTATGCTTTTGTGGGGATGGATTTGGGGCCTTGGTTTTTCAGAGACTTCACATGCACAACTTGTTGAATGTTTCCCAGGGGCAAAGGAGACAAGTACTGCTACTACTGATGTGGATAGGTAAGTTTATCCTGGTAAGGCAGAGTACATCCCAAGTGTGGGTGCACCTTTTGTGAGCCTCCTTCCCAGAGGCTGCTTAGTCTACAAGAAACCCTGGTTCGTCTGGGTTGTAGAAGAAGTCAATAAGCAGTGTCAGATCATATTATCTTAGGGAGTTTTAAATTCTTTGGTTTTTCTTAACTCCTATATGTTGAGCTCTTTAAAGGTGAGGATACTACAGTTTACTGCTTTCTGCCATTTTCCTAAAAAAGTGTTCTTTCCAGGAAGCTGCTGGTGATACCTTATTTCTCCGGAATTCCTGTCTCTAAAGAAGATGGGATTGTTCCTGGGCCCCAGTCACCCACATCAGATCCTTCACCCTCAGAGAACAAGCAGAACAAACTTTCCTTAAGCGAGAAAAGAAAAGAAGCAAGTAAGTGAACAGACAACCCCCTTAACATGAGGTTTGGGCGTTCTCTCTAATGTGTTAAGGCATTGGGGAAACAGCAGATAAGGGACACACAGGCTGGACAAGAAACAATCAGACCGTGGTTATGACCTTCTCTCCTATCTGCTCTTGTTTTTTCAGAAGTGCATTTTTATTGCTATCTTTTTGTTTTTATATCACCCAAAAGGCAGTACTCTCCCTGGGTTTAGCACATCTGCAGGGCAGGTCCTGCACTTGGGTCTGGTCTCTTCTTGACTCATAGAGAACACACTCAGGTCTTGGCAGCTAGGTGGCACAGTGGAAAGGGGACTGGGCCTAAAGCCAGAAAGACTCATCTTCCTGTAGCTGTGTGACCCTGGGCAAGTCACTTCACCCTGTTAATCTCAGTTTCCTCATCTACAAAATGAACTGGAGAAGGAAATGGCAAACCACTCCAGTTGAATGCAAACTGAAACGACTGCACAACAAGAACAACAAAGATCACACTCCTCAGAGCTGAGTGTAGTGTTTCCTACTGGTCAAAAGATGTCACTTTTTTTTTTGAAGGGGAGGGCAGGTTAAGTGACTTGCCCAAGGTCACACAGTTTGTAAGTGTTAAGTATTGAGGTCGGATTTGAACTCAGGTCCTCCTGACTCCAGAGCTGGTGCTCTCTTCACTGTGCCACCTAACTGTCCTTGGATGTTACTTTCTTGGTGTGGAGAAATTCCCTCCCCTACAAGAGTCAAGTGCCAGGTTCTCCCTCCATAGTCAGCTTTGTTCTCTGTTGTACACTTTTTACTTTTACCTTGTTCTTTCCTCTTCCCCTCCCCTAAGAACTCTACAATTAAGCATGGATATACTTAGTGGATAGATATAGTTATATACACACACACATACACATACATTTAGATATCTATAATCATACTCATAGATAGACATATCATGCATATGCATCTTTGTAAGACCACACTATACTTATTTGTCATTTTTCTCTAAGCGTGGATAACTTTGTCCTTCATAAATCCAAATCTTTTTTTTTTTTTGGAGGGCAATTGGGGTTAAGTGACTTGCCCAAGGTCACATGGCTAGTTTTTGTGTTAAGTTTCTGAGGCTGGATTTGAACTCAGGTCCTCCTGACTCCAGGGTCGGCGCTCTATTCACTGCGCCACCTAGCCGCCCCATAAGTCCAAATCTTTCTGTTTTTTTCTAAGTCCACCAAATCATAATTTCCTACACCAAAGCAATATCCAAACCTTATACTGTCTAATTATTTTAAATAGTCTAAAATAATATTGATTAATATATCCAACATAAAGTGTAATTTCCGTATTTTTCTCTTTTGATTAAATCTATTTTAGCTTTAACTTTGTCTGAGATCATGATTACTACCCCTGCTTTTTTCCCCTAATATTCTATTCATGATCTTTATTTTATGTTTGTGTGTCTTTATGCCTTTTGACTCCTCTATTTACTTGTTCCCACTACCTTGTCCTACTATTACTTAACCTACCCCTTCCTCCAAGGATCCCTCACTTATCCTCCCATTCTGGTTAAACCAGCCTTCTGTACCCCACCTTATCCTATTCCCTCCCCCGCCCCTCTAAAGCTTCCTCTCTTATCCTCTCTTCCCTCCCTGTTCCCCCAGTCTTTTATTTCTGAATTTAGAAGACTTCATACCCTGATAGATATACGCATTCCCAGTGAGAGTAGGGTACCCCAGACCTACCAGTCCTCCTCCCCCATCGGATTCCTCTGTGTTGGTTCTTCCTCTCACATCTCATTTACATAAGGTAATTACTCTTTTTACCTTTGCCGAAACAGTTTTACTTTTTAGCATCATTCTCATATCTCATATCATGTCTTTCTTTCGAACTACCAGATTACCGTAACAATCTTACATGTACATTTGACATTTCCTCATATAAAAAGTAAACAGTCTATCTTTATTAAGTCCCTTGTAATTAGTCTTTGATACATACCTTATATTTCTCTTGGATCTTTTATATCAAATATCCTATTAAGTCCGGGTTGGTTTTTTTTTTTTAACAAAATCCTGAAAGTCTAATAATAACAATTCATTAAAATGTCCATTTTTTCCCCATTCACTAGTATGCTCAGATTTGCTGGGTATGATATTTTTGGCCACAACCCCAGTTCTTTTGCTCTTTGATATATAGTATTCTAAAACTTATGAACTTTTAATGTTGCTGCTGCTAGGTCTTGCATGATTCTAATTTTGGCAGTGCCATATTTAAATTGTTTTTTCCTTGTTGCTTCATAATATTTTCTCCTTTAGCTGGGGGTTTCAGGATTTAACTGATATTCTTGTAGGTTTTTCTCATAGGATCTTTTTCACATGGTGATTGGTGTATTTTTTCTATTTTTACTTTCCCTTCTTGTTCTAACACCTCGGGACAATTTTTTAAAATTTATTTATTTAATTTTTTTTTGCTTTTTGGAGGGCAGTTGGGGTTAAGTGACTTGCCCAAGCTCACACAGCTAGTTTCCATGTTAAGTGTGTGAGGCCAGATTTGAACTCAGGACCTCCTGACTGCATTTGAATTCAAATCTTTCTGACTCTGAGTCAGAATTCTATCCACGGTATCACTTCCCACATTCAGGATCGTTTTGCTTGTGATTATTTTCTTACCTTTCTTGTCCTCCTTCTTTACCCCTTCTTTATCAGTCTTTCCTTGGGTTTCCATCCAGTTTAATGTATTTCTGTTCTGAGGTCTGTGTGTATGGCCAAGTGTATCAAGTCTTCTTTCATCCAATGCACATGAAAGTGAGGTTTGGAAGAGGCCCATCCCCCACCCCTTCCTCCTTGCTTCTCATCTGATGGCTCAACCATGCAATAGTGATTTTCTTCCTCATTTTCCTTTCCTTCCTGTAGGGTCCTTTTTTCTCTCCCTCCCATTTTTGTCTTCTTCTAAGATCATTAAAACAAAGTAAAATCACCCTCTTCCACTTTAACCTTTCTCTATGACCCTTTAGGGGCAACTAAGTGATACCGTGGATAGAATTCTGACTCAGAGTCAGAAAGATTTGAATTCAAATGTGACACCAGACACTGTGAGACCCTCGGCAAGTCACTTAACCTCTATTTGTCTCAGTTCTTCATCTATAAAATGGGGCCACAGTGGAAAAGAAAATGACAAACCACTCTGCCAAGAAAACCCATGGACAGCTCCATGGGCGACATAGAGTCAAACGTGACTGAGACTGAACAACAATGACCCTTAAAGATAATAGGGTTTTAAGAAGACATTGTTTCTTGTCCCTCTATTAACATGTAAACAATTGGTTCACATATATTCCCTCTCAATTAAACAAATATGTTTGCCTTTCTTTGTTTTTCTTGGTGCCTGCATTTCTGTTTCCAGATGATTGTGTATTCAGTTCTTGCCTTTTCATCAGGATTGCTTAGAAATCCTCTATTCTATTAAGGAACCATTTCCCCCTCCATACAGGATTATACTTCTTTTTTTAAAACATTATTTACTTATTTTTAGTTTTCAACATTCACTTACTTACATAATATTTTGAGTTCCACATTTTCTTTTTCTTTTTTTTTAGTTCCACATTTTCTCCCCCTCCCTCCACCCCAAACTGGCATGCAGATCTGATATAGGCTCTACATTAATATTATAATTTCTTAGGTTTTTCTTCTTTTATTTTGTTTTTACAATTTTTTGGTTTTATTCTGCTATTTCTTGTATTGTATCATTGTTTTCCATCTGGCCCACTCTGATTTTCAGAGCATTCAAATTCTTAAGTGAGACTTTCTGTCATATGTTTTAAGATGACTTTTTTTTTGGCCATTGTTCCTTCCTTTCTGTGTCCAGAGTTTTGTTCATTTGTTTTTCTCTCTGAGCCTTTACCTAGACTTGTTGTGGTATTACTAGCATCTTCCAAGGTTTGCCTATGTGTATCTCTCATACCAAGGTATTTCTTTACGGTGGTTGGAGAGTTTTCCTTGGTTTGCACATGGGGACCTATTCTTGCACCTGTCAAATTCAGCAGTAAATAGTGTGATCAGGATCTGAAGGGTCCTGAGTATAGTGGGCCAGACTTAGACCCCTGTTTCACAGATAACACACAGGAGGCACTGGAGTTTTTGAACTCCAGTCTCTAACAGGTTCACTCTTGATCTGGACAGACAGGAAGGACAAGAGGTCAGCTTTGGAGGGGTTATATAATAAGCTTTACTTTGTTCTAGTCTAATCTTCTCAAAGGGAGTTGCTGATAATGGAAGCACTAACTCCTACAGTGTTCCCTAACAACCCTTCTCACAGGGCCCAGTGTGAAGTGGGGGCATCTACCCCTGCATTTTGATGGGGGCAGTCGAGATAGGTATAGCTCATGCATGCCCCTAAATCCCCTCATGCTTTAGCGAGGATTGGTTGAGAGAGGTACATGCATTACCCAAATCCCGGGTTCCTCTATGAATTCCCCACTCACCAACCAGTGCCACCTTGCTTTATAGGGCGACAGACAAAGAAGTCATTTTGCCAACAATAGCCTTACAGGTTAACTTTAGCAACACTATCATTCGGTGTAAGCATAGTAAATACCTCATTATGTCACCCCATATCTCACTGCACAGTCTCAGTAGGACTGTCACTATGATTCTAGGAATTACCATCTAGGATCCTTGGGGCTATTCTGGGAGTTATTATCCAACACCTAGAAACTAGACATTGCCATGACCATGAATCCCGAGATACTGAACTAAAAGGATGACAAAATCCTCCTTACTTACACCCCCTCCTTCAAGGGACTCTGGAGCCCTGCCTAGGAGCACCCTCTTGTCAAAGATCTTATTGGTCCTGATGTTAGGCTTAGCTTGAAATCCTTACTCTTGGTACAGAGTTCAAGGGTTATTCCTATACTGGGTTTCACCTGTAAAATGGGGATAATATGAACACAAAAATTCATTTAGTGTAATGAATATAGAGCTATCTTGGAGTCAGGAAGGCCTGGATTCAAGTCCTGTATCTATGTAATTATGAAAGTCAGTTAGGAGCTGATAATGCTAATAAAGGAGCTGTCATTCCTTTATTAGAGGAGAGAGTTTTCACACTAGGAGTTCCTTACACTGATGAAATTACAGAACTAGAAAAACTGATATTACCTCTATTGTACTGCCTACCTTGTGACTAGAGAAATGCAGCACCCCTCCTTTTTTTGAACTTGTGGTTTATTTTCTTGTGATTAATTTTGTTTTTTGAGTTTTGTGGTACATGGTGTGAGGTATTTATCTAAATGTATTTTTCACTATATTGTTATCAATTTTCCAAATATTTTTAAAAATAAGTATTTTCCCAGTTTTCATGTGTGCTAGTTTGCTATCCACCAATCTTTTATATGCATTTGATTCTTTTTCCAAGATTTGCATTGTGATCTAATTGTCATCTTTTTTCCACCTGCCTTTTAATTTTTTTAAAGGAACTTCCAACTTTATTTTCTGTGTTTTGTTTTGTTATCTTCCTAGAAGATGAGAAACCTGAGTTAACCACACTTGGTCATAAGCACAGACGGAAGGGCCAACCAAGGAAAATAGTGCAAGGCTACACCCAGATCAGTGATCAGGAAGAAGCTGGGGGAGAACAGAGAAGCGATTTCAGTGAGTTTGGACATGAAAACATGTAAAATCTGAATAAGTTGAGGATGAAAGGAAAGAGACAAGAAGTTGGAGGAGAGGAGGTAGAGTCCATGGGAGACCCGCTGAGGACTGGATTGAATAGTTCTCCCACTGTCCCTCCTGGTATCTTTTCAGCTCAGTTCTACAAGGGAAAGAGAAAGGACAGCTTCAGTGAGCTGCAGCCTGGTGAAGGAGGTAAAGGTCAAACCTTAAAGAGAATTGGCTGGTGCTAAGAGGTCAAGCAAGGCCAAGGCTCTGCAGAGAGGAGTCTTCTTCTATAATGGAGACTGGTTCTTATTGGAGAAAGGGCTTGAACATGACTTGACAGCAGAAGGGAACTGGAGTACCTTGAGAGTTTGATTTCTAGCTTTGAATCCCTAACACTTAGCATAGTGCCTACCTAGCACAGAGTGGATACTTAATAAATATTTGGTGATTGATGGTGATGCCCAAGAAGCCAATTTGTTCTGGGAATCAAGAAATTTGTGTTCTTATGCCATTTTTGCCACTAACTAACTCTGTGACCTTGGAAACTCATTAGACTTCTTTTTCTTATGTGAAAAATGAAATTTTCTAGCTCTGACCATGGGATGGTTCTATGACTTTCTTTTTTTTTTTTTTTTTAAAGCAATTGGGGTTAAGTAACTTGCTCAAGGTTACACGGCTAGTCATTATTTATGCGTGGGTGCTCATTTTCTGAGGCCGGATCTGATCTCCGGTCATCCCAACTCCGAGGCCGGCGCTCTTACTCACTGCCCACCTAGCCGCCCCTTTAGGGCAATTGGGGTTAAGTAACTTGCCCAAGGTCACATGGCTAGGTTTTTGTTTGTGCGGATTAGGTGTCAGAGGCCGGCTCCGGAACTCAGGTCCTTCTGACTCCAGGGCCGGCGCTCTATTCACTGCGCCACCTAGCCGCCCCGATTCTATGACTTTCAAGGAAACCAGGTAGGAAAGAAAATATTTCTGAGAGTCTCAATTTTACTTATATCTGGTTTTAGGTCAGTGTGTAGCCTGGGTGCAGTGCTCCTTCCCCAACTGTGAAAAATGGAGACGACTACATAGTGACATTGACCCTTCAGTCCTGCCAGATGACTGGTCATGTAGTCAAAATACAGGTAAAACAAAAAGAAAGATTTTCTTCCTTACATACACCCCAATGGTGTGTTCAACTGTTCAGATAGAATAAATGGAACCTTAAAGGCTGTTTTTCAACAAAACAATTCCCATTCATATGTTAAAGATTATATAAGATTTATTCATTGAATGAAATAACTTTGTTCTATCTGATTTTCAATATCAAATGAACTCTTAAAGGAGTTTGCCATTGTCATCTCAACTCGGCTCAATAAATATTTAGTGCTTATCATGTTTAAGGCACTATAGTAGGTGTTGGGACAAAAATGAAATGATTCCAGCCCTCAAAGGTCTTACATTCTATACATATATACAAATAAGATTGGGGGGAGAGGAGGAGATGATTTTCCTATAGAATAATGAGGTTAAACTAAGTGTAGACATAATCCCGTTATCCGTTTAAGAAGATGGAAGGTTCCTTGATAGAATTGAACGGGGCAACTGCCATTGATTTATTGAAGGTTGTCCACACCTTTAGTGGCTCTTAAAAATTGTATCCTGCTAGCTTTGTAGTTAGTGCAGGCAGAAGCCAACAGCCAGGGAAGAGTCTGGATCATAAAAGGGAATTACTCTTCACCTGGGGTGGGATAGGGATTTTTCTTCCTTTCACCTCTCTTTACACCTCATTGGCCATGGCACTTCTATGTGAGCTACTCATTTCACAGAAGACAGTGACTCCAGAAGAACAGAGAGAGGCCTTCTCTGGGAGCAGAGAAGAGCTAAGCAGGTTAATGAGACCACTAGAGGTCAAGGATTTTGTGACCTTTTTGATTCCTAAGCCTTGGTTGCCCATGTTCCCTCCATCTGAGCATTACTCCCCATGTACGCTAAATTTGTGCTTATTCTTTCTCAGACACTGGGTGTGTTTGTGGGAGAGTATGTCCCAAGTTTATGGAGAGAATGTCTGCTGTCCTTACTATGTCATCTTAGCAAATATCTCTACATTTTTGAGTTAATGATGTCAACTGACAAATTACTAAAGGTAAGGTCACAAGTAGCAGCCCAAGAGACTATAATTTTAGGAATGCAGACCCACACACTGTACCCTTAAACCTCCTCTTAGAAGGGAGTACTACATAAGTAAATACCAAGTAACTTAAGAGTGACATTACTAACAGAAGGAGGAGAGGGAATTAGGGCTCATACATACAGAACTGGAGGAGATCTTGAGGACCACCTCTGAGAAGGGAAGGAGCCTGCCCAAGATCACACAGTAATAAGCACCAGAGTCAGAAGTTAAATCCAGGACTTCTGGAAGTTGAGTAAAGATGAGAAGAGATTGCATTGTACCTGGGGGAGACAAGCTGGGTGAATATAGAGGACGAGATGCGATGGCTGTTTTGGAGAACAGTCCTTTTTGCCTGGAATGTAGAGTACATATGAAGAGTGTGGAGGGGGCAACTTTAAACATGAGGCTGAGGAGTTTGTGTTTTATACTAGAGCCGGCCAAGTGGTGAAGTGCTTCGTACCTTGGGGAAATGCTTGGCAGCTATGTAGATGAGTTGGAAAAGAAAGATGGAAGTGGGGGACAAGTTAGGAGGTTACTGAAGTCATCAAAATTAGAGCTGTTAAGGACCTGAAATCGAGAGGACAGGACGAAAGAGATGCCTTGGAAGGAGAACCAACAAAGGGTTTGGGGAGAGAAAAGAGTCTATGTTTCAGGGTTAGAAATCTGCATGTCTTGGAGGATGGTGACTCCTTCAACAGAAACAGGGAATTTTGAATCAAGGCAGGTTTAGAGAGAAAGATAATTATGTTTTGGACATGTTGAATTTAAAATATTAATGGGTAAAGATATACTTGCAGACCATTGCTTAAGGGAGAGATTAGGGAGATAGATAGATAGATAGATAGATAGATAGATAGATAGATAGATAGACAGATAGAAGCAAAGAAAGAAAGGAAGAAAAAGAAATTCTTCTTTTTTTTTTTTGGAGGGCATTTGGAGTTAAGTAACTTGCCCAAGGTCACACGGCTAGGTTTTTGTTTGTGTGTGCTAAGTGTCTGAGGCCGGATCCGAACTCAGGTCCTTCTGACTCCAGGGCCGGCACTCTATTCACTGCACCACCTAGCCACCCCAAGAAAAAGAAATTCTTAATCTAGAGCAGCAGTTCTCAAAGGGGCAGTGAAGTGATGGCAGTGGATAGAATGCCAGGCCTCAGGAAGATGAGTCTTCTTGAATTCAAATCCAGTCTCAGACACTTACTAGCTGTGTGATCCTGGGCATGTCAGTTAACCTCAGTTTGCCTCAGTTTCCTCATCTGTAAAATGATCTAGAGAAGGAAATAACAAACTATTCCAGTATCTTTGCCAAGAAAATCCCAAATGGCATCACAGAGTCAGACACGACTGAACAACAGCATTTCTAAAACTTTTGGGTTTCAGGATTCCTTTATACTTAAAAATGATTCGAGGCTTCCCTCCCCACCAAGAGCTTTTCTTGGTTATGGCAATATTCACCATATTAGAAATTAAAATATCTTAGTATAAAATTGTTTTGACCTAATGACCCCTGGGTGTCTCCAGACACACTTAAAGAACCTAAAGATAAGTGACCAATGGAGGCAGATGAGGTCACCACAGGAGGGACTGAAATAAAAAAAAAAAGAAGGCACCCAGGATAGCATTGGGAGGAGGGAGATAGAGCAGGATCTAGTAAAAAAGATAGAGAAGTATTGATCAGACAAGTCAGAAGAAGAACTGAAACTGGGCATCCAGTGCAATGGGAAGAGACAGTGGTCTGCTACGCCAAAAGCTACAGGAGAACAGAGGCTGTCTATTTTAGCAATTAAGGAATCTTGGTAACTCAAGAAAAAGCAGTTTCAGAAAAGCGATCGGATGTCAGATTGCAAGATACTGTTCTCCCTTCTCATTTCTGCCTCCTGACTTCCTCCATGTCTCAGCTAAAATCCTACCCTCTACGGGAAGCCTTTCCTTATTCCCTTTCATTCTAAGGCCTTCCCTCCACTGATTATCTACAACTTTTCATGTATACGTCTAGTATATAACTGTTTGCATGTTGTCTCTCCTATTAAACTTTGAGTTCTTCAAAGGCAAAAACTGTCTTTTACCTTTCTTTCTATTCCCAACATTTAGCACAGTGCCTGGCATTTAGTGTTTAATAAATGGTTATTGACTGACTGACCAGATAAATATTTCTAGAGTTTGGTAGTGAAAGAGAAAAGCTGGAGATGGCAAGGCTGTTTGAGAATTGTTTTTTTTGAAGAATGAGGGAAGTCTGGGCACGTTTTAGTAGGCCTTCAGGAAAGAACCCGTGATTAAGAGAAATTTAAGTTGAGAAAGAGAAAGGGTCTGTCGGTGCTAAAGGAAGTAGACACATACCACAGGCAAAGGCATAAACCCTTCCCTAGCTCACCTTATCCCCTGGAGGGCTGCATTTAACAGGGCTGCCAGCTGGAAACCACCTCTTTTTCTGCCAAGTGTGATACCTTGAATCTTCAGCTCTTCTGGTTCAGCAGCAAATTAGATGACTCAGTCATATATGACTGGAAGCTGGCCCTGCCCTGAAGTAATCAAAGAATATCTGCACATGCTTAGGGAAGATCCCATTAAGCACAGAATAGCTGGGACACCAGCTGTCATCTCAGCTGAGGGAAAACAAAGAAGAAATGGGCTGAAGCTGAAGTTTAGGTTAGACATTAGGAGGACTCCTTCATCATGAAAATTGTTTGATATTAGGAAAAGCGATAAAGGGATATTTTATGCTCTGAGACCCTTTAAAAGAGGGGATGACTTATTCATCTGCTATGGTTTTGTGGGCTTATCTAGATATAATGTGAAGACTGGAATGACTGACTGCTCAGGGAGAATTTTTTTCTGGAGAGTTCTCCCCAAGGAATGAGTTATATAAATGTTTGTAGTCTCTTTACATTGTATGGAAGGAGCACTCTGGCTGGTGTTCTTTCTCCATGCCCTTATCTGAGACACCCTCTTTGTCCCATGGCACCAGCCCCTTCTTTCCTTTAACAAAATTCAGATGTGAACCTTGTACGTCCTTTTTTCTACCTCATCCCACTTGCTCCTCTTCACAGATCTGCAGTTTAACCATTGTGACATTCCTGAGGAAGCCTGGTCAGGGGGGGAGAGTGATGTGGTTTATGCTTCCTACATCCCAGGATCCATCATCTGGGCCAAGCAGTATGGTTACCCCTGGTAGGAAATAATGGGAATATTCTAAGCTCATAGGAGTGGGGGAAGGAAGAGAAGGTGGGGGTTCTTTACAATGGAGATAGAACGTATAGAAGGAGACTACGGTGGAATTCTGAGGTAATAAGAAGGAGGAGGCCTGAGATGGGAGGCTGTTTCTGTGTTACCCACCTTCCTGATGGGGGGGGGGGACAGAAGAGACCTTGAAAAGGAATGTAGAGGGTGGTCCTCAAGGCATAACTTCTGGATGTGAAGTGTAAGAGGCCTGAAAACTGAAAATAAGGACAGAAAGGGCATATCCTTTTCTGGAAATGTGGCCACCCAGGAGAGCTCAAACCCTTGTTCAGAGTTGAGTGAGGACCTGTCACAGGACGTGGGGAGGGCAAAAGATAACGTGGAAAGGAATCTGAAATTTCCCATACGTTGTCCCCATCTCCTACCAGCCATTCACTCTCATTAACCATGCTGTGGGAGGGAGCTAAAATGAAGCAAGAGGATATCATGAAGGCTTCTTGTTGAAAATAATCTGTTTTAGGCATATGTGGCTATGAGTGAGTTTGAGCTCAATTCCTGCAGCGCCCTAACCCTCTTCTCTCTACCAACCTCTGTTGTGCAGGTGGCCTGGAATGGTAGAATTAGATCCTGATATGGGAGAATATTTCCTCTTTGTTTCTCAGCAAGATGTCCTGCCTGTGAGTTTGATCTTGCTTGACAATTTCTTTTCTTTCTGGAATGTGGAGATCAGATCCCCACAGAGCATTTGACCAGAAAAGAAAGTGCTTTCCTTAGGACTGGAAGACCCTCCTGCAAAGAACATATATAAATAGGTATAGGATCATTACATAGTCAAGGGACACAAGCAGAAACACATACATAGAGTTGTCTGTTGGTAGAAACAAAGACCTAGAGGTTTGTATAGAAATAGATACAATGTGCCTTATGATTTTTTTTTTTTTGCTTTTTGGAAGGCAATTGGGGTTAAGTGACTTGCCTAAGGTGACACAGCTATTCTTTGTATTAAGTGTCTGAGGCTGGATCCTAGCCCAGGTCCTCCTGACTCTAGGGCTAGTGCTCCATTCACTGTGCCACCTGGCTGCCCCTGTCCCTTATGATTTTAATAATAAATTTAATAATTTAATAAATACATGCAGGATAGAAACTCTTAAGAGCAGAATGAGTGAGAGGAAACTAGGAAAGAAAGGCATTAGATGTCATAAAGAATTCCTTTAAGAGACAGGGTGGGGCTCAGGAAGCAGATGAAGCCAGGTGTCTACTTCCCAGTGGCTTCCCAAACTCTCTTCCCTGCTCCAGTTTTTGTAGGCTAGGAGAATAGAAGTAGGGGAAGGACATAGGGCTTTATCAGGAGCATCTCTCTGATTCCAGTCCAAATACCATGTGACGTTTTTTGGGGACACTGCTTCGAGAGCCTGGATCCCTTCCAACATGTTGAAGAACTTCCAGGAGCTGTCCCTGGAACAGGTTGAACTGGTGAGGAGCTCTCAGGAGACAAGGGTAGAGGGAACCTCCTATTCCACCATATCCCTGTCAGTATCCTTGGGCTTCTTTGGAGTCTTCTGGGAGAAGTTTGTTTTGAGATCTGGAGAGGGACAAGCTCCAGTCTGAGATTGCCTATGAAAGCCTCTGCTCTCGGATGCAAGCCTACATCAGGCCAGTGGCCTTCATTCTCTTTAAAGTCCCTAACTATATAGCCTTTTGTTTCCAATACATGTGATTGTTTAGAGCTGGAAAGAATCTTAGAAGTCATCCAAAAGAACTAAGTGACTGTTGAACTCAGGTCCTCTGATTTAAAATCCAGACCTCTTAATATAATTGAAACAACTTTGGCAGTAGTGTGGGTGAAGGTCAGTACTGCCCAGTGCCAGCTAGGGTTAGACCAATTCTGAAGGTGAGAATGGACTCTGGGAAACCACGTATCTGGGTCTAAAGAAAACTGGAACACAGAACTAAAATTTGTGGAATTAGCTCAACCTCACCCAGCACGCTTATCTAGATCAAGTGTCCCTCATATCAATCTCAGAGTATCTAAGGGAAACTCCCCATTTGTTGACTGAAGATATTGCTGGGTGTGGGGGACTCAGCCTGGGAAAATGGAAAGCAAAAATAGCTTGGCATAACTAGGAGGACTTTGTAGATTTTAGAGGCTTGGCATGTTGGGAATATCCTAGGATTCACTCCTTTTGTCCTCACCCTTAATATTTAACTTTTTGCCATTCCAGAAAAAGATCAAGAACAAAGACTGTAGCCAGAAGCTGATGGCAGCCCTAGTGATGGCCCGAGAGGCCCAGCAGATCAGTATTCAGGTGGCAGAATGTTCAGACCTCTTTGATCACTCCTCAGCTACCCCTCTCCCTGGAGAAGACAAAGCACTGTCCTCTCACAGCACAGTTACAAGAAGACTTGTTACCCCCTTCCTCATTGATAACCCTACCCTGTTTAATCTGATTCCTTCCCTTGCCTCTGGGAAAGGTAGTCTCTCTCAGTCCCTCCTGCACTAACAAAACCCCCAGCTCCTCCTTTCCAGCCTCAAGTTTCATATATTCAAGGTCTAATTTTGCTCCCTCTCGCTGTAATTCCAGCTGTCTACCTTAGGTTGTTCTGCCATTAGGAAGGATGAGCCACAGTTATTTCATCTCCCTCAGAAGTCACAGACAAAATAAAGTATTAAAGCAAACCTATAATTAAGGCGAATCCATTACAAATTGAACAAAAATAGTTGAAAAACCTAAGTAAAACCTCCAAAATCCAAATACAGAAGAATCAAAGCTGCAGAAGAACTCTAGGGGCCAGCTGCAGAGGGGAGAGGAGCTGCATTTCCAAGGGCAGCTAATGGGCTGGTTTTTCCTCTCCTTGTTCTCTTCTCACCCCCTTTTTCTAGGATCGAGTTAGCTTGTTTGGTTTCCACACCCGATATAAGGAGAATGCAGCAGGGTCTGGCAGCAATGAGGAGGGAGGAGGTAGGGACAGCTGGCAGGGAAGGGAAGAAGACCCAGGAGGGAATAAAGAGGGAAGGTTGGGCTGGGGGTTGGAATATGGCTCTCTTATCTCCTTTCAGCTGCTTTAGTTCAGGGCTCTTTGCATAGGGAGGAGCCAGCTTAATAAATGAGACTGATGAGAGGAAAGTAGGGGAGGAGACTAGGGAATCAAGCTGGTGATTAGATCTGGGAAGAGGGAAGAGCTTAGGTCCAGAATTGTGTATATTTCAGAATATAGCACCGAAGTGAAGGGAGGCAGAAGAAGCTGTACACACTGGGCTGAGCTTTAAAAAAGTGATTATGTGAAGTGTCCTTCTCTTATCTATTCTAGATTTATTTTTCCAAGAGGCTAGAAAGCCTCAAAAGCCTGGAAGCTCAAATTCTTATCTTTCAAAAGAAGAAAATGAGGTAAGATCTGCCTTACAAATAGGTCTAAAAAGAGCTCAGGGTTTCCTCTCAGTGTACTCTAAAGGGTAACCTATTAAATTAAAAAAAAATTTTAGTGCCGTCTGGTTAGTACCAACCATTTGTTTGTCCTATTCTTGCCACCGAGCATTCCAAGCAGGTCCATCTTCTAACCTTAAAGATCTCTGGATAAGAAATGTCCCCTTTTTTAGTCATTTAATTATTCATTTCTGGGGTGGTTCCTAACTAAGCAGGGTGACTATTTCCTGGTTCCAGTTACTCTCTAGTTTTAAATTCCTAAAATTGTAGCTTAATAAGCTCATCACTTATCTTTAATAATCAACCAGTTGCCATACTTGGCTCAAAGGCAAGTATTTGCTCAGATGATGTAGCAGAAACCCCACCCATATACCAGACATTTACAGCATCGTGGGAGATGAAGAACACACACAGAGTGCACACATAGAAATGTGTGCTTGCAGGGAACCGTGAGGGCAAGGCAGCTCACATGTCTGCTGCTGTGAGCCTAGATGTCCTGCTGGTGTGGCCGAAACATCCTCTCCTTTTTTTGTTGTCTTCCTGCCGTTCCACTTGGCTGGAGTGTCTTTACTGGACAGGTCACTCATCTGAGCTCCTTGGGCTTGTTCCTTTCTATTATCTCAACCCCTAGTGGCAATCCCATATCTTCTGCTTAGACTGACTTAACATAGTCCCTGTTGGGTTTGGTGTCTCCTGTGGACAAGTAGCTCCACTCAAGATGCCTTGACTTGTGGGAGTCTAATCTCCTCCCTGCAAAAGCAAGGAAATTCACCTCTAAAGGGCTGGCTTCTTCTGTTGCTAGCTGGCTCTTTCCTGGGTTCACAGAGCTTACATTCAAAGTTGTCTCCTGTCAACTAACTTCTTGTGTGTGTGACTGTGTATGTGTCTATGTGAGTGTGTATGTATTGCTTTTTAAAGGGCCACTAGTGAGTAGCCAGCCCTGCAGACTAACCCAGACTAAACCCTAACCCTGAACGTGAACTGCTCTAAAATTCCATCAAGCATAACTGGAGAACCACACACCTCCTAAAAGGATAACAAAGTGCAAACCCTTTTAGATTTTAAGGTCTTAACAGTTCTTTTCTGTTACCTGCTCTGTCTCTTTTGAAAATATATCAGCTAGGCTAGAAGAAAATTAATTGCTATGGGATTCCTTGAACAATTTTGCTTGGCATATTAAAATTTGGAAATTCTTTCTTGAGTCTAATTTTAGTCCCTCATATTATTTCCTTTGGTCATATCCTTAGTGAATGTAGAGAGTATCAGTCGCTCCTCTCTCTTCCACCCACATACGAAATTTTAAGACTTTTATAATAATAATAGTTGGTATTTACTCACTGGTTTCCTTTGACTTCTTTCTCTTTTCCAGACAAACTAATTCAACAAATTGAATTCAGCAAACATTTACTAAGTAACTATTGCTACATATTATTAATTAATTGCATTAATATGTAAGGTGTTATGCTACATGCTGAGAATACGAAGATAAATACCACAAAGGCCCTGATCTTAATAGTATTAAATTTTAATAGTAGGGAAAGACATGTACACAAAGAATTTTGTTATGGGTAAAGTGAGATAAGTGTAAAGGAAAGATCCAATATCCTATTAATAATATGCAGTTTTCCATCTGAGGTGCTCTGAGAAGAAAAAGAGGGCAGGACAGAGGAAGAAAAGATCATGTGCATTAGCAGGGTTGGGGTAGGGTTAGGGAAGACATTTTGCAGGAAATGGAATCTGACCTGAACATTAAAGAAAGAAAGGGACTCTAATAGATAAAGGAGATGGGGGGAGAAAGGGCATGGGGTAAATAAAGGGCAAGGGTATGAATAAAAGCCCAGGGAGGAGTGGGAATAGGGGAATAGAGAGGAGTTCTGTTTAACTAGCACACAAATTATATTAAAGTCGTATAAAATAAGGATGGAAAGGTTGGCTGGGGAAGGTTTGGAATATTAGGGTCAGCAGTAGGCAAATAGGGCATCACTTAAGGATTTTGAGTAGATAAGTAATATCAGAATGGTACATTAGTAATGTGTTGGGGGCAGAGATATGGAAAAGGGAGAAATTTGAGGCAGGAAGACATATTAGGTAACTCTTCTGAAAGTTTAGATGACTTGAGATCCTGTGTAGGTGTGGGTACGAAAGAAGAGATGGCTGTAAGAGATTTTTTTGGGAGGTAGAATCAATAGGACTACTCAATTATTTGAATATATAAGTTGAGGGAAAGGCAAGGATAAAAGATGATTCCAAGATGATGAGCTTGGATGACTTGGAAGATGGTGATGCTAATGACAGAAATAGAGAATTTAAGGAAGACAGGTTTGAAGGACAAGATAAATTTAGTATTGGGCACGTTGACTTAGAGGTGCTGGCGTCCATGTGGACATACCCAGGAGTAGGAGTGGGCTGCAGCCAAGAAACAATGGCTCAGTTTTCAGTGTGAGAATTTACATCTCTGGGATCAGCAAATGATACACAACAGGGCTTGGCTTGTGGTTTTGTTGATTGTCTAGACTTAAGAAAGTGATGGAGAAAATGTTAATAGTACAGATTAAATTTAAAAGTGAGGGGCGGCTGGGTGGCGCAGTGAGTAGAGCGCCGGCCCTGGAATCAGAAGGACCTGAGTTCGGATCCGGCCTCAGACACTTAACGCACACACAAACAAAAACCTAGCCGTGTGACCTTGGGCAAGTTACTTAACCCCAATTGCCCTCCAAAAAGCAAAAAAAAACAAAAACAAAAACTTAAAAGTGAATCATGTGCACTTTTTTTTTAGGAGAACCAGTTGTTAAACATTTAGCAGCGTAGCCTTAATTAGCAGTCAGTTGGAAACACTAGAGCACAGTGGAAAAAATGAAGGTGGAGACCTTGAATTCAGAGTTATCTGTATAGATGTGATTGAAGTTTTTGGAATGAATGAGATCACCCATGTGAAAGTGGGGAAAGTGCAAGGGGAAAAAACTAAAGGGTTAAGGATAACTTTGGGGACATCCATGACCATGGATTGGGGTGAAGATGAACCATCAAAAGAAAAAGGGAAACTATGAAAACTCAGCATCAGAGGCTACGGAAGGAGGGCTGTCTGCAATGGCAAAAAGGATAATTAGGGGGGAAAAAAGACAGTTGGATTTATTGATAGAAGGAGAATTCTGATAAGAAGGCTGTTGGTGGCCTTGAAAGAGAGAACAGTTTGGTAGAGAGGTGAGAATAGAAGCAAGATTACAAGGAATTAGGGGGATTTAAAGGAATGAGTACATGGTGAGAGAACAGAGATAGCAAGTGCAGAATTTTGGTACTGAAAGGGACTAATTCTGGGGTCTCACATTTCCTTTGTAAGTTTAATGTCACAATTCTTTAATCATGCTTAATGATTAAGTCATTAATCCTGGTCTATATCCTTTCTAATTATGCATTTTCTCTCAGTCTTCCCCCATATCCATCCTTTAATGGGTCTCAGTTTCCTCATCTGTAAAATGAGGAGGTTGGCCTCGATGGGCTCTTAAGTGCCTTTGCAGCTCTGGGTGTATGGTCCTATGATCTTAGCATGTACCTTTAGTTATTCAGGGCTAAGTCTATCGAGAGGATCACCGTACAACTCCCTTCTCTAGACAGTGAGCCAGATGGGACTCTCCTTCTCCATCAGCCACTCTGGAGTGTCTCATTTCATTAAAAACATAATGTTAAGGCTTAGCTTCTTTCTCACCTTTTATCTCCCTCCCCCAGGAACCCTGTTCAGCTATTTACAATCCAACACACACCTCCAAGGAGAAACTCAAACTAAAAGGTGAGAGAGGCCAGCTGGAAATAAGACGTGCCTTTGGGTCAGCAAGGGAGGCCCAGATGGGATGGAGGACAGAAATAGTAAAGAGGTAGCCAGGTAGGAAGGAGCCCTAGTCTAGACCCCTCACCAGGCTGTGACTCTTCCTGTTCTAGCTTTCTGCATGCCAATCCCAATCACTGCCTTAGCTGTAGAGCCTAGAATTGAAATAGACAGCAAGACTGGAGGACCAAGAACTAGAAAACCTCAGAAGAAAGGAATTGGGTGCTACTTACCATGAAGAGCCCTTCTTACCTTTATATCCTATTACGGAAATTTAGGCTGAAAGAGCTTTTGTTTTTTCTTAGTTAAATAAAACGTCCTGGAGGAGGCAGGCTTTGAGGAGTTACGTGAAGAGAAGTGAGGAGGGTTCAGGTGAAAAAGACCTAAGTGGGGTGAGGTGAGGGCAGAGTAGCTGGATCAAGAGAAGAGGGTGTGCAAGGTACAGCTGAACCTAAATCTCCAGCCCCTTGCCAACCTACCTCGGAGACAAATGCAATTCATTTCTTTGTTGTCTTGGAGGGGGGGACATGATAGATGAGCAAGATGAGACCCCAAGAAAGAAGAGAAATAAGAAGTCCCCTTCACAAGACGGTGCCCCCGTGGAGCACAAAGGAAGCAGTGGAAATCTACAACCTGACCAGCAAGGTATGACCTGAGACCTGGAGAAAAGGTACAAATGTAGCAGCTGAGGAGCCGGCCCATCTTCACTGTTATTACTACCAAGGCTTTCTGTGGGGAAAATGATTCATAACTGAATTCCACTTTCTCTATTTAGTATTAATTTAGCATGAACTGAACTTGTAATTCCTTTAAAGAGGCAGCAGCGCTCCAAAGGGGAGGGACTAAAATTTTAATTGAGAAGGAAACATCTCTTAAGTGACAGTGCCTGGTATGTGTCCTTGCATATAGTAAGCACTGAATAAATATTTGATTGATCAAGGCACCAGAGGATAAAGGAAGCTAGGTCATCTTCCCTGGAAATTAGTGTGATAGGAAGTAAGTTTACAATGAATTTGACTCAGAAAAGGGTGATTACAGACACAGAATTCTCTCACCCTTACTTCCTTTTCCATTTAGGCCTTAAGAAAAAATTTACAGCTCCCCAAAGAAAGACCACAGTGACCAAACTGCCTGGGAGAGGAGGAGATAGAGCTCCCCAGAACCAGTCCCCACCAACCCAGAGTCCAACCTGGCCCTTGGTGGGGGCAGGAAAAAAAAGTGATCCCCAGGGGTCCCTGGCACTGATGTACAGGAATCCTCTCCCCGAGAATAAGGCCTCCAGTGACCTGAACCAAGAACAGCTGGTGGAAGAAGTTAGAGAAGGGATTAACCAAAAGGGGGAGCTACAAGCTCCCGAAGAAGAGGAGGATGAGATCTCTTTGGTTTTATCTGAGGAATAGCTGTGTGTGACTTTACCCCTCATTCTTCCCTCCCTCCTCAGCAGCTTCCTAACTCTTTTTGGAGGGTGAGTTGGGTTTTGGGTTGGAGGTGAAGTGAAATCCTCTAGCAGATGTTACTGAAAAGTTTATCTTTGTTGATGTTGTTCATTTGAACTCAAATCTGAACAATAATAAAGCAAGTTACTGATTTAACCGGTCTGGTCTTATCTGTGGCAATATTCAGCTCATTTCCTTCCATTTGGCCCACCCCTACCCTGATTTTTGGTGAGGCTTAGAAGGGTACTGGTGGTGAAGGATGCCAAGATATCCAAATCTTGGGACAAATAGTTAGAAAAGTCTAAAGGATCTTCTTTATAAGATCAGGCTCACTAGGACATGGACTTGGTCTATGTGAGTGAAGAGCTGAGGTCCTTTGCTAGGAGAGGATGATTTCCATCTAGGCTGTGGGTCATACACTTCATTTCCCTTTTTCCTGTTGCAGTCACCATAACTGGATGTTTGATTGTGGCATGCACCCCATCTTTCTTCCCTCTGTTGCTACACACTCCATAGGGTATGATAATGTAAAATAATATGCAGCAGCAAGGCATTAAAAGTATACATAAAGAAAACTACCTAGTGCCAGATTAGAGGGGTCTATTTAAGCCCTCCAAGTTCTCATTTCTTGACTTGACCCGTGATCCTCTAGGCCAGAGCCCCATGCCAGTTTCCTGCTATGTTTAGCTCCTGAAAAGAGTGGGATCTTCTCAGGAATTGTTGTTCAGAAATGTCTCACTCTTTTGTGACCACAAGGTTTTCTTGGCAAAGACATTGGCATGGTTTGCCATTTCCTTCACTAATGTGTCCCCATTTTACAGATGAGAAACTAAGGCAAATAGGGTTTAAGTGGTTTGCCCAGGGTCATATAGTAAGTGCCAAAGTTTGGATTTGAACTCTTCCCAAGTTGACCAGTGCCCTATTCACTGCACCATCAACTGCCCCTGCTAGTGATCTCCAAAAGTTTTTGATAGTACATCCCATCAGTTAAAAAACAAAATGACTCCTTACAAATTAGATACAGGTGCTATTATAATAAGTATATAACACTGGAGGGTAGCATTACAGGTGTTTCTCATTCCTTTCTGGTCTTTCCTTCCTTTCTGAACCAAGGTAGACCTTAATCTCTTATCTCAATTCTGCCCCTCCTTCCTTTCTCATCCAGTAGGTTGGAGCCACACCCAATTAACAACACTTTTAGCTTAGGGACAATGTAATGGCCCTCAAGTCTATTTGGTCCCTTTTTCTGATATTTTATGGACTTTATATCAGATGAAAAATTATTAATAGAATGTCATGTGAATTCTCTAATCCACTGCCAGTGAGTTATTAACACAGGAGACAGACATAGGAAAAACTGCAGTTTATTCCCTCAAAGGGAGACACACCCCACTAGAATAGGATGAACATGAATGTGTGTGATATGAAGACATTTATGTATTCCACTCCCCAAAGCTAGTGGAGCCAAAGAGAGGAGCAAAAGGGAAGATTCTTACTGAGCAGCTTGATCTTTAGATACACTTTTTTTTTCTTGCTTTTTGGAGGACAGTTGGGGTTAAGTGACTTGCCCAAGGTCACACGGCTAGTTTTTGTGTTGTGTCTGAACCCGGATTTGAACTCAGGTTCTCCTGACTCCAGGGCCAGTCTCTATTCACTGTGCTACCTAGCTGCCCTACATACACTTCTTAAAACAAAAGAGGATGTTTATCACTTGTTACAAAGGACAGAATGTATTCTTATTAGCAGAGCCATTTATACTCTGACCAAAGAAAACAATGCCTTTTTAATCATTTAAGCATTCATTAACTGTACTAGCATTTTTATTGTTGTTCAGTCCAGGTCTTGACCCCATTTGGGGTTTTCTTGGCAAAGATGCCAAGAGTGGCTTGCCATCTTCTCCAGCTCATTTTACTGATGAACTGAGACAAACAAGGCAAAGTGACTTTTCAGGGCCCCACAGAGTGTCTGAGGCCAGATTTGAAGGAGTCTCCCTGACTCCAGGCCCAGCACTCTATCCACTGTGCCCCCCATATGCTTTATCAGACAATATAAAGCAGAAAGGGGTAATTTCCTTGAACTATCAGTCCCCTCAGCTCTCTTTTGTAGTCATAAAGCCATTAAGAGGGAGGTTTTGAAGGAGACAAGCTTGCTTTAAGGTCTTCATGAGGGGCAGCCAGGTGGCACAGTGGGGTAGACAGAAGAATCAGGAAGACTCCTTTTCTTCTTCTTCTTTTTTGGAGGGCAATTGGGTTTAAGTGACTTGCCCAAAGTCACGCAGCTAGTAAGTATGTCAAGTGTCTGAGGCTGGATTTGAACTTGGGTCCTCCTGATTCACTGGGCCACCTAGCTGTCCCCAAGACTCCTCTTCTTGAGTTCAAATCCAGTCTCAGATAGCTGTGTGACCGTGGGCAAGTCATTTAACCCAATTTGCCTCAGTTCCTTATCTGTAATATAAATCAGAGAAGGAAAGAGCAAACTATTCCAGTATCTTTGCCAAGAAAACCCCAAAAGGGGTCCTGAAGAGTCAGATACAACTAAAACAGCTTAACAGCATCATGACGTAAAAAAAAAGGCACATAACAGGGCAAAATGGGGTCAGTTATGGTCTCCCTAAAATCTACTTTCAACAATCATACTAGCTCAGAAGTTAAGAAAATCCCTAACATTCAGGTAAGTTTGGTTCTGTCTCTAATTAAAATGTCTGTATTCCAGCTCTGACTTCTTTACGTGGGAGAAAAAAATCAGAATCCAATTAGAGAAAGAGTGATACATTTTTCACAACTTTCCCCATCCCTGAAGAGGTGATTACAAGGAGCAATTTCAACCCAAAACTTGTTCCAGGGTTCTTGAAGAGGCCAGATGAGCTCTGCTGCACCCCAGCTCTTCCTTAGCTTCGCTCATTAAGTCTTGGGCCAGCCTGGTGATTCAGTCTCCATTGCTTCTGCTGCGATTATTCATTTGGTCCCCATCCTCTATTTACTCACAGACTGTGTGTGTCTCTTTAAAAACTTCCTGGGAAGGGGCGGCTAAATGGCGCAGTGAATAGAGCATTGGTCAGGCGGCCTTGAGTTCAAATCCAGCTTCAGACACTTAGCACTTACTAGCTGTGTGACCTCAGGCAAATCGCTTAACCACAACTGCCCTCCAAAAAAAAAGCCAAAAACAAAAACAAAAGACTCCCTGGGAAAAGTAATAACATGCTACGTTCCTCCTGACAGTGAGGTAAAGAATGAGATGTATTTTTGGACAAGAGCTAATGTGAGAATTTGTTTTGCCTGATTATGTTTATTTGACGAAGGATTCTATTTACTTTCAGCAGGTTGGGTATTTTTTTTTAGGGGAAGTTTGGGAAGTAAGGCAGTACCTAGGATTACCAAAGTAGGGGGGAAATAAGAAATAGAAGAAAAGAAGGCCATTGAAGCATTTTTAAATGTGTAGAAGAGAACAGAAGGAAAGTCGGGAACAAATATTGATAAGCTTTAAAAAGAACATAGTGAATCTGTTGTGTATTCAGAGGGACATTCAAACAGGTGCAAATCTGTGAGTGCCTATGCAATCCTATTACTCTGTTCTGCTTTGTATGTGGGAAAATGCTTGTCTTATCTGTTATTACTTAAGTTTAGAATAAAGGAAATTTAATTTAGAAAGACAAACCAAAAAGTCCTGGGTATTACTCAAATCTACCTTCTAGATCTAAAATGTAATCATTTCAATTGTTTCTGACTCTCCTGTGTTTACCATTCCCTTCTCCAGCTCACTTTACAGATGAGGAACTGAGGCAAACAGAGTTAAGTGACTTGCCCAGGGTCACACCACTAGTAATCACCTAAGGCTGGATTTGAATTTAAGTTTAGGTCTTCCTGACTCCAAGGCCAGAGCTATATCCACTGTGCCAATTGTCAGAATTGAGAAGGAATGCTTGTTGCTGTGAACTACAAATCCTGGAATCCCATCTGTTCTCAAATTCCTATTACATGGGGTTTGGAATTTTCCCTTACAAAATTGGCTGCAATGCATTTAACATCTGGACTTAGTATGATTTTAAACGACATCAGCACTCAACACAATAAAGATGATTAGCCCAACATAACCAGGATGTTAGTCTTTGTAAAAATTCAATAATGTATACAGTAGACTAAGAATTCTTAACCTGGGGTCTGTGAACTTAAAAAGTTTAGATCACTCTTTCAATAATGTTTCTTTTTGTAATCCCTTATATTTTATGCATTTAAAAACATTACTCTGAGAATCATAGACTTCACCAGACTGTAGAGGGAGCCATGACACCAAAAAAAACCCCAAACCCTACAGTAGACTCAGTACAAAGCAGAGAGCATCATTTGACCAGCTTCTTCAGTGACTATAGATCTAAATTGAATGCAGGCTATGTTAGAGGTGTTTCAGCAGTACATATATTTGTGCTACCCATTGTTTGCATGACAGCAAACAAAATGAAAGCAGTAATATCCACATGCCTTCAAAATAACAAAATACACAAAATAATGAGATCATTTGCATATGACTAATGGAGAAAACCAAACCAGCCAACAAATTAATATAGTTACAAGGCATGCCGTACACAGGAAATAAGCATAAACCAGAGCAAAGAAATAAGATGTGCATATTAAATGTACAATTAACATATAAATCAATAAACATGTCAGGTAGAAGTAAACAATGAGTATCGCCATCTGACTACTTGTGTGTTGGCTCATTAAATCATGGGCCAGGCTGGGGATTGTACCCTCCACTGCTACTTTTAGCAAGTTTAATCTAGGATGTCATTAGTCTGTCTCTGATTGGATAGACCTCACTTCCTGTGATCTACTGGCCTGTCTATCCTACTTCTATTAGATGGCATGGGCTAATCACAATTCTCATCAGAATTATCGTTCTGCCTTCCTAAATCTGAACTTGCAGAGGACTCAGACCAGTCTGCTGTATTATGATGTTGAGTGATACATCACTATATCCTATGAATCTTTATGACTGAAGCAGTAATAGGCAGAAAAGGGGAGGAAGGAAATACACATTTATAGGGACAGTATATGCATTTATATAATACCTATGTGCCAGACATGATACTGAGTACTTTATAAAACAAACCTGGGAGGTAGGGGCTCTTATTATCCCCATTTTACAGTTGAGGAAATAGAGGTTAAGTGACTTATCCAAGGTCACACAGTGTTTGAGATCAAATTTTAACTTCAATCTTCCTGACTCCAGGTCTAGTCCTTACCTCTGGGTTCAGCCTTCTCCCATTATCTGACCTACTTGTTCTTTACTTAGAATGTCTGTTTCTGAGCCCTTGTTTGGCTTAGGCAGTCTTTGCATGACTGGAAGGCAGTTCCTTTCACTTAAGAGTCTGCTAAATGTCCATCCAAATCTAATCATCTGATTCATCTATTAGTAATAATAATTGTGGTGTGTTGTCCATGCAGGTTCCCCTACCCCTCCTTCCAGCCTTGGGGACATTTTTGTGAACAGGCACTTTGCCCAGTCTCTCCACACCTAAGTATGGAGTGGCTTAGTGTCCTATAAAACATCAACATTTATCAGCAAAACTGTCACCAAGCTGAAGTTCTCAACAGCAAACTCAGGCATCATATACTGTCATTTATTTCTTTTGGAATTTTTTCTGGGCTGAAGTTATAAACTAGGTCTCAAAATCCCTTTAGCTTCTTTTTGAGCTGAGAGACATACATACAGCTTGTGAGTCTTGGCAGTTGTTCCATTTTCAGAGATTCTAAAACCCAAGTCAGTAGATAGGCAGGGACCTCACCTAAACACTACCAAATAGGAAAGAACCAGCAGGCATCACTCTTGTATGCGTGTGTACAAGGAAAGGTCCAACGGCCTTTTCTTTTTCACCACCAACACTCCCACCGCTACCCCTCAGTTCTTCCCCAGGCATTGGCTAAACTCTGCTCTATTTCCTGTCTTAACTACATGGAGAAACAATTCAATTCCACACTATCCTCTATGCTTGAGTACTGTGCCGCCTTGTCCAATCGTGCCAAATAGCAGCCCTTGATTGCTTCTACCATCTGCCTACTATGCTGGAAGAAATCACAAAGTCATGTGAATAGGCCTCCTGCACATTAATGTTACCTAATTTCAACTCCCCTCACTGCACCAAAGCTTCCCTCCAACCGATCCATGATTGATTCACTGTCCTGCCCTCCACAGTGGCTGTTTTAAACTTTCTTCTTTGGCCTTAAGCTTCTCATAGCACCCCTCCCTATGTCCTCTAATCAGAGGACTTTGCCTCATATTTCACTGGAAAAAAATTTAGGCCTCATGAGGTTCCCCTTATCCCCTCCTCATCTCACCTCACTCAGGCATGTTTCCCTGCTATCTCCTTTCCAAACCCTGTCTTTCACACACACCTTTGATTTCATCCATCACATCTCCACAAGATTGTCTCCACTATAATTCCCCCTTATTTATCTTCAATATTCCCAGAACTACTAGTTCCTTCCTGATGCCTACATATTTGTATCTTCCATGCCCATGCAGGGACTCTGCCCTTCTGTCTGGCAGTGTCTAAGATAGTGATAGAGGAGCCCTGCCTGCCAGCAGCAGAGCTGAGAAGCAAAAGTTAGGTGAAAAGATAGATAAAAGATTACTTACCCAGAGGCTGACAATCATAAACGAGATGGGAGTCTAGTATGGTGGAAAACAGAGTCAACTTTATTCAGCTAAGAGTCCAGTATATATAGTGTAAAACTGCATAGTCAGCATAAGCCACTATCTTTGGGATTACACCATTGCCCTAGCTCCCATTCACCTCATATGTGATGGCCGTGTATTCTAGCCTTGTTATCAGGGTCCGGGTACTGGGCAGGATGTCCCAAACCTCCCTAAACCCCCCAGAACAGGATGGAGTGGTCCCAAGGCTTCTAGTTAACACTACATTGCTACATTATGCTAGTTTCCCCTGAGAACACTGCGAGCGTCCTTGTTCCCAGGCCGGGAGCCCGTACCACGCTTCTCACAGGGATGTGAAGCCCATGCCAGTGAGCCTTCCTGGGGGATGGGGAACTGATCCAAACCTGTTTAGCAGGGTCTTATGCTGAGAGAGCTTATTCAGCTATCAGGGTCAGAGCCCCACTGGCTGTGGTCCTCAATATCTCCCTCTTTCTGTTGATGAAGGCACAGGTAATGCAGTTTGGTGGCAACCACAGGCAGAGCACAAGTCCAGCACCTGCAATATACGGGAACAATGCAAATCGCAAGGAGACACGCTATAACCAGGGGAAGAAGGGGTGAAAGCAATGTATATATAGCCAATGCAAAGGACTTAACTCTAAAGAACCCTAAAATTGTCATGCCAAATTGTCCACCTTAATTTTATCCAAGGAGACCTCATTGATATGGGAAATCAATTTATCGAATTGTGCAAAATCCACTCCTATGGAGGTATTTCTAAAAATCCCTAACAAATAATTTTTAACTTTTTGCCAATCATAATCATACCTATTATATTTTATGGGTGTAACACAAATAGGATGAAATCTATAATCACACTTCAACAAAACTCAGTTTCTGCAGGCTTGTCTTTCACAAATTCTACTATTTCCTTTAAAACATCTAATTTTTGCTGAAAGTCTCTAACTTATTACCTAAATACAGAGACACAGTGGTTGAAATTATCAATGATAGCAGACAAAATAATAGTACAAATCCCTACTAGATATACATTGAGCAAGAATACAAAGAATGCAAACAATATTCCATACAGAGGAGTCATACATAGACAGGTGTATCCATAAGTACATTGGAGAAGGAGAATAGAAGACACAGTTGCAATTAGTCCCATGAGTAAAAAGTCCAGAAATCGGTTTTGTGCGGGTTCACCGGAAGTCTGAAACCAAAAAAGGGGGTGGTTCCACAAACAGTATAATGACATTGTAACCACTAATAAATACATTGTTTGAGAATACAGTTAAAGCAGGGTATATTCCAATAAAATGTAGTATGGACTTATATTGTCCGTAAATGATTTATATTAGTAGAAGCAAGGAAGGCTTGAAGGGGTCAAATACATGTAGTTACAGTTACAGTTATATATGAAACAAGTGACGCAACAGGGATAGGTGTCTCGAAACACAAATCAGGATGGAACCAGTTCAGTCTGTATAGAAAGCAGAGTGACCACAGCAAGAAAGACAAATTCTGGGGTAACAGGTTTCAGTTCTTTGGGTGGATATAAAAAACGTTCAATCTGGCCCCATGGGGGCACAGCTTTTTTGTGTGGTGGTTGAATTAGGAGACCTCTTCTTTATTCCCGTGTTCTGTCTCTGAGTTCTGCTGCTGCTGAAGCTTTTTCATCTTTCTGGGTGATTTGGAGTAGACGCCCTGACATTTCTGTTCTGGCGCCTTCACTGGTCACTCCCCAGCTTCTGGAATATATAAGCACAGCCTCACACCCACACTAATAAATCCTCACATTACCTTCATCTGGGGAGGATGCACCTTTCACATTTCTTAACTGCTGGTGTATACTCATTTTTAGTGATGTTTTTATTTAGCTAAGGTATTTGGGGTATATAAAGCTAATCTCTCCCTCCTTTTTTATTTTAGCAAGTAGGTTGTAATATCTTTATTATAAGAGGTATGCCTGTAATTAATATTATTTAAAAATGATCACAGAGAGATTGAAATAAGTTGTTAGTGGGCAGGAACATTATCAGCATTCAATTTGTCTAGCTTGTTCCCTAGTAACCTGGAATTATTTACGTAGAGTATATGCATTTTGATAAAAATAAGAGTAAGCTAATGTAGTTCTGTGGATATTTGGGGAAATAGTTGGAAAAACTTGAACTTTTGATTAATAGTTGTGTTATTTAGATAAAAAGGCCTAGGAAGTGAAGAATGAATTGCAATATAGGTAGTGGTCTCTATCTTATAAGAGCTTGTAACTTCTGAAAAAGGTTAAACAGATATGTATTCTGAGTGTGTTTAAGTTTAGTAGTATCCAATATGTTGGCATATGTATACAGAGTATTTGCTATCTGACTCAATAATAAAGGGAAAAGAAAAAATGATTTAACAGTAATATCATAGATAAAGGTTTGTATTATAAGCAGGATTAAAGTGAGTAATAATAACCTTATAATTACTAGAATCAATGTAGTAGGCTATAGTTCTAGTTTTAAGAATTATAAATGATTATCAAACTTTTGTGAGAGAAAAGAAAAAATTAGTTAAAATTTTATAACCTAATAGCTCTGTGTATACTTTAGAGGAAAACAAACTTTTAAAATCAAGATTATTAAGATTAAGTAGGTATAAAAATTTTCTTAAGTAACATAAATTCCCGAAGTATGATAAAAACTGAATTTCTAGATAATTGTGGAATTCTTTAGATATCACAAAAAATTTTAGTCAAAAAGGTATAGCAAAATGTCTTTAAGTAACATAAATCCCACTCGTTCTTGGGGTGCTAGGTGGCGCAGTGAGTAGAGCGTTGGCCCTGGAGTCAGAAGGACCTGAGTTCGGATCTGGCCTCAGACACTTAATGCACACACAAATAAAAAAATCTAGCCGTGTGACCTTGGGCAAGTTAACCCCAATTCCCCTCCAAAAAGCAAAAAAAAAAAAAGGTAACATAAATCCCCAAAGAATTATTAACTTACTAATTTTCTAGTTGATTGAGGAATTCTTTAGATATTAAAAGGTGTTTTAGCCAGAAAAGGTATAATAAATGAATCTGATCACAGTACTTTAAAAGCTATTGATACTGGAATCTTCTTGAGGTGAGCCTTAAGTAGTTAAAAAATTTCTTTCACCGAATCATGTCTCCTAGCCAATTACAATTAAAATTTTTTTATTCCAATGGAGCTGTAACAAACAATAAAGATTTGCTAGGTTTCTCCTACATAAAGAACTTTATTTAACATTTTTCTTTCTCAAATTTAACTTTTCCTGGTGTAAAAGCCAAATCGTTAGAAATCTTTTTAGTATTTTGCAACTTTCTTAGCAAGTTACAATTAAAACAAGTTCCTTTCTCAGGCCGAATGACCTTGCCTCTACAGATAGTTTCCATGGCCTTTTGGCAGTTTTACAACATAAGTAAGAGTGATATGGATGTTAAGCAGGAGAGACTGGGGGGGTTAATGCTTATTCCCTTGCATTGCTAACTCTCACACATGGAGTAGGAATGTTCTGAACGGGCAGAATTAATCCAAAATAAAGTTTTCACCCAGTCTCCTCCTTTCTACATACATTAATCAATGAACAATTTAAAGTTTTTAGCATTAAAACAATAAAACAACTCAATAATCTTACAAGTTCCAAATAACTGATAATCAAATTGTTTTAGTTGAAACCTCCTCTCTAACTTCAGGTAGGTGTGTAAATACCTGATTTTCTATATGGCATATATAAGCATTATAAGTTGTAAGTGACAACTGTTTTTAAACAAGTTCTTTATCTTTTAGTTCCAACAAAATTCAGATAAAAAATTTGCTTATATAACACTATTTCTGGCTTACAAGGATCCCCACATGACATTATGGTATCAATTTTATTTCCAAATCATCACTTGCAAAAATTAATGATGAAAATTGGGCGTGAGTGCAGAGGTTTTTTCCTCTCCTCACAGCTGCAGAGTCTGATAGTGGATGTAGGGGTTTGAATTGGAGAAGTCTCTCTGCTTGCTTAAAGGTGTGGGCTTCAGGGTGCCTCAGGGCTGTTGTTAGTGGGGTCCTTGATTTTAGTACATTTCCTCCCTTTTGCCAGATTGGGGAGGGTAGCTTAAATTCCCTATTAATCTCCAGCACTCTCTTTCAGCCTTATCTGGGACGAGAGACTTTAATGAATTTTTGTAAAAATGTTTTTTGCTGACAAAACTTTTACTCCAGTTAACTGTATTTATGTGTCCACTCTTTAACCACTTCTTTGAAAGTGAGCACTTTGCCTCTTCTAACAGAGGGAATTGGAAATGACCCCATACTAGAGAACTCAAAACTTCACGTTTTTTGTCAGATCTTAGAAAATATCCCAATTTGCCTAAATGCATCAAATTTAGCATCAAATTAGGAGTGACACTTTTTACTTTTCATGTGAATTTAATTGACCTACAGTTGTATTCCCAAATGTTCTTCTGTTTGCCTCTTTGATCTGAGGGAAAAAATTCCCTTATTATTTCTTATCGCCTTCTCCTCATTCCACTTGGCCAGAGTGGAATGAAAAGGAGGAAATTTTCAAACTTTTAAAAATCTTAACACTTCTGCTCACATCTTTCATGCAAATAATTTCTACCTATCTTAACCTTTCTACACATGCTCCTCTCGTTGCTACATGCTTAAGCTTTCTTGCTTTTCCTACTGTCATCTTTTTTTGTTGGGCTTTTATTAAAGCCCCTTTTAAAAGCATACATATCTTATTTCTTTCTAATTCTAACCTGACACTGCTTCTACACTCTTTGACTTACCATAACTATCTTATAACCTATAAAATAATAAAATACTTTGTTCGTTTTCTGGTGAGAAAGAAGAGGGGGAGTGAAAGATAACATTTCACAGAAAGTTCCGCAGTCGAGCTGCATTTTAAATCTTACAGAATGACAAATTACTCTCACTCATTCTCACAAAGACACATAAACAAAACAGAGAGATACAGAAAATAAGAGAGTGGATCACATAGAATTCATAGATCTGAAAAGATTAAACCGTAGCTGGCTCTCCAGATAGTAACAGAAGCCAGGTACGACTTACTTGATAATATCAGAGACAGCTGCATCCCTCTGCAGTGTTTGAGCCACCCCCTGGCACTTTCATTTCTGATGTTAAACATGTCATTAGTATATTCCATAGAAAAAAGGCAGAAATGGGGAAATGCTAGAGTCCCTCCTCCATTAGTCCCTCACTCCTCTCTTTCCTGGCTGGCTCCCAATTTACCAAATAGGGACAACATTCCAAGAATTCGTATAACGGACTGTTAGTGATAAATAATCCTCTTTCTTTTACTAGTGTCTTTAAGAGTCTTAAATATTTTTTCTCCTGGAAAGTTTCTGAGACCGGGCTTATCTGCTTACTTGTTACTAAGTTTCCTACTGATCCACGTTAGCCTGGTGAATCATTCGATGAATAGCCTTTTGGAGGGGAGTGAGCATACTGCAATCTCCCCATTAGGGATACACATGTTCTGATAAGAGGGACAGCGAGACAGTGGGGAGGCTGGGGGGGCAGTCAGCTGTGTGAGATCCTCTATCTCCATTGGGGAACAGCCCTTCTCTCCCTGTTTTCCTGTTCCTGTTTCACTTCTTCCTCTTCCCCCACCTGTGTTCCTGTATTGAACCTCCAAATCTCTTGGCAGTGCTCTGGCTTGACTAAACACAATTTAAGAACATTATATAGTTGAAAGCACTGTACTGGGAACTTCTCTGGCCCTACTGTGGTGTAATATTCTGTCAATTGTTCACCTACCACTTTCCATTTTGCAGGGTTTAATGTGCCTTCTTTGGGCAGCCATGAAGAAGTAATCTCCAGTAAACCTGACAATTCCTGTATCTTAGTAACGACGAGTCCTCTTTCTTTCATTATACGTAGGAGGATCTTTTGATACCTCTCTTGGCTATGCTGTTCAATCTGTACTTGCCCCATAGCCATTGCTGCTGCTGGGGAGGAAAGAAAGTACCAATAGCAGGTACTTTCTCATCTGAGCCTTCCCCTTACCCCATCCTAGGGCCCTGAGTTGCTGTGTGACCTCCTTGGTGAAACCAACGTGGACTTGTGATACCCACTTGGCCTGATGTTTCTGTGCCTGGCCTGGCACTCCTGTGCCCAGGCCCATTCGTCCCTGTGCTTGTACCCCACGCCCCACGTTGGGCGCCAGTTGTGGGGAGCCAAGCTCACCCAGGGACCCCTGCCCTTCTGTGGCAGAATCTGAGATAGTGATAGAGGAGCCCTGCCTGCCAGCAACAGAGCTGAGAAGGAAAAGTTAGGTGAAAAGATAGATAAAAAGATTACTTACCCAGAGGTTGACAATCATAAAAGAGATGGGAGTCTAGTATGGTGGAAATCAGAGTCAACTTTATTCAGCTAAGAGTCCAGCATATATAGTGTAAAACTACATAGTCATCATAAGCCACTGTTTTTGGGATTACACCATTGCCCTAGTTCCCATTCGCCTCATATGTGATGGCCGTGTACTCTAGCCTTGTTATCAGGGTCCAGTTACTGGGCAGGATGTCCCAAACCTCCCTAAACCTCCCCAGAACAGGATGGAGTGGTCCCAAGGCTTCTAGTTAATACTACATTGCTACATTATGCTAGTTTCCCCTGAGAACACTGCGAGCGTCCTTGTTCCCAGGCCGGGAGCCCGTACCACGCTTCTCACAGGGATGTGAAGCCCATGCCAGTGAGCCTTCCTGGGGGATGGGGAACTGATCTGGGACTGGTAAGTGGGGTCTTATGCTGAGAGAGCTTATTCAGCCATCAGGGTCAGAGCCCCACTGGCTATGGTCCTCAACACCCCCATCATTTAAAAACCCTAAATCCAGTAGCACTTAGCTACTATAATCTAATTGTCATGTTATCTTATGTATCTCCTCCATTTTACATCTAAACTCCTTCAGAAAACTCTCCACAGTGGATGCCTCTCACTTTCCTCTGAACCCTGTGCACTTTGGTTCCATCCTTATTATTCAGCTAAAACTGCTCTCTGCAGGCTTAACAATGATGTTTTAATGTGAAGTCTAATTGCCTTTTTTTTTTCTCAATCTCTATCCTTCTTGCCTTTTTTGCTACTTTTGACACTGCTGATTTTTTTCTACACAATCTCTTCTATGGGTTTTCATGACCTGTGAGCTTTGCCAAAAGCATTCTGTTGGGGCAGGGCAGGTTTGATGCCAGGACCCTGTTAATTAATATTCAAAAGATGATAGCTTTGTCATATTTCAGGAAAAATTAGCCCAATTTGCATAAGGGGAGGAGTTAGGATATTGTTCTCCATGGTAGAAGGTAGAGATACCTAGGATACTAGACAAGACTGACCTAGAGAGTGACCTGGAGGTCCAAAGATGACTGCAACAAGGATGTAAACAGAATGAAGTAGGTTTTAAAGGAGGGTTGATTGCTGAATGATAATAGCAGTGAAGAACAAGGAGTCTATAACTCCTCCTAGGCCTGTGTGTCAAGGTGATAGGGATACACCTAACACAGGGAGCTCTGCTTTATTTTAGGATGAAATGAGACACTTGGTCTCAGCTAACAAAAGGAGGTTTGTTTACTTTGTCCTAGCATAGCAAGACTATGCAAGAAGACTATAGTGACATTTACCTACTACAAATGCAGCGCCCTTCCTCTCCATATGGAAAAGCATCTGTTCAACAGGGCAGGGTGTAGTGGCTGGTATGGTGGTCAGACATCCACCAAGTTGGAGAGTCCTTAACTCTAAATGGATGGGACTTTTTATGCCCTTTTTGTTCAGATTCAGTCATACCTAACTTGTCATGACCCCAGTGGGGTTTTTGAGGCAGGGATACTGAGAGTAGATCTTTGGGCTTATCATATACTAGATTACTATGGTCATTTACTATAATGTAATTTGTACCTAATTTATTCCGTTTATCCATCACTATTTCATAGCCAATACCAGGTTGTTTTGATAATTACGTTTTATAATACAGTTTGAGAGATCTGGTATGGCTAGAACACCTTCTTTCAGATTTTTTTCATTAATTCCCTTAATATCCTTGACCTTTTGTTCTTCCAAATGAATTTTATTTTTTTCTACCTCTATAAAATACTTTTTTGATAGTTTTATTGGTATGGCACTGAATAGATTTAGGTGGAATTGTTTTTATCATATTGGCTCAGCCTACTCATGAGCAAGTAATATTTTTCCAATATTTTAGATAAAACTTGTATGAAAAGTGTTTTATACTTGCATTCTTATAGTTCCTGGGTTTGTCTAGGCAGGTAGATTCCAAAGCATTTTATATTGTCTACAACCATTTAAAATGGAATTTCTCTTTCTCTTGCTACTGGATTTGTTGGTAATATATAGAAATGCTAATGCTTTATGTGGATTTATTTTGTATCCTGCAACTTTGCTAAAGTTGTTAATAATTTCAAGTAGCTTTTTAGTTGATTCTCTAGGATTTTCTAAGTATAAATCATATAATTTGCAGAGTGGTAGTTTTATTTCTTAATTGCCTATTCTAATTCCTTCAATTTCTTTTTCTTCTCTTACTGCTATAGCTAACATTTTTAGTACAATATTAACTAATATAGGTGATAATGGCCATCCTTGCTTCACCCCTGATTATATTGGGAAGGCTTCTAGCTTATCCCCATTACAGAAAATGCTTGCTGATGGTTTTAGATAAATATTACTTCTCATTTTAAGTTGAGCTCCATTTATTCCTATGCTCTCTAGTGTTTTTGTTTTTTTTTTTTAAAGCAATTGGGGTTAAGTAACTTGCTCAAGGTTACACGGCTAGTCATTATTTATGTGTGGGTGCTCATTTTCTGAGGCCGGATTTGATCCCAGCTCATCCCAACTCCAAGGCCGGCGCCACCTAGCTGCCCCTCTCTAGTGTTTTTAATAGAAATTGGTGCTATATTTTGTCAAAGATTTTTTTCTGCATCCACTGAAAGGATCATATGCATTCCTGGTATAAATCCTACCTGGTCATAATGTATGATCCTCATGATACATTGCTGTAATCTCCTTTGGGAATCATATTTTTAAGGACAATAACAAACTAGATAAGACTGATTAGAATGTTAAAATCATATCATACAGGAACTAATGTGTTTTGCCCAGAGAAGAAAAGATGAAGTGGAGAAATAATAGCTGCCTTGAAATATTTTAATAGCTGTCATAGAAGAGGAAACAGACTTATTCTATGTAGGTTGTCCAAAGGGCAGAACTAAGACCAATAGGAAGTTATAAGGAAGCAGATTTTGGGTCAAAAGATTTAATTAGAACTGCCTCCCAATGGAATGGGCTAAGTAATACAGCACACTGTCCCATTCACTACTGGTATTTAAAAAGAAACTGAAATAGGGTAAAAAATTTCTGAATTAGGTAGAAGATTGGAAAGATGATCTCTGGGATTTCTCCAAATGCAAAGATTCAATTATTTTGTATCTTCAAAGAAAAATATAAATATAATTGATGGAAAGAAACAAAAGGATAGAAGAATAAGAGAGATTACTCCTGGAGAAGAGGGATAACTCAATATAGGTAGGAGGGCTTCAGAATAAGCAGACCTATAAGAGGGCTGGCTTTGAGAATTAGTTAAATAGGTGGCTACCCATCTAGGTAATTTATAAGGAAAATTCTACAAGAATCCACCTGCCCCCAAATATCACCTCTGCAACTTAGCCAATATAGTCTGTCATAGTACCTCTCCTTGTCTTCCTAGTCAGCTTAAAACTTCTCTAATTTAATAACTTTCTAAGTATTCAGTGGTGAAGAACTCTTCGTCATTCAGTCAACAGATATTAGGCAACAGTGCCTAATATTCAGGCAACAGTGCACAAGACACTGCTGTAGAATTCTCTATAAAATCCTAAAGGAAAAGGTATCTTCTACCAAACAGCATAACCCTTATAAGTCATATTCCCAGAGACCAATTTTGATTTCCAACAACCTTTATTAAGCTAACAAGCACCAAAAGATGCACAAAAAGGTTGGGAGATAAGATGTCTCCACAAACATGGGGAAATAAAGGTTCTTTTCCAATAGAAATGCAGTATAGCTCTTCAAAAATATGAGGATGGACTCTCCTCTCCCAAATTATTGTGAGGTAACTTCAATCTCAACAATAGGTGAGACAAAGCCCTGGTTTAGTATGGCATCAGGAGGAAAGTCATGGCTTCTCCAACTCAAAAATCACAAAAAGGAAAGAAAATGTAAGATAAAATTGGGAGAGGAGGAAGACAGGTAAAAGCTCCTCTTTATTTTTCCTCAGTGACTGGGATGGCTTTGGACCCCATTTTTTATATTCCAATTGGACATATTGATGATTAGACAATCAGCTTGAAGAAGGCACAGTGTGGTCTCCGAAAGCCTAGGAAGACATCAAGGAAAGAAAATCATAAAAGAAAAAGACAAGCAGATAGCTCCATATTCTCCCATATCACAGTTCTATGGCAACCCTCCTCCTCCACCCACAATCCTGATTCCAAAGATCCAAAGATAATGAGAGTAGGGCTTTTGATTTTTACCTTAGTGTCTCTAAGATATGTTTTATGACCTGAAGACCTCCCATCAGCTGCACCCAAGAAAAAGCAATCCCCCATTGCCTATTTCACTTACTCTCATAGCTGCTCCTAGGTATACTCACATTACCATCTACCTCTGCAGAATCAAAGAGGTCTCGCTGGTGTCTAGAGGAAGAATGAGAGCTTGGATGCTGGAAAGAGTAAAGTTAAAAATTTGAAGAGTATCCTTCCCATTCCCACAACTTCCTTTTATGTAGACAACTCTTTGCGCCTTCACCTAGCTATAAAGGGAGCCAATGGCTCCTGCCAGTTCAATTATAGTTAATAAAAAGGGGGAAGCCTTTGTCTTCTCTGAGCCTCCTAAAGCTTATCCTGAGCCAGAGTAGCACTCCCTTATCCCAGATAGATGAAAGGTTTCTCACAAAAGATTTTCAGGGAAAAAGACATTTCAGACTTTCTTATTCATTTTTTATGTTTTCAAATTTCCAACCCTTAACTTTCTACTCCTTCCAGTCCTCTTTAGGGAAAAAGACCTCTGACTGGTCAGAGGACATGGATTCAGAACCCACCTATGCTACTTACTACCTGTATGAAATGGGGCAACCCACCTAACCACCCTTTTTCTCATCTGTAAAAATTATCATTTGGATTAGATTACTTCTGAGGTTGCTTCAAATCATGAACCTATTATCCTATGATTATTCCTCCTTTCTCCTCCAACTCCTTTCTCCTTCTTAAAGCAATTGTGGAAGGAAAAAGGAGTGGGAGGAAGTATGAGTGAGCTGAGTAAACTGGGATTGGGAGAGCTCTCTAAAGGAGAGGTGAGAAGGGGAAGAAGAATCTTGAGATGTGGCAGGCAGAGACTGTTGTCAGAGCAGAGAGGGATGAGTGCTTCAATTCCCTCCACCCACCCAAGTACCCTTATGAAGCAGGTGAAAGCCACAACAGAACATTGAATTAGCCTCCTCATTTCTCTTCCTCTGTCCCCTTCCTGGGCTTTCTCAAAATTCCCAAAGCAGTAGTCAGGTAATGGGGTGGAGGTTGGGAGACTGTATTTATAGATAATAAGGGAGAACAAGTTTATTTTCTTTCTTTCCCCCACTTACGTTATCTGTGTCTCCCCATTCCCTTGATTCCTCTTCACTTGACTCTTCTATTATTATCACATCCTCCTCCTCCTCCTCCTCCATAAGACTGAGTCTGGAGAAGGTTACACAGAAGGGTAGGACATGAAGAAAGTTCTTTCACAATGGGAAGATAAAAGGTTTGAAGATGGCAGGGTAAGAGGAGATACTAACCGGGTTAGCTGATTGCCCAGACCAGGTCCATAATGGCTATGTACAGTGTGGTGAAAATCCTCTGGGTATGAGAGTTTGGGCTTCTGGGAGCCAAAGGGTGGCTGGCTATATGGACAGAGATATGGAAGGAATTCATTAAAAAAAATCAACACTTATTAAGCACCTATTATGTGCAATGAACTGTTTTAGACAATGAGAATAAAATAGAAGAAAATGTCTTAATCCCTACCTTCAAGGAGCTAGTAGCCCTGAGGTAGGACAAGATATCTATATAAATAACTACCATACAAATTAAAATGTGATGTGTGAGTACAAGATGTTAAACAAGAGAAGAGTACTGAAGGACAACAGAATCGCTTTTAGCATGCCCTGGATGCTTCATGGAGAAGGCAATGATATCTGTGCTGTGTCTCAAAGGATGAAAAAAGATTTTTAAAATTTCTATTTAGTAAACAATTCAGTCAACAAGTATTTTTTTTTAAGATGAAAGTTTTACTGATGTGCCAATACACATCAAAGAGGATGCACTGCATATGAAATATCTTTCAAGTGACATGATGCTTTAATAAGTTAATGAAACGGACTCCTCTTTTCACAGTACTGCTTCTTGCTTCCTCACTTTCTGTTCTTGACAAACTCCTCTCCTGATAGGAGCTTTCACCTCGGAAATGGCCTCAGCAATCATCTTCTCTTCAAAAGGGGAGAGCTTGGGGCGGCTAGGTGGCGCAGTGAATAGAGCGCCGGCCCTGGAATCAGAAGGACCTGAGTTCGGAGCCGGCCTCTGACACTTAATCCGCACAAACAAAAACCTAGCCGTGTAACCTTGGGCAAGTTACTTAACCCCAATTGCCCTAAAGGGGCGGCTAGGTGGCGCAGTGAGTAAGAGCGCCCGGCCTTGGAGTTTGGATGACCTGAGATCAGATCCGGCCTCAGAAAATGAGCACCCACGCATAAATAATGACTAGCCGTGTAACCTTGAGCAAGTTACTTAACCCCAATTGCTTTAAAAAAAAAAAAAAAAAAAAAAGGGGAGAGCTTGCCGATGTCCAGGTTCTTCTCAATGCTTTTCTTTGCAAGCAGCAAGGGTATAGAAAAATAGCACTCTATTTCTTCTGATCTGACGAAGGGGGATTCCACAACTCCCTCCTCATTTATTGCATCCACAACAGAGAAGACAAATCTGGTACTGGCATGGGCCATTGACAGGGTAGTAAAACCTGCTCCAGCTTTAGCTTTGACAACCTCTGTTCCAGCCTCTTGGGTCCTTCCTGTCAGGGTTTTCAGCGGATCCTCAGGAAACTCCACTTTAGGTGCACACTGAGAGATCAGGGGGATGATGGTCTTCCCTGCATGGCCAACAATGACAGGGACATTTGACTCTGAGCTGAATCTAGGTCCTTCAATTCTGCAACAAAAGTATTTGTTTTGATGATATCCTGGGTTGCTACATTAAAGATTTTGTTGGGGTTGTCTTGTTTCTTAAAAACTTCAGCCATGGGGTGGGGCCAAGATGGCAGAGTAGAAACAGCACTTCCAAGGCGCTCCAGCCCACACCACTTCAAAATTATATAAAAGGGGACTCTGAACAACCTCTGGAGCTCCAAAACCCACAGAACAACACAGAGAAGCTAACCTCCTGCTGAAGACAGCCCGGCAGGGAGCAGTCAGCACAATGCTCTGGGAGCAGAGCCCAGGCCCATGTGAGTCAGAGGTTTTAGCCCCAGGGTGGCCAGACCAGCAGCCGGCTGGAGGGACCCCAGAACACCAGCAGCTGTGGTGATTCCAGAATTATCAACACATAGATGCCTAGGACAAAGTGAGAGGTTGGTGCCCTATGGACTTTGGGACCAGTATTTGGGAACACGTCACTTTCTTTCCCTGGGGGTGAGAAGCTGCTGTGAGGAGCTACAGCACAGCCGCCATTCTGCAGCTTCAGCTCCTGGCCTGTGAACTGTGATCAGTCTGGGGGGTAATCGCTCTTGCTTTAACCTCCCTGGATCTGGATTGTGGTCTGGGGTGGAGGTCTTGGGGTGTGTGTCCAGCTTGCCAGAGTGTGTGGGGGCTTCAGGAAGGGCACCCACCTAATACCTCCAGAAGTTGAGAAGACCCCAATGTTTGGGATGGAAGCTCCCCTATCAGGTGGCAGAGTCCTACTGTGGCAACAAGCCCAAAAGTCAAGTAATTAAGTGGCAACATGTCTAGGCAAAGGAAACAAAATAAACAGAAAAATGCAACATCAGATTCCTATTTTGAGGGCAAAGAGGATCAAAGCATGGAACAGGAGGAGGACTATGAGGTCAGAAATCCTGCTCCAAAAGCTCCAAATGAAAATATGAGCGGGTTACAGGCCATAGAGGACCTTAAGAAGGATTTTAAAAACCAAACAAGAGAAGTGGAGGAAAAATTGGGAAGAGAAATGAGAAGGATGGAGGAAAAGTATGTAATGAGGGTCAACAGCCTGACTGAGGAAAAAAAACTTCAGCCACGATAGGGATGGTAGAATTGACTGAGTTTGCAATAATACAGATCATGGCTCCTGGGAATGCTTGGCACAGGCAGCAGCCAGAGTAGCATTGGTGTTGAAAAAGGCATCATGAGTCATTCCTGGCTTTCTGGGGACTCCTGAAGGAACCATAACAATGTCACAGACTTTCAAGCAATCTGGCAGCTGCTCAGGTCATGTAAGCTTTTACAGTTGCTCTGGTCTCAATGTGGCTCAAATCAGCTGCTACACAGAGCAATGTCACAGAGCATTAGAAGGCTCATCAAAGGGCTATTCCTCAGGAGCAGCAAAAGTTGCTACCCAATTCCTTCAGAAGCACCTAGCACAGCTACTTTTGCATTATTCTGTGCCAAGGTGCTTAGGCTGCTGCAGAGAGTGGTGCCCACAGAGCAGGTGAAGGATGACAGCATGGTGGCAATGGTTACAGGACACCAACAAGTATTTATTAAACACTCCATTTTCACCAACATATAAACAAGCATGCACAAACAAGACAGGATAAATTGGAGATAATTAACAAAGGGAAAGCACTAGCTTTCTTGACCTCTCTTAATAAGATTTGGGAAATGCTTCTTGCAGAAAGAAGGATTTTAGGTAAGAATTGAAGGAAACCAGGGAAGTATGGAGGGACAGAGAAGGAGAGAGACAGAAAGAGAGAAAGAGAGAGAGAGAGAGAGAGAGAGAGAGAGAGAGAGAGAGAGAGAGAGAGAGAGAGAGTTCTAGGCATGGGGAACAGCAAAAAAAAAAAAATGCCTCAAGGCAAGAGCATCTAATTAAAGGAAAAGCAAGGAGGCCAGTGTCTCTGGATCAGAGTATGTGGAGGTGTAAAAAGACTGAAAAGGTAGGAAGGGGCCAGGTTACAGAGGGCTTTAATAAAGAAATTTAGGATTTTATATCTGATTCTAGAAGAATTAGGGAACCAGTGAAACTGAATGAATAGGGTCAAACTTGGGCTTTGGGAAGATCACTTTGACAAATGAGTGGAGGATGGCCTGGAATGGAAAGAGATATGAGGAAGTCCAAACAGCAGGCTACTATAATAGTCCAAGAGTGAGGTGAAGGCATGTACCAGAGTGGCAACTGACTGGAAAGAGAGGGACATATAGGAGAAATGTTGTGAAGAAGAAAGAACAGGGCTTGGCAACATATGAAATATAGGGGTTAATATGAATGATGAGTTGAGGAATGACACTTAGGTTAAAAGCCTGGGTGACTAGGTAAAATGGTGGAGCCCTTGGAAGCAAAGGAAAGTTTGGAAGAGAGGACAACGAGCTCTGTTTTGGAAATAGTCTGTGGGACATCCAAGTTCGAGGTGAGAGACTGGTGGTGAGGTAGGAGGCTAGGACTGGGTAAGTAAATCTGAGAATTTTCTGCAGTGAAATAGTGCAGAAAGAGAAGAGGAGAAGACCTGGCCCCAAGCTGAGGTGGGGATCCCTCCAGTTAAAAACTATTGCCTGGATAAAGAGCCCACAAAAGACTAAGAGATCCATATGGACAAAAATACTTATCACAGCACTTCTTGTGGTGGCAAAGAATAAGAAACTAAGGGGTTGCTATCAACTGGGGAATGGCTGAATAAGCTGTGGTTAATGATTGTAATAGAATACTGCAAAGAAATGACAAAGCTGCTGGTTTCAGAAAGATTTGGAAAGACTTACAGGAACTAACACAAAATGAAGTGACTAGAACCAAGAGAACAGTGTACATAGGAACAGCAATATTGTAAGGATAAAATAACTGTAAAAGACTTAGCAATATAATGATCTGATTAATACAACGATCCATGAAAATTTAAAAGGACACATGATGAAAAATGCTCTCAGGGGGTGGAGCCAAGATGGTGGAGTAAAAGCAGGAACTCGAGCTTTTCCCCCAAACCTCCAAATACCTGTGAAAAATGACTCTAAACAAATTCTAGAGCTACAGAACACACAAAATGACAGAGTGAAACATCTTCAGCTGAAGACAGCTTGGCAGGCTAACAGAAAGGGTCTATTATATCAGGCTGGGAGTGGAGCCTTGGGGACTGAATCACTGGCCGCTACAGTCATTTCCAGACTTCTCAATCCACAAACACCAAAGACAAAGTAGGTCAGTGGGAAAATGTTGGACCTGGGTGAGAGAAGATAGTGGTCCGGCCCTAGCCCCAGGGCAGCAGAGGTGGTGGTGGCAGCAGTAACAGCAACAGTGGCTGCTTCCAGAGCTCCAGGCCCACCAATGGTGGGGAGATCAAACAGCTGATCAGAGGACAATTGCAGGAATCCCTTTGCTGGCATTGAGGCAGGATTCTCTTTGTCCTGCTTGGATCTGGGTCGCAGTCTTGAGTGGCAGTCCTGGGGTAAGAAGGAGCACTGGCATGGCAGAGCTTGTGGCAGTTGTGGAGAGGGGGTCCTCCTCACAGTTCTAAAGGCAGAAAAGAGTGCCTGTGGTCACTCACAGACCAGACCACAGGCCAGGAAAGGACTAAACACCTCTCCTTTGATCATCTCACCTTAGAAGAACTGAATCTTTGCAGGTGCCTAGAAGTAGTTCTGACCATAGCTGCACAAACCCCCAGAAACTTAGGACAGAGCACTCTCCACTCTGGAAGCAGAGTCCTACCTTGGCACAGAGCTCAAAAGTCAAGTAATTGGCTGGGAAAATGAGCAAACAGAGGGGGAAAAATCAGACTATAGAATCTTATTTTGATGACAAAGATCATCAAAATATACAACCAGAAGAAGACAACAAAGTCAAAACTCCTGCATCAAAAGCCTCCAAGAAAAAATATGAATTAGTTGCTGGCCATGGAGGAGCTCAAAAAGGATTTTGAAAGTCAAGTAAGAGAAGCAGAGGGTAAACAGGGAATAGAAATGAGAGTGATGCAAGACAATCATGAAAAATGAGACAACAGCTTGCTAAAGGAGACCCCAGAAATACTGAAGAAAATAACACCTTAAAAATAGACTAACCCAAATAGCAAAAGAAGTTAAAAAAGCCAATGAGGAGAAAAATGCCTTAAAAAGCAGAATTGGTAAAAAAAAAAAAAAAAAAAGGTCCAAAAGCTCATTGAAGAAAACCATTCCAAATTGTGGTATATGTTCATGATGGAATATTAATCTGCAATACAAAATGATGAGCTCAATTTTAGAAAAACATGGAGAAACCTCCACAAAATAATGAAGAATGAAATGAACAGAACCAAGAGAACACTGTACACAGTAATAGCAGTACTATTTTAAAAACACCTTTGACCAATCAAGTCATTCTATTATAAATACTCAAATTGGAAGGTAGAGCCAAGATAGGGGCATAGAAGCAGGAAAACTCCATATGCCCCCTCCATAACCACCTCAAATACTTATTAAAAATGACTCTAAACAAACTTTAGGGCTACAGAACCCACAATGTGACAGAGAGAAACAAACTTCCCACTGAAGATAGCCCAACAGACCAGCAGGAAGGGTCCATTGCAGCACGCTGGGAGCCAAGCCCAGGCTCCTGTGAATCCTTGGTTTTAGATGTCGGGAGAGTAGACCACCAGCAGCTATGGTGGTTTCCAGAATTATCAACACATAGATGCCAAAGACAAAGTGAGAAGTCAGTGGACTTTGGGAATACGGAGCCTGGGAGTGAGGTCTGGCCTCTGCCCCCACAAGGGAGAAGTGGCTGAGGCAAAGTGACCACTGCCTCGTGACTGCTTCAGAGCTGCTGGCCTACAGATTGTAGAGGGACCAAGCATCCAGCCTGAGGGGTAATCACTCTTGCTTTAACCTGCATGGATCTAGATTGCTGTCTAGGGTGGAGGTCCTGGGGTGCATGACCAGTGTGCCAGAGCCAGTGGAGGCTTCTGAGAAGGCACCCAACTAATAGCTCCAGTAGCTGAGAAAACCCCAGCAATTTGGGACAAAGTTCTCCCCTCTGGAAGCAACATTCTACTGTGGCAAAAGGCTTAAAAGTCAAGTAATTGAGTGGCAACATGAGCAAGGAAAGGAAACAAAGCAAACAGAGCAACCCAACTTTATACTCCTATTGTGGGGACAAAAAGGATCATGGCATGGAACAGGAGGAAGACAACAAAGTCAGAACTCCTGCACCAAAACCTTCCAAGAAAAATAAGAGCTGATTATAGGCCATAGAGGAGCTTAAGGAGGATTTTGAAAACCAAGTAAGAGAAGTGGAGAAAAAATTGGGAAGAGAAATGAGAATGATGCAAGAAAATCATAAAATGAGAGTCAACAACCTGACTAAAGAAAATAACACCTTAAAAAATAGACTAACTCAATGACAAAAGAGGCTCAAAAAGGCAATGAGGAGAAGAAGGTCTTAAAAAGCAATTCAAATGGAAAAATGCCAGATGGAAAAAGAATCTCAAGAGCTCACTGAAGAGAATCATTCCTTCAGAGTTAGACTGGAGTAAATGGAAGCTAGTGACTTTATAAGAAATCAAGATACTATTAAACAGATCCAACAAATGAAAAAATAGAAAGCAATGTGAAAAATCTCATTGGGAAAACCATTGACCTGGAAAATAGATCCAGGAGAGATAATTTAAAAATTATTGGACTACCTGAAAGCCATGATCAAAAAAAGAATCTAGAAATCATCCTTCAAGAAATTCTCAATGAAAATTACCCCGATGTTTTAGAACCAGAGGGCAAAATAGAGGTTGAAAGAAAGATCCCAAAAAGAAAACTCCTAGGAATATTATAGCCAGGTTCCAGAATTCCCAGATCAAGGAGAAAATATGACAAGCAGCCAAGAAGAAACAATTTCAATATTGTGGAAACACAATCAGGATAACACAGGACCTGGCAGCTTCTACACTGAGGGACTGAAGGGCTTGGGATATGATATTCCAGAGGGCAGAAGAGCTAGGATTAAAACCAAGAATCACCTACCCAGCAAAACTGAGTATCATGTTTCAAGGGAAAATATGGTCATTCAGTGGAATAGAGGACTTTCAAGCATTCTTGATGAAAAAACCAGAGTTGAATAGAAAATCTGACATCCAGACGCAAGAAGCAAGAGAAGCATAAGAAGATGAACAGGGAAAAGAAATCATAAAGAACTTATCAAAGTTGAACTATTTACATTCCTACATGGAAAAATGATAATTGTAACTGATGAAACTTTTCTCAGTATGAGAATAGTTGAAGGGAAAATATATGTATGCATACATATATATGTCTATATAGGAGGGCATATGGGTTTATGAATACATATGTGAGTGTGTGTATATATGTGTACAGGTATACATAGATAGAGGGCACAGGACCAGTTTAATAGGAAGGGATGATCCTTAAAAGGTGAAATTGAGAGGTGAGAGGAATATAATGAGAGGAGATGGGGAGAGACAGAATGGGGTAAACTATCTCATATAGAAGAGGCAAGGGAAAATAGTTACAATGGAGGAGAGGAACAGGAAGGCAAAAGGGAATGAGTCAACCTTACTCTCAATTGAATTGGCCTTAGGGAGGGAATGATGTACACACTAAATAGGGTATCTCACCCTATAGGAGAGTAGGGGGGAAGGGGATGAGAGGGGGGATGATGGAAGGGGGAGCAGTTAGAAGCACACACTTTTGAAAAGGGACAGGATCAAAGTAGAGAACAGAACAAGTGAGAGGTGGGATAGGAAGGAGGGAAATATAGTCAGTCTTTCACAATATATCCACTACGGAAATGTTTTGCACAGCTACACATGTACAACCTATATTGAATTACTTATCCTCCCAGTAAGGGTGGGTGATGAGGGAGAAAGGGAAAGAATCTAGAATTCAAAGTTTTAAAATAAAATTTTCAAAAAAATAAATTATTATTATTATCATTATTTTACATGTAACTGGGAAATAAGATATACAGGCACTAGGGTATAAAGATCCATCTTGCCCTACTGGAAAGTTGGAGGGGAGATAGGGGAGGTTATAGGAGAGACATTAGAGGAGGGGGTATACAGTGGGATCACTATTTTGGGGTGGTGGGTAGGGGAAAGATGGGGAGAAAATCTGTAACTCAAAATCCTGTGGAAATTAATGATGTAAACTAAAAATAAACATTAAAAAATATTCAAATTAATCTCAAAGATCCTATGAAGTAAAAAGCTGTTTGAATACTGAAAGGAATATTGCTATGGTGTAGGAAATGATAAGCTGGTAGATTTAGAAAAACATGGAAAGACTTAGACTTATAGAAGAAGATGCTATCTACCTTTAGAGAAACAGATAGGAAGTAATAAGCATAGTATGGTCTGTAGTTATGTGTATAAGTGGATATGTGTATGTTTATAGATATTTATGTATACACACATACACACACACACACACACACACACACACACACACACACACGATGAGGGCCGGGGGAGGGAATAAAGTAAAGAGTGCACAGCAGAAAATAAAAAAACCCACAAGGAAGCAAAGAAAAGCTGGGCAGCTGTGAAAATGACATGTAGTACTTATTGTCTATGTTTTCTTGAAATGGAAACGTATTGTTTCATATTGAATCCTTTCTTATGGTCTGCTGTGTACATGGCAGTGTTGGTTTTTTCCTTTTCTCATTTTGTGTTTACGTGTAAAATAGAAAAAATTACAAAAAAAAAAGTCTCAATGTAAATCTGGATTTGTGAGAAGAAGGTCTGAAAAAGACAGAACAGGCAAACCAACAGGAAGCTCAAGTGAGCCCTGCAGTACAGGACTGTGGGATCCTGAGACAAACTCATGAAAGAAGGTCAGACACATGGTAAGCCCCAGAAGCCGAGACCAAGGTCTGAGCCCCATCCCTTGCCCTCCTCACCTCTGGGTAAGTCCTGGCGCAGACTCCTCTTCTCCATTGCTTTGTCTCCAAAGGGAACGCCTCCCCTTCACAGCTGTAGAGGTGAATGCAGGAGTCTGGGGAGCACTGCTTAGGAGTAGGCTCTGCTCCTGAGGCGGGCAGAAATGCTTTTGACCTTGCTTGGAAGTGGCTGTAGAGACAAATGCATCAATTTCTAGCCCAGAGGACTTGTGTACAAATCTTTTAAGTTTTCTCGAGGCTCGCCCAAGTTCATTTTTGCCCTGGAGAGGGTCTGACAGAGGGACTAATGGAAAGACAACTCCTATGATTGATGAATGATTCCATCCACATCACCAGGGATAGGATGAAGTGCTAATGCACAGTGTGAAGTGGGATTGTGAAAGTATATTTAACATTTAAGGACTTTTTTTAGTCCGTTCTTTCAAGGAGCTCACATTTCAAATGGGAAGAAAAAATGTCAGGATTCAGAGGATAATGCTTTGCCTCCTGTCAGAGACATGAATGAAAAAAATTTGTTAAGTGCTTACTATTTCAAATTTATTCTGCCCATATCGAGTTTGTACATAGCTGTTGTCATCCCCATTGGATTGTAAGATCCTTGATAACAGGGACTGGGTTTCATCTTTTTGTTTTCCTTTTCCTTGTATCCCTAGTGTTTAGCACACTACCTGGTACACAGGTGATTAATAAAAGTTTACTGACTAGCTGACTGACATTTATTACATGATGGCCTAAGAAAGAACTGAGTCAGGGGAGGAAGAGGAGGTCATGGTAAGGATGAAGAACAGGTAAGGATGAAGAGGTGATAAAGCAGGAGGAAAGTTAGAATGATAGATTACGATTAGGCAAAGGAATTCAGAATTCATGAACTCTTAAAATCATTAGTTACTTCCATTAGTCTTCTAGTCTTCTTTCTGTAACCTGGCATAATTAACAATCTTTTCATATCTTAATAGTTTTTTCTCTCTCAAAGGACCCAGAACAATGGTTTATGTGCAGAAAGTCAATAAATAATCAGCATAACAGAATTTAAAGCTGGAAGGAACCTTAGAGATCCAATCAAACCTTTTCATTTTTAAAGAAATTAAGGCTGAGGGTGGAGAGGCCCAGAAAACAATGGGGGTCGGCCCAGAGGCCCGGACAAGGCCTGATCAAGCTGACCCACCAAACCCAAGGACCATTGCCAGGCCTATCGCTGCAGGGCTGGGACTGGACAGAGCTGGGTAAGAGTCAAATGCAGGGACCCTGGCAGTGGCAGCAACTGCTCCTGCGACTACCAACCCACAGCCTGGAAATTTAAAAAGTCCCTATCTAGACTTCCAGGGACCAGGATGGCAGAGTGAACCCCAGCTGCTCCAATCCCCACCTCTGACCCTGAAAACAGTAATTATTGCCCAAAAGCAAAACTTTAAACAGTAAAGGCTTGGGAAACCTAGAGGAAGGGCATGGCTAGGGCCCTGCCTCAAAACCAGTAAAAAGCAGACTGAAAAGACAAAGACTCTGGAGTCCTACTATTTTTTTTTAAAGCAACTGGGGTTAAGTAACTTGATCAAGGTTACACAGCCAGTCATTATTTATGTGTAGGTGCTCATTTTCTGAGGCCAGAACTAATCCCAGGTCCTCCCGACTCCAGGGCCTGGGCTCTTACTCACTGTTCCACCTAGCCACCCCTGGAGTCCTACTATTTTGTCAGAGGGAGGAACCAAATTCAGAGGGAAACAGTGTTGACTCCATACCCACAGCTGAAGCCGCAACAGAGAACTAGTCTCAAGCACAGAAAGCATTCTTAGATGAGCTTAAAAAGAACTTTGAAAACCAAATTAGAGAGAAAGAAGATAAAATGAATAATTCTTTTAAAATCAAAATTACAAAATTAGAAAAACATTATAATGAAGAAAACATCTCCTTAAAAAGAAAAATGTGTGATATGAAAAAGGAGCTTCAAAAACTAACCAAGGAAAATAATTCGCTAAAAACTAGAATCAACTAAATTGAATTGAACTCTATGAGGAACCAAGAATCAGTCAAACAAAACATCAAGAATGATGTTTTAGATGTGAGGGGGGTGGAGCCAAGATGGCAGAGTAGAAACCGCATGTCCAAAGTGCTCTCCCCCCAGATCACCTCCAAACCATGTAAAAGGGGACTCTGAACAACTTCTGGAGGCACCCACAGAACGACACAGAGAAGCTAACCCCCCACTGAGGACAGCCCAGCAGCCCTTCAGGGAGCTGCCAGCACAGCACCAGGGAGACAAACTCAGGTCCGCATGAGCCATGGTTTTAGCCCCAGGGCGGCAGGGCCAGCAGCCGGCTGGAGGGACCCCAGAACACCACCAGCTGTGGCAATTCCAGAATTATCAACATAGACATGCCTAGGACAAAGTGAGAGGTTAGTGCCCTATGGACTTTGGGACTGGTATTTGGGAAACGCATCAGCTTCCTCCCCTGGGGGCTAGAAGTTGCTGAGGAGACACTCGCCATTTTGCAGTTGCAGGGGCAGCTCCAGCTCCTGGCCTGTGAACTGTAGGGAGATCCAGCAATCAGTATTGGGGGGTAATCGCTCTTGCTTTAACCTCCCTGGATCTGGATTGTGGTCTGGGGTGGAGGTCATGGGGTGGGTATCCAGCTTGCCAGAACCAGAAGTTGTGAAGACCCCAACATTCAGGGCGGAAGCTTCCCTGTCTGGTGGCAGAGTCCTACTGTGGCAACAAGCCCAAAAGTCATGTAATTAAGTGGCATCATACCTAGGCAAAGGAAACAAAATAAACAGAAAAATGCAACATTAGACTCCTATTCTGGGGGCAAAGAGGATTGAAGCATGGAACAGGAGGAGGACTATGAGGTCAGAAATCCTGCTCCAAAAGCCCCAAAGGAAAATATGAGCGGGTTACAGGCCATAGAGGACCTTAAGAAGGATTTTAAAAATCAAGTAAGAGAAGTGGAGGAAAAATTGGGAAGAGAAATGAGAAGGATGCAGGAAAAGTATGAAATGAGGGTCAACAGCCTGAATGAGGAAAACAACACCTTAAAAAATAAACTAACTCAAATGGCAAAGGAGGCCCAAAAGGGCAATGAGGAGAAGAATGCCTTAAAAAGTCGAATTTGCCAGATGGAAAAAGAATCTCAAAAGCTCACTGAGGAGATTCATTCCTTCAGAGTTAGACTGGAGCAAATGGAAACTAATGACTTTATGAGAAATCAAGATGCTGTTAAACAGATCCAAACAAATGAAAGATTAGAAGGCAATGTGAAATGTCTCATGGGAAAAACCACTGACCTGGAAAATATATCCAGGAAAGGTAATTTAAAAATTATTGGACTACCTGAAAGCCATGATCAAAGAAAGAACCTAGAAATCACCCTTCAAGAAATTCTCAAGGAAAATTGCCCTGACGTTTTAGATCCAGAGGGCAAAATAGAGGTTGAAAGAATCCACAGATCACCTCCTGAAAAAGATCCCAAAAAGAAAACTCCCAGGAATATTATAGTCAGGTTCCAGAATCCCCAGATCAAGGAGAAAATACTCCAAGCAGCCAGGAAGAAACAATTTCAATATTGTGGAAACACAATCAGAATAGACCAGGACCTGGCAGCTTCTACACTGAGGGATCAAAGAGCATGGAATATGATATTCCAGAGGGCAAAAGAACTGGGAATGAACCCAAGGGTCACCTACCCAGCAAAACTGAGTATTTTGTTTCAGGGGAAAATATGGTCATTCAGTGGAATAGAGGACTTTCAAGCATTCTTGAGGAAAAAACCAGAGTTGAACAGAAAATGTGACATCCAGTCACAAGAAGCAAGAGATGCCTGAGAAGGTAATCAGGGAAAAGAAATCAAAAGGAACTCCTCAAAGTTGACCTATTTACATTCCTGTATGGAAAAACAATAACTGTGACTGATGAAATCTTTCTCACTATGAAAATAATGGAAGAAGGGTGTATGGTCATATGAATACATATGTGAATGTGTGTATATATGTTTACAGTTATACATGGATAGAGGGCATAGGGTGAATGTGTTGGGAAGGGATTGATACTTAAGGGGTGAAATTATGAGGTGAGAGAGGAAAGTGGCAAGAGGAGATGGGGAGAGACAGGGTAGAGTAAACTATCTCATGTAGAAGAAGCAAGGGGAAGTGGCTGTAGGGGAGGGGAAGAACAGGAAGGCAAAAAGGCAAAACCACATTCTCATTGAATTTGGTTCAGAGAGAGAACGACATACATACTAAATGGGATATCTCACCCTGAAGCAGAGTAGGGGGAAGGGGCATGAGAGGGAGGATGATGGAGAGGAGGGCATTCTAGGGGAAGGGGTAACCACCCCTATAGAAGAGGGACAGGATCAAGTAGGGAATGGACCAGGTTGGGGGTGGGATGGGTGGGAGGGAATTATAAGCAGCCTTTTACAGTATATACACTATGGTAATGTTTTGCATAGCTAGACATGTACAACACATACTGAATTACTTATCTTCCCAGAGGGAATGAGTGTCAAGGGAGGAAGGGAATGGATCTGAAATTCGAGGTCTTAAAATTAAATGTTTCAAATATATATAAATACTATTATTAATACTATTTTGCATGTAATTGGGAGATAAGATGTGCAGGCATTGGGGCACAGAGACTCACCTTGCTCTAATGGAAAAGTCGAAGGGGGTATGGGAGAAGATATGGGAGAGAGCAGATTGGATAAGGGGACATCTTGTGGGACCACTATTCTGGGATGGTGGATAGGGGAAAAATGGGGAAAAAACTAACTCAAAATCTGGTGGAAATGAATGATGTAAACCAAAAGTTAATAAAGCATTTGTTAAAAAAAAAATGATGTTTTAAAAATTAGAAAAAGAGGTAAAAAATCTCAATGGAAAAATAACTAATCTCGAAAACAGATCCAGGAGAGATAATCTGAGAATCATAGAACTACCAGAAAATCATGATGAAAAAATGAGCCTGGACAACATCTTCCAAGAGCTCATCAAGGAAAACTGCCCTTAGATAATAGAACCAGAGGGTAAAATAGAAATCGAAAGAATCTACTGGTCACCTCCTGAAAGAGATCCCAAACTGAAAAGTCTGAGAAATGTTGTGTCCAAACTCCAGAACTATCAGGTAAAGGATAAAATACTACAAGCAGCCAGAAGGGAAACAATTCAAATATCTAGGAACCACAGTGAGGATCGCACAGGATCTGGCTGAAAGATCAGAGGAATTGGAATATGATTTTTCGCAAGGCAAAAGAACTCGGGTTACAGCCAAGGATTACCTATCCAGTGAAACTAAACATATTCTTCCAGGCAAGGAGATGGTCATTCAACTATATAACGGATTTCCAGACCTTCCTGATGAAAAAGCCAGAGCTCAATGGAAAATTCAACCTCCAATTACAAGTCACAAGAGAGACATAGAAAGGTAAATAAGGAAAACATACACAGACACACACACACACCCACACACACACCCTGTTATTTAACAAGAGCAAACTGACAAATTTGTAGACAAATAGAGGGTGTGGGTATAAATTACACAAAATGACAATTAAAAAAAAACTTTATTAAGGGCTGCAAAATGGAGGTCAATAAATTGGGCATGCAACTGAAAAAGCTAGAAAAAGAACAAATTGAAAATCCCCAATTGGGGTGGCTAGGTGGCTCAGTGAGTAGAGCATTGGCCCTGGAGTCAGAAGGACCTGAGTTCACAAACAAAAACATAGCCATGTGACCTTGGGCAAGTTACTTAACCCCAATTGCCCTCAAAAAAGAAAAAAAAAAGAAAATCCCCAATTAAATACTAAATTATAGATAAAGAAAACCAAAGGAGAGATGAATAAAATTAAATTTAAGAAAATTATTGAATTAATAAATAAAACTAAGAGCTGGTATTATGAAAAAACAAATAAAATTGATAGACCTTTAGCCCATATGATAAAAAAAAGAAAGAAAAAACCAAATTATGAGTATCAAAAATGCAAAGGGTGAATCTACCTCCAACAAAGAGGAAATTAAAACAATCAGGAATTATTATGCCCAATTGTATGCACATAAATTTGACAATCTTAGTGAAATGGATGAATATTTACGAAAATATAAGCTGCCCAGACTAACTGAAGAGGAAGTAAACTACTTAAATAACTCCATCCCAGAAAAAGAAATTGAATAAGCCATCAAGGAACTCCCTAAGAAAAAGTCTCCAGGACCAGATGGCTTTACTAGCGAATTCTACCAAACATTTAAAAAACAATTGACTCCAATACTTTACAAACTATTTAGGAAAATTGGAGAAGGAGTCCTCCCAAATTCTTTTTATGACATAAATATGGTACTGATACCTAAATCAGGAAGAGACAAAACAGAGAAAGAAAATTACAGACCAATTTCCCTTATGAATACAGATGCAAAAATTCTAAATAAAATATTAGCAAAAAGACTACAGCAACCCATCACAAGAATAATACACTCTGATCAGGTAGGATTTATTCTAGGAATGCAAGGGTGTTTCAGTATCAGGAAAACTCTCAGTATAATTGAGCACATCAACAACAAAAGTAGCAGAAACCATATGATTATCTCAATAGACGCAGAAAAGGCTTTTGACAAAATACAACACCCATTCCTATTAAAAACACTAGAAAGTATAGGAATCAATGGAGTCTTCCTTAAAATAATAAGTAGCATCTACCTAAAACCATCAGCAAGTATTATATGTAATGGGAACAAACTAGAAGCATTTTCAATAAGATCAGGGGTGAAACAAGGATGTCCATTATCACCCCTCTTATTCAATTTTGTACTAGAAATGTTAGCAGTAGCAATAAGAGAGGAAAAAGAAATTGAAGGAATCAAATTAGGCAAAGAAGAGACTAAGCTATCACTCTTTGCAGATGATATGATATACTTAGAAAATCCTAGAGAATCAAGTAAAAAACTACTTGAGATAAACACATTTACCAAAGTTACAGGATATAAAATAAACCCACATAAGTCCTCAGCATTCCTATATACCTCTAACAAAATCCAACAGCAAGAGATAGAGAAATCCCATTTAAAGTTACTGTGAACATTATAAAATATTTGGGAATCTACCTGTCAAAACAAACTCAGGACTTACATGAACACAATTACAAAACACTTCTCAGACAAATAAAGTCAGATCTAACTAATTGGAAAAACATCAATTGCTCATGGCTGGGTCGAGCTAATATAATAAAAATGGCCATTTTACCTAAATTAAATTATATATTTAGAGCCATACCAATCAATCTACCAAAAAATTACTTTGTAGAGCTAGAAAAAATAGTAGCAAAATTTATTTGGAAGAACAAAAAGTCCAGAATATCAAGGTAATTAATGAAAAGAAATGCTAGAGAAGGTGGCCTAGCCATACCAGATTTTAATATGTATCACAAAGCAGCAGTCATCAAAACTACTTGGTATTGGCTGAGGAATAGAGTAGTGGACAAATGGAATAGACTGGGTACAGGAGACCCAGCAGTCAATGAATATAGTAATCTATTGTTAGATAAACACAAAGACTGGGGATAAGAAGGCACTATTTGACAAAAACTGCTGGGAAAACTGGAACATAGTATGGCAGAAATTTGACATAGACCAATATCTAACACTATACACCAAAATAAAGTCTAAATGGGTGCATGTTGTAGGTATAAAGGCTGATACGGTAAACAATCTGAGAGAGCAAGGGATAGTTTACCTGTCAGATCTATGGAGAGGGAAAGACTATGACAAAACAAGAATTAGAGAGCATTATAAAATGCAAAATGGACAATTTTGATTACGTTAAATTGAAAAGCTTCTGTACAAATAAAGCCAATGTCACACCAAGATTAAGAGGGAAGTGGAAAATTGGGAAAGAATCTTTACAATGAATGTCTCAGATAAAGGCCAGTAGTTAGGGAGTGTGGTCGGCCACCGCCATGTGGCTGCTTCAACTCCTGGCCTGCAGATTGTAGGGGGACCAAGCGACCAGACTGAGGAGTAATCACTCTTGCTTTAACCAGCTTGGATCTAGATTGCTGTCTAGGGTGGAGGTCCTGGGGTGCGTGAGCATTCTGTCAGAGTGTGTGGAGGCTTCAGAGAGAGCACTTAACTAATATCTCTAGCAGGCCAAGTCGGAGGGGGTATGGGAGAAGATACGGGAGAGAGCAGATTGGAGGGGGGGACATCCGGTGGGATCGCTATTTTGTGGTGGTGACAAAATTTGTAATTCAAAATCTTGCAGAAATGAATGATGTAAACTAGAAATTAATAAAGCATTTGATTAAAAAAAAGAAAATGACAAATGCTGGAGAGGATGTGGAAAAATTGGAACACTAAAACATTGTTGGTGGAGTTGTGAATTCATCCAGCCATTCTGGAGAGCAATCTGGAACTATGCCCAAAGGACTATAAATAAGTGCATACCCTTTGACCCAGCCATACTGAGTCTATCTAGGGTTATATCCCAAAGAGATCAGAAAAGTGGGAGGAGGACCTGTATGTACAAAAATATTTATAGCAGCTCTTTTTGTGGAGGCAAAGAATTGGAAATCAAGGGGTTGCCCATCAGTTGGGGAATGGCTGAACAAGTTGTGGTGTATGAATGTGATGGAATATTATTGTGCTATAAGAAATGAAGAAATGAGGAGCAGACGGACTTCACAATAACCTGGAGAGGCTTATATGAACTGATGCTGAGTGAGAAGAGCAGAACCAGGAGAAATCTCTACACAATCACAGACACAAGTATGTGTGACAATCAACGTCAATAGACAGAGCTCCTCTCAGCAATGTAAGGTCATTAAGACAACTCCAAAAGACTCATGACTGAGATACCCACATCCAGAAAAGAAGATGTGGGGTCTGGATGCAGAGTGTAACAAACTACTTGCTGTCTTTTCCTTGTTTTGTTGTGTTTCCTCTTTCCCATGGATCATTCCATCAGTTATAATCCTTCTGTACAACCTAATGATTAACGTGAAGATATTTATAGATTCTATATTCGAATGCATGCTGCCATGATATAGGGGGGAGGAGAAGGAAAGAAAAAATGAAACTTAAGGGACTGTGGAACTGAATGTTGTAAAATAAAAGTAAATAAATTTTTAAAAAATTTAAAAAAATAGAAATTAAGGCCCAGAGAGGAGAAATAATTAGGTAAAAATTAAAAGGCAAATTGAACCCTAGGTCTCTTGACTCCAAGGCCATTTTTTTCTACAGTGGAATATATCACCTTCATTTCTGATTAAAATATGACTGAGGATAATTCTTCAGTTAAGATTTGGAACATAATTATCACGGTAAATATTCAATATTCACATGTTTAACTTTCGATACTTCAAGTATTTGTGTGATTTTATTAGTAATCTCATGTTCACTTTCATGTTGGCACGCCACGCACATTTGAAGCTATGTGCACTAGAAAAAAAAAAAAGAGAGAAGCCAGACAAATGTAAGCTTGTGAAGCGGCTGGAGCATCAGTGCTCATATCACCTTTCTGCTGTAAAGACCTCCCTGCACATTTGTTATGTATTTTCACTGTTTGCCTTGAAAAAATTTTATGTTGCAATCTGCCTACAAGGCATAGTGCAAATCCTTTGGGTTCTAAGATGATGTTGACACCTCGCCAATTCTGTGTCTTCCAACAGCAACAACTAATGTGTCAGCAAGCTATCCCTTGGTTTTTCAGAGAGTGACCAAAGCAGAGAGGTTTACAGCAGCATAGTATATAGTACAATGCCTTCACACCTCCATCTGACATAGAAGAAGGTAAGATTAAGATTAAAAAATGTTTTAGTTTTAAGAATTTTATTTGCAGTACAGTATTTATGGCATTGTAGATTTCATGTGTTGTAAAAAGAAGTGAATATTATCTGAAATCGAATTTTTTAAAAACAGATGTTAGCACAAAAGGTCACATAATTCTAGGGAATTAATAGCAAAAAAAAATGCTTTGCTTGTTATCAATTTTATTTCATGCACTGCATTTTATAGATATCTCATGGTTACTGTTAAGAAAAGTACATGTTATCAGAATTATTTTGTTATAAAGAATTTTATCTAGAAAAGTGTATTTTCAGCAATCTCAAGCGAAAGATTAGTTTTGCGTGATTATAGGAACCCGCCCCACTATTTCTCATAGGTCCAATGTATCAACATTTGTGTTTTTTATTTTCATTCCATTTTCTAGGAACCTTACCCCAGTCAAAGTTGAGGACTGATTGTACATGTTGGAAGTACAGAAAATCAATTATTACCATTCTCTCTAGTTTTTTGTAACACTCCTCTCTCCTGCTTCTCCTTAGTCTGTTTTGCTTGATCTTCATCCAGGTCACAACTGCTGACAATGGGTGTCTCATAGAACTCTGTCCTGGGCCCTTCCTCTTCTCTATACTACTTCATTTGGTGATTTTATCAGATCCCATGGATTCAATTATCATCTCTATGCTAATGAATCTCAAATTTACTTATCCAATCATAACCTCTCCAATGACCTCTGGCCTTTCATCTCCATCTGCATTAGACATTAAACATCTTAAACTCAACATGTCCAAAACTGAACTCATCTTCCCTTCCAAATTTTTCTATTACTATTAAGGTTATTCTTATAACCAGCCTCCCAGTCCCCTAGTCTGGCAACCTCAACTCCTCACTGTCTCTCATCTTCCATATGCAATCTGTTGCCAAGGCCTGGTGATTTTACCTAATATCCCTTATATACACTTCCTCTTAACCCTGATGTAGACTCTCATCAGTTTATACTAGGACTACAGCAATAGCTTACTTATTTGCCTGCCTTAAGTCTCTCCAATTTCCAGTCCATTCTCCATTCAAATGTCAAAAGGAATCTTCCTAAATCAAAGGCCTGACCATGTCATTCCCCTAACTAAACTCCAGTAGCCCCAAGGAAGGGATGATTCTTAAGGGGTGAAGTCAAGAGGTGAGAGAGGAAAGTGGCAAGAGGAGATGGAGAGAGACAGGGTAGGGCAAACTATCTCATGTTGAAGAGGCAAGGGGAAGTAGATGGGGGGGTGAAGAACAGGAAGGCAAAAAAGCAAAAGCATATTCTCATTGAAGTTGGCCCAAGGAGAGAATCACATACATACTAAATGGAGTATCTCACCCTCACTCACTCTCCTGAGTACGGGAAAGGGGGATGAGAGGGGGGATGATGGAGGGGAGGGCATTCTGGGGAGAGGGGAGAGTTTAGAAGTACCCACTATCAAAGAGGGACAGGATCAAAGTAGGGAATGGACCAGGTGGGAGGTGAGACAGGCGGGAGGGAAATATAAGCAGTCTTTTACAATATATCTACTATGGTAATGTTTTGCATAGATATACATGTACAACACATACTGAATTGCTTATCTTCTCAGAGGGAGTGGGTGACAAAGGAGAAAGGGAACGGATCTGAAAATCGAAGTTTTAAAATTAAATGTTTCATAAGATGTCCAGGCAGTGGGGCTCAGAGATTCACCTTGCCCTAATGGCAAAGTCGAAGGAGGTATGGGAGAAGATATGGCAGAGAGCAGATTGGATGAGGGGATACCTAGTGGGACTGCTATTCTGGGGTAGTGGGTAGGGAAAAAATGGGGGAAAAATGTAACTCATAATCTGGTGGAAATGAATGATGTAAACCAGAAGTTAATAAAGCATTTGTTTAATAAACTCCAGTAGCTCCCTATAACCTTTAGGATCTTCTGGTGTTCAAAGTCCTTCATAATCTGACCCCACACACAAATTCTTTTCAACTCTTCTTATACCTTATAACCTGCTTCCCTTGATCCAATGACAATGATCTCCCTCTTGTTCCTCGAACAAGACTATTCATCTCCAAATTCTAGGCATTTTCACTGTCATCATGCCAGGAATGCTCTCCCTCTTCATATCTCCATCTCTAGGCTTCCCTAGCTTCCTTCAAGTACCAGCTAAAATTTCATTTTCTACAAGATACTTTTCCTAATTCCTCTTAAATCCTAGGGCCTTTCTCTATCTATCTCATGCGCAGCTGGTTCATACTTAGGTATCTGCATGTTGCCTCCCCACTGTAAGATTGAGAGCTCCTTTTACGTTTCTGTGTTATCTTCAGTGCTTAGCATAACTCGTGACAAATAGGTATCTCATAAATAACTGTTTTTATTGACTGAGTTTGGTTTTATAATCATCCGGGGTTTCTGTTCCTCTAAGTTTGGAATTCCTTTATATAACTCAATGAACTGATAAAGGGAAACAACTGCTAGGAGGTAGAGAAATGGCAATATTTGTTGGTTGCTTCCCTAAGGGAGAAATGGATGGGGATTATGAAGATCATGCAAAAGGTCCTTACCTTCTATCCGTCTCCTCTTGGGCTGGGGCTGTCTCTGAGGACTGGTCTCAGTACCGTTTTCTTGTGAGCTGAGGGAACGGCAATAGGAAATGACTGGGCCCCAAGAATGGCTAGATGACTGTGGGACCTGATGCAGGCACTTTTGCAAATAGGACAGCCTGAGACAGGAGAGAAAGGGAAAGGGGGTTTGGGTTTACCAATGTCTTTTCCCCACTCTATTCTCCTCCATTCTCCACTCCCACCTTCATATTCCTGGCAGTAACTTACAAGAGCTGCTTATCCTGGTGGAAAAGACGAGGTGAAAATTCTTCAAGCAGCTCCAAAAATGCCAAATTGGGAGGCTGATTTGAGGAGCTAGCTGGAGGCAACTCTGCCAGGGAAAACTTGATGCCTTCTCTTTACAGGGAGAAAATTATCGTAGAAGGGTGATCATCTCTCATACCCCTCCAAGGACCAATGTATCTTGTATCTAAAACCCAGCTTGTTCTCCAAAGACCAAAAATCCCCACAACTTGTTTTCAGTATTATTCTTATTTCCCTATTTCTCCTAGCTTTCCACAATCTCTGTTCAAGTCCTGGACACCTAAATTCCACCTCTCCCCAGCCAACATATCAAGGCCTCCTCACTTGTGCAGCATGACGAGAAGGTCACGGTTCTGTAGCTGCTGAGGTCCAAAGCTCAAGGCAAACCTCCGAGCCAGATCCCTCATCTCCATGAAGGCTGGGAGACTAGCCAGGCCCTTTGGCCCCTGCTCCTCTAACAGCTCCGTATACAGCTGCTCCCAGAAGTGGTGGTGTATTTGGAAAGGCGAAGAACAGTATAAGGCAGAAAAAATAAGAACAATTCACATTATACACCAAGCACTTTCATAGAAATCTCATTATACTCTTTACCATTTTACCAAGAAAACAGTTACAGAGCAGTGATTTCTTCAAAGTCATAATAAAACACTTGGAACTAGATCTTCTAAATTCAAATCCAGGACTCCTTCCTTGACATCACAGCAGCTCTCCCACACCTCTGCTCAGTCCTTCAGGAAGGCATTTCCTTTATCCTAACCCAATGGCAATGATTAGGTTGAGAAACACTACCCACTCTGTGATAGAGGTTGGGGAAATGAAAACAGGGCAGAAAAGAAGGAAATCACCCCTACTTTAACTCTAGGACTCCCAAGTTCTAAGCAGAAAGGGAAATGTATATGGAGGTAGGGATGGCATCTGCTTAGTGAGTCTACATGCATTTACTGGGTACCTCCATACTAAATGATATAGTATATTCAAAAGAAATGAGGCAAAATTTGGGGGCCGCTAGGTGGCGCAGTGAGTAGAGCGCTGGCCCTGGAGTCAGAAGGACCTGAGTTCGGATCCAGCCTCAGACACCTAACACACACAAACAAAAACCTAGCCATGTGACCTTGGGCAAGTTACTCAACCCCAATTGCCCTGCAAAAAAAAAAAAAACAAATGAGGCAAAATTCCTGTCCTTGAATCATTTAATATGTAATTGTTAAAGGTTGGGTAGAAATATGTATAGGCTTTGAAGAAAGGATGCAATCAGACTGGTGGCCCTGAGAAGAAAGTAGATACCTGTTTAAGGCTAAGCAACAGGGTTTGAGAACACTGTTTTCGGTTGATCTGTCTTGATCGTGTTAGTATTTCCTTGATGATATCACCATAGTCATTGTAGAACTGAGGAGAGAAACACATACAGTTTTCCCCTTTCTTCTCAGGGTGGAAGAAACACCAAATATAAAGAAATAATTCCAAAAGAAGTTTCCAAAGAAATCATACTTAAGGAAAATATCCCATTAAGAATGGAAATTCCATCTCCCTCTAGATATCTACATTTTCCTAGTCATTACAGAGGCTTCACAGTGAGTATTAGTAGCATCATAAAATGGAGACAGATTCTGGGGACACATGGAGCTGAATTCTGTACTTCATTAAATCCTTTCTCCTTTAAAAGTTCGCCAGCTCCCTTCCCTTTCTAGACAGGGCGGGCAAAAAAAAGTTCTTTACAAAGAAGAACAGACTCTTCTCTGGTCCCCACTCAGTTCTCTTTTCTACTCTTCCCAATCTCTCCTCTCTTTTCTGCTCTTGTTCTCTTAGCTCTTACTCCAATTTGTCCTATTCCTTCTTCTCAGAACCTTACAGTACTTGAAGATGTTTCTATGCCGAACTCCATTTTTCTTCCCCTCCATAATTAGCCCTATTCCATACCTTGTTGTAGTGCTTGAAGATATCTGAGGCTGCTTCCATTTCCAAAACCCCAAAGAGCAAGAGCTTACAAAATCCAGCCAAAAGATGACGACGTTGGTGCAGCTGTTCAATCTGTGCCTGTTCCTCTTCAGCATCTTTAATATCTAAGCCAGAGTACCAAGAGGAAATAAATAAAATAAAGGCCATATTCCTCTGGCTCTGTGATCTAATCTCAGACCTTAGAGCTTTCCCCACCCACAACCCCAACTCCACTCTGGTACCACTGCCTGGCTCTCCTGGCTGGATGAAGACATGATCCATGAGGAAGCTAGCTAATTCTGACTGCAGGGTGGCCTCAGGAAGGAAGATGAGAGGCTTCAGGTGATCCTGCCCCCCCAAAATCATCTGAGGGCTGAAGATAAGGAGCAGGTCACTTAATAAGACAAAAGCCTAATGGGAGAGAAGGTAAAGCCAGAGATAAAGAACTAAGGGTCAGGCTACACAAAAAAGGTCATTTCTCCTCTTAGTCTAATGGAAATATCCCGCCCCCAAGCTTCAGTAAAGGTCTCACTTGTTCTTGGATCTCTGAATCCACATCCGAAAGGCAGTTTTGGCAGACATCACAGAAAGTCAACAATTTGCCCCTCAAGCCCAGCACCTGTTCCTACGGAGGTGAATTAGGGAGGGGAAAGATTACAATAAAGACAAAGACAAGCTTCCTTGATTACCTTTCCCCTATATCCAATTTCCTCACATTAGATTTATAGTCACCTGTGAAGAATTTGATCCAGAGACGTGAGCCAATGTCCAAAGAATAGAGAAATAGATGAGAGTCAGCGCTGGCAGGATTATCTACATGATTCAGGGAAGGAAAATAAAGGTTGGAAAAACAAAAGGTGTAGAAAAGGAGGACACTGAAAGATGTGAGAAGGGGGAAAGACAACTAACATGGAACTACTTCCTATCACATTCTCTCCCTTCTCTTTAAGGGGAATATGTATAGAATTAAGCCTTTGGGCATTGAAAAGACTTAGTCTCCTGAAATACAATGAGGTGGCACCAATAGTTTTCTTCCCTGGGTAGAAGTGGGGCACCTCCCAATATTGTAAGAACAGAAACATCTCTCCAAATCCCTGGGTATATTCTTGGAATTGGAAACGTCTGTAGTATTTGGCAAGCCTAGAAGTCCTTTGTAAAGTTCCTGCTCTATCCTCTTTTCCCTGCTGGCTCACCTGTCGAGGAACATCTCCAGTATCCACAGCTTTTTTCAGGAGTCGGCAACATGGCTCATACAGCTCCCAGCGTGTTAGATCATGGGCACTGGAAATAGGGGTGGAGGGAGGAGAAAAGGGTTAAAATGGACTGTACCAGGAGAGAAGTTAGAGTAGGGAGAGGAAGAAGAGAAAGTGCTCACTTGTGGAAGGCAGAAAGACGCTTTAGAGTGGCTGCCATATTATACACCTCATCCTCATCCAAGAAGGAGCCCTAAGGACAAAATGGGCTTTACATCAGAATTGCCCCCCCAAAATGCACTTGTTCTTCCCTCCTTAGCTTTCATTCCCCTTCTGGGACCTCAATATTTTTACTCTGGTTCTTAATTCCCTTAAAAAATGAAGAGCCTTGACACGTAGGCCCTGTACCAATCCTGACCTGTAGTAGCTCTTCTAGCTCCTGTTGGAATCGGTCAGTCAGCAGGTCTACCAGTTGGCTTCGGGCAAAGTCTACCCGGCTGAAGAAGGTGAACTCTGGGTCACAGAGCAAGTAGAGGGCTCGGGCCCCAGCCTCTAACACCACAGGTTCTGTATGCTTCACCACTACTTCTTGAAGCTGCTGAAGGAGCAACTCTAAATGCTAGGAAGAATACAGGTTCAGTAAGGAGTAGCATTTAGGGAACAAAGGCTAGAAGGGATAAGACAAGGTACCACACGAGGGTCTAGGGTTTGGGAGCGGGGGGTTCAATGACAGAAGGCCATAGTAACGAAATTTTGGTGTTAAGCAATTAAATACCTGAGTTCTAAAAAGGGAGAACCAGGGGCTGAAAGTATGGCACCTGTGTCTGGGGATGGGAACAGAGGTCAGTGGACAGAACATATCAGAGAAGGGAAATAATGAGGAACATTCTTTCCACTCTCCATTTACTTTCTCTAGGCGTCCAGTGCAGTAGATGTTGAGGTCAAAGAAGTTCAGAAGCTGAAGCAAGGGGGAAACCTTTTCTGCATCAGCTGAAAACTGTGGTAAAGAATGAAACACATATTAAATTGCTTCATTTCCTGCTCCAGCCCCCATTCCATTAAGGGAATTTCCTCATTTTTTCTCATTCCTTGATACTGAAGGATGCTATACCTTGGCTAAAAGCTGAGGCAGCAGAGGAATGAGGTGCTCTGTCAGTTTTAACTTGTCATCTGCCTGAATCTTACGCTCTTTGGCAGTGAAACCCTAAGAATCAGAAGGATACAAAAGAAACTGAAGGAAACTTGGGTAAATTCCAATTATATAATAACTAGAGGTTACCCCTCCTGACAATATATTAAAATTTTTCATTTGTTTGCAAACACCTCTAATTCACTAGCCAGGAATGAAGAAATAACTTCATTCTCTAAGAGACTCTGTACTCCTAGAAGCAGCTTTATAACATGGTTTTGGTGTGAGGTAGGAAATAACCAGAAACACCTGTCCTGATTCAATACAGCCACGCTCTCACCATCCATACTGCTCACAAGTTCATACCTTTCTTCCAGTGACCCTCCCCACAGGAGGGTGACCCTCTGTAGCTTGCCGGGCACTAGACACAAGGATCTCTATCAGAGTGTTCTCCTGTACATCCCCCAGGCCTGGGTGAGCAATAAGATAAAAACAAAGTCACAAACTAGCCCACAATCAATTACTGTCACCCTTAGGTTTCTCCTATCTAGGTGCTCTCAAATCAAATAGAGGCATGTTGGGACCGTTCATATCTACTGCTCAGCCTCTCTCATATATTACAGATTTTTGTGTTCATATTTCCCAGTCTCCAAGAAACCCCTCCTCCCAATTTGATTCTAAACTCGTTGACAGAGCCAAGTGCTATACCCATCTTTGTATCCCCAGCATCTATCTGGCATAATGCCTGGCACAATAGTAAATGATGAATATAAATATTGGCTGAATTAATTCTCTCAGAATACACAGTCCAACTTCCCCAGCCCATCACATAGCTCTCACTTTGATCCTTCTCCAGCAGCAGCCCTGTAAAACTCTCCCAGTCCTTCAGCTGAGGCCCTGCACAGTCCCACAGGCTGTCCACCAGATAAGCTGCATGGTCATGGAGCTATGGAAAAGGGAGAATCATAGGCCACAGATTTCTCTCCTGGGGAATGTACTGTAACAGAGTACGTTATCTCTGCCCTTCCATAAGCCAGTTATTCCTGCCCTCTTCTTAAGCAACCTCACTGCCATAACTCATGCCTAACTACCTTGTTCTCAGCACACTAACAAGCCCACAAAATCCACAGACATACAACCCAGTCCTGACAGGGTTTCTTTCCTTCCTGTGGCCCACTCTTTACCACCACTATCCAATCAAACATACAGGACCCATAGCCCCACTATCCTCTGTACAGTCACCTCACTCTCCATGGAGAAAGCTAGCAGGAGATAGAAGAAATTCCTTCGAAGACTGTGATGCTGCTCTCTTCCTCTTGTCACTCCTACCTCACACTCAGGGAAGAAAAGCCTGGGGGAAATGGTGAGCAGAATAAATGCTAGGCAGAGAAGGGAATAAAAGGGAAGGACAAGGGAAAAGGAAGACCTAGAGAACACACAGAGTATTGGGAAATGAATAGCAGAGTGTAGTTGGGGGGGGGGGGGGGGACGACAAATTATACAAGAGGTAAGCCGAGTGAGAATGAATCAATAACGCACTTCCAGTACAGAAATTCCCCTGCAGCAGAGGCCAAAGCTCGGTTGGAGGCATACACCACAGGGTAGATGCTCTCACAGTCGGTGTCTGTCAGTACTCCCTCCATGTTCCTGCCAAGAAAGGAGGAAAAGAGTGTTAAAGAATCCCAAGAATGTTACAGAAACAGGATGGCTATCATCTAGAAGAAGACCTAAAACTGAACGGCGAGGAATGAAAGATAAAACTCACAAGAAATTTCAAAATGAAGAATATGCAGGAAGAAGGAGAAGAAGAGGAAGAGGATGAAGATAGGTGATCTCATTCTGTGAAGATCTAGCAGCACATAAGGAAGGCCCAGCCTACCTAGAGGTAGGAAAGAGGTGCAGAGACTTTGGAAAGGGAGTCAGCACTAGAAAGGTGCAAGGTGATCCTCACCGCCACCGCCCCCCCCGCCCCACATTTCAGAACTCACTTCAGGATTAAGGTCAGTAACTTGATGGACTCCACAGCTACATCATACTCTCGGTCCATCACCATGGAAACCATTCGATCCTATTAGAGGAAGAACATAACCCACAAACTGTCTTCGTTCTCCTCATCACATGGTACCAAATATCCCCACCAATCCTTTGCATCATGCCCTCAGAATCTTAAAGAGCCCTAAGGGAAAGGAATGGAAAATTATGCTGAGTGGGTTAAGAAGACACAGGAGCAACGGGAGTGGTAAGACTAGGACTTCAGCAGAAAAACAAATGAGAAGCAAAGGGAAAAGAAGAAATGAACATCCCCACCACTATCCCAGTCTAACCTTAAAACGGCTGGTAAAAAGTTCCAGACAGGAAATAAAATCCCGGTTGCTATACAAGCCTTGAAGAGCCTTCAGACATGTTAGACGTACTTCCCGTTGCTATGAGAGAAAGCCAAAAGCAAGAAAAGATGGCTGAACTTTTCCTCACTAATATCGTAGAGGTATCTTTTATTTCCCCATCATGTGAAAATTACCCATTTTGACCAGGGGATTCTCTTAAAGAAGTATTGGGAGAATCCATAAAAGGTTGTACAGCTATCTTTCCTATCACCCTAGAAAGGAACTGTGACATATACCTAGTGGGGATTATCCTGGTTTCTCAGCCCAGTTCCTTTCTCCTGAGATATTAGTAGTAGTGTACCTGATATCTATATACCACACACAAACACTCATAAAGATATATACAAATATATTTACATACCCACAAAAGACATATGTATATATACATACATATATAAATAAATACATTTATGTGGTTACCCATAACCTCCTTTACATTCCTCCTCAGGCTGAGGTTCAATTTCTTCTCTGAAACACTTCTTACACATACATACACATGCACACCCACACTCACATATCCCTTTTCCAGTTCCCTCTCCCTTTTTGCTGAGTATTGGGCACAAAGTTTTAGGAATCAGTAGCTTGACAGAGAAAACACCATCAAGTATAGTTATTGTCTTAGAATAACAGAAAGACTACAAAGAGTTGGAAGGCCCCTTTGGGCTAAACTGGAACTAGAAGAAAAGGGAAAAAGAAAGAAACTCTGAATCAACCTTATCATGCAGGGTCCAGCCAATGTACTTGAGGTAGCTGTCAGTGAGGAAGGATGTGCTGTAACTTTGCATCCATGTTCCAATTTCTTCCATGCAGATGGCACGGATATCAGGGAGGACATCCCTGGAGCCAAAAGAAATAAAAGGACACAGCCACCTTTCTCTCTGTTCTGCAAGATACACCCCACCCCACAAAAAATATCCCTCACCTAATTTTTCTACTGAACAGAGGCATGAAATGAGGCATCTTTGTCTCACCTGTAACGGTGTACAAAAACACCCCTGAAGATGGCATTCATCATTCCCTCAATTTCTTCTTGGTGTTCCTGGATCTAAGACATGGCACATGGAGAGAGAGGGAGGGAGGGGGGAAGAGGAAGAGATAGAGAGTTAGACAGGGAGGCAACAGTAGTTGCAGCTGATAATACAGGCCATTTACTTGGGTCCTCTAGTAGCACAGAATGCACAGAGATCCAAAGGAGCCCCATTCTCCCAACTACCCTGACATAACCCCACTGCACCAAATCTGCCTGGGAAGTCCTACTCTCCTGTTTTGTGATTCTCCTTATCAAATGTGCAAAACGATACCCCTTAAGGCTTAGGAACTATCCAATCCCAAACAGTAGTCAAGATATTCAGTCTCTGACCCACATTTCAGACTTAGATAAAGTGGACTATTATAATAAATACTACCACCGTTTAAAAAATATTTTTAAGACACAGTCACTACTCTCACTGGGCTAATGATCCAGTTGAGGATATTGAACATATATGTAAGATAAACAATGATATAAGGTAGCATATGCCATAGAAATTATACAAATATTAAGTGACAGAAAGAGTTACTGTGTACTAAAGCAGTCAGGAAGGTTTTACAGAAGAAGGATTTGAGTTGAGTTTTGAAAGGACGTTAGATGACTGGAGGGGTAGAGGGAGGGCATTCCCCAATAATGGCATATATAAGAAAGGTACAAAGATATGAACACACAAGGTACACTAGAAAATTAGCAGAAGAAGTTTGTTTGTTTGTTTTTTTCTCAAGTAAAAAGTACACGGAAGGTATTTATGGGATATAAAGTTAGAAAAGGAGATAGAAAAAAAAATTATGGAGGGCCCTGAATGTCAGGCTAAGGATTTTGAACTCTATTCTACAGATGAATGGGGAGGCACTGAAAGATTCTAGACAGAAGTATAACAAAAATAGAGCCGTATTTTATGAAAACCAATCTGCCAGTGACATGTTTAGATTTGATTAAAGAGGCAAGAAAGTAGAGGGGAGAGGCCAATTAGTAGTCTTGTAATAGTTCAGGCATAAGATGATGAAGCCTTGGATTAAGGTGATATTTTTGTTGCTCAGTTGTTTTAATCATGACTGAACCTTCATGACCCCATTTGGGGTTTTCTTGGCAAAGATACTGGAGCGTGGGGAACCAAAGAGGCCTGGTTCAGAACTCAGATATTAAATCCTAATAGTGAACTTTAAAACAAGAATCTCTTTTGAGATGCGACTTTTTTGTTAAGTTAGCTCCTGAGTTCTTTGTTATGGGTTACACTTATAAGGATGCTACTTGAGGTCTGAGATCAATAGGCTATACCCCAAGACTTTAGTTTTAAGAGCTAAAATATTTGACTCAGCACTCAGGTATCTTTGGATGGTCAGCTCTAAACGTGATGTCTTCTGAGGATTGCAGCTTTGGCTTTGAAGTTTGCTCTCAATTGTATCCGTTTATGACTGTGGCTACATTAGCAGATACCTGAGGCCTAGGTCAAAGGTTTTACCCTAAGACTTTAGTCACCTAGATAACAAATTCTTATCAAATTATCTAATCTGTGTTGTAATGATTAGAAAACTTGAGTCCCTTTCATTTGTCTCATTGCTCTATAAAAACCTTGTACTAAGAACCAATAAATGGAGTTCATCGTTCTTCCTTGAACTACCCACATGGCCTGGTCATTTCTTATTCATGTCACTGGTCATGCTTAAGTGCTGGACACTGAGCAGCCATGGCACTGGAGTGGTTTGCATTTCCTTCTCCAGTGGGATCTATTTAGTCAGGTAATTGGAGGTGAAGTGACTTGTTCAGGGTCACACAGCTAGGAAGCATTTAAGGCTGGATAATGAACTCAGGTCTTCCTGACTCCAGGTCCAGTGCTCTATCCACTGAGCAACTGGCTGTCTCTAAAGTGTTTTAAGTAGGAATAAAACAGAAAGAACAATTGTGAAGATATAAATCAGCAGGACTTTAGGCCTGAATAGAAGCAGAGGAAGTAGTTCATAAAATACTGGATTTGGAGACAGGAAGAGCTGTGTTCAGATCCTGCCTCAGACATTTGTTAGTTGTGTAACTCTGGAAAAGTTACTTCTCGTCTTTGTTTCTCAGTTTCCTCATCTATAAAAATGGCCTTTAAAGTCCTTTCTAGTTCTAAATCTTTGATCCTATGATCTAGATCATAGTATAGTACAAAGGTGTCAAATCCAAGTGACTTGTAGACTTATGATACCTCACAATAATCCTAGGAAGTAGGCAGCCCAAGTATTACTGTCTGTACTGATAAGGAAATAGGCTCAGTGAGGTTAAGTGACTTCTCCATGGTCACACAGCATCAGGGATAAACAGGACAGATCTGTTTTAGGTCCTGGTTTAAGAGGAAAAGAGTCAGGGCGGCTAGGTGGCACAGTGAATAGAGTACTGGCCCTGAAGCAAGAAGAAACTGAGTTCAAGTCCAGCCTTAGACACATAACACTTACTAGCCGTGTGACTTTGGGCTTAACCCCAATTGCCCTGCCTTCCCCCTTCCAAAAAGAAAAAAAAAAAGAGGGAAAGAGTTAAAGTTCATTTGTAGATCACTGGAATAGAATTAAGAAAATCCAGAAGTAGGATCAAGTGATATCAGTTAGTGGTTGATAAGCTCTAAAACACAACACCTGTGTAATCATTTTTTTTAAACTTGACAGCAATATAGTATGTACACCTCTCACATACTATAATGCAGGCCTGTACAACCTGCAGCCCGGGGTCATAAGTGAGCTGCAGGCATGCCAACGGGTTTTGGACAGCCCATGAAAAACGTACATGTTTTCCTCTACATTTTTCACAGGCTGCCCAAAATTCTTTTGCAGGCTGCTGGTTGTGCAGGTCTGCTATAATGTATCTTAACTATCAATGAGTTGTAGGGTTTGTTTTTTTTTTAAAACTAAAAATGGGAAAAATGAATAACATATTTACTTTGTTTTGGAGAAGATAAAAAACTATCTTTAGAAAAATGGAAGAAATTATTAAAGACAAAACAAACAGATTTAATGATACGGGCAATTATGCAAAGGATTCTGTCACTTAAGGAATTCTCAGTATGGGAATTCCTGCTACCTATACCTATCACAAATTTTTATGACTTAGGAAATAAGTCCTGGGGAGCTGTTTAAAAGTTAGAATGGTTAAAAAATTTTCCCAAGGTCATACAAGATGTTTTGGAGGCAGGATTTTGAATCAAAGTATTCCTAGTATCAAACTCATCATTCTTCACAGTATGCTATAAAGTCTCTGGATTTTATTACACAAAGTAAAAGATTTTCCAAAGAGAAAAAGTAATATATTCAAAATAAAAAGAAATAGAATAAGAAAACAATTCCTGAAGTTATTATGTCTAAGAAAAATCTTGCTTCTAGGATCTATCTAGAAGAGATACAAATCTATAAGAGCAATATTCATTTCCCAACATAAAAACTGTCCAATTACAATTTTCAAAGGACAAAATATCCACTTGAGAAATCATTTAAACTCTCTAACAATCAGAGAAATATACAGGTTAAAACAACTTGGAATTGCTACCACACATACATCAACTTCACAAAAATAGTTTAAAACAATAAAAATCAACACTGATAGGGATAAGGGAAAATAGACACTCTATGAACAATTTTGGTTCTTGAATATGTCTATGATTCTTATTGATTTGAGTGTTCATTCTATTGGTGCAGCTTGTAACCCATTCATACTTTTTTCTTCTCATCCATGAAGTAAGATTCTCATCCATGAACTTCCATCAAGTCTAAATAAAAGATCTACCTAACTTAACAGGGGCTTTCTTTTGGGTCTTTAATTATCTTTCATTCTCTCAATACATAATTGAGTCCCTTCCTTTTCTGATTATACATGTCAAAAATAATGTATTTTATGCTATTTCTTTAGCAAACGACATCAATGGCAATATGTTGCTCCTTTTACTTATATCCAATATGCATTTTTCATATTCTTTTAGTCACCTGAAATTTTAATTCTTCAGAGACTGTAGTTCTCTGTTTTTCAATCATATAGTACACCAGGAAAATGCATTTACAATATGGGTTTTAATAACAAGGAAAAGCCTGGGATTCCTAAAAGCACCATACAGTTTCCCAAAGATGATCCAGTCCACATTTATTCAAGATTTCATCCAGAATCTATGTCCTTATGGACAAATTCAATAGGTTATTAATTCATACATAATAATCTGATATTCTTCATCATTTGGTCTAGTAATTATGGAAAGGAAAAACAAAATATCAATGGCTATGGGTCAACTAACCAACAAGAATTTATTATGCACTTTCTATACACCAAAGAATTCTATACACCAAAGAATTCTAGGGATTAAAAAAACAAAAATGAAGCTGTTCTTGATCTCAAGGAACTTACATTCTATTAGTGGAAGAAACATTTACATATATTGATATATATCAAATAGATACAAGGTAATGAGGGGAAGGAGGGTTGGGATGAGGACTAGCATCTAGGGGGATTTTATATACTATATTTGAGTTGAGTCTTGAAAGAAACTAAGGATTCTAAGAGTTAGAGGTAAGGAGAAGTACATTCCAGAAGACAGAATACTAATGTGTTCTGGGCTACCTTTTTTTTTTGATATATTATCTGATTTTTCCCAAGTAGATAATGTCTATTGTCCAAACTATGATATACAGTTAGATTACTAAAATGTGTTTTTGTCTATTGTCCAAACTATGATAGTTAGATTACTAAAATGTGTTTTTATCTATTTTCCCAACTATGACATAGTTAGATTACTAAAAATTACCTAGTGACAATATAGCTATTAGTAAATACTTCAGACAGATAATGAGCTTGGTAGATAAGCTGGGCCTTTAGTTGAATTGATTCTTTTATGAAATTAAATCTGTAAGCTTCCATCATTCTTTTCTATCGTGTTTGTGGGGTAGGAAGGTATATTTCTCTACTGGGTAAGGATTTGCTCTTCCTATGACATTTTTAGACTACTTTGGCCTTGTGATGATAATCCTTTTACATTGGTTAAATCTGTCTAAGGAAACATGGTCATCAATATCATTATTTTTATCCATTTCCCAGAGTAGATTATTTAAGTAGGTCAGATTGAAATTGTCCTAATTATACAAGACACTATTTTCTCATTTTTCTTCTTTCTTCTAATTCAATATTTTGACCATTGTTTATTCAAATCAATGATCTGATTACACATAGCCAACTGATTCTAAAATCTCTTCTGCATTTGCAATAAGTCATTTCCTTTCTTTTATGAGATAATCAATTTCATTTTTGTGATACTGTTTGGTGCTTTCACCCTCTGATTATCCTTCGAGAAAGTCTATACATGTTTTTTTTAAATAAGCTCTAAGTCTTTGGTATCTTTCATCTCTTAATCCCAAACTATATTTTCCACAACATACCATTTATTATCTATCCCCCTGAGTTCACCTTTGCAATGAAGGAACCAAGTATTAATTCTAGTACAAGCTTTTTTAACAAGTAGGGAACATACCATAAAAAATTACAAAACTTATTATACCCTCTGACCCTTTAACCCACTACCTATTAGGACTCTAAGAACATTACTAAAAATTTTAAAGAGTAGAAATATTCATAGCCTCTCCTGAAAGGACCCTATAAATCATCTAGTCCCACCCTTTTCATTTCATAAAGGGTGGTATATCAGAAAGTAGAAAGAGCAGTTTCAGTAAAGTAGTAGTAAGAACAGAAATTAGGCTGCTAAGGTTTTAAGAAGTGAGTCATGAAGGGATGGAGGCAAGTATACACTACTTTTCAAAAGAAAGTTAGCTGCATAATATGGGAAACTTTGTCATGTGTAACCCCTATTCCAAGGCCCACTGATATGGGACTCTCTTCTTGATTGGTGGAGAAGAATGCCCTGCCCTGGATGAGGGGTTGGGAAAAGTTGCACAAGAGGTGAGAAAGCTCCAGACTTCACCAGTCCCTTTTGGGGACTCTTCAAGCACCAGCTCCCTTTGAAACTCCTTAAGCTCTGAGGCAAGTTGCTTTCAGGTGCTTATTGTTTTCAGCTTTGAGAAGGAAGATAGAAAAAGCCACCCCACTTCAGGTTAGTGAAGGAAAAGACACTGAGAAGACATGAAAGGAGCTGATCAACTTTATCATATCCCTATCTCTAGCTTGCTACACCAGAGATTGCAGAGAACTTATTCTTGGGTGAGAGCCAGGACTCCCTCTCCTGGCTTAGTCGTGTAACTTTGATCCCAATGGGAGAGCTCCTTTCAGTCTCTGTCTGGTATATATTCTCCTATGCATACCTTCTATGATATTCTGTTTGGGTTTCTTTGCTATTCACTATCAGTATTTCTTGTGTATCTGGTAATTAAGTGGGTCAAGCCTTGGTTATAAAGGGTCAGCCTTCCCCCAAAATAACAAATTAAACAGAACTTGAGCTCAATCATATCCTCTAGATGAACAATATTTAAGGGAGCAGAGAAATATATTTCTAGCTTGGGACCCCCTCTCTCCGAGGAAAGCTGAACAGCCTCTGACCCCAACTTTCTGCTTCCTCTCTTGGGAGGAATTAAAGCCTCCCATGGAGAAAATGAAGGAAGGGAGAAGAGATTAGGGTTGTCTATTTTGCCTCCCTTCTAGACAAACAAGGACAGTCCTCAACACCAGTGGGCCTCTTTCATATGGGGTCCTCTCATATACTTGGGATCTTCACATATTTGTTACATGAGATTTTTTTGTTTTATTTTGTTTTTATAATGGGGGGAGGTGGAAATGAGAGAAAATGAGTGCTTACCTGGAAAAACCAATTAAGTGAAGGAGAAAGCTAACAGTCAAAGAAAAGGAAATAGGATAGTATGGAGAGCAGTGATACATAAAGACTCATAGACTCCTGGGGGCGGAGCCAAGATGGCGGAGTAGAAACAGCACATCCAAGCCACTCTGCCCCCAGAGTACATCCAAACTATGCAAAAGGGGACTCTGAACAACTTCTGGAGCCCCAGCACCCACAGAACGACACAGAGAAGCTAACCTCCCACTGAGGACAGCCCAGCAGCCCTGCAGGAAGGACCAGCGCAGTGCTCTGGGAGCCGGCAGCACAGCCTGCAGTGCGCAGGGAGCCTGAGTCGTGGTTTTAGCCCCAGGGCGGCAGGGCCAGCAGCCGGCTGGAAAGACCCCAGAACACCAGCAGCTGTGGCGATTCCAGAATTATCAACATAGACATGCCTAGGACAAAGTAAGAGGTTAGTGTCCAGTATTTGGGGAATGCGTCGGCTCCCTCCCCTGGGGGCTAGAAGACACTGAGGAGACACGCCATTTTGTAGTTTTCAGAGGCAGCTCCAGCTCCCGGCCTGCAAGTAGGGAGATCCAGCAATCAGTCTTGGGGGGTAATCGCTCTTGCTTTAACCTCCCTGGATCTGGATTGTGATCTGGGTGGAGGTCGTGGGCGGGTTTCCAGTTTGCCAGAAACGGAAGTTGCCCCCCACACGTTCGGGACAAAAATTCCTCTATCTGGCCTTAAAGCCATAGTGTGGCAACAACCCAAAAGTCAAGTAATTAAGTAGCAACATGCCAAGGCAAAGGAAACAAACAGAAAAATGCAACCCTAGACTCCTACTTTGGGGGCAAAGAGGGTCAAAGCATAAGGGAAGAGGACTGTGAGGTCAGAAGTCCTGCTCCAAAAGCCCCAGGGGAAAACATGAGCAGGTTGCAGGCCATAGAGGACCTTAAGAAGGACTTTAAAAATCAAATAAGAGAAGTGGAGGACAAATTGGAAAGAGAAATGAGAAGGATGCAGGAAAAGTATGAAATGAGGGTCAACAGCCTGACTGAGGAAAACGACACCTTAAAAAATAGACTGACTCAAATGGCAAAGGAGGCCCAAAAGGGCAATGAGGAGAAGAATGCCTTAAAAAGTCGAATTTGCCAGATGGAAAAAGAATCTCAAAAGTTCACTGAGGAGATTCATTCCTTCAGAGTTAGACTGGAGCAAATGGAAGCTAATGACTTTATGAGAAATCAAGATGCTGTTAAGCAGATCCAAACAAATGAAAGATTAGAAGGCAATGTGAAATATCTCATGGGAAAAACCACTGACCTGGAAAATAGATCCAGGAGAGACAATTTAAAAATTATTGGACTACCTGAAAGCCATGATCAAGGAAAGAACCTAGAAATCACCCTTCAAGAAATTCTCAAGGAAAATTGCCCTGATGTTTTAGATCCAGAGGGCAAAATAGAGGTTGAAAGAATCCACCTATCACCTCCTGAAAAAGATCCCAAAAAGAAAACTCCCAGAAATATTATAGCCAGGTTCCAGAATCCCCAGATCAAGGAGAAAATACTACAAGCAGCCAGGAAGAAACAATTTCAATATTGTGGAAACACAATCAGAATAGCCCAGGACCTGGCAGCTTCTACACTGAGGGATCAAAGGGCATGGAATATGATATTCCAGAGGGCAAAAGAACTGGGAATGAACCCAAGGGTCACCTACCCAGCAAAACTGAGCATTTTGTTTCAGGGGAAAATATGGTCATTCAGTGGAATAGAGAACTTTCAAGCATTTTTGAGGAAAAAACCAGAGTTGAACAGAAAATGTGACATCCAGTCACAAGAAGCAAGAGATGCCTGACAAGGTAATCAGGGAAAAGAAATCAAAAGGAACTCCTCAAAGTTCACCTATTTACATTCCTATATGGAAAAGCAACAACTGTGACTGATGATATCTTTCTCACTATGAAAATAATGGAAGAAGGGTGTATGGTCATATGAATACATATGTGAATGTGTGTATATATGTTTACAGTTATATATGGATAGAGGGCATAGGGTGAATGTGTTGGGAAGGGATGATACTTAAGGGGTGAAATTATGAGGTGAGAGAAGAAAGTGGCAAGAGGAGATGGGGAGAGACAGGGTAGGGTAAACTATCTGATGTAGAAGAAGCAAGGGGAAGTGGTTACAAGGGAGGGGAAGAATAGGAAGGCAAAAAGGCAAAACCACATTCTCATTGAATTTGGTTCAGGGAGAGAATGACATACATACTAAATGGGATATCTCAACCTGCAACAGAATAGAGGGAAGGGGGATGAGAGGAGGGATGATGGATGGGAGGGCATCCTTGGGGGGAGGGGAGGTTGGAAGTACCCACTATAGAAGAGGGCCAGGATCAAGTAGGGAATGGACTAGGTGGGGGTGGGATGAGTGGGAGGGAATTATAAGCAGCCTTGTACAATATATCTACCATGGTAATGTTTTGCATAGCTAGACATGTACAACATATACTGAATTATTTATCTTCCCAGAGGGAATGGGTGACAAGGGAGAAAGGAAATGGATCTGAAATTCGAGGTCTTAAGATTAAATGTTTCAAATATATATAAATACTATTATTAATACTCTTTTGCTTGTAATTGGGAGATAAGATGTGCAGGCATTGGGACACAAAGATTCACCTTCCTCTAATGGAAAAGTCAAAGGGGGTATGGGAGAAGATATGGGAGAGAGCAGATTGGAGGAGGCGATATCTTGTGGGACTGCTATTCTGGGAAGGTGGGTAGGGGAAAAACGGGAGAAAAATTGTAACTCAAAATCTGGCGGAAATGAATGATGTAAAACAGAAGTTAATAAAGCATTTGTAAAAACAAAACAAAACAAAACATAAAGACTCATATAAAATGACAGAGAGTAGAAAAAGCATAGCAAACACTACTACTGTATTTTGGAAAGCAACATAAATGGAAAAGACAGAATACTTGGTTAAAATTTATATTAAATGGTTTTCCCTTTTTAAAACTAAAAAAGTAAATGCTTCAAATTTTATGGTCTTACTGGGATTTTTGAGAGGCAGTGAGGCAGTCTCTAGTGGAAAGCTGATCTAAAAGCCAGGAATACAAGGGGTCAAGTCCCTCCTCTGGACACATATTGGCTATGTGACCCTGGGAAATCACTTAACCTCAGTGCCCTAGGGAACTCTAAAACTATAAGTTGCAGAAAAGATGCTGATTTCTATTTGTAGTTTTCCAGAGCAATCATCTCATTTTCCTCCTCCTTTTCATGGATAAACTACTTGAGGACATCTATAATCAATGCCTCCACTTCCTTCCCTCTCACTATCTTCTTAACTCTCTGCAGTCTGACTTCTGACTTCATTATTCATTTGAAACTGCTCTCTCCAAAGTCACCAATAATTCACTGCCAAATCTAAGGGCCTCTTTTCAATCCTCATCCTTTTTCACCTCTCTGCAGCTACTGATAATGTCAATCACACTCTTCTACACACTTTCTTTTCTCTAGGTTTTCAAACCATTACTCTTACCAAATTCTCTTCCTACTTATCTGAATGCTTCTTCTCTGTCTTCTTTGCTGGATCTTCATTCATATCATGCCTAATAACCGTGACAGTTCCCCAAGGTCATTTCATGGTGTAATGTTTAAGGAATTTGAAGATCTTCCCTGCCCCTTAATAGGCCCATGTGACCTGCTTTGAGCTCTGGTATATGAACATGAATATCCTGGTTTTGTCTTCAAAGAAGAGAGCCTGTTACATCTTGTGATTCAAACTTGGAAATACACCTGTAATGTTCATAGCAGCTGTTGTGGGTATCACATTGGTGATACACATGGGTCTTCTCTTCTTCCTTTATCCTATTTCCCTTGATGATCTCATTTGTTCTTATGTATTCAATTTTTATCTCATGCTATGCAACTGACTCTCAGATCCATTCATCCAGCCCTAATCTCTCCCCTAACCTGCAGTCTCCTATCTCCAACTGCCTATTAGACATCTTAAACCAAATGTTTCATAGATATCTAAAACACATGACTAAAATCAAACTCACCTCTCCCCACCACCCTTCCCCTCTTCCAAACTTCCCTGTTACTGTGGAGGATATTACCATCCTCCCAATCATACAGGCTTGAAATTCAGGGGTCATCCTGGATTCCTCATTCTCTTTCTCACCCTCCATACCCAATCATTTGCCAAGTCTTGTCAATGTTATCTTTGACTATGCCTTCTCTCCCTGACATTGCCCCCGCCCTGCCTCAGACCCTCACCTCATTCCTAAACTGTCACAGTAGCCTGATGGTTGTCCCCTCTGCCTCCAGTCTCTGTCCCACTCTTCTATTCATCCATCTAAAAGTACCGGCCTGACCATTGCACACATCACCATGCAGTTCACTCCAGCTCTCTGTTGCCTATGGAGTCAAACACAATCTTGTTGTGTCTTCTTACCTTTTTCAGTCTTCTTACACAGTACTCCCCTCTGTGTGCTCTGGCCTCCTTGCTGCTCCTCAAACAAGACACTCCATCTCCAACATTTTCACTGACTGTCCCCCAAGCCTGGAATTTTCTCCTTTTTCATCTCCACTTCCTGACTTCCCTGACCTCCTTCAAATCTCAGCTAAAGCCCCACTTTCTGCAAGTGACCCTTCTCAGTCCTCCTTAATCTTAGTGCTCTCCATCTGACAATCTTCAATTCATCCTCTATATATCGTTTGTCCCTCCAATGAGGGGAAATTGTTATGCGTTACAAGAAAAAATACTGAAGCTGAAGCTTCAATACTTGGGCCACATCATAAGACAGATTTCATGGGAAAAGATCCTGATATTGGGAAAGAATGGAAGTAAAAGAAGAAGGCTATGGCAGAGGATGAGATGGAGAGTTCCATGAAAGACTTCGGGAGATAGTGGAGGACAGAAGGGCCTGACATGCTGTGGTCCATGGGGTCCCAAAGAGTCAGACACAACTGAGCAACAACACAAATATATCTTGTTTGTACCTAGTTGTTTACATGTTATCTCTCCCACTGGACTATATGTAAGCTTTCTGAGAGCAGGGCCTTTTGGGGGAAATTTTTTTTAATGCCCAGGGCTTAGCATAATACCTGGTAGGTGCTGAATTAAATCAATGGTCTAGTCCTTATTCTCTATTTGGTATTTTATTCCATATTCTATTTATTTATATTTGTTGAAGGTGTTAAGTTTATAATTTTTTAAAACATCTACACAGTGCTTTAACATTTGCAAAACACTGCTTTCAAAAAAAAATTCAAAAAATAAGAATAAAAAAAAAAACACTGCTTTCACAACTATGAGACACCAGGTAGTACAGTTAATGACTTTTTATAAATAAGAAAATAGAGACTCTAAGAGGTTAAGTGATTTGTCAGCAATACCTGCCAATGAGTATCTAAGGCTGGAATACCCTAGTCCAATATTCTATGACCTGTATCATGTTGCTTCTCAAATATATATATATGTATTTAATATGCAATGTATCTTACATGTTCACATATATATAGTAGTAGGTAATCTTTTTTGTATCATGGACCCCTTTGGCAGTCTAGTGAAGCCTATGAACTTTATTTTTTTAGCAAGTAAACTTGGATAAATATCCAAGTAAATAGCAAACAAAAATCAGAAAAGTTATGCAGATTGCACTATACTAGAATATGCACAGAGTGAATGAGCTCTCCTGCTAAGAGTGAAATATCTGCACTATAACCAACAGCAGAGGTCCCAATCTCATTGAAGGAGAAAAACCCTGGAGTCTTTTGGAAGACAAGCAGGTAATAAAGGATTTGTTGAGGAGCTGACTTCCCCTCTCTGTTGTTTGCAAAAAGCATTTCTCCCCATATGTCTGGAGTTGAACCTGGAGAGACTCTAGAAACATGCAAGTTCTTTCTTTTAAAAAAAAAATCATTTATTTTTAGTTTTCACCATTCACTTTCATAAGATTTAGGGTTATAAATTTTCTCCCCATCCCATTTTTTTTTATCAGATTGTTTTGTTGCCTACATTCTTAATTGAAGAAATTGCTCAATTTTAGTTATAAGTGAAAACAAATATATAATTTTTTCCCCATCCAAGTTCAAGAACCTCTTGAAATCTATCCACAGATTTTTTGAGAACTGGTGATAAATACAACAGTGATAAGTGCAAAAAAAAAAAGTTGAAATGAATGAAGACTTATAAAATAACACAAGATCTGAAGATGAGGTTATTAATGAATGGCAGACTGATAAAGAATGAACATTACACTAGTAAGAATGTAAAGCTCATCACAAATAGGAATTATTTCATTCACTGTATTTCTATTCTCTACCTATCATAGCAGGAGCTTAATAAGTACTGATGATTCAGATAACCTGGGCTTCTTAATCCATTATAATGATCACACTGTATTCTATGATCACTAAGATCCCTTTCTGCTATTAAATTTGTGATCCTATTGATTTGGGGAGACTAATTCATTAGAGTTGTAGGAACAAAAACAGATTTCAAGAATTTAAAAAGTCATGAGGAGAGAGAGGCAAGTATAGACTACTTTTAAGAAAGTTGGCAGTGACTCTAGAGAAGCATAAAAAGGAAAACAGGAAAGGAAAATCATAAGAGACTTGACAAACTGTTTACATTCCTACATGAGAAGATATTTGTAACTCATAAGACCTTTCTCTTTATTAGGGTAGTTAGAAGGAGCATAAATAGAGGACACACGTGAATTGAATATGGAAGGATATCTAAAAAACAAAATTAAGGGGTAAGAGAGGAATGTACTGGGAGAAAGAGAATCAGAGGCATAATGGGGTATATTATATCCTACATAAAAGAGGCAAGAAAAAGCTTTTGCAGTGGAAAGTAAAAAAGGAGAAGGGGGGGGCGGGGAATGAGTGAACCTTACTCTCATCAGAATTGGCTCAAAGAGGGAATAACATACACACTCAGCTGGGTATAGAAATCTATCTTACCCTACAGGAAAGTAGGAGGGAAAAGGGATAAGACAAAGTGGGGGGTTGGTAGAAGGGAGGGCAGTAGTCAGAAGCAAAACACGTTTGAGAAGGGATAGAGTGAAACTAGAGAGATAATAGAATAAATGGGGGTGGGAGGAATAGGATGGGGGGAAATATAGTTATCAACAGTAACTGTTAAAAAATTTTGAAGCAAGTTTCTATGATAAAGGCCTCATTTCTCAAATATAAAGAGAACTGAGTCAAATTTATAAAAATAAGAGCCATTCCTCAATTGATAAATGATCAGAAGATATGATCAGTTTTCAGATGAAGTAATCAAAGCTATCTATATCCATATTAAAAAAAAGTCTAACTCCCTACTGATTGGAGAAATGCAAATTAAAACAATTGTGAAGTACTACCTCATACCTATTAGATTGGTTAATAGGATAGAAAAGGTAAACAACAAATGTTGGAGGGAACATGGGGAAAATGAGACATTAATGAACTGTTGGTGGAGTTGTGAACTAATTCAACCATTCTGTAGAGCAATTTGGAGCTATGCCCAAAGGGTTATAAAGCCAGGCATACCCTTTGACCCACTATTAGGTCTGTATCCCAAAAGAGATAAAAAACAAAAAGGTAAAGGACCTATATGTACAAAAATATTTATAGCAGATCCTTTCTGGAGATAAATAATTAGAAGTTGAGGGGATAGCCATCAACTGGGAAATGGCTGAACAAGTTGTGGTATGTAATTATGATAGAATACTATAAATATGATAGAATATTATAAGAAAAGATGAGCAGGATGCTCTCAGAAAAACCTCAAAAGACTTGCATGGACTGATGCAAAGTGAGATGTACTGTGTACAAAGTAACAGCAATACTGTAAGATGATCAGCCATGAATGACTTAGCTATTCTCAGCAATGCAACAACCCAAGACAACTCTAAAGGACTTAAGATGAAGGATGCTCTCCATCCCCACAGAAGGAACTGATAGTGTCTGAATACAGATTGAAGCATACTTTTTTAAAACCTTATTTTTCTTGAGTTGTTTTTCTTGTCTACATTTTTTTCACACGACTAATATGAATATGTTTTGCATGACCACATGTGGATAGTCTAGAGCCTGCCTTCTCAATAAAGGTGGGGAGGGTGGAGAGGAAGGAAGGGAAAGAGTTTGAAACTCAAGTTTTCAAAAATTAATGTTAAAAACTGTTTTTTACCAGTAACTAGAGGAAAATAAAATACTAAATAAAAGCTTAAAAGAGAGTTGGCAGTGAAAGGAAAGAAAAAAAATAGAAAAGCAGGAAAGCGTTTTTTCCCTCTGAAGATTAGAAGTAGCTTGAATATTATATGTGGGTACCAAAAAAAATGGAAGATAATAAAAAGGTAATAATTTATGAAGCAAGATCCTGTAGGAGGGTGTGGAACATCATTGCTATAAAGAGATTTCTAAGATCTGATGTATTAGTGCAAAGAAAATACACTATAGCTATTATTGATATTGTGACAATTTGGAGGGGGCCACAGAAAACAGAACAGGTAAGAAGGCTTATTCTTTGGAGATTTCATCATGGAAGATCTCTTATCATGGAAGATATCCTGTTTTAACAGGTACACAGAGGAAAGTCTTGTCAATCACATAATGTGAAACTAGACACTGAAATAAATGGAGAATGTAATGCCTTAAAAGAAATGGAAAACCTAAGTGTGATTAACAGTACAGATACACTTTCAGACATCATGAAGTTTTATGTTCAGCATTCATTAGAACCTCAAACCAGTATTGCTGTCTTCTTGTTAATTCTAAATTTTCCATTCTCTCAGTGATTTGGGTTCCAACCCACTCGGTGTGAGGATTGGAGATTGGGGCAGGCCTCAGAGACCCTCCTGTTGTTGTTGTTCTGTTGTGCCTGACTCTTCATCACCTCATTTGGGGTTTTCTTGGCAAAGATATTCGGAATGGTTTGCCACTTACTTCTCCAGTTCATTTCATAGATGAGGAAACTAAGGAAAAGAGGTAAGGGATTTGCCCAGGGTCACACACTAAGTAAATGTCTGAGGCCAAATTACAACTCAGGAAGATGAGCCTTCCAGGTCTGCTATTCTATCCATTGTGTACCACACCCAGCTGCCCTACATGTCACATAAACATCAAATTTTAGATGCTTTGTCCATGATTATATGCTAATACAAATACACTTTTGATGATAACACATGAAAATTAAAATGGATTCTGTCAAAGTACAGAAACACCTTAAATTTCCATTAAAAAGCTCGGGGGGGGGGGGTTATATCCCAGAGGAAGATGATTAAATAATTGGTTTCTAGAAGGTCTAAGTCTATTTAGTTATTGTTTAATGACTACTTACAGGTCTGTATGAGGGCCTGATACCATTGCACAGTGGGAAAGTGGGACAAGTCCAATAATTTATCATAGAAATAGACCAGAGAAGAGTTGGGAGGAGTAAAAGGTGCACACAAAGTCCTCACCTCCTTCTGTTTCTCCAACAGACTCTCTAGACATTCAGGGGACCTGTGGCCCAGCCCCTTGCTGCACTCTGCCTCATATTGTCGTTGATTGTTTTCCTTTTGGAGATTCAGGTGAAGGGCAACTCTCACTAGGCCAGTCATTAACTTCATGGCTATAAAGGAGGTGGGCAGAGGAGGAAAATAAGAGCAGAACAAAAAGGATCAAGAAAAATATACAGAGGGGGAAAGGATGTCACAAAAGAAGAAGAAATGAAGGAGAGGATTATAAAAAAAAAAAGATATAAAGTTGGGGGAGGGAGGAGAAGCACTCATAGGAGCACCTTGGGCCTAGTCCTATCAAGGTCCTCTCTATTTCTTTTCTTTTTTCTTTTGCTTTTTGGAGGGCAATTGGGGTTAAGTGACTCGCCCCAAGGTCACACGGCTAGTAAGTGTGTCAAGTGTCTGGGGCCGAATTTGAACTCAGGTCCTCCTGACTCTAGGGCCAGTGCTCCATTCACTGCACCAGCTAGCCGCCCCAGGTCCTCTCCATTTCTAACATGGACCTATACCCAAGTGTTGCTGTTATGGCAGTCTCTCTCTTTGCACTACTGTCACTAATTAATCTTAATCTGACTGAGGTATCTATCAGTTCTCCTGGCCTAGGCACTGTTAAGCTCTTTTCTTTCCTTACTATATCCAAGAAAAAGATAAGGTTTGTCAAAAAGAATTCGACAAGCACTTAAGGGAAAAGGTAAAATAAAACAACAGATAAAGCAGAGAACTAAGAATTACAAAGACTGTAAATGCTATCATAGGCTATTCCTAATGTAAAGAGGACAGATTTGGTTCCAGTCTGATAGGTAAATATCAACAGCTATGGCTCACACTCACATCTGTGAATGCATGCTCAGTGTTCTTTCTACTACATTAAGGAAGTACTCTGCTCATCTGAAACATAAAAATGAGCTAACAGTCTCCAGGTCAGGAGGTTTTGACTATATTTGACTCCTTGCCACCTTCACATTTCATTAAACAAAACCCACACGTTCTCATACTTTTCCTACCAGGGAAGAGTGCCTACCACTAATCCAGTTAATTGCAGACCACGTAAAATAGGGAATCCTAGATTAAAGGCATATCAAGTTGGTACCAAACAATACAATGCTGATACCAAAGAATCAAAACTCTGGAGTGAAGAACTAGGATTCTACTAAGGAAGATCCAGGACTAGAGAGCAGACTGCCTGGATACCAAGCAAGGAATTTTCCCCCTACTTCCAATCTTTAGTGTAATGCCAACACACTCTAAACCCAATGCCCTTATTCCACCACCTCACTAAGTGTATACTTACCAGCCAGTGTACTGGTATGACGGAAAGCACGGATCTGAGAATCAGACAGACCGGTGAGTAGGGAGATGAGGGTATCCATAAGGAAGTCATCATATAGAAAGCTATACTGGCACTGACACACCAGTGCACGCACAAATTCACAGAAGTTGCTTCGGAATTTCCTCCAGGCTGGACCTGGTGCTGCTAGTGGGTATTTTACAGAATCCTACAGAAAGAAATAACATTTCAGTGGAGAAACTCATAAAGTGGAAAGGGCCCCTTATGGCCAAAGCCCAATTCTGGGAGTGCCTCTCTGTTATTCCACAAAACTCTACTCACTCCTGCTTTCCCCCCCTCCCACCTCTTCCCCTCATTCCCACCCAAGAAGAAAGGTTGAGACTGCATTCAGGCCCTCTCAGGCACAAAACACAAAATAAGAAGAAAATGGTTTCTCAATTCAATAAAAATAAGGTACAAGGAACTCCTAATTTCCTTCTCCCCGTATTGTTCCCACCTCATCAAACTTCTCCGTCAGATGCTGGATGATCTCTGAATTCTGCATGGTCTTGAACATCTGATGGGTTACTACACCTGAAGGATGGGAATTAAGGTTTTAGTGGATAGAAGGAGATAGAGTAGCTTTGCTATTTGCAGATATATCTATATGGCATTCTAAGATTTACAAACATTTTATACAAATTTTGTCATTTAAGCTCCACAAAAATTCTGTTTTGGCAGGAGCACAAGTCATCCTCATTTTATAGATGAAGAACTAGAGACTAAGAGAAGATCAATGACTTGCCTTCCTAAGTACCCTTGCATGACAGCAGGATGCCTTGCTGCCAGGATAAACTACAGAATACATATATATATATATGTAATAATATATAAATAGTATTGTTGCTACAGTGGTTTTAAGTGAACTGAGATGTTGTCTAGTTCAACCCCTTCACTGGACAAATGAGGAAAGGGGAAGGGAAGAGCTGGTATATAAAACCCAGGTGTCCTTCATTCTTTCACCTAGAATGAAGGACACCTGGGTTTTATATTATGGTACTGGCTTTTTTTTCCTTTGGTGCTGACTCTGCAATTACTTTTTAAAAGAAAGGTTTTACTGATACTTTTTAAAAAGCTAGTGTCACTTCCCAATAAGCACTCCCTGCAATAGCATACTCTTCCCTCCCTGGTAATAATGAAACAGTTATGCAGAACAAACTAACACATCAACCACTAGTGATAATCTGCCTCATTCTACACCATCCCTCCATCATCTCTCAGCTAAGAGGATGGAAGAGGCTTCACCATCAGTCCTCTGAGGTCAAGATTGGTGACAGTACTGATTAGGGTTGTTTTTCTTTATATTCTTTTGATTATTTTTTTGCTTTTTTTTTTTTTAGAGGGCAGTTGGGGTTAAGTGACTTGCCCAAAGTCACACGGCTAGTAAGTGTGTCAAGTGTCTGAGGCCAGATTTGAATTCAAGTGCTCCTGACTCCAGGGCTGGTACTCTATTCAGTTCGCCACCTAGCTGCCCCCTCTTTTGGTTATTATATAAACTTTTTTCTCAGTCTGCTTATTTCATGCTGAATCAGTTCATACCAATCTTCTCCAATTTTCCTGGAATTTTTCATAAATATATAGTTTCTTACAATGCAAAAAAAATTATCTCAAATATATATGAAAAAATATATATACATTCTCCCCTTTGTGAGCAATAATTTGTTCAGTCTTTTCCCAATCAATGAATTCCCACTTTCCAGTTCTTTGCTACCCCCAAAAAAAGAGGCTGCTCTAAGTAGTATAGTGGACAAAACACTGGACTTGGAGTGAGGAAAACTGAGTACAAATCCTGCCTTAGACACTTATTGTGTGAGGCTAATCAAATCACGTAACTCTCTTGCTTAATTTTCCTCAGCTGCAAAGTGAAAATAGAAACATCTTTCTCATAGGGCTGAGAATCAAATAAGATGGCATACATAAAGAGCTCTCTAAACCTTAAAGAGATATCTAAATGTTAGCTCTTTTGGGTGACATTTCCTTCTGTCTACCCTGGTCAATTTGGTGATTATTCTAATATATTTCCATGCTGTTTTCCAAAACAGGTCAATTCATAGGGCAGAGTTCACCCAACATTCACTATTTTCATCTTTACTACTCTCTTCCCCTATGGAGGAGAAGGGATTCTCTACTAATGAATGACATGCTGATTCTTTGTCTAGAACCCTCTCTGCACCTGAGACCTGGGCCACTGCATAGCTTCTCAAGTGGAAGCCACCCAATTTCCACTGCCTTTGACTAAAGGTCAAGGGGACACACACTAAGGCTGTTCCCTTTTGTACCTCTTCTCCTCCCCTTTGTGAGCAATAACAACATTCTGAGGACTGCCATTGATGCTGCTCAACATCTGAATTCTCCTGCAGTATATAAAATAATGTTTATTCAGTTACATAATCATCATAAACACAGAGCAGGATGATATAGTGGTTAGAGGACTGACCTCAACACCAGCAACAGCTGAATTGAAATCCCAAAGTGTTATGTGTCTTTGGGCCCATCACTTAAACTCCGGAGGTTAGGCTGTCTGGAGGCAACACTATAAAACTATAAGTTATAGAGAAGGGGCTGACCTGCATTCGAGGTACAGTGGCTAGAGCAGAGGACATGGAATCAGGAAGATTGGAGTTCAAACCTGGCCTCATATAGTTACTAGCTGTGTAACCCTGGGTGTGTCACTTAACTTCTGTTTGCTTGAGTTTCCTAAGCTATAAAAAGGAAACACTAATAGCACCTACCTCGCAGGGTTGTTGTGATAATCAAGTGATAATATCTGTAAAGCACTTAGCACAGTGCCTGGCACATAGTAGGTGTGTACACACACACACACACACACACACACACACACACACACACACACACATATATATATATAAATGCTAGCTAGTAGTAGTAGTAGTAGTATTACAGTAGTGGTAACAGTAATGGTGGTAGTTGTGGCAGTAGTAGTACTAGTAGTAGTTCCTCATTGGGTGCTTCCTACACCAGTAAAATCACAGTTATGAACTGAGACAGTAATATTTGAAAGGTCATAAAAAAGAGGTTAAGTGCCACAACATTGGAGAATGCTAAATGTCTCAATTTTCAAAAGAGAGAAGAGACAGTCTACAAACTAGGTTTAGTGAACTTGACTTCTGATGCCTAGAAAAGCTGTAGAATGTGTCATTAAGGATATGGTTCATGAAAATCTAGAAGCGTAAGTTGTAAGTTTTGGGGGGATTTTTGGAGGAGAAAGGCAAGGCAATTGGGGTTAAGTGACTTGACCAAGAGCACGTACCTAGTTAGTGTTAAGTGTCTGAGGCTGAATTTGAACTCAGGTCCTCCTGACTCCAGGGCTGGTGCTCTATTCACTGCACTGCCCTGAAGTAATAAGTTATTGAGAATAACCTTCTTTGTCAATAACTTGTATCAGTATAACATGGATCAATATAAAAAACTTTTCATCAATAATGTGCCCAAGTAAGCATAGATAGCACACTTATCAAATTTGCAAATGAATCAAAGCTGGCAGGGAGAGCTAATGATGACAGAGTTCAGATACAAAAGGATCTTGGCAGACAAGAGCACTGGGCTAAATCTAATGATAAAATTCAACATGAATGGGTAAAAGAAATCAATTTCACAAATTAAAAGATGGAGGAAGCATGATTAGACAACAGTCTTAAAACATTATGTGGGAAGTTGTGGTATATGATTGTAAGTTGTAGTATATGATTGTAATGTAATACTATTGTGCTATAAGAAATGATAAGCAAGAAGATTTCAGAAAAACCTGGGAAGACTTACATGAATTATGCAAAGTAAATTGAACAGAACCAGGAGTAAACGCTGTAAACAGTAACAGCAATATTGTATAATGACCAGCTGTGAATGACTTAGTTATTCTCGGTAATATAAGCAACCAAGATAATTCCAAAGGACTCATGATGAGAAATGCTACCCACCTCCAGAGAAAGAACTGATGGAGTTCGAATTGAATATTATACTATTTTTCACTTTTTCACTATTTTTCACTTTATTTTTTCTTGGTTTTCTTGTTATTGTTTTTTTCCACAACATGACTAATACAGATATATGTTTTGCATGATTATACATATATAACCTATATCAAACTGCTTCCCATCTCAGCAAGGGGGGAGGTGAGAGAGAGTAAGATATTGGAATTTAGTAATTTTTTAAAATGAATGTTAAAAATTGCTTTTACATATAATTGGAAATCATTATCATTCAAAAAATTATCTGGGAATTTCAGTATGATGTGACATCTAAAAAAAGAAACCTATTTTCAAACTTTGGCTACATTAAGAGAAGCATAGCTTTCCAGAAATAGAGAGGGGATAGTTCCTTTGTATTCCACTTCCATCTCTATTTCATTTTCTGGAATATTGTGTTCGGTTCTGGGTACCCTGATTTAATATAGATACTAATAATTTGGAGAATGTTCAGAGAAGACAATCAGATGGTGAAGGGCCTTGAATCCATATCACAGGAAGATAAGTTGAAGGAACTAGAGATGTTTAAATTTAGAGAAGATTATGGGGCCATGACAGATGTCTTCAAGTACTTTAAGGATATCAGATGAAGAAAGCATTACACCTGTTCTATCTGGCCCCAGAAAGCAGAAACAAAAGTGAAAGGGCTGCCTTAAGAGTGATAGGTTCCCTTACTTAAAGGTTTTCAAATAGAGAGTAGGTGTCTGGTCCTCATAGTGAGGATTCCTTTCATGTACAGATTGAACTACTTGGTCACTTGAAGTGCTTTCTAACTCAATCTGATGCTGTGGAAAGGGCTTAGCACAGAGGGGAGTAGGAAATTTATTTTGAGAGAGTAACAGCCTGGAAATTTAGGAGAGCTGGAAAATAGGCCAAAGGATTAAGGAGAGGGGGAGTCTCCTTACCTTTGCACCCACAAGCTCCAATGAAAAAGTTAATGAGTTCCAGGAATCCTGTATGTCGATCCTGCTTGTAGCTCTCCAGCCAGTCATCCACCACAATCTAGAACAGGAATGTCAGGAAGGAAAAAATGAACTGAGAGGTTAATGACCAACCTGAATAAAATCCAGGCATGTACCTCACACCCCAGTTCTTTCCCTGGCTTATACCATAGCTTATTCCTTCCTCTGCCCACAATCAGAGTTTCTCCTATCCTGAAAAGTCTCCAGAAAGGAGACACTCCCACCCTCACTTCCCAAGCCTCCATATACCTCAGTGTTTGAAAGTTTTCCCTGAGGTCCAATACTTATTTTTCCTATCTGAGCCCAAGTTCATTAAAATATTTAGACCAATCCAAGGCTGCAGAAACTTCATGCAAAGAGTAAGTCAGTAGCAAATGAAAGGGATCAGGAACTGTGACTTTACCTGCATGGCACTCTTGGCAGTCTTCACAGCCTCCAAGAGATCATTAGTAGGGGGTTTCAGATTCCTAAGTCCATCACAGTCCTTTTGGGACCCCTTCCTTGGATGCTTGGCCACCTGGGGAAGTGTAGAGAAAAGGTATGAGAATGTAAGATTATGAACACTACGTACAAAAATGTTGCAAATAATGATACTATAAGCAAGCAACAAAAGGGTAGCAGTTACAGGTGTCCAATGACTGAGAAATGGCTAAACAAAACAAATGCAGTGGAATGTTAACTCTGGTGTTAAGTAATAAATGTGAACAATTCAGAAAATCATGAGAACATGCACATGAAGTGATAGAGAGCAAAGAACACAGAGTCAAAAGAATAGTAACAATAGTTTTGAAAATAAAAATAACACTAATCAGGTCAAATGTACAATGTGTGAACTAAATTATTCAAGTTACAGTACATATCCTTTCTGTTAATCAGAGTGAAATGTACTGTAAGTTCAAATTGCTCTATTAGAAATTTTTGATTTAACAGTTTTCAAGGATGTACTCTATAGGAGTTGGTTGAGAAATGTTTTTGATATCAAAACAAAATTTTATCAACAACAAAAACAAAACAGAATTTGAGTTACAAAGGAAAAAAGGACGAAATTTAACTCCAACCCTTTTTCCTCTCTTCCACCCCATCTACTAACAATAAATGTGAAATTACAAACCAAAAGGGAAATATTTCAATTGTTAGTTTAAATTGAAGCTGATTTCACAGAATTTTAACATGAGAGGCCCCTTCTCATTTTATAGATGAGAGAACTGAGGTCTGGAGAGGTGAAACCACATGCCTAAGGCCCCACACCTAAGCAGTGGCAGGGCTTAATCTCCTGCCTGGTTAGTGCTCCTTCATCATGCTGATTTGCAGGCTATTCTAGCTAAATGGAATTGGATCATGAACAATCACTGTAGCTTTTTCCCCAGGGCCGCCAAACCTTATTCTTGTCCCTCCATATCCTTACTGTCCTATTCCTTATTCTTTTTCTTTCACTTTACTTCTCCTTTCCACTATCCCCAACCTCTGTTCTTCCTCACTCAATATATTTTCAGGTATCCTTTCCATCAACCAACCCCATCCTCAGTATCTCTCTATCAGTTTATTCACCCATCCCCATGTTCCAAATCAGAGCATTAAGACTAGGACTCACTGGGATGGTCTTGGGTTGTTTTCTGGCCACCCTCTTCTTCATCTGCTGCTTCCAGGCATCTTCAAAGTCACCATCACTATCCCTATGGGAAAGCATGGTTTCCCCTTAGCTATAATGTCTCATCCCCATTCTAACACTCATTCTATTATACAGAAATAAAGAAGCTGGGTTATGTTTCTCTCTTTACCCCTACCGGGGGTAGGGAAACTGCAACCTTGAGGCCACATGTGGCCCTCTAGGTCCTCAAGTGTGGCCCTTTGACTGAATCCAAAATTCACAGAACAAACCCCTTAATAAAAAGATTTATTCTGTAAAACTTGGATTCAATCAAAAAGGCTGTACCCAAGGACCTAGAGGGTCACATGTGGCCTTGAGGCTGCAGATTCTCCACCCCTGTAACCTCTTCCCCCCTGCCCCATGAAAAAATATCTGCCCTCCAGGGCAGGAAAAGAGAGATCTGTTTACTGTAGCCAGAGATGTATAAATTAGAGCTATCCCTTGATTGAGAGCATGAGACCCAAGAATGAATAAGTAAAAAGAGTTGTTGATACAATCCTTTCCTAGAGATCCCTTGAAATAAGTGCAATAGCTGACCCTGGAACATGAGAATGGTGCCAAGGAGTCAAAGATGGCTATACTGGTCATATGAGAAGAACATTTAGGTATTATATAAATTGAATTGTACCCCTTAAAGTATAATGATACATATTTAAGGCCTAATTGAACATGGTTAGTTTAAAGCATCACTACTAGTTATATTCCCCAAAAGCAATGTTAAGTGAGCTAGTAAAAATGATTTAAAGGAGGATAATTAAAATAATCAAGCCAATGAAACAAATTCCACAAGGATTGGGGAGAGAGGGCAGTGCATCTAGACCTTTAATTTCTTCATTGTGGAACTGAAGTAAAAACTTCCAACATGGGAGTTCAGCAAAATATCTGTAATATAATCTTAAAACAGGGAGTCCTAGACTTATGGTCTGTGAACTTGTTTCTAAAAAATATTTTGACAATTGTATGATCCTATGTATTTTATTTTATGCATTTAAAAACATTCTCAGAAGAGGACCATAGTTTCATCATACTTCTAAAGGCATCCATGACACACAAAAAAGGCAAGAAACCTTGTCTTTGAGGGTTATCAGAGTGAAATGAGGATATATATATTTTAAGTTGGCATATGAGAATGTGTGTGTGTGTGTGTCTGTGTGTGTCTGTGTCTGTGTCTGTCTCTGTCTTTGGAAAGATAAAGGTTCAGAGACAAAGGGATATGGATGAATTCTATGGATAAGACAAACGTGTAGGTTATTGTCCCAAACCTAACACATTAGAACCGGGGGCATCAAAAAAGTATTAGTAGATTCAAGAATACTTTCAATAAATTTATGGGTAACAAATGTATAACAGGTAAATTAAACTAAGTTAAGAATGTACCTTCTCAAAACTGATGTCTACATCATAGAAGGCTCATATTTGCTCCCTTGGCTGGTATTTACCACCCTGATTGCCATCTGTAAAAAATCCTATCCATCTTTTCTGGTGATATCAGCTATAAGTGATGTCTCCCTCTCCTTGGCAAACCTAGCACCTACTATATGCTGAACACTAGGACAAACACAAAGATGAGTATTACACAGTTGCTACCTCAGAGATTATAGTCTAGCTAGGGAGATAAGGCACATACCCTAGCTCTTTCCTACCTTTCCAGTCTTCTTACACTTTACTCCCCCCTCCATGTATTCTACAATTCAGTGATAATGGCCTCTTTACTGTTTCTCATATAAGATACTCTATCTCCCAACTCTGCATTTCACTGGTAGTCCCCTACCCCTGGAAAGCTTTTCCTCTTCATTTCTACCTTCTGCCCCCACTCCCCTCCCCCGCCGCTGCCCTTCAAATCTCATCTAAAATCCTACCTTCTGAAAAAAGTCTTTCTTATCCCTCTTAATGCATTCCAATTTATCTTGTACCTATATTGTACATAGTTATTTGAATGTTGCCACCTCTATTAGAATAGGAGTTCTTTCCCCAGGACTTAGCACAGTGCCTGAAATCCAAGAAGCTCTTAATAAATGTGTGTTGACTGATAACGTACAAAAATATGCAATACTATATAAGCATTAATTATACAGTAACGATAGTGCAGAAAAAACAACAGAATATCTGTTAGAAGAAAAAATCATTAGCACATTCTCCCTTGTCTTGTAGCTATTTGTGTATATCTTATCTTATGCTTGTAGACTATGAACGCTTATGGAAAAGAAGTACGTAATTATCTTAAAATCTCCTACTTTTCTCAGCATAGTTTTCTACAAGTAATAGGTATTCAATACATGTCTGTTGAGTGAATAATAGACAATCAAATATTTGCTAAGCATAAATTTGCTATGCTAAAGCATTTCCTATATCAATATCAGTCTAAATTCTATACTATGTTGTTCTGAACCCAGATAGGTTTTATTTCATTATTATAGAAGAACATAATTGTATTATTATTAATGCAATAAAAGATGATTAGTTTGGGGAAATAGAAGGGATTCATTCATTTAATAATAACTTATCAAGCACCTGCAATGTACAAAGGACTTTGCTAAGTACTGGGAGAGATATAAAGATAAATAAGACCTGGTCTCCTGCCCTCATGAAAATCAGACAGTGGCAGAATACAGTCATGGGGCTATACATTTACTCCTCAGCCCTACTCACCCAACATCTGAAACCAAAACAGAATTCCTCTTTTCAGCCGAGGGAACACTGGCAGAAGAGGTAGATGAAGAAGATGAAAACCTCTGACTAGCTGGCCTCCCATTCTGCCATGGAGATGATCCAGAACTGGAAGAGGTGCCATGGCACAGGGAGGAGGAGCGAATTACAGGCATAGTGATGATTCTGAAGAAGCCAAAGGGGACACCATTTAAAAGCTCAAGTTCTTGCCAAGTCAAAAAACATTTATTAAGTGTTTACTCATGTGCCAGGAACTGGGCTAAGCACAAGGGATACCAAGTAAGAAAAAAATAATTCCTGCCCTTAGGGAGTTCACATTCTAAATAAGAAGACATCATGGAAATATCTAAATACATAAAAGAAGCACGCATCCTCAGATGGAAGGTGAAGATACAAGTGACTGGGAGATATTTGGGAAAGGTCTCCTAAAATGCATAAGGCAGTATGATTTGCACTGTCTTGAAAAGCCAAGGAAACTAAGAAGCTAAGTAAGGCGTGTGAGACAAACGGTACAAAGACATGTGGAAGATGGAGTGACCTGAAGCAGGAAAAGCAACCAGACCAACCTGAATGGATCATGCCGAGGGAGTTTAACAAGACTGGAAAAGAGCCAGCCTGTGAAGAGCTTTAAATGCCAGAGGCCTTTATACTTAACCTTAGAGACTGTTGACAAAAACTCACCGGAAACAATTATTTAGTAGGAAGTGTGATATGGGCAATCAATGCTTTACAAAAGTCATTCTGGCAGGTGAGTGAAGGATTGATGGCCTGGGGAGAAACTTAAGGGAGAAAAAACCAAATGGAAGGTGATTGCAATAACCCAGATTAGATCCCCTCCTTCCAAAGAAACCTCTCCCTGTCCTACATCTGGTGCAGACACTAAGCAGGTATGCTCATTGTGACAAATTTTCAAACCCCGAGACAGATAAGGAGTCAACTGCTTCCGGTGTCAGGGGGTACTCTGAAAAAAAAAAAAGAAAGCTAGGATCTGGGAAGAAGAGGGACAAAGCAGCCTGAAATGGGGGAGGGGAGGGAGTCAAGGCAGACTTTCACATCAGGGGGCAGAAACACCAAATGGACACTTTCTACAGCAGCACCTTGTTAGAGCCTATACAGACGTTACTTCCCACCCCGCCCTCACTGAGGAGGCCCCTGAAGCTCAGAGGTGAAGTGTCACAAAGCTTAAAGTGTTGGGGTGGGGTGTGAACCCCACAGTCACCTCTCACTCTCGGGCTTATGGATGGGGAAGCTCCTTCCCAGGGCTCCCACCCTCACCGACCCCGGGGCTGCTACTGCGGGGCCCAGGGGCCCCCTGAGGCCCGACCTGGGACCCCTGCAGGAGCTCGGCTCCAGGGCGCGACCTGACCCCGAGTTACCTGCGCCCCTTCGCGCCCCCCCCCCCGCCCCCGTCTCTTTCTCCTCTTCCTCGCTGCCCGTGTCTGGGGTCTCCCGGCCGGTCTCAGCAGCTGCTTCTTCCCCCCTCTCCTGCCTCCTCCCTACCTCACACACTTTCACACGACAGGAATGTGGTTTTCCCTAAGCTGGTTTGCAAGGGGAAAGAGACTAGGCACCTTCAGAAATCACCTACTCAAATAAAGGCCGCCTGTCCTGGTGAGGGGCGCATGCCCGCCCCTCAAGGATGTGGGAGGGGTGAGTCCCGTCCCATAAGGGGCGGCTCCTCCCTCCCCACCTGTACCTGAAGCCTCCGGTTCTCCGGAATCTCAGTCCTCGAGGAAAACGCGGGAAGTGGCGTGGGGACCTCTGCGCACGCGCAGACCTAGTGGCCAGGGCCCTGGGGTTGGGGCTAAAGGCCCAGGACACGTGCCCGCCACGCTCTAACCGCCAGTCTTTCTCACTCCACGTGTCAGCCTCTCCCTCGAGAAACTGTCACGTGGGCTGGCCTTTTCCCTCCCTCTCTACCCCGAAACCCCCTATTTAGGGCAAATCTGTCCGAAGGCACCGCCTTCTATCCCCGACTCTGGGTTCCCATTGGCTTGGTCCCTGCCCAGTGTCTGGTTAGCGCCTTCAAAACTGGTTGTCCTTTCCCATTGGTTGAGCCGCACTGCGGTCTACACCTCCTCAACCTCACCTATCCACTTGCTTTTGCTATGTCCCGCCCCGTGGGTAGTCTTCCTAACTAACTCACATTGGCTGGGTCCCGCCCCTGACCCCGCCCCTGAGTCCAGTCTCATATTCTCATTGGATGGCTCTGCCTCTGGCCCTGCCTCCTGGCCGGCTCCCGGCTCCCATTGTCTCCACCGCTGCCGCCTGGTCCCGCAACAGTGCTGGGCAATTGTGTTTTCCAGGCTCGTTCTTTCTCTGGCCAGTGAAGTGGTCCCACAGTCCGAGCTGGCTCTGCACGCTCAAGTGGTTCTTCCCTCATCCTTCGGACCCACTCCCGTTCCCCGAGGCAGTCGCAGTCATGTCCTCTCTGCGGCCCCTTCTGCTCCTGCTGCTGCCCCTGTACCCCGGGCCGGGGGGCGAGGCCAAGGCCACACGGAGCTGCGCCGAGACCCGGCAGGTGCTGGGGGCCCGGGGTTACAGCCTGAGCTTACTGCCTCCCACACTGATCTCTGGTAAGGGGAGAACAAGAAGGCTGGGGAACAGTCTTCCCCGTCCCATCATAGCCCATCCTTAATAAAGACCACTCCCTATCCCGTAATAATCTCCTCTTTAGTTACTCTATAGTAACCCCACTTCCTTGAACACCCCATTGTGCTCAGGCCTATGATAACTGAACCCCCTGTCCAAAATCCCCTCTCCCCCATTCCTACAGAACCGTCCTTTTCTCCATGACCACCCTTTCTCCAAGACCATGACAACAGAACCCTCCCTTCCTCCACACCCTTTCCCTCTCAATCATATAATAGATTTTTCTACTCCGCCCATAGAAACTTCTCCCATAAATCCATGCCTGTGAGACCAACTCATAACAGTACTGTTCTGTTTCCATATAATCTCTTTCCCCTATAACCCTCCATCCTATGAGACCTTTGGGGCCCTGGGAATGGGTTAAGCTAATGGTTGGGGATTGTCATTGTCCATCTGGACTTCCTTTTGCGCAGACACTATAGATGGCCATTGGCCAGTGAACTAGGGAATACTGGGGACTACTGAGAAGAGAGAACAGAGTCAAGAGGAGACAATGACAACCAGTCCAGCCAGAGAAGGAAAAAGATAAGAGAGGGAAGAAATTTTCTTAATAACATTCCCTGACATAGCACTCTTCCTCAGGTGAACATCTCCGGGTCTGCCCTCAGGAATACACATGCTGCTCCAGTGATACAGAACAGAAGCTGACTAGAGAGACAGAAGATACCTTTCGGAGTCTGGTGGAAGAAAGTGGATCCTTCCTTGTACATACTTTAGCTGCTCGGCATCAGAAATTCAATGGTGAGGACCCTAGTGTGCAAAAACCTAGTTTTTTTATATCCCTTCTAATGCTCAGGACCCACAATCTTTTCCCAACACCCACTCCCCTCTCAAGATAATCAGTTCTTCTTCCCCTAGCCTTGACACTGGAACTCCAAATTAATTTGTCTTTTTTCTTCTTCTTCATTGTCTCTTCCTCTTTGCTGTCCTTTCCTTATCTGCCTGTCTCTTGTCTTTTGGTCACACTCTCTTCCCATGCCCATCCCCACTCACCACCATCCTTATGTCTAATACAGAGTTTTTCCAGGAGTTGCTCTCTACATCTGAACGCTCCCTCTCCCAGTTGTTCTCTCGTTCCTATGGACGCCTATTTGTCCAGCATGCACCAGTGTTCAGTGAGCTCTTCTCACAGCTACGTGGCCACTACCGGGGGACTAGTGCAGGATTAGATGATGCCTTGTCTGAATTCTGGGCTCAACTTTTGGAAAGGGCATTTCCCCTGCTGCATCCACAGTATAGTTTCCCCCCTGACTACCTGCTTTGCCTTGCACGACTGTCTGCATCCCCAAATGGCCAGCTACAACCATTTGGGGACTCACCTCGACGCCTCCGCCTGCAGGTAAGGGGCAGCTGCCTTCATACCTCTATACTTATTCAAACCCCCAATTTTGCTACTATGTGAGACTTAGTTTCCCCTAATTTCCCCAAGATTCTGATCCCTTCACATCAGCTAGATAACAATTCCCCCAAGAACTCTTATTCCTTCAGACAATAGCCTCTTAATTTTTCTGTATTCCAACTAAACCTTACCAGCTTTGGCTCTCCATAGATCTCCACAGAAACCTAGGCTTAAGATCCCTTTTCCTAAATTCTAACGAACTGTTTCTACTTCCCCCATATCCCTTAACTAGGTAACTAGAGCTCTCGTGGCTGCTCGTGCCTTCGTCCAGGGACTGGCAACTGGAAGAGATGTGGTCAGCTCAGCACTTAAGGTTGGTAAGAATATTAGGGAAGGGGAAGACCCCAGGAGTCTGAGGGGCCCTGAGAGAGACCCCAATAGAGAGATTTTAATTTAAGGAGACCCTTGTTACTTACTGTGTTATGGTCAAAGGACTAGGTCACTTCTCTGTCCTGGGGTAAATTTATACCCTAAAGAGGAAAAGAGAAAAAGAGACAAATTCTAATTACCACAATCTCTGACTATGCCATGCCTATGATCTCCTTTGCCTCTTGGCTCTCTTGGCCTCTCTGGAGGTTATATAGACATTGTCCCTCATCATACAGTCTTTGACTAACAACATTTCACAGTAATGTCAAATTACTAATGTATTATAACAGAATCCTGTCTGGATTGGTGAACTCACTGTGACATAAATTAGCTTTTTGTCTAATTTTACACCATTATTTTTATGGAAATTTCTGCTGTTTAACATTGTTTCATATACTATAGTGTTTTTGTAGACTTTATTAATAATATCAGTCAGATTATGGCTATTTTGGAGTTTGGGGAGATTAATTTCTTTGATTTCTAATCTGAGGTATGCTAATAAATATTTAACAATTGGCTCTCTAGTTAAAATAAAAAGTGTTCCTCCTGACATATTTTTAAGCTTAATATGCATTATTTGCATTTTCTCCATAACTTTCTTAAATCTAGACAGTCAACAAAACAGTAAGTCAAACCCTAATTTTACAGTATTTGCCAATTATCAAAATGTAAAATGTTGAAAACTTAACAGTCAGCTTTTACAAGTCTATTTGAGCCTCTAACTCCTGTTATTTGTTCTCAAGCTTTGTACAAGATAATTTTCCGTAGCCTGGCATTTAAACCCCAGACTTCAACTGTGTGTCATACTTCATTGAATCCTTTCCTCTATCTAGACCAAAGGAAATACTATCCTGAGTTCAATACACCAAAAATCATTTGTACCTCCGGTGCCTTTGCTCTTACCATTCCACTTAAAATATCTACCCTCTCCCTTCTTTCCATTTATCTGAACATCACCCTTAAGGTCACCTCCTCCAAGAAGTCTTCTCTTAGTCTTAGTCCTCAATGATCTCTCATTCTTGAGGAATTCCTACCCCTCCCATTGATATTATATCATACATTAGATCATTGTTCATGAATGAAGCATGGCATAATGGAAAGCTTAGAATGAGGAAGACCTGGGTTAAAATCCTCCCTCTGACACTGTGATTTTGCCAAAGTCACAATGGGAAAGTATGTCTTAAGCAACTTCTTAAGATAATCTACATACAATTCTAGGAATTTGCCAGCCTGACAAAAAATAATCAGAGCCTTCAAGTATCATCATTTATCTTTTTAATATTTTTCTTCAACTGAATTCTTTGAGATCATGCCTAAACAAAGTGTTTGTTGTTGATGATGATTGATGATGATGGTTGTGGTGTTCTTTGTCCCCAGGTGTCAATGTCTGAGGGCTGTGTCCAAGCTGTAATGCGTCTGACTGGCTGTCCCCTATGCCAGGGGGCTCCTTCCCTTCGGCCTTGTCGGGGTTTCTGCCTCAATGTGGCTCGAGGCTGTCTCAGTGGAGGGGGGCTGGAGCCGGACTGGGGAAGCTACTTGGGTGAGAGGGGTCAAGGGAGGACTGGGAGGTGAGACTACCTGAGTAAAAGGGGCATAGGTGAAGGGTGAGATGCTGAGAAGGGCTAATCAGGAAATCTAAAAAGCAAATATTCTCACATTAAGGCCTGGAAGAGAGCTTCTGTGGAAAGAATCTTGGATAAAGGTTTATCATACCATCCTGTCTCTTCTTCTCCCTACCAGACACACTCTTGCTCCTGGCAGAGAGGCTCCAAGGCCCCTTCTCCTTTGAGTTAGCATCTGAGTCCATTGGAGTTAAAATCTCAGAGGGTTTGATGTTTCTGCAGGAAAACAGCATGGGGATTTCAGCCCAGGTATCAGAGGATCAGAGTCCAGGGACTCTACCAAGGGAAAGTGAGAATATTGCCATTTTTACTGGAAAGGAGCAAAGGGGCAGGAACCAATTATCTTCTGAACTCTTTTGTTTACTATATACTACTCAGGTCTTTCAGGGATGTGGTGGTCCTCATCCAGCCCCTGTCCGTTCTCGGAGAGCTCCTTCACCCCATGATGAGGTCAATCAGCTGTGGACATTTCCTCCTGAGGAGGAGTGGCCCACCACAGCTGCAGGAACCAATTTGCCTCGGCTGGTGAGAGAATCTCTAACAGAAGATAGGTGGATGAGGGTGGATGAGGGTAGATGAGGATGAATGAAGAAATGTGAAAAGTAGAGGCTTATCTGACATGCACTCCTCATAACCCATCAGGTATGGGAGCTTCGGGAGCAGCTGCATCGGGTCCGGGGTTTCTGGACAGGGCTGCCCCTGACACTGTGTGGAGACCCACGGATGTCAATGGATGTTGCAGAGGAGGCAATGCCTTGCTGGACAGGAGCAGGACGGGGACGGTAAGACCCTCTCAGGATATGAGGAATAATGCATAAGCAAAGAGCCAGAAAGGTTCAAGTGAGGAGAATTATGGAGTGACGGCAGGGATGGGGTAGAGATGTTTAATGGTTAAAAAGTGAAGAATGGGCAGGACAGAGAGAAAGCAGGAATAGAAAACACATGCTTTCTGACTGTTCATGGCCCTAGGTACCTTCCGCCTGTAGTAGGAAGCTCCTTGGCTGAGCAGATAAAAAACCCTGAGTTGGAAGTGGACATCTCAGGGCCCAGCCTCTCCACAAGGAGGCAGAGGCTGCAGCTGCGGGCAGCCACAGCTCGAATGAGGGCAGCAGCTCTTGGGCATGATCTGGACCTTCAAGATGCAGGTGAGGATCATCCTGCCATCTGACTTTGACTTAACACTGACCCCAACCTTTCAGGGACTGGCTTCTCCCTTCATTCCTGACCCCTTCATGGCCCATAGCTCCCACTTAAAGAAGCTCCCAATCATTAATTCTTAACTGATTCATCTTCCTGAAAGCCAAAGTGAACCAAGTCCCCAGAGATCCATAACTACTTTCTATCCTTTTCTCAAGTCACTCACAAGTCACCCTGACATTTCCTTATCTTTCTGTATGTCCCTTTGACATTGTTTCCCTTCCTCCATTTCTGTGTTCCTGTTCCTGTGCTCCCCACAGTTATATGGAGGACAGTGTAGTCAAAAACTAGTCTTGGAGGCAGGCAGGAGTCCTGATTTACAACTTCTGTGACATTGGACAAAATTTACTTTCTTTCTCTGAACTCCCTCTATAAAATGAGTAGGGATTTATAACGGGGGGACTGGACACATTAAATTAAATAAATATTTATGAAGAGTTTACTATATGCAGGGTATTATGCTAGGCACTGGAGATACAAAGACAAAAATGAAGCAATCTCTACCCTCAAGGAACTTTCAGTCAACTAGGGAATACAAAATGTATACAGATAAGTAAATACAAGGTAGGGAGTGGTGGTTGGGGTGGGGTGGTAAAGGAGAGCTCATAAAGTACTTTTTAGTGAAAAAACACTAAAAGCTGGGAAAATCAAGGAAGGCTTCATGGAGGACATAGCATCTAAGCCAAAGCTTGCAGACAGATAAGGATTTTAAAAGACAGGTATGAAGAAAGGAAGTATGCTCTAGGTGTGGAGGCTGGCTTATGTGAATGCACACACATCTAGGGATGGCATGTTGGATTTGGGGGACAGCTTACAGTCCAGTTTGATCTACAAGGACTTTTCCATCTCTGATATTCTGATTCTCTCCTTCAGATGAGGATGCTAGTGGTTCTGGGGAAGGGCAACACTATGCAGATGACTGGACAGCAAGAGCAGCAGCTGTGGCCCCACCAGCTCGGCCCCCAAGAAGGGATACTCCTGTGGGTAAAGGAAGTGGTGGCAGTAGTCGCTACAATCACGGTGGTGCCAGGAGCAGGGTGGCCTCCAAAAATCTTCCTACCCACCCTCTTCTCCTACTTCTCCTACCCCTAGCCCTGATCCTGCTTGGGCCTTGGTAGTAGGGTTAGAGAGGAAGAGTATACCCCAGCAACTAAAACGTTAATAACCCTTTTCCCCTCTCTTCCCCAAAAGCCCTATGGGAGGAGCTAAAGGGAACAACTGAGTATGGGCAGAGTAGGGACAGCTAAGGGCATGAGGTGAATGGCTGGAGTCCCAAATCCAATTGGACAAGAGGGTGGGAGTTAAAAATATTTATTTTTCCATTTGATAGGGAATGGGGGGGGGTATTTATTGGGGAATGGGGGTTGTTCTCTAGGCCTCTCCAGCCTGGGGCTGGAAGGGTTAATTCTTTGGGTGGATAGGGTTGTCAGTGTCAAGGTAGAGCCAAGGAACTGGGGAGAAGGGAGGGAAAGGGAAAAAAATGGGGTGTAAGGACACCTTGATTGCAGGAAGGAGGTTAGAGGGTAAAATAGGTCTGAGTTTCTGGGTCTTGGCTTTTTTCAGTTCTCAGTTTCTTAATAAAGAAAAACAAATTTTAAAAAACTCATCAATGTAATTATCCCTTCTTCTAATGTTTTAATTTTTTTTTAATTCTGCAAATAAATGGTTAATTTATTGGATATTGTGTGTATGTGTCACTTGATTGCTGTGTATCCAGTTCCCAAAACCATCCCTGATCTTGTCCCCACTGCCCACAGCAGGGATTTCAGAGCCTAAGGTCTGGGTTCTCTCTGAGTACAGTGTCTGCCCCTGCCTACTTGTTTTCCTATCTCAACATGTTTATAAATATCTCAACTAGACGTACTCTTCTGACTTTTGTTTCTGCTGCTCTCCACTACTGATTAAGTTCTATTTGTGTTGGGATCTGTTTTACTTTTTCCCTTCACATTTCTAAAACTGAAGAGGGAGGGGCAAAAGCAGACTCGGAGAAGGAAAAAGAAAGCTGCAAAGAGGGGGCCAGCGGCTGGGAGAGATGTAAAAGGAAGACACAGATGCAGCCGCTGAGATGGAGTCGGGACAAAAGGAGAGGGAGGGGGAGAGAGAATCTGGGGCGGAGCTGAGCAGGGAAAAAGTTCTGAAGGAAAAATCAAGTTCCAAGGAAGCAAGCTGTGGCTGGGGTAAGAGGTAAAGAGGGGTTTAGCCCCCTAGAAGAACTGTGTAAGTGAAGCTGGGGAGGCAAGAGGACAAGAATGAAGAGGGGTGCCGTGGGGGCGGTTTCAGGGAAGGAGCAAACCCCAGCACAGAGAGCTGGTGGAGAGCTACTACACTGACGGGTGGATGTGGGGCTCAGCTAGGATTTACTTGGACAGACAGCTGTGGTTGAGATGACTGGAAAGAGGGATGGGAGGAGGAGTAGAAAAGTTGAAATAAGGGGAGATAGGCTCTGATATTAGGATGAATCCTACAAAGTATGAATGGGGAGAAAAGGAAGGTAGGTTGGTCAAATGGCAGTAGATATGGCATCTGTCCCTGAGATGATGTAGGGAGAAGGCTGTCAGAGCATGTCAGCATGTCGGAGGATGTGATTATAGTATGGACATGTGGAAGCCTGGGCTGAACCTCTGCCTGGTAATTTGAAGATAATGTGAACATTCGTCTTTTTCCCCCCACTCTCTTTTCTCTTGGGATATCTGTCCCTATTTCTACATCTTTCTCAGAGGCTCTGTATCAATACTGCCCCATAATTTTTGACAGTCCCCCTAGTAAATTCCACCTTCTCATCTCTTCATTCCACATTCCAGAGGAGAGACTGTGGTCTGGGATTTGGAACCTCAAGAAGCAGCAATTTCTCCTCCAGTCTTTCACTCGGGTGGGGTGCTATAGCGGTGAGGATTATATTGAACTATTCTCTGCTGAGGGAGTGTGGGAAGAAAGGGATACCCAAATTTCAGTCCCCATCTGAGAGTCCCCTTCCTATGTTCTTTCCAACCAAATCACCTCTCTTCCATCTCTAACCACAGAGCCTTTTCCCTATCCTCACTCTCCCTCTCCCATCTCTCCCTACCAAGAACAAGCAAACTTAGCCAGCTTGCTTTTCAGGATCTAGAAAATAGGGTTAGAATGAGAGATTCAACATGTTCTCAAAGAGCCTTAAAGAGCCCATGACAAGGTAAAAAGCTACAGAGAAACAGACCTTGGATTACTATAAAGAATTTCCCTACTATATTAAAGCTATCCAAAAATGGAGTGGGCTGCCTTATAAGGTGGTGGAATTCTCTATCACTGGATGTCTTTAAATACAGACTGCAAGAACACTTGTCCAGGTTGTTGCAGAAGTTATTTCTGCTTCAGGTAGGAATTAGACTGGATGACATCAGAAGTCCCTTACAACTCTAAGATTCTAAGACTCTATGACTGATAATCTCTCATTGTCTATTAACAGAGCTGACCTAGCTCTGTCTCATTCTCCATCAGTTTTCATTCATCCTTTCATTCATCCTTCACCCTCCCTTTACCTTTCTCTAAAATTCCTCTAGGCACTGTTGCGAGAGGATAGTCAGAAGTAGGAAGATTAGGGATGAAGGCAGAGACAGGGAGACAGATGAGGTTGGGAAGCACTCAATTTCCCCTCATGTGGGGACCCTGGGTAGTAGAGCTGACAAGGGGCCCCGTGCCTCCACTCTCACTTCCTGAAGGACATCAGTAACATAAAGAGGACCCAATTACATGGGTGTAGTGAGGGGAGTGAAAGCTGAATAGAGAATCTATGCGGACAAGGGGGCATGAAAGCAATGGAGAGCAAGGGAGGAAGAAAGTGAACTTACTCAAGTTTTGGCTATAGCCTTAGCCCCTTCTCCCAGTCCCCACCCCTACTCCCTTCCAGACGCTGAGGGTGTAAAAAATTTGCCAACTCAGGAAACATCCACAGCCAGAGGTAAGAAGGAATGAGGAGGGGAAATGATTACCCATCTGGAAACAGTTCATATCCTGTATGCCTTTTTCTAAATCTACCAATTTCTCTGCCTGCGTTCTTCTTTCTTACTTGACCCTTCTGTCCCCCCATCAGGATGATGCGTCTCTGGCTCTGGGGGTCCAGGGGCCTCTGGGTTGCTTTGGTAGTCTTCGTGACCATTGGATTAGTACTCCAGATTTGGCAATGGCCCTTCCAGAGAAGGTGAGCTCCCCCTACTCCCAATGCCCCCTTATTGATGCCTCTAGACCCCAATATTACCCTTCCAGTTTCTGAGCCCTCTGGATGCAAAGGAAAGGGCTCTAGCATAATGGAGACTACCCTAAAGGAGCTCATGCTCTTCCTGAACTTTCTCCAAATACAATCAAATAAACAAATATTGTGTGCCGAATATACGCAAGACATCTCATTCCCTTTCTCCCCTCTTTCTCTAGGCCTGCTGGGCTATATTTTCCCCAACTGTGGGCCCCTACATCTGGCTCCCCTAGCTCTTCTTTGGCCCCCTCCTGTCATCCTCAGCAGCAGCTTGTATTCCTGAAGACACATAAATCTGGGAGCAGTTCCATACTAAGCCTTCTCCATCAGTATGGGGACCGGCATAGCCTACGCTTTGCCCTCCCTGTCCGTTACCAGTTTGGGTACCCAAAGTCCTTCCAAGCTACTTCAGTCAAAGGTTACCATCCCCATGGTGGGGGTCCACAGCCTGCCTTCCACATCCTCTGTCATCACATGAGGTTCAACCTACCAGAGGTAAGATTGATAAGGGTGGAGGGAATGGGAATGGAAGCAAAAGAAGTAGGGTTGTCTCTTTACCTGTTGCTTCTTTCCTTCCACATTAGTTGCTCCAAGTCAAGTTCTGATGTTCCACCTTCACCTGGTCTCTCTCTAGGAATTTCATGTGTACTTTGACCCTGTTAAGGTCTTCTCATCCCTTGTCTCCTCCCTCCAGATCCTTTAAGGTCTCTTTCCCTTCCCCATACTCCCACTGGTTACCTCAAAACATGTTTCTTTATATTATATCCCTTTTCCTTCTGGTCTAGCCTTAAGTATTTCTGTTATGTCCTTAGTGGTCCCCGGTGTACTGAGTCCTGTTTAAGAGAAGGCTAGAAGGTAAAGAAGCAGTCATCACCCTCAGGAAACTTTCATTATGAAGAAAACATGACATACAAGAAAAGGCCTTAGGATAAAGAATTATAGTGAAAAGAAAATGTAAACATTGAGGGAATGCAGGTAAAGGAGAGAAAGCTTCCTGGAGAAGAATTTTACAACATGTACCAACTAGGGACAAACTGATGGCAAGGAGGAAGGCAGGCACCAGAATAATCACAAGATGTCAGCCGCTAGAAGGGACTGTAGAGTATATTTAGTCCAACTCCATCTGAGGCCCAGAAACTGAGGCCCAGAAAAGGGAGATAATTTGCCCAAGGTAATAAGAGCTAATAATAAACAGCATCTGGATTAAAGTCTAACTCTTCTACCTCTCCAAGACTAATGGAGGAGGTGGCATGGCAAATTCAAGGATGTTGGGAATGAGTAATAAGCTTATCTGCAACAGAAGAAGGTTCTGGGGGAACATTAAGAACTGAGATATATGGCTGGGTGAGAAAGAGAGATATGAATTTGATCCACTGAGCAAGTGAACCATGATCAGAGAAGAATGTGATAGCGATGATCAGGGGAAAGAACTGACATTTATAAAGAGCTTTAAGATTTGCAGAATGCTTTATGTTCATTCTCTGATATGATGAAAATTATATTTGAGGAAGACCAGTTGAATAGTCATGCCATCATCAATAGAATTCACCAAATATTCATGGAAAAACATGCTAGGCTTTGGGGTTACAAAATGAAAAAAGACACAACCTAATTTTTCTGTCCTCAAGCAGCTAGCTAATGGGGTCAGGGAGGGGGAGTGAGAGACATGTAAATAGAGAATGAAAAGCAGAATGTAATATACGCAAGTACAGAGGAAGAGGAATGGACACAGCATGTGAGAACATGGAGATCTCTTGTAGTTATGGAGCATCCGGGAAAGCTTCATGAAGGTGGAATTTGATGATTTCAAGAGAAATACAGAAGAAATTCTTTGTGAGATGGCATGAACTGTTTGCAAAACACTTTATATAGAGAGTTGCTGAGAAGCAGATGTGAAAGGAAGTATAATATGAAAGAGTGGCCTGGAGCCACATTGTCAAGAGCCTTGAATGCCAGTTAGTACTTTTTTCAATAGGCATGAAAAGCATTAGGAGATAGGTGAAGCAAGAGAGGAGAGGAAGAAGGAAGTTGAAGGAGTTCATTTGGTAGCCTTCATCTCAATGAAGAAGGAAGTGAGGACATTTGCTACATGTGAGAGGAGAATGGGAGTTGGAGGCTTGAAAAGATAAGGTTTAGAACAACTATTATAGTGAATGAGAAAATAAAGGGAATGCTGTCTAGTCATGAAGGTCCCTTGAAGTTAATATAAAATTGAAGTGGGTCCCATCAACATGTTTTTTTTAATTCTCCTAGTGGCATTCAGTTGCTTGGGAGTAGGAGAAAAAGAAGGCTGTTAGCCAGCAATGGAGACTAGCAGAGTAGGAATGAGGACTCAAGTGAAATGGCTGCTATTGAAATAACTGAATAGAGAGGGGAAAGTATTCAATAACAGGGGTGATGGAATAAATGAAACATTTATTAAATACTATGTGCAAAATACTGGGCTGGGGATACAAATAGAAAAGTTAGTCAGTCCCTGCTCTCAAGGAGCTTACATTCTAATCAGGGAAACAACAAATATGGAAGATTTCAGCTGCAAGTCAAATGGAAAAGTACCATGGTCCTCAGGGCACAGTGGCAAAGTAGACGTTAATGCCTCTTTTTAAATGTCATTTCCAATGTTTCTGATGCTGAACCATTTGACAGGCCAAAATCTTTGGTGGTAAGAACTTTCTTTCCTTGGTCTTCAATAGCTATGGCTGAAACTTCTGTAATATAGGAGTAGTTGCAAGACTCTAGGATTTGCTTCCCAGGATGATGTCTGAGGGCACTGGACTGGAAACATTGCTATTTCCAAGACTGTTGGGTTTATCAAGATCTGAAGGTCAGGGTGCTGGAACTGGTGGTAGTCTGAGTTGCCTGGTCCATTCTGCCTCCTGTCTCTCTCTGTCTCTCTGGATGTCCACTGTTTCAGCAAGGTTGGCTTGTCTGCTCTGTGTTTGGTATACCACAGCTTTTACTATTCAGTAGTCATATATAGATAAGATGTGGTCCCTTGCCCTCAAGAAGCTTCCAATCTAGAAAGACATGACTATTACAGCCATGCCTCTCTTCTGAAGAGACTAAGCTTCACTGATATATTTTCTTTCAGAAAGCTTATTACCAGAGACAGAAATAATATGAGGTAGGCTATAGATACCCTTTCTCCTCTTGTCTTTCTTTGACCCCAAACAAGATGTGGTTCCCTGGGCCACTGCTATCTATGGGAATCATCAATAAATCAATCTACAAGTATGTATTAAATACCTAATATGTGCTGGGCTCTTGGGAATCCAGTAAAAAGAACAAAACAATCCCCACTTTCTTTTTTTCTTTTTGAAAACTTAAGTTTGTGGTTTCCTTTTTATTTTATTTTAAAAATTAATTTTAAGGGGCGGCGAGGTGGCGCAGTGAATAGAGCGCCAGCCCTGGAGTCAGAAGGACCTGAGTTCGGAGCCGGCCTCAGACACTTAATCCACACAAACAAACAAAAAAAAAACCTAGCCGTGTAACCTTGGGCAAGTTACTTAACCCCAATTGCCCTAAAGGGGCAGCTAGGTGGCGCAGTGAGTAAGAGTGCCGGCCTCAGAGTTGGGATGACCTGAGATCAGATCCAGAAAATGAGCACCCACACATAAATAATGACTAGCCGTGTAACCTTGAGCAAGTTACTTAACCCCAATTGCTTTAAAAAAAATTTTAATTTTAGTTTTCAACATTTACTTTTATAAGATTTTGAGTCCTAAATTTTTCTCCCTCCCTCCTCAAGAGGGTTTACAATCTGATATAGGCTATATATGTACAATCATATTAAACATATTTCCACATTAGTCATGTTGTGAAAGAAGAATCAGAACAAAAGGGAAAAACCATGAAAAAGAAAAAAAGAGAAAATAGTCTGCTTTGATCTGCATTCAGACTCCATAGTTCTTTCTCTGGATATGGATAGCATTTTCCATCATGATCTTGGAAAACAATCCCTACTTTTAAAGAGGTTGTATCTAATGAGATGGACAACTACATATAAAAAATATATATGGCAAAAATATAAAATTAATAAGTATATATAACATATGGCAACTAGCCTGGAGCCCCAAACACCCAAGTTCAAATCTGGCCTTAGACGTTTACTCTGTTGACCCTGGGCATCTCTAACCTCTGTTTCTTTCTTTTTTTTTAATTTTTTTATTTTTAAAGCAATTGGGGTTAAGTAACTTGCTCAAGGTTACACGGCTAGTCATTATTTATGTGTGGGTGCTCAATTTCTGAGGCTGGATTCGATCTCGGGTCATCCCAACTCCGAGGCCGGTGCTCTTACTCACTGCGCCACCTAGCCTCCCCTAACCTCTATTTCTTCATCTGTAAAGCAGGGATAATAATAGCACTTATCTCTCAGGTTGTGAGGATCAAATGATATAATTATAAAGCACTTAGCACAGTGCCTGGCACATAGGAATAATAAAGATGTTAGCTCTATACATTTGTTTTTTTCAGTAGCATCCAACTCTTCATTACTCTATTTAGAGTTTTCTTGGCAAAGACACTGGAGTAGTTTGCCATTTCCTTCTCCAGCTCATTTTACAGATAAGGAAACCGAGGCAACCACGGTTAAGTGGCTTTACCAGGATCATATATTGTGTCAGAAGCCTGATCTGAACTCAGGAAGATGATTCTTCCTGGCTTCAGGCCTGGCACTCTATCTACTGTACCACTTAGCTGCCCAAATGTCAAATACTATCATGATTACACACAAAGTAATAGCAGATAGGTGGTCAGGAGAGGCTTCATGCAGAAAATGGTTGCCTCTTAAAGGAAAAGAGGAGTTGCATCTTAAAGGAAGAGAGGGATTATATAAGGTAAAGAAAATGAGGGAGTGGCATGGGAGACCAGAACAGGCACAGAAACAATCTCAGAAGGTTAATATGGCTAGATTATTAAGTATATGTGTGGATATGGGGGTGGGGGATAATGGCCCATGAGTCACCTTTTTAGTGATGAGGCTGCATCCTGGCCAATGTAACCTCTCCAAGGTAATCTAATACATGGGAGTATTATTACTCCCAGGTAATTTAATCAGACCCTGGAGAGAGGCCCACCCCTCAGCAGAGATCAAGCCATCCACCCTTGAAATGCCTGTAACTGAGACACACACTTTCTTCTTTCTTAGCTTTTTCATCCACCAATCTATGCTGAAACCAGAACTTTCCATCATTTTCTCTATATCTAGACAGATTTTGTTTAAACAGGTTTTGCCCTAGAGGTTCTTGTTAATTGAGATATCTCTGCACAAGGTAAATGTAATGCCATGTACAGCTTTCCAGAAAAATGCTACTGTGAACAGCTTTTAAGGTTCTGATTACTCAGTATAGTGATCACTCTATTTATTCCATAACAAATCAAAGCAAAACATCCAGAGGAAATCAAGGTACAGCATTCACAATATTACAACTTATCACAGAAAATCACAATATAATCTCAAAGTACAATAGTCCAAGTCTTCCACTCATGGGGCAACTGTTAGTCACTTATCAGTAACAATCATATAATAGTCACAATATAATATTCACAACATAGTCTCAAAGTAAAATAGTCACTCTTAAGTTAACTCAATCAGTCATTTATCAGTAGTTTCAGAGTACATGGTCAAAGTCTTCCACTCATGGGGCAAAGTCTTGATTAACTCAGTCTCTTATCAGTAACAATATCTCAAAGTATTCAAAGTACAATCAGTGACTTATTCAGCAAAGTCTTACTTAAGTATCATATACAAACCCCTCCAACCCTTAGGTCACTAGTAGACTATAATTCCATAATTACTCAGTACCCAAGGAGAGGTCTTTTCTTCATCTTGACTTAGGGCCTGTTCTCAGATTCCCTGGATCCCCTTCCATGGTCCCAGATTCTACCTGGATTCCCCAGACTGTCACCTGTGTTCACTCTGGGCAGGTCCTGGTCTACCCTGAAGTTCACAGGGTCTGGTCCATGTCAGATCTCTCACCATTTCCACTCCAGAGAATTCAAGGCTCAACCAAGCCACAAACAAAATCTCAGTATCCCAGTCATACTTCAGTTACCTGGGCTCCTGGGCTCCGGGGCTCTTGGCTCTAGATTCGGGGCTCCTGGCCTCCTGGCTCTGGGCTTTTTCCATTCTTCCATAGCTGTTCTGCCACCAGATCTGGTCTCAAGGGAATTCTGACTGTGCCTCTCTGGGGCTTTTCTTATATACACAGTATTACCTACTTCCTTCAGCCAACCCCTTCCTGTTACATCAGTAACAGGAGACAGGAGTCTCGATCAGTTACTAAGTGCTAAGTACCTGCTACTTTTGACAACACAAAGGGATCTTCAAATTCAAAATCACATCACCATTACAGTAACATGTTATACATGCCTTGTAAAGTACTATTAAGTCAAAGGAAGAAATTATTTTTTACTTGGGGTGGTTATAACTTGTGCTTTGAATGACAAAATAAGATTTTAATAGGTAGAGCTTAGAGGAAGAATATTGTAGGTAAAGGGAATGAATGACAGGAGCAAAGACACTGGGCCAGGAAAAAACACAAGGCAAATTTAGGACACACTGAGTAATCCAGTTTGTAGTTTAGGACATGTAGTAGGATAGAAGGATGGACAAACAGGTAGTGGTCAAATAGTGGAATCTCTGATATCCTGCTGGGGAGTTTAGTTTCTTTATTAGGTCATTGAGAAGTCAATAAGGGTTTTTGAACAGCAGAGTGCTCCAAAGTGGTAATTTAGGAAGATTAATCTGGCTGTGGTATGTAAAAGGGTAGGAGAAATTGAGGTAAAGAGACCTGCTAGGGGGCTGTTGTGTTACTACAACTGCTGAGCAATGGAGCAATGATAAGACTGAGGTGCTAGAACATCCCACCTGTTTCTATTTCTTTCCTGACTCCCCATTTCTTTCTCTCTACATCCCTTTTTATGCTCCACAGGTACTCCGGGTTATGCCCCCTGACAGTTTCTTCTTCTCCATTGTCCGAGATCCTGCAGCATTAGCAATTTCTGCCTTCTCCTACTACAAATCTGTATCGTCTGCTTTCCGTGCAGCACCATCTCTGGCTGCCTTCCTGGCTTCACCACGAGCCTTCTACCGGCCAGGGGGCCGTGGGGACCACTATGCCCGGAACTTGCTCTGGTTTGATTTTGGCCTCCCTCTCCCCCAAGAAATAAGGGCACTGAAGAGGCATCCCAAACCCCTCAAAAAAACCCAGTCCTCAGATATACATATTTGGCCATCTAGCTCTATATCCCAACCCTCAAAACTTGATCCCAACTCCCTCCTCAAACCTCCTAACCATCCTACAATCCATGCCCAATCAGCTGACCACTCCATGTCCCTCAGTCCTAATTCTATAACAGATTCAGTATCTTCATCCTTAATCCAATGGGCTCTGGCCTGGCTAGATTCAACCTTTGACCTGGTCTTGGTGGCAGAATATTTCGATGAGTCACTGGTGCTTCTGGCAGATGCCCTGTGCTGGGGGCTGGATGATGTGGTGGGCTTTGTACACAATGCCCAGGCAACTGGTATGAAGAATGTCAAAGGTCACAAGGGGGTCAAAGATCATGGTGGAATCAAGGATAAGCAACTGGCTGCTCAGGCTAGAGCTTGGAACAACCTAGACTGGGCTCTCTATGTCCACTTCAATCATAGCCTATGGGATCGTGCGGACCGTTATGGGAGGGTGAGACTTGCTTCAGCAGTAGCCAAACTTCGGGCCCGGAGGTCAGCACTGGCATCCCACTGCCTTTTGGGGGGAGGAGCTGTGGACCCTGGTCAAATAGCTAATCTCCAGCTTCGTCCTTTCCAATTTGGGGCCCGGGGGGTTCTGGGCTACGTCCTGAAAAAGGGGCTGAGCCCCCAAGACCGTGAAGAGTGTGAGCGCCTTGCTACTCCTGAGCTGCAGTATAAAGACAAGCTGGATGCTAAGCAGTTCCCCAAAACCGTTCAGTCTCCTTCCCACCCTCCTAACGCCACAAACCGAGGCCCCAAGGGCAGCTGAAACTGGAAAGGAGATACACAGAATCTAACAATAAAAGGGCTGGAGTAGCTAAAGAGGGCAAGGAACAGGTGAATCTGCTGATGTAGATCCTGCAGCCACTTGGCAGCAAGTGCCACACAGGGCCACCCTTTCTCCAAGGCACCAGCCCTTCCCCCATTCCCCTTAGGGTTCCAAATATCTAGCCCTCATCACCTCCTACCCTCCCTGCTTCCTTTTCAAGCCCCATGGCAGGCTCCATGTAGCAATGCTCAACTCCCTGGAGGGGTCAAAAAGTTAAAAGTGGTGGAATCATGTGAAATAAAGAAACTGAAATTTACCTCCTGTGTGGCAGTGCTGGTTCATGCTGAAATCTGAAGGGAGGAAGGCCCTGAAAGGAGAGCTGACATACATTTAGCATTTCACATACGTTATTTCATTTGTTTCACAACTACCCCACTAGGTAGATACTATTGAGTTTCATCCCCACTGAATACAGGAAGAGAAAGGCTGCCTAGCACAGCAGAACTCCGCTACATTCTGGCTGTGTGACCATGGACTAGTCACTAAACCTCTCCGAGCCCTGGCCAGCACTCTAAGACTTCATCACAGATCTGCACTGCAGAAGGGAGGTAACCATACCGGGAGATCCACAAACTGCGAAAATCAACGATCCTGAGCCTCCCCCCCAGCCCCCCAAAAAGAAAATACGAGTTGAGTGACACTCCGAGATTTCCAAGTCTTCTGACCTTTCGGGTTCCGGAGTACGGGGGGCGGTCTCGCCAGACAAATTCGGGAGAACCCCGGAAGCCCCGCCCCCCACATCATTTCCGGTTTCTTCCCCTACTCTCCGCGGTTCTCCCCCGCGCCGGGTTCCGGCCCCGCCCCTTCTTAGTTCCGGATTTACTACCGGGCGGGACCCTCGCCCTGGACCGGTTCCTGGGCCGACGCCCCCGCCCCTCAGCCTGTAGCCTCCCCCCGCTCGGGTCCGGCCTCGGCCCCGCCCCCTCGGCCCCGGCTCTGGATCTTTCCCCCGCAGCATTGCGGTCTCCGGTCCCGGGGCGCCCTCCCCCCCCGCCCCGGCCCCGGGCTGGGCCCGGCCGCAGCCCATGGAGTCCCAGTGCGACTACTCGATGTACTTCCCCGCGGTGCCGCTGCCCCCCCGGGCGGAGCTGGCCGGGGATCCTGGCCGCTACCGGGCGCTGCCGCGGAGGAACCACCTTTACCTGGGGGAGACGGTGCGCTTCTTGCTGGTGCTGCGCTGCCGGGGGAACGCCGAGGCTGGCACCGGGGGCGGGCCCGGGGCAGTCCCCGGAGGCACCTGGGCCGAACTAGCCGCGGCCTTGGCGGCCCTGGCCTCGGTCAGCGCCGGAAGCGGGGCACCAGGCTGCGGAGACCTGGACGGGCACCCCCCGGGGGCTGCGGGGCTGTTCTCAGACTGCAGCCCCCTTCTCACCCATGGCCCGGGCCCTGCTACCGGCGGGGGAACAACCATGGTGAGGAGCACGGGGTGCGGGCGCCCAGGAGGTAAACGTTCGGGGTGGCCGGGAGGCAGCAAGGTGGGGGGCGCTGAAGGCTCCAGACACGAAGCTCCTTAATACCTCGCTGACCTCTGTGAACTCGCTCCCCCAGTTGCCTGTGGAAGAACCAATTGTGTCCACAGATGAAGTCATCTTTCCACTAACCATTTCACTGGACAAACTCCCCCCAGGCACACTTAAGGCCAAGGTGAGATGGGGAGGGTGCTGTTGCCCGCCAGAAAAACTCTCCCCTCCCCAGGAGTCCATCTGTCTGTCTCTCCCTCATCCAGATTGTAGTTACTGTGTGGAAAAGGGAGGTTGAGACAGCAGAGGTCAGAGATCATGGCTACCTGAGATTGCTGCAGACCCGGGCCCCTGGGGAGACATTCCGAGGGGAGCAAAATGCATTCAAGGCCCAAGGTGTGGAGTTCAGAGCCCTGCTAGGGAGAAGGGGCACATGTTTCAATAGCTAGAGGGTTTGCCAGTGGATTTGGGATGGATGGGATATATTTTTAATTGCCTGGTTGGGGAAAACAGTGTAACTATTGGGGTGGGACTGGGTGATGGGGAGGAGGTGAAAGCAGCACGGGATTAACAGCTACTAGACTAACTCATTTTTCCTTCCTTCCACTTTACAGTGAGTACCCTGCTGACCCTGCTGCCCCCTCCTATTCTGAAATGTCGACAAATCACTGTGGCTGGAAAACACCTGACAGTGCTCAAGGGTGAGCAGGCTGGCTGCCTGTGTTCCATGGGGAGAGATGCTTCGGGAGCCTGAATGACTAGATCTAACATAGTATATTCAGTGGGGGGAGTTTTAGGGTGTAGTCCTCAGGGTATAAGGTTGGGATCCAGGTACCCTGAACCTCAACAATCCAGTTTACTCTTACAGTGCTGAATAGTTCCTCACAAGAGGAAATTTCTATCTGGGACATCCGCATCCTTCCAAACTTCAATGCCAGTTATCTACCTGTCATGCCTGATGGTTCTGTGCTGCTGGTGGACAATGTCTGGTGAGGCTGAGAGGAAGGAAGTGGGAGGAACAGGGTAGGGGTTTGGAAGGGTCTGTTATAGGGAGGTCATATGCTATCCCTTTTCCCTCCTGAATCAGTCACCAGTCTGGGGAGGTCTCCATGGGCTCCTTTTGTCGTCTCCCTGGTTCCTCTGGCTGCTTCCCATGCCCCCTTAGTGCTCTGGAGGAACATAACTTCCTGTTCCAACTGAGGGCAGGTGAACAACCCCCTCCCAAAGGCCAGGAGGTAAGCATAGGGGGTGGCATGTAAAGGACTGCGATGTGAAAGATGGTGGGATGGAGTGTTCTATAGAATGAAGTGAAGGTTCTCTAAAGAATGCCTGTTCCTTCTATTTCTTCCCTTTCGTAGGGCCTAGAGGTATCTCTGGTTGCTATAGTTCAGTGGTCTACACCTAAGTTACCATTTACCCAGAGCATCTACACCCACTATCGGTGAGTATGCTGCCCTTCTCAGATCCCCCATGGGTAGTAGGCTCAATCTTCTGTCTCTGCGGACCTTACTTTCTGCTCTTCCTGATCTCTCTACCTCAGGCTGCCTAGCATCCGATTGGACCGTCCATGTTTTGTAATGACTGCCTCATGTAAATCCCCCGTGCGAGTACACGAGCGTTTTACTGTTACCTATACACTGCTCAACAATTTACAGGACTTCCTTGCTGTTAGGCTTGTTTGGACCCCAGAGAATGCACAAACTGGTAGGTATTCATGCTAGTGTCAGCAGCTGGAGTCTTTAAGAAAGGAAGACAGCTTAGGTCCTGGGAGCCCACAAGCCAAAGATAAGAAGAAAAGATCTTAGAAATTCTGCTAATTTATATTTTATCCCTCTTTCTTGTCAGGAAAGCAGCTATGTGAAGAAGAACGCCGGGCTATGCAAGCTGCCTTGGATTCTATTGTTTGTCACACACCTCTCAACAATCTTGGCTTCTCCAGAAAGGGTACTGCGCTCACTTTCAGTGTGGCCTTCCAAGCCCTAAGGGCTGGACTCTTTGAGGTAACTAGGGGTAATGGAGGTGGGGGGAGAAATAGGATACCCTGAAGACTGGTGTAGAGGGGCTTTCAGAGTGGATGAAAAAAAAATGAAAGCTGCAGCATGGAAGAGGTAGAGACTAGAACTTAAGAAAGACTTTCCAGCAGGAAGGAATATCAAGGCTTCTCCAGCACTGGAAGGGAGCTGGAGTACAGAGACTTAACCCTTCTGATCTCCCTCCTGTAGTTGAGCCAGCACATGAAGCTGAAGTTGCAGTTTACTGCCAGTGTATCCCACCCCCCACCTGAGGCCCGGCCTTTGTCACGAAAGAGCAGTCCTAGCAGCCCTGCTGTTCGAGACTTCATGGAAAGACATCAGGGTAGCCTGGGCCGGTCCCAGTCTTTTTCCCACCAGCAGCCTTCCAGAAGCCACCTCATGAGGTATGACGCCAGGAGAGGGAAGTGGTGCTCTGGAAAACTGGGATCCTGGGAACTTCTAAAACGAAGGCCATGTTCATCCACTAACCACTTGCTGTATACCCTAGGTCAGGCAGTGTGATGGAACGCCGTGCCATCACACCTCCTGTGGCCTCCCCTGTAGGCCGTCCCCTCTACTTGCCCCCGGATAAGGCCATGCTCTCTCTGGACAAGATTGCCAAGCGTGAGTGCAAGGTCCTGGTGGTTGAACCTGTCAAGTAGGGAAAGCTGGATCCTTATTCCCTATTCAAACACTCCTAGAAATTGGAAACCCCCTGGAAGGGGTCCTCATTTTGTGGCTGCTGTCTCTCCTGGGATGCTCCCTGTGGAACATGTGGGAGATAATGTAGCTGTCTGTCTGTGTCTGCTGTTTAAAGGAAAGGGTTGAAGTTGAATTGGGAACTAGAGCTGGGGGAAAAAAAGCCAACAGTATTTCCTCATGTTCCTGTCTGGGAGGGCTGGTCCCATCCCCAGTTCTGTTCCCCACTCGCTTTCACCCCCCCCTTTCTGGTTCTAAGTTTACAAAATATTTTTCTTATACCTATGACATTCCCCTCCCCCAACCAGCAGGGACTGAATTTGGAAATGGCAATGATTCAGTGGGTCAATGGTTGCGCCCCCCAGACTCAGGTGGAAGGGGGGAAGCAATGTTGTTTCCCTTCACTCCCCCAATTCATGTTTATATCCTCAAGCACTTTAATTTAAGGTTTTTGTCTGTCCGTGTAATTTCCTCATGTCTCCTCCTACTGCTTCCAACTAAATTGAGACCATTAAATGTCTGCCCAGGAGGAAGGAGAAATTAATTGCTGTCTGTCTATTAAAGGAGTGGGCAGAAGTGTCAGGGCTGGGGTGATCATGAGCCAGTCACTTTACTTCCTGGGCCTATTTCCTCATCTATGAGGGGTCAGACTAAATAGTCTCTTAAGATTCACTTCCAGCTGTAAACCTATGATAATACTATTAAGAGAGGGAAGAAATAAATAGTACATATCCACACACACACCTCAAGGTTACTAGTGTCAGACACCATGTTTATTGGAAAGAAGGGAGACTGTTCCTGCCTTGATCCCCTTTAACACTGAGAAAGAAACCCTCTGCCTCACTAAGCAGGGATGGAGAAAAAGAGCTGAAGATAAGGCAGAATACCTAGATTCTATAAGGGGAAGTGGTAAAATCGGGTATGTGGAAAAGCAGTAAGCTTACAGAGATACTCTCAACCTTCCCCTCCAATCCCCTGTAGTCTCAGACATTGATGGGTTCACGGCTGTGATTCTGTCTTTTCACCACAAACACCTTCTGTCCAGACACAGTCACCAACAACGTGTGTTCCCCGAAGACCACTAGGAACAAAGCCCCCCCCCCAAAGACAAAAGTTGGCTAGAATCAAAGCCAGAGAACCCTACCCTGAGGGTTGGGGAGTTGAGGGTGAATGTTTCTAATTAGGTAAAAAGCCAGAATAAGAATGGCTAGGAACTTGGGGAAGAGGTAGTGAGGGGATTTATATTTTCTTGAGGAAAGGAGATTTGTGAGAGCTCCTTTCATGTTCCAGGGGTCAGGGGCTTACCAGATAGGCGCTTGAAGGGCATGTCAAGGCCACGGTACAACCGGAAACCACAGGCTGTGCTCACTAGCTCAGAGATTGCACCAGCTGCTTGTTCATCATTCTCCAGATCACCAGATGACTGGATGATAAAAGAGTTGAGACCAAAAATTAAAAAGGATCATTTGAACAAAACAGTATTTTTAATATCTCCCCCTCCACTCCCACCCCTTCTCCCTTTTGGCTAACTCGGGAAGGGGGCAGGGGGTACACACCAAAAAAAAAAAAAAAATTCTTTGCACCTGTGACCTATTCTGGTGACCAACCACATCATAACTTTCTTTTGTTATCACTTGGACCTTCGTCCTCTCTCATTCCCAACACCCCTTGCAATCTGGCTTCTATAGACCAAAAATATATACGAAGGTTACCAATGACCTGTCCAACCCAAGATTTCTCATTTTCCCCATTTTTGTGATCTACCCTAGGAGAAAATAAGGGACTGTTTCATTTTTTGTTTTTGTATTTCTAACTCAAAGAAGGTATTTAATGAGTACTTGCTGACTAACCTTGAATACCTTGTTCTTTCCAAAACAACTATCCTCCCTCAATTTGGGTGACACTTCAAATACCTAGTTAAAAGAGGGAGAGAGAAAACTGTCTAAATATATCCACAAAGCTAGATACTATAAACTTATGGCCTCAAACATTTATATGCAAATGCCCAAGGTTTGACAAGAAGCAAAAGGAATGCTAGGCAAGATGATAACCATACATGGAATATGGCTCTTATTATTAGGAAATGTCCAGTCTTTTCAGTCTTATCCAGACAAGACTCTTTGTGACCCCATTTGGGGTTTTCTTGGTAATGACACTGGAAGTTTGGCATTTCCTTGTCCAGCTCATTTTACAGACGAGGAAACTAAGGCAAATAGGGTTAAATGACTTTGCCCAGGGTCACACAGCTAGTGTCTCAGGCTGAATTTGACCTCAGGTCTTCCTGACTATCCACTGTTCCATTATTAAGAAATAGACTTAAATGAATAATTTCCTTTGTTACTCTAGGCAGTCTTTAAATTCTGATTTTGAGTAGATATATCCTTTTGCCAAGGTTGTGAAGGGGAATGTGGAATTCCCATTCTTTACAATAATTTTTAACCTCACCTTTCTTTAATGAAGAGCAATATACTGTAAGCTCCATGGAGGTAGGAACCGTGTTCTATATTTAATCTTTGTTTCTCCCTAGGTGTACTTAACACAATGTTTTGTACAAGTAAATTACCACATAAATACAGTTTTTTTAATACCAAAAACCTTCTTAAGAACAGATAAAAAGACACTGGTACTGTCTATCACGATGTTATTCTTGTGAGAGATAGTCAAAAGAGACGAGAGGAAAGAAACCATTTGGGTAACAATCAAAAGAGGATGAAACCAACGATTCTGTCATCAGGGTACACAACTAGAGAACTACTAGACAGAAAAAAGGAAGTAGATGAGTTCAAGAAAAATTACAAGCCTGGAACAATGACCAGGTATCTATTGGAAATCTTCCTTCTCTGCCAAAAGCAAAGCAGCTAATAAAACTTGATTTGCCTTAATTTTATCCTTCAAAAGGTTAAAAACAACAACAAATTCTACATGGAATGGGATTCTCATTGAGGGAAGAACTAGTTATTGGAGAGTGGAAATGATAAGAATTGGAGGGGAGTTAACACTTCCTTTTAGAGTTTTGTGATAAAAAAGGAAATAAACTGGTCATAGTTTTGCCAGTTACAAATCTCGTGGAGACAGAAGAAATGCCAGCTCAGATCTTCCTCCCACTCAGTAACCACCCTAGGTGACTTATCATCTGTACTACAGCAATAGCCTTTTAACTGGTCTCACTACCTTGTCTTGCCCCACTTACAATCCATCCTTCACATATCTACTAAAGTGAGTAACCTAAAAAGCACAGGTCTGACCTTGCTACTCCCCTACTCAATAAATTCAGTACCTCTCAAAACTCCTTTGGCATTTAAAGCTCTGTATGACATAGCTTCTTCCATCTTCACAATCTTCTTCAAATATTACTCCCATTCTTTTACTCTGCTCCAGTCCAACTGCCCTACTTGCTGTTCCTCATATATAACACGCCCAACACCATGCTTTTGCACTGGCTCACATGCTTAGAATGCTCTCCCCATTCTCTCCTCCACATTTTAGAATCTCTGGCTATCTTGAGATTCAGCTTGAGCAGTATTTTCAGCAGGAGGCTTTTCCAGGACTCACAGCTAATGCCTTACCAAGTTATGTTGTATCTACCTGTTTATGTATACACACGTGTCCCCTAGACATGTAGAATGTTAAGTTCCCTGACAATAGGGACTGTTCTTGTTTTTTGTATATCCAGCACCTAACAGTGTCTGGTTCATAATTAAATGCTTAATAATATGGACCCTGATAGGGAGGGCTCGGTCGTGCGGAGAACAGAGCACTGGCCCTGGAGGCAGGAGGACCTGACTTCAAATGTGGCCTCAGATACTTAATACTTACTAGCCATGTGACTTTGGGCAAGTCACTTAACCCCAAGTGCCCTGCCTACCCCCCCCCAAAGCCAAAAAAAAATATTGATAATCTGGCTGAAATAGAACAGATTCCCACTAATTGGAGAATGACTAAACAAACTGTGGTACATGAAGTAATGGAACAAAATAATGAATATAAAAAATTTTGGGACACAATGGAAAACTTATTATGAACTGATACAGAATGAAGTAAGCAGAACCAGGAAAATAATATCCACAATGACAACAAAACAAAGGGAATAAAATTCAGTGACCAAGCGTGGTCCTCAAAAAGAAAATTCACCTCCTTCCCCTCTTTGCAGAAATAGAGGAGAACAGAGGTGTGGAATATCAAATGTGCCCTCAAAATGAGTTAATACTATTTGGTTTTGCTGGGCTTCCCCTCCCCCACTTTAAAAAATCTGTAATAAGACTAAGGAGAATGGAGGCATTTTCAATAGTGTGACATAAAAAAAAGGCATCGATTCTCTTTAAATAAGAAAAAGAAAACAAGATGTAACTTCCAATAACCTGACAGTAGTCCCTATGTATTTTACCCTAGTTATATCTGGAGTACTCTTTTTGGTTCTGGACACCAAGCCAAAGACAATGACAACCAGGAAAGTGTCCAGAGAACAACCAGAATGGCGAAGGGCTCTGAATGTGTGTTATATGAGGATTATTGACTCAAGGCATGTTTAACCTGGAGTACAGATGATTCAGGGGAGACACACGTCTGTACTCAAACATTTGAAGGGCTGTCATGTGTAAGAGAGAGATTACTTGTTCTGTTTAGTCCTAGAGAGCAGAACTCGAGGGAACAAGGGGTGAAAGCTGCAAAGAACCAGATTTAGGCGTAATGTTAGGGAAAAAAAAGCAATCAGTGCTGTCCAAAAAGAGGAATTGGGCTGCCCTAGGAGTTACTGAGTTTCCCCTAACTGGAGTCTTACAATGAAAGCTTAATGACCACCTGCCATTCATGTTCTAAACAGAGAGATACCTTTGGTCATAGGTTAAACTAGATGGCAGCTGAGTTTCCTTCCAATTCTTCATTCTATGGTTCAGTTTACAAGTTTTTCATGTAAAACTTATGCTTATATGATGCTTTAAGATTTACAAAAAAGTTTTCTTCGCCACAATCCTACAGTGGACAAAATCTCATTTTACAGCTAACAGGTTCAGGGTGATGTCCAGTTACAGAATTAATAAATCTCATACACAGGACGCAAACCGTATTCCCCCAACAGCTCTTGCTGAGGCTCAATGATGGGAATCTGAATTTACTACTTTATCTTAAAATATATGATACAGAAGATGAAAGCTGGGTATAACAGGAGAAAGAATTGGGAGAGATCTTATGGACTGAATTCTACAGGGATAGTGAGTCTAGGAAGGATAAGAAATTCTCAAATGAAATTCTGAAGATCCAATAAGAAGGAAAAGTGAGAGTTGTCTAAAGAGACTAACATATGTGCCCAGGGAAGTGAACAGCCAAGTTAGGTTTTATATGGACAGAAGACAGAAAGCAGGTAACAGGATGAATATAAGAACATGGCATGGTCCTTTAAAAAAGTGTAAGCAGGTGCTGAAACTGGTAAGGGAATATAAACATCCCTGTTTTCAGTCTTTGTTTTTAAGTTATATTGGAGAAGAAAGGATGAAAAGAGCTGGTACCTATGGAGCACTCTTCTTTTGCAAAACACTTTAAAGTATATTCTCTCATTTGGCCTTTATATTAACTCTCTGAAGCTGATAATACAGGTATTATTGTTCCTATTTTGTAGATAAATATATGTGACTAGCTCTTGTTCAGTTTCTAAGTATCTATGTCAGGAGATGAACCTTACTCCAACCCCACACTCTTTCCACTCTACCACTGCTCAGAGTAGATGGGACAATAATAACAGATGGCAGAGATGGCCATCTCTATTTGATTGGAATGTAAACTCCTTATGAGTAGGGGCTGTTTCATTCATTTTATTTGTATCCTCAGCCTGACAGGCATGTGCTTAATAAATACTTGTTTCTGTTTTCTCTAACAAGAGGAGTGATCTTTGGACTGGAAAGAAAATAAAGAAAATTTTAAAAATAGAGATGAAGGGGTGGCTAGGTGGCACAGTGAATAAGAGTGCCAGCCTGGAGTTGGGAGGACCTGGGATTGGTTCTGGCCTCAGAAAATGAGCACCCACACATAAAAATGACTGGCCATGTAACCTTGAGCAAGTTACTTAACCGCAATTGCTTAAAAAAAAAAAAATAGAGATGAAACCCTTAATGAGTCCAGGTCATCTGGATAACACTTCAGGGTACTGAAAGAACTGGCAGGCATGATAAGTACTGTCAGTGATCAATAAACAACTCTGGAAAATGGGAAATGTACCATAGGGTTGGAGGAGGACAATTCTGATTTTTAAAAGAATACTCTTGAGTCTAAAAACGAGTTTGATTCTAACTCCTGTCAAAATTCTCAAAGTTCTCATGAATAATGTAGTTAGTAAATATCTAGACAAGAAAGCAATGAAGATGCACACCTGTAATCCCAGTTCCTAGGGAGTCAGAAGAACCCTTGCATTTTGAGCAGCAGTAGAGTTAAAGCTGTTTGTACATCTGCACTAAGTCTGGCAACAATACAGTTGAGTCCTTGGGAGAAGTTGGTGGCCACCAGGCTGCTTAAGGAGGGGCAAACTGGCCAAGTTTGGAAATGGAAGAGGTCAAAGTTTCTGTGTCAGTCAGCAGAGGGGTTATACTCATTAGTGACCACTGCACTTCCACCTTGGGCAAGTTGGGGAGATGAAATCTCCAAAAGAAAGCAACCATAACAAGTTAGCATGACTCAAACTAAAACAGGCTATGCCAGACCAACTTTATTTCCTTTTTTTTGGACAGGATTACTAGACACTGATCTAATGATCAAGGAAATATCTGTAGATACAGCTTACCTAGATTTTACTTCTTTGTTGTACACACCCAGGCAGTTTTTATTGAACAAATAGTCTACAAATCAAAATTTTAACATTTCTGTATAAACATTTCAACAAATGGCAGGTTTCTCAAAGACAAATAATAGTTAATATTTCTGGTGGGCACCTAGTGCTCAGGAAAGAAAAAGGAAGTGGGAATCTCTGGGCCTAACTCTTTTGTCCTCTTAAAGAAAGGACATTGGGGCAGCTAGGTGGCGCAGTGAGTAAGAGCACCGGCCTCAGAGTTGGGATGACCCGAGATCGAATCCGGCCTCAGAAAATGAGCACCCCCACACAAATAATGACTAGCCGTGTAACCTTCAGCAAGTTACTTAACCCCGATTGCTTTAAAAAAAAAAAAAAGGACATTTCTTCCAGTTATCACTGGGAAGAAGCTTCTATGTGATATCCAAAAGTGTCTACCTACCTGCTGCCCCACAAAATTCAAAATAAGGACTGAGTGAAGGATCAGTCATTTGCTCTCCACTCTTACTGCCTTACACTGTCATCCCCAGTCTCCTCAAAGCCATTGTTCTCTTTCCATTCTCCCACCTCTTTAACTCTCTGGGCCTCAGTCAAGGTACCTGGCTAGCAGCAGAGATACCTGGGTTGCTTTACCCTACCCATTTCTGAAAAGTACATGCACAGGACCAACATAGGAAAAATATATAGGACTTGGAATCTATTCCCAAAGTTCTCTGCATTGACTACAGTGGTCAGGGGAACTTAGTATTTGATTAACTTCTTTCAGGCCCTAAAAGACCTGGTCCTAGATGTGATTTGAGATTGCTACCCATCCTTCCCCCAGAAAAGCAGAAGTTATGAGGGCCTGAACTAGGGTGCTAGCTGCCTGAGTGAACAGAAGGGAATGGATTTGAAATGTACAGGTAGAACACACAGGACTTGACAAATGATTGAAATTATGGATTTGAAGAGGGAGGGAACGAGTGAGTCAAGATTTGAATTCAGGTGACTGGAAGGATAATAGCATACTAAACAGAAACAGAAGAGGAGGAGTTTTAGGCAGAGAGAAAGGTGAAGAAAAATAGTTTCATTTTAGACACGTGCAGTTTGAAGTACCTATAAGTCATCCAAGTAGCTATACCTACCCAGAATTTGGGGGCAAGACATGGATATAATCCAGCAAAGGATTCTGAGGAACTAAACACCTTAGGAGAAGAATCAGGAGAACTATGACACAACTATGAAAGCTAGAATTAACCCATCAATGAGCATTTATTAAGAACTTACTATGTGCCAGGCATTGTGATAGGGATACAAAAACAAAACTGAGACAGCCCATTCCCTCAAGGCCTTCAATTCTACAGGCTGGATAGAAATTCACAGATTAGTACATTCTGGAGAGATCCAAAATAAATACAAAATGATGAGAGGGACACTAACAAATAGGGGAATCAGAAAAGGCCTCTGGAAGGAGGTAATACTTGAGCTGAGCCTTAAATAGGTAGAGTTTTCCAAGGAAGGGGAAAATTCTAGAGATAGAGTTCATCCTGTACAAAAGTAAAAAGGCAGGAAATGGAATTTTGTGTACTGGGAACACTAAGGAGGCCAGTTTGGCTGGAATATGGTACATGAGGAAGAATAACAGACTTTAGTCAAAGCTTTAAATATAAAACAGTAGTCAGTATTGAAGCTTCTTGAGCAGGGTGACGACATGGTTAGATCTACATCTGAGAAATATCAATTTGACAGCTATGCACCATATGGAGTGGAGAAAGGAGACGCTTAATTCAGGAACACCCATTAGAAGGTTATTTCAAGAGTGTAGGAGAGAGGTGATGTCAGCTGGGCTACAATGGCTATGAGGTGAGTAGAAAGAAGGGGATAGATATTTAGGACAAAGGATTGACAAGACTTGGATTGGTGGGTGAAAGTGAGTAAAGATCCACTGATGTCTCTTAGGTACTGAACCTGGGCTAAGTAAAGAATAATAGTGCAAAAAAAAGAAGAAGAAGAATGCCCTTGGCAGAAACAGGGAAGTTAGGAAGAGGTTTGAGTTTTAGGGGAAAAGATCAATGAGTTTTGTTTCGGACTTACTGAGTTTGAGAGTCCCATGGACTATGCAGGTGGGGATTTCTAACAGGAAGTTAGTGATGACAGACTGGAATACAAGGCAGAGATGCATAAATTTGGGAGTCATCTACACAGAAATAATAGTTAAATCCATGGGAGCTTATGGATTTGCATTATGCATGCTTTATGGATCAAAATATAGCACATAAGGAAGAGATAAATGGAAGGGTCATAAATCATGAAGGAGCTATCAAGGATCAGATCATCTTTCTATTTTTCTCCCCAAGACTTACCGCCAGCACGGCTCCTTCACTCAGCACCAAGTAGCCCAGCTGGTCAGGGATACGCTCCAGCCCCTGGGTCAATGCAGATGTCTAGAAGAAATACAGCAAATTATGAAAAAGGAAAAATCAGAGGAAAGAGAGCTAGATTGAGATCTTTCCTTCTTACTTACAAACCACTATTCCTCCTGCTGCTGTTCACCTATTCTCCTTACAGCTGCCTACCTTGCCAAGACTTAGTAGAACAAATAATCATTGCTGACTTTTATATAGGGCCTTGCAAGCACGTTTGATCCTTACAACAACCCTCCAGGGAGTTATTACTACAGGTCAATTACTATGTCCATTTTAAACATAAAAAACAGGATCAGGAAAACTTAAGGGACCAGCTCACTGTCACAAAGTGTCATAGATAGAATTTGAAGTCTCTCCCAATTTTCACTCCAGCTCTCTTTTCACTATGCTGTGATGCCCAACACTCTTTTCTACGCAGTGCCCAAGTGCCTCGTTGCCTTCCTTTATGTTCTAAATACTCAGATTCTTGTTCTTTCAACTCAACCCCAAATCTTCCCTTCTCCTTGATTCAACCACAACAAAAGTTTGTCATTCACTTATGAGAATTAAGTTTTTTAATTTCCTTGCCTCATGGCTCTCCTCTCCAATGTATCTTTGCATAAAGTTAACAAATTGATGGTCCTCTGGCACAGGTCTGACCTAATACCTCTTCTACTCAGAAGCTCCAACAGTTTCCTTTTGCCTCTAAAATAAAATGCAAACTCCTCCCTTAGTTCTTTAAAGCTCTACAATCTGGGCCCAGCCTACCTTTCTAGGCTTACTACACATTATCCTCCTTTTCAACCAAGCTTCAGGTTACAATCTGGGCAGCCTGAGGGCTTTTGCTTGGAAGATACTCATAGGGTCATCTATGTATAACTGAAAACCTTAAAGGTTACCTAGTCCATTTTATAAATGAAGCCCAGAAAGACTAAGCCAAGGTTTCACGGATAGCCTCTAATGTGGGTAATTGAACCAACCAAGGTCTTGACTCCAAGTGCAGCATCCACTGCACCAGACAACCCCCCCACCCCCAACTCCCTTCTCCTAACAGAACACCAGCTTTGTTCTAAGCTCGATTCCCAGGGCTACCTCCTCCAGGAAGCCTATCCTGTTTGTCCCAGTTGCTAGGTCCTTCCCTTTTAGAAATTACATATATTTTGCTTTTAATTTGCTATGCACGTGTCACTTTGTCCTCTCCAAAATAAAGTCATTCCCCTGAGCGTAGGGCCAGCTTCCTTTTTCTGTCCCCAGCAGCCGGAGAAAAGACAGCACTTCACTGGCTAATGCTCGTTGATAAATTGATTTCTAGGAAAGAGAGAACCTTTCTGGGGGGAGGAGGGGCAGGAACTGTCCATATGAAAAGTAAAGGGATTTCTTTTCCCACTCCCTGGCCCAGTCTCCAAATCAACAAGCATTTACTTATTAGGCGGCGATTATGTGCCGGGCACTAAGGGAACAAAAACGTCTTGAGACCTGTCCTCATCGAGCTGCTCTTCTAAGAAACCCCATCCAGCCTGCACCGCTTACGGGCTCTTTCCCGCCTCGGCCTCCTTCTCCCTTTAAAATCAAAAGCCCACTTCCCATTGCTCCCAAATAAAACACCACCTCCCCAACGCCGCCCTTCCCCCTTCCTGGAGACCCCTCCCCGGTCCCTTTTCCTCCCTCCGAGGCTCCATTAGACTCGACCACCCCCCACCCACGCCCAGGCCCTTCCATCCTCTCCCGACTCCACTTCCCCCAGGCCTGACACCCTGGGGCCACCTCTTTGAAGGGTGGTTGGAGGGGCATGGGGTGCTGCACTGGGGGGAGGGGGGGAAAGGGGAGAAGGAGAGAATAAAGGGAAGGAAAAGACCAATGCGCATGCGCCATCGCTTTCTCACCATCTCAAGCCGTAGGTGCGGAGAAAGCTGGCAAAAAGTGGGGTCGTTTCCGGGTTGTCACCTATATCACGTGCCAGGACGTGGCCTCCCTACTCCCTATCATTCCTTTCCGTAGGGAATTGGGCACGATGCTAACACCATTCATTGATTGGGTAATCAAGACGCCACTCAAAATTCAGCCTATGCGCATTGTTTCTACGCCCCCTTCCCCAAGCTGGATATTGGTCGCGCACACTCGTTCTTTTCCGTTTCTCCCTCTCCCCCCCACCCCCAACTATGTGAATGATTGGTTGGGCTTGGGGAATGGGAAAGGAAGGGGTGGAGGGCGGGCTTTAATAAGGCGCCTGGGATCGAGGTTGAGGGCTGTTTAGGGCTTTGTGATGCTTACTGCTTTTTGTGTTGAAGACATAGTCCTCTTACAGGAATGGATTATATAGTAACTTAATTTACTCTGGGAAGTAGGTGGTTTTAATCCCCAATTTATTTACGAGAAAATTGAAGTAGATGAAGTGACTTCCGGGGTGAGACAGATTGGACTAAAGCCTTCCAGCCGCGGTCCACCGCGCCACCTAGCGGTCCCTGCGGACACGGGCAACCTGCGGTTAAGGCGTGCACGTGGCCCTCGGAATTCTTATTAATGTCTAGGCCACCGGCAGCACAGGGAAAGGCCGCAGTCTCTTTCTAGTTAGTTTGCCAGAGTTAAAACCCCAAAGGCAGTCACTTGGAGACCCCTAGTCAGTCTTCAAGCCAGGGAGAGAGAGGGCCTGATATTCTGCATTCCTTAATTCCAAGACTCGTTTTTAAGTGAGGCAGCTGAAATCATTAGCTGATGCATCTAGGGAGAGACCTGGAAAGGCTGCGAGGCAGTGCCCCCATACAAAATTGAGCACAATACAGGAGAGGATAGAAAGTAGGGGGGAGAAAAGTAAGCTTCAGCAAATGACGGGAAATAGAAAACAAAGGGGCAGGCCCTTGGGTTCTGGAACGGAGTTAGGTGCAGCAGGCTGGTTTTTTTTATAGGGTTCTCGTCACTGTCAAATAGGAACAGGCATTGGGGAAAAGAAGCAGGGAGCTTGTGGAATACGATTGTGCTGTAAGAAATTATGAGCTGGTTGATTTTAGAAAAACGTGAATGGAATGGAAAGATGTGAATGAAATAATTTTAGATTTTAGAAAAACGTGAATGGAATGGAAAGACGTGAATAAAATAATGAAGAGTGAAATGAGCAGAACTAAGAGAACATTTTATACAGTAACAGCAATATTATTTGAAGAATAACTGTGAACTACTAAGCTATACCGAGTATTATAAATATTCGGATCAACTACAAATGACCCATGAAGGAAGATACTATCCATCTCCATAGAAAGAAATGATAAATAGAAGTATACATAGTATGATTTTACATGCATGTATGTATATGTAAAGAGATAAAGTCTTTTTTCTTTGTCAATGGTGACCTTTTAGTGCAAGGTGGAGAGGGTGGGGAGGAGACAATTTGAAACTTCAAATGTATGAAGAAAAATAAATTAAAAAAAATAAAATCTTTTACAACCTTCCAGGATAAAAAAAAAAAAAGGAAGCAGGGAGCTCAGATCTGAGGTGTAAGTGCTGACACTGCTGGGGAACGGAGGGGAAATGGCTAGGGAACTGGTATTCTAGTTGATATTCACACCCCTTACCAGTAAGCAAAAGGAAGGTTCGATAACAATTTCAGATCTCATGACTTGGGTTTTTGAGCTTCCCTAGGGTTTCTTCATTTAGCAGGTTGGGGAAGCTACTGTATTTCTCTAAGACCTACACAGTTCACATAACTCACATTACCAGTGAAGAAAGTGATCTAGGTTTGCTCCTTTACTGTGTCTCTGTCCCTTGCTGATTCTTGGATGAGGTTCCTGCATGTTCAAAGATCTCTCTTTGTTGGTCCTGGAATTCTACTTGATCCAGAAAATTTGCATGGTCCAGGAATTCCCCTACTCATAACACCTCTGCTTGGTCTAGATCAGCAATTCTTAACCTTTTTGCATAGATTTTTTTGTGTCATTTTGTGTCTGAAAATCTGGTGAAGCCTGTGGACTCTACAGAATAATGTTTTTAAATGCACAAAATGTAATACATAGGATTACAAATAAAACAAATTATATTGAAATATAGTTACCAAAAAAATTTTTAAACAAATTTATGGATCCCAAATTAGGAACCCTTGATCTAGATATTCACAGAATTCAATAGAGAATGAGTGACCAAGAGCTGGAGTGTTTGTCAGTATAAATAAAATGTTAAAAGGTCAAGGAGATTGAAGATGAAGATTTTTCAATTAAGAGATCAGGGAGAGAGAAGTTTCAGTTGAGCAAAAGATCAGAAGTCAGATTGCTAGAGGTTGAGAAGTGAATGCCTTCTAAGAGTTTGGCCATAAAATGGAGGAAAGATATAGAAAACTATCTTGAAGGAATGGAAAGGTCAAGTGAAGGGCATTTTTAAAAGTGTAAAGTACTTCCCATTTGATATGTGAACAGTTTGGTGGTGAAAGGGTCAGAAAAAGTCTATTTCTACATGGAAAATGGTGTAATCAACTTCTAAAAAACAGTCTCATATAAAACATTGAGGAGAGACAGATTGTTTTGACAACCAAATAGAACTACCCTCAGATGAATGTACAGAGAAGACATGTTTGAAGATACATCAATTACTAATATAATAATAGCTACATTGTGGTCCATAAACTCATTTGCAGATGACTATTTTTAGAATTTTGAAGTTTATAACTGAGATACTGTAAATCAAATACCTGGGAATAATGAGAATTATATAAGGATTTTGGAGTTCATACTTAGCACAAAGATGGATTTACTGAGTTTGATTTCATAAGATAAAAATGAATCATTGCTTACCAGGAGCTATAGAAGTCAACAGAAGAAATTTGTGACCATTAAAAAGGTTTAAGAAACATAGTTTTGGGGTAATTTAATCATTTTGTTCATAAGGCCAGCATATTATTGATAAAAGGATGGTCATTTGGTCATCTCTCTTAAACCAAAGGCAATCATGGCAGCAGGCTCACAGTTTATACATCCTTGGAAGAATAGTTGTTCCATGAGTGGCTGAGAGTGACTTCATGTCACCCTTAGAGAAACTATCTCTGTACTCAGACTATCTCCAGGCTATCTAGACAAAAAGAATGTTTCCACCCAAGCTTGAGTAGAACACTATGGGCTTCCCTGCCTTAGATTAAATTCCTTGTAAATTTGGATGGGGTCTGACCAAAATGAGAAGAGTTAATTCATTATCAGTAATGTCCTTCAAGAGACTGAACTTAAAACCAGGACTTTGGAAGAACGGGAGAGCTCTGAATCTCCCTAAGATATTTGTTATTAATAATCATTTCTCTCAAATTAAGGAAAAGATAGAAGAACCTGGAGAGTGGGCTCAGCTAAGGGGTCATGAGAAACTGGTGACAGAATATATAAACAGCTATGGGAAAGAAATACTGTTTAAAGGAATAAAAATGCTGGTCGGGAGAGAGGCATTGCTTTGTTGTTTGGCTAGAGTAAGACTGGGTCAGCTGAGAAAGCTTTTCAGTTTTTCTAGTAATAAATAGTAAGAGAGCTGCATTCTGTTGGTGTGTACAATGATCCAGCTTATTGCTCTCTACTGCCACCTACAGACCAAGATAGAGGTAAACCCCTCAGAGGTGTCTGCTTAGTGATCCTCTGTGGTTTAAGAAAGAGAAAAAGAGGGAGGGAAAATTGATTTTGTATGTTTTTTTCTCTGTGTTGTGCTTCGCTGTAAGAAGAAGTTTAGAGCTGATTGGACAAAGCAGAATTCACTGGGCGGGGGGAGGGGGGGGTCTGTCTGCAGAATAGAGGAGTTTGGCAGTTCTCTGGCTCAAGGGAATTGCTTATCATTTAAAGATCATTAACACTCTAAAGCTCCCAGTTAAGAATGACTGTTATTGAAAAGAGCTTGTTACTACTTCACCAACTCAAAGGCAGAGGTAGAGTGGCATGCTTAGCTAGAGAGCACTGAAGACCAGAACAGGAGCAAACACCAAAAAAGCAGCTTCACATAGTATAGATTGTTCTTAAGGGACCAAGGCTATCAAAGCCTATAATCTAGAGTTGTGAGTTGCCCCAGACACATGGATTTCTTCACTCAGGTACCTCCTTGTTGGGTTTCTGTAAGGGTGTGCCCCAAAGTGGGAAGGTTGTGACTGAGGTTTCTGGATAGGTTTTAATGTTTTGGGTATTTCTTCTTTTGTAAACTATTCTGTTTGGAACAGCTCTAATTGTTAAGAAGGTTTTTTTGACATTAAGTCTAAATTTACTTTTTTGGAATAGTCATTCATTGGTTCTAGTTCTGCCCTCTGGGACCAAACAAAATAAGTCTAATATCTTTTCCACGTGACAGTCCTTTGGGTCTTCTGTTTTCCCAGTTAATCAAGGCCAGTTCCTTCAGTTATAGGAATGGGAATTTAAGATCTTCCCTGCCCCTAGGCCCTTTAATAGGCTTAAGTGACTCTGAGAATCTTCCCAGACTTAAAAATATATTCTGCCCCCTAATAGGCTGAATGTGGTCACATGGAGCCTGTGGCAGGGAGGCTTGTTTTTCAGGAATGCCCACACTTTGTTGCTTTTTGATTGGGCAGTGGGTTAAGAGGGTTGTGACTTTCTCTGATCCAGGAGAAGGCTATATATACCCTGATGTGAAGTTTTGTTTTGGGGCTCACTTTGAGAAGAATTATGTGATTTGACCAGATGAGACTCTGGGCAGCCATTGAGCCCCCAGGGCTTTGAAAACCCAGATGTTGGTGCTTCCTTCTCTGGTAACTGACTAGGTATGGATGTAATGGTCGGGCAGCTGAAGTCTATCTTCTGATCTGTCGGCTTGTGACTTCTGCTTGTAACTTGTTTGTATTCTCTGAAGTTTGGGGTGCTGACCTTTTTCCCCTGAACTAGGTAAATGACATGTGTTTGATTAAAGCAAGCTTGTTAACCCATTTTAAGTTGCTTTCCTTTAGAAAAGCAGATCTAAGACCCTGTGTTGGCAGCCACCTTGAGCCAACCAAGCCTTGGAGACATCTTCTTTGACATTTAGGGAGGGAATGAACATAATCTATGGGGTGGGGAGAAAAGTGGTGGCCCCTGATAGATGCTGATCTTATCACAGACCCTCATAAATGTCCCCTGTGAGTCGCCATATTATGCCCCTTCCTTTTATTCTGATATTGAAACAGTACCAGTGGGGCACTCAGGCTGACCAGCCTTCAGTCTGATCACTTCCATCCTTATATTTCCTATCTTCTATTCTGGTCAAACAATTCCTTGATAATATCTATGATTTTTGTTTTTTTTTATTTCCTCATATGTAGTAATCTGCCCACACCCAACATGTACCTTTCTAGTGCCCTCAGTGGAAACAATGACTGAGGAATGCTTATTACATGTTATATTGTCATACAGCAAAACTGGTAAAATGCTGGTGGTGCTGCCTTTTTCATATGGAGTAGTTTAATGCTGAAAGGAAGAGAAAAGCACTGTTGTGTAAAGATCAATTGGTAAAGGATGTAATGAGAGAGATGATTCATTGAGAACCCATACTTAAACTTTAATCTGTATTAGTTCACTATGATTTTATAAGGGGTAATGATTATTTGTAATTATTTTAATATATTTATTTAGTAATACATATCTCTCTAGTCAATCACCTAATAATAGGTATAAGAATAAGAAAAGTAGTAACCCATATTTTGTATAAATTACATAGGAATATAGATTCTAATAGAAGGGCCCTTATAATAGGCCTCAAACTTTAATATACTATCTGTTACTTATTTACGAGCTATGGAAGTTAGTTACACAATCACAAGAATGCTGACAAAGATATCGCCATCCTGTTTTGCTAAAATTCCATGACTAAACTAAGCATGAATGGTGGCATAGTACAAAAAGTCCCCTCCCCCCTAATATGTTCTTGGAGCATATGTATAGCTTGTACCATTTCCTCCTGCCTAACCTAGGGAAAAGTCCATCCATCTTATGACCACCTAGTTAGTAGAGATATTCCTTGCTTCAGCCAATTCGTGACCCTACTGATTATCATTTTTACTTATCTTAGTTTATGCATAATATACCAACCCATAGGATTCTATATTTTATCATGCCTCTTTTGTATTTTGGGGTATCAAACTATAAATATAAGTTCCCAGAAGAAGGGGGCATCTCAGATCATGAGGAAGATCAGAGGCCCACTTCATTAGTGGGGACCATAGACCCTTCAATATAGTGCCATTGGCTCAGAGCTCTGCCTCAGTCTCTTTTATTGTAGGTTGGACAATCTTAATCCCCACAGCAAGATATTGCCTCTGTCACAGATAAATATACTGATGCCTAAAAGGTACAGAAAAAAAACTTTGACTTAATAAAAACTAATAAATATGGGTTTTGGATGGGATTTAAGTAGTTTGCTACAGAAAATGAACTGTGGTATAAATATAAAAATAAATCACATTGTAAAGGTTGTAAGATGATAACTTGATTGTTTGTAAACATTTTGATGTTTTAAAGCGACAGAGAAAGAACATTTATTTATTAAAAACTGGAAAAAACATGAGTACAAAAAAAATTCCATAACACAGAGTGACACAGTGGATTGGATTAAGAACTTAGAACTGCAGGACATAATATTGTCCCTCAGATCATTTGCATGTAACTGCTTTAAGATTCAGGAGGATAAAACTAAAAAATATAAGAAGTCATATAAATATTTGAAGATTAGGGAATAATTAAATTAGGGCTATTGTTTTATAGGGTATTGTTGTTGTTTGTCCTTTGGTCTCAAAGAGGACTGTGAAATCAGGAAGGTGATGCCATGACTTGCAGGTGAACTGGATTTAAGTGAGGGAGGGCTGTGCAAAGTCATCAGCCTCACTTTCTCCTCCAGAGCCATCTGGGTCCAGTGGCAAGATATAAATCAGGATGACTGGAGATGGCCCAGGATGCAGTGGCTTTTTTAAGCTAAGGTCTTTCTGAGTTCTCACTTTTCCCCAACTACATGTAAAGATAGTTTTCAACATTCACTTTTATAAGATTTTGAGTTCCAAGTTTTTTTCTCCCTTCCTTCCTCTCCTCCCGCTCCCCAAGATGACAAGCAATCTGATATAGGCTATACATGTACAATCATATTTTCACATTAGTCATGGTGTGAAAGAAGAATCAGAACAAAAGGGGAAATCCATTAGAAAGAAAAAAAAAGAGAGAGAACAAATAATATACTTCAGTTTACATTCAAACTTGTGAGGGATAACTTGCAGTGAAGTTTCCCCATTCTGAGCATCCTATATACATTCTTATTTTTTCCTTATGCTTTGTAACTAATTTCAGTATCATTTCCCCATATATATGTCATTGTGTATTTCAAGGTAAAATAAGAGTTATTGGGTATTAATACAATTGATTGGATTAACTATTGAGACCAAATTAGAGGTATTTTTAGTTTGGGAAAAGGAATGGTAGTGTGAGAGGTAGCAAAGGGTTAAGTTTCTATAGAACTGCAAGAATGGCTGAAACAAGACTCCTGATAAAAAGTACCAGACAGTAGCCTTGGGAAGAAGCTGGGTTCCCAGTTCCCAGAGAACTCTTAGATAATGCTGAAAAGAAAGTAATGTAGAATAAAAGGAGCCAGGGGGTGGCTAGGTAGCCCATTGAGTAGAGCACTGGCCCTGAAGTCAGGAGGACCTGGGTTTGGATCCAGCCTCAGCACTTCACTCACACACACACACACACACACACACACCCACACACACAAACTAGCTGTGTTACCTTGGGAAAGTCACTTAATCCCAATTGCCCTACCTTCCCCCCTCCAAAAATAAAAAGAATAAAAGGAGCTGGCAGAAGCAGGTGGATTCGACCAATCAGAAAGCAGACAGTGGCCTTGGGACATTCAGGCCCAGATAAGGATACATTTAGGTTGGATTGAAGGGGGTTCAGTATTCTCGGGTTGTTACTGCACTGCTTGCTTAGTGGACCTCATGTATTATGTATGTTAGCTAACAAAATTAGAGCCTCATTAGTAATAATTAGGGTAATGAATGGAGAGGGCTTTGCTCTGATTAGTTGGATTAATAAGAAGATTGTGAGCTTGCCTTACCAACCAATGGTAAGGTGGGACAGTGAAGAAGGTGTGGAATTCCCATGTTAGGGGAATGATTACAGTTTATCATAAAAGTTAATAACTCTTCCTCAAACTAATAGTTATTATAAAATTTAGGAGGCCCTAGTGTCTTTAGACTTCCATGGTCTCTTCCATTATACTGTGAATTCTTCTTCCACAGTATGATAATCAAAGATCAGTGGGATTCTGTCACTCACCATTACATACACCATTATATACAAAATGATTGATGTCATTTGGTGAAGCCTACCTTGCCTCTCTCAAGAACAGAATCTGCTTTTCTTCATATACTTTCCTCTTCAAAGTGAAGGAGAATGTATTTGGTCTTTTAGCACTTCAGTGTCTAGTTGAATCCTTACCTGATGCAAGGAGGGAGCTAGGCAGTTTGGAGTGCAGGTGGTTCAATGAGACTGTGTTTTGGGTTGCAGCAAATAATCTCTTCTCTCCCACTTCCCCTCTTATCCTGCCTTCCTTGTTTCTTTCTCATTTCTCTTTCTGGACCTTTAGGGAGTTGGAGCCTTTTGAGTAGGGTAGTGACATGGCATACCTGTGCTTTAGAATGATAATGAAAAAAGGTTGGGCGGGAATGGGGAGAGAGTTGAGGCAGTAAATGCAGGCATGGGATGATGAGGGCCTGCATTAGGGTGGTAACTATATGAACGAAGGGAAGAGGACATAAAAGAGAGATATGAAAGTAGAAATTATAGAACTTGGCAACAGATCGAATGTGTGGAGTCATAAAATGAAGAATTAAGGATGATACCTAGGTTGTGAGCCTGGGGGACTGAGAGGATGGTGATGATTTCAGGTCAGTCATGAAGCTGGAAAGAGAGGAGGGTTTGGTGGGGGAAAGAGAAAGAATTTAGTTTTAGACTTGAGTTTAAGATGTCTACAGGACATCTAGTTTGAGAAGTCCAATAGCCAATTAGAAATGGGGGACCAAAAGTCAGGGCTGGTTATGTAGATTTAGGAATCATCTTACATAGAGATAAATAATTTACTCTAAGGAAACTGATGAGCTCACCAAATGAGATAGAATAAAGGGTCAAGAGGCACCCTCAGGCAGCAACCATGGGTATCTGGCATGACCTGTATGGTGATCCAGCAAAGGAGACTGAGGAGTGGTCAGACTGCAGGCAGGAGAAGAAACAGGAAAAGAGAAGTGTCATGAAATCCTAGAGTATCTAGTAGAACAGGGTGATCAATGGTGTTAAAATCTAAAGAGAGGTTAAGAAGGACACCTGTCTGTGATGAGCCTCTCTGTACTTTGTTAGGATGATCCTTAGACAACTGATCGTAGTCTGATAGTGGGACAAATTCAAGGCATTCCAAGGTTGGTACAACCTGTCAGAGCCTATGCTCTATCAACACAGTCTTTGAAAGTCCAGCCATGATTGAGGCATGGGAATAGAATTTTTGCTGAGGAACTATTTAGACAGAAAAAAATAATATAGTAAAATGTATTTTAATTAAGAAAAATACTTATTCTGGGTTCCCTTTTAATTCTGGGTATTCATAAAATGTCTGCCATTTAAAAAAATTACTCTATGCATTTGTTATTTTTATGCTGTTAATCTCATTTGGTATACTTTCTTTTGTCTTTCCACATTTACTTGTTATAAAGTCTCATTCATATACAATATTTCAAAAAATAATCACAAAATGTTTTCATTTTGGTTCCCCAAAGAGTTTCATTTCCTGTTAAAAGATTTTTACCTTCTTCTCTGTGTGACCCAAGAGGAAACACATTCCCACTGTAGTTTAGAATACTTTTAAAAAATAGCAGTGTGACCTTGGGCAAGTCACTTAACCCCAACTGCCCTCCATAAAGCAATAATAATAATAATAATAATACTTTTAGTGTAAGAAATTGTAATCAAAAAGACAGTGATAAAACTACAAGTGGCATGCTGCTTAGGGAGAAAAAAACATTTGGAACTCAAAATCTTATAAAAGTGAATGTTGGGGGGTGGCTGGGTGGCACAGTAAGAGCATCAGCCTCGGAGTTGGGATGACCCGGGATCGAATCCGGCCTCAGAAAATGAGCACCCACACATAAATAATGACTAGCCGTGTAACCTTGAGCAAGTTACTTAACCCCAATTGCTTTAAAAAACAAACAAACAAATAAATAAAAATAAAATGAAAGTGAATGTTGAAAACTAAAAATAAATAAATATCTTTTGACCCTGAATCCTCTGATGACCACTCATAAAACACCATAGAGTGATAGAATATTGACCACAGTCTGAGTGGTCATCAGAGGATTCAGGGTCAAAAAATATGTTTTCCCTCCCTTTTTCACCTCCCCCCTCTCCAAGACAGAATGTAATCTGATATAGGCTATACATGTACAATCATATTAAACATATTTCCATATTAGTCATGTTGCAAAAGAAGAAACAGAACAAAAGGGGGAAACCATGAGGAAAAAAAAAAGAGAGAAAATAGTGTGCTTTGATCTGCATTCAGACTCCATAGATCTTTCTCTGGAGGTGGATGGCATTTTCCATCATGAGTCCTTTGGAATTGTCTTAAATGATTGTATTGCTGAGAAAAGTTGAGTCTATCCAAATTGATCACTGCACAATGTTGCTGTTACCAGGTTCAATGCTCTCCTGGTTCTTCTCACTTCAGTGAGCATCAGTTCATGTAAGTCTTTCCAGATTTTTGTCCGAAGATATGTTTGCTTGGTTTTTTTTGTTTTGTTTTGTTTTGTTTTTTTGGAGGGGGGAAGGCAGGGCAATTGGGGTTAAGTGACTTGTCCAAGGTCACATGGCTAGTAAGTGTTGAGTGTCTGAGGCCAGATTTGAACTCAGGCCCTCCTAACTCCAGGGCCAGTGCACTATTCACCCCACCACCCAGCTTCCCCTCCGAAGATATCTTGATATTCCTCAGGAATAACCATTTTCCATTTTCCCTGGGAATTTTTTCTTAGTCACCTGCCATGTCATCTCTGCTTCGTCCTCTGGCAATACTCTGGCAGTCCGATTGGTATCTTCAGCACCCTAGCAGCTGTGGAAGTGCCCCTAAGATTAATATATCACTTTTCTATGAGTTACCTTACCAGGCAGGTGCACTGGACACTGAGTAAGCCCGTTTGCCAGAAATGAGCCAATCAGGACTTGAAGTGAGCCAAAGTTTTACTCACTACCAGATGCCTTTGTTGTTGTTTATTGGCTGTCCTTGCTAAGCTGTGCCAACCCCTGCCCCCAACTGGTCCAAAACAGCCTTGCAGTCAACTGTTTCTGCAAAACTGCTTTTATGTCCCACCTGTTCCTGGGAAAGATTGTCCATTCTTTTTCCCAAGCCCTCCCTGTAACTTCCCTTTGTGATTTTCAAGCATAAATCTCCCCTGCCTCTCTTGGGCTCTGGATTCCCTTGGACTTTGTCCTGGGGTACCTCAGCACTAGTGTATTATTTTACTCCTAGTAAAATTTTTCTTCTTTTAACTTAGCTTGGACTCTTCTGTATTTCGAGGAGTGGGCTTTGCCTGGTTGACACAGCCATGTACTCAGGGGACCCTGGAGGCCAGAGAGAGTTAGAAGAAATCCTCTGACCAGTAGTCACTCCCTCATGTTGCTCAGTGATATGAATGGAGCAACCAATAAGTTGTTGTTGTTGTTGTTGTTTTTCTTTTTTTAATGTTTTTAATCAAATGCTTTATCTTCATTTCCACAAGATTTTGAGTTACAAATTCTCTCCCTGTTCTTCCCCCACCCACCACCCCAAAACAGCGATACTACTGGATATCCCCTCCCCAAATCTGCTCTTTCACATATCTTCTCCTATACCCCCTCTGACTTTCCAGTAGAGCACGTTGGATTGCTATGCCCCAGTGTCTGTATATCTTATTTCCCAGTTACATGTAAAATATATTGATAATAGTATATATTTTAAACATTTGATTTGAAAATTTTGAATTCTAGATTCATTCCCTTCCTCTCTTGTCACCCACCCTTACTGGGAAGATAAGCAATTCAATATAGGTTGTACATGTGTAGCTATGCAAAACATTTCCATAGTAGATATATTGTAAAAGACTGACTATATTTGCCTCCCTCCTATCCCACCTCCCACTTGTTCTATTGATGGGCTGCTTGGGGTGTCTATGTTTGTAACATCAGTTTGTAAAATCAATTTGTAAAACCAGTTTGTAAAATCACATCCCGCCACCACAGCCTCGGAGCATTAACTCTGCACCTTCCCCCTGCCAGCACTCTGCCCAGTAACAATTCATGAATTGTTAATCTCTGCTTGGTACAATAACAAGCTATACCTATGAATCCTTCACTAAACCATCTATAAACTTTTTAGCTTAGGCAAATGTTAGCTCCCCCTAGTATAATGGCCAGCTGCACCTATGAATCCTTTAATGCACTATCTGTAAGTTAACTCCCCAGCCAATTAGGCACATACTGAATCCCCCTTAGCCTTGGTTCCCATCTTGTCAAACATGACACTGGTGGGGGGCAGACTAGGCACTTCTCAGTCAGCCCTGACTGCTAACTGACTTAGTGACGTTTCAAGCCTAAAACCACACTTCCGTGCAGCCCCCTCCTTGGGCTGTTTCCCAGTGAATTATGGGCAGTACACCTGCGCAGTTGATATTGAGTGAATGTTCCTTTAAGCACTGATCACTCCTTAACTCCTCATCTGATTTACTATTGTAACTCTTTATAAACTATACCTATAACTTTTTTAAGGTTCCCTAAGAAATCTTGCCTGCTGTGAAGCATAACAATAAACGTTTACAATCCTGACTTAAAAGATTGCTTGGGTCCTATGAATTCATTCCAGACTGCCCACTCAGGGACTCTGGTCATTGGAGCCCCTGAAACACATATCACCCCCTCCTCACTATTCTCTACTTTGATCCTGTCGCTTTTCAAAAGTGGGTGCTTCCAACTTCCCTCCCCCTCAGCCTGTCCTCCCTTCCATCATCCTCCCTCTTATCCACTTCCCCACTACTCTCCTGTAGGGTGTGATACCCTATATAGTGTGTATGTCATTCCCTCCCTAAGCCAAATTCAATGAGAATAAGGTTGACCCATTCCCTTTTGCCTTCCTGTTCTTCCCCTCCATTGTAACCATTTTCCCTTGCCTCTTCTATATGAGATAGTTTACCCCCATTTTGTCTCTCCCCATCTCCTCTCATTATATTTCTCTCTCACCTCTTGATTTCACCTTTTAAGTATCATCCCTTCCCATTAAATTGGTCCTGTGCCCTCTATCTATGTATACCTGTATACAGATATACACACATTCACATATGTATTCATGTGCCCATATACCCTCCTATATAGACATATATATGTATGTCTGTGTGAGTGTATATATACACATTTCTATTCCCTTCAATTATTCTCATGCTGAGAAAAGTTTCATAAGTTACAATTATCGTTTTTCCGTGTAGGAATGTAAATAGTTCAACTTTGATAAGTTCCTTATGATTTCTTTTCCCTGTTTACCTTCTCATGCTTCTCTTGCTTCTTGTATCTGAATGTCAGATTTTCTATTCAACTCTGATTTTTTCATCAAGAATGCTTGAAAGTCCTCTATTCCACTGAATGACCATATTTTCCCCTGAAACATGATACTCAGTTTTGCTGGGTAGGTAATTCTTGGTTTTAATCCCAACTCCTTTGACTTCTGGAATATCATATTCCAAGCCCTTCAATCCATCAGTGTAGAAGCTGCCAGATCCTGTGTTATCCTGATTGTGATTCCACAATATTCAAATTGTTTCTTCCTGGCTGCTTGTAGTATTTTCTCCTTGATCTGGGGATTCTGGAACCTGGCTATAATATTCCTAGGAATTTTCTTTTTGGGATCTTTTTCAGGAGGTGATTGGTTTATTCCTTCAACCTCTATTTTGCCCTCTGGTTCTAAAACATCAGGGCAATTTTCCTTGAGAATTTCTTGAAGGATGATTTCTAGGTTCTTTTTTTTATCATGGCTTTCAGGTAGTCCAATAAATTTAAAAATATCTCTCCTGGATCTATTTTCCAGGTCAGTGGTTTTTCCAATGAGATATTTCACATTGCCTTCTATTTTTTCATTTATTTGGATCTCTTTAATAGTATCTTGATTTCTCATAAAGTCACTAGCTTCCATTTGCTCCAGTCTAACTCTGAAGGAATGAATCTCCTCAGTGAGCTTTTGAGATTCTTTTTCCATCTGGCAAATTCGATTTTTTTAAGGCAGTCTTCTCCTCATTGCCTTTCTGAGCCTCTTTTGCCATTTGAGTTAGTCTATTTTTTAAGGTGTTATTTTCTTCAGTCAGGCTGTTGACTCTCATAATTTTCTTGCATCATTCTCATTTCTCTTCTTAATTTTTCCTCCACTTCTCTTATTTGGTTTTCAAAATCCTTCTTAAGGTCCTCTATGGCCTGTAACCAGCTCATATTTTTCTTGGAAGCTTTTGGTGTAGGAGTTCTAACTTCACTGTCTTCCTCCTGTTCCATGCTTTGATCCTTTTTGTCCCCAAAATAGGAGTGTAAAGTTAAGTTGCTCTGTTTGCTTTGCTTCTTTTGCCTGCTCATGTTACCACTCACTTGACTTTTGGACTTTTTGCAACAGTAGGACTCTGCCACCAGACAGGAGCTTTGTCCCAAATTGCTGGGGTTTTCTTAGCTGCTGAAGGTATTAGTTGGGTGCCCTCTCTTGAAGTCTCCCCATGCTCTGGCAAGCTGATCACACACCCCAGACTGGTCTCTTGGTCCCCCTACAATCTGCTGGCCTGCCTAGCTGTCCTCAGCAGGAGATTAGCTTTTCTGTGTCATTTTGTGGGTTCTGTAGCTCCAAAGTTTGTTCAGAGTCAGGTTTTACATGAATTGGAGGAGGTGGGAGCTGGAGCTTTGAGGAAGTCCTTTTTCTACTCTGCCATCTTGACTCCACCCCTGTTGTTGTTTTAAAGAATCCCACTCAGGGGTGGAGCCAAGATGGCAGAGTAGAAACAGCTCATCCAAGCCACTCTGCCCCCAGATTCCCCCCAAACTATGTAAAAGGGGACTCTGAACAACTTCTGGAGCCCCAGCACCCACAGAACAACACAGAGAAGCTAACCTCCCGCTGAGGACAGCCCAGCAACCCCGCAGGAAGGACCAGTGCAGCGGTCTGGGAGCCGGCAGCGCGCAGAGCGTGGGAGCCGAGGCCAGCCGAGCTGAGCCCAGGTCCCTGTGAGCCGAGGTTTTAGCCCCAGGGCAGCAGGGCCAGCAGCTGGCTGGAGAGACCCCAGAACACCAGCAGCTGTGGCAACTCCAGAATTATCAACATAGACATGCCTAGGACAAAGTAAGAGGTTAGTGTCCTGTGGACTTTGGGACCAGTATTTGGGGAATGCGTTGGCTCCCTCCCCTGGGGGCTAGAAGCCACTGAGGAGACACGACATTTTGTAGTTTTCAGAGGCAGCTCCAGCTCCTGGCCTGCGAATTGTAGGGAGATCCAGCGATCAGTCTTGGGGGGTAATCGCTCTTGCTTTAACCTCCCTGGAACTGGATTGTGATCTAGGGTGGAAGTCATGGGTGGGTTTACAGCTTGCCAGAAATGGAAGTTGCCCCCCACACATTCGGGACGAAAATTCCTCTATCTGGCCTTAAAGCCATAGTGTGGCAACAAGCCCAAAAGTCAAGTAATTAAGTGGAAACATGCCAAGGCAAAGGAAACAGAAAAATGCAACCCTAGACTCCTATTTTGGGGGCATAGAGCAGGATAAGGACTGTGAGGTCAGAAGTCCTGCTCCAAAAGCCCCAGGGGAACACATGAGCGGGTTGCAGGCCATAGAGGACCTTAAGAAGGACTTTAAAAATCAAATAAGAGAAGTGGAGGAAAAATTGGGAAGAAAAATGAGAAGGATGCAGGAAAAGTATGAAATGAGGGGTCAACAGCCTGACTGAGGAAAACAACACCTTAAAAAATAGACTAACTCAAATGGCAAAGGAGGCCCAAAAGGGCAATGAGGAGAAGAATGCCTTAAAAAGCCGAATTTGCCAGATGGAAAATGAATCTCAAAAGTTCACTGAGGAGATTCATTCCTTCAGAGTTAGACTGGAGCAAATGGAAGCTAATGACTTTATGAGAAATCAAGATGCTGTTAAGCAGATCCAAACAAATGAAAGAATAGAAGGCAATGTGAGATATCTCATGGGAAAAACCACTGACCTGGAAAATAGATCCAGGAGAGATAATTTAAAAATTATTGGACTACCTGAAAGCCATGATCAAAGAAAGAACCTAGAAATCATCCTTCAAGAAATTCTCAAGGAAAATTGCCTGATGTTTTAGACCCAGAGGGCAAAATAGAGGTTGAAAGAATCCACAGATCACCTCCTGAAAAAGATCCCAAAAGAAAACTCCCAGGAATATTATAGCCAGGTTCCAGAATCCCCAGATCAAGGAGAAAATACTACAAGCAGCCAGGAAGAAACAATTTCAATACTGTGGAAACACAATCAGAATAGCCCAGGACCTGGCAGCTTCTACACTGAGGGATAGAAGGGCATGGAATATGATATTCAAGAGGGCAAAAGAACTGGGAATGAACCCAAGGGTCACCTACCCAGCAAAACTGAGTATTTTGTTTCAGGGGAAAATATGGTCATTCAGTGGAATAGAGGACTTTCAAGCATTCTTGAGGAAAAAACCAGAGTTGAATAGAAAATTTGACATCCAGACACAAGAAGGAAGAGATGCCTGAGAAGGTAATCAGGGAAAAGAAATCAAAAGGAACTTATCAAAGTTGAACTATTTACATTCCTATATGGAAAAGCAATAACTGTGACTGATGATATCTTTCTCACTATGAAAATAATGGAAGAAGGGTGTGTGGTCATATGAATACATATGTGAATGTGTGTGTATATGGTTACAGTTATATATGGATAGAGGGCATAGGTTGAATTTGTTGGGAAGGGAGAATACTCAAGGGATGAAATTATGAGGTGAGAGAGGAAAGTGGCAAGAGGAGATGGGGAGACACAGGGTAGGGTAAACTATCCCATGTAGAAGAAGCAAAGGGAAGTGGTTGCAAAGGAGGGGGAGAATAAGGAAGGCTAAAAAGGCAAAACCACATTCACATTGAATTTGGTTCAGGGAGAAAATGACATACATACTAAATGGGATATCTCACCCTGCAGCAGAATAGGGGGAAGGGGGATGAGAGGAGGGATGATGGATGGGAGGGCATCCTTGGGGGGAGGGGAGGTTGGAAGTAACCACTATAGAAGAGGGACAGGATCATGTAGGGAATGGACCAGGTGTGGGGTGGGATGAGTGGGAGGGAATTATAAGCAGCCTTGTACAATATATCTACTATGATAATGTTTTGCATAGCTAGACATGTACAACATATACTGAATTACTTATATACCAAGAAGGAATGGGTGACAAGGGAGGAAGGAAATGGATCTGAAATTCGAGGTCTTAACATTAAATGTTTCAAATATATATAAATACTATTATTAATACTCTTTTGCTTATAATTGGGAGATAAGATGTGCAGGCATTGGGACACAAAGATTCACCTTCCTCTAATGGAAAAGTCAAGGGGGTATGGGAGAAGGTATGGGAGAGAGCAGATTGGAGGAAGCGATATCTTGTGGGACTGCTATTCTGGGAGGTTGGGTAGGGGAATAACGGGGGGGAAATGATTGTAACTCAAAATATGGCAGAAATGAATGATGTAAAACAGAAGTTAATAAAGCATTTGTTTTAAAAAAAAAAAAGAATCCCACTCAGTATTACAATAACATTCCCATCATGTTAGAGTTACTTTCTACCTCATTTCTGCTCTCTGGAGTATATAGGACAAGCTGAAAACAATGGAAAGCAAAAGAAACATTCATCTGCCCAGATATAGGGGCTTCACATTCATGGAGTACTACCTGTTAGATGATTCTTACGGAAACATAAAAACATAGTATGCTATCTGAAGATCCTTGGAAATTTTTTCTTGCCTTCCACACTTACTGAAAGTGAGACTTCTGATTTTTCTCTTCTTTTAGTCACTCTCAACTAATCATTGTGGCTAACCATTGTGGCAAACTGAACTGAGGAGGAAATAAGAGTTTAATTTATTTATAGAAGACTTCGGCTTATCCTTAATTGAAACGATGTTTTCTGCTGTTTCCTTTAATTATCAATTAACATATTTCTGCCATATCCTAATGCAAACCGAAGTCAAGGGAAAAGCTGAAATGCAATTACTTAATTAAATCTAATTATTCTCTCTTTGATTCCCAGATATCTCCTTGTATTTCATTAAGCACATCCCGAGGTAGCTTGCAAAGTTTGTTATTGAAATTGTCTTAAGAGTTTCAAGGGTGGTTCAATATGAATGTATATGTAGAGCCTGTATCAGATTGCATGCCATCTTTGGGAGGGAGGAGGGAAAGGAAGGGAAGAAAATTGAAAACTCAAAAGCTTATGAAAATGAATGTTGAAAACTAAAAATAAACATTTTTTTTAAAAGTTTCATTGTGGTGTTTGTTTTTTCCTATTTCAACCATTGGATTTAATTTGTGCTGTTTATCTTTATTCTGAATTTTTGGATACTTTCCCTTATAATATGTAATTCAGATTTTTTTTTATTTGACACATTCTCTTTGTTGTCTCTGTGCATTCTGTCTCCCAGGTCTGACTTGTGAAGAATGTGTTCTTTTTAAATTAGAACAGAATTGGTGTTCTGCTTTTGTTTTGATTGTTTTTGTCTTTTTGGAGGGGAGCAATTGGAGTTAATTGACTTGCCCAAGGTCACACATCTAGTAAGTGTTAAGTGTCTGAGCTCAGAATTGAACTCAGGTCGTCCCTCCTGACTCCAGGACAGGTGCTCTATTCATTTCACCACCTAGCTGCCCTTTGGTGTTGTTTTGAGACAGCTGGTAGTGTGCTGGAGAGAGCACTGGGCCTGGAATCAGGAAAACCCAGGTTCAAATCTGCTGGTTTGAAGTTCAGCTCAGACACTTACTGAGCAAGTAACTTAATGGGTTTGCCTCAATTTTCTCAACTGTGAAATGAATGTGATATTAGCACATAGCAGTGTGGTCATGAAGATCAAATGAGATAATTGTAAAAAGAGTTGAATATATTGCCTAGCACAAAATAGTCACTATATAAATGCTTATTTCTTTCAAAATATTTTTTACTTCTGATTTTCTTGCAGCTAGGTGGTACAGTAGATAGAATGCTGCAAAGTCAGTGACTCACTAGCTGTTTGCCTCAGCTTCCTCAGCTATTAAATGGGGATAATAATAGCACTTATCGTCCAGGATTGTTAGGATCAAATGAGATAATTGTAAAGCGCTTAGCACAGTGCCGGACACATAGCAAGCAGTATATAAATATTATTCTGCCAAGTATCTTTCATTTCTATACTTTGAAACTGCAAACTCATCACATTCTCTTTCAGAACCTTTTCTCCTTTGGAGAGAATGTTCAGTGTCTATTAAGTTCATTACTGTGCTGTTGGTTTGTTTTTCAATTCCACACTGAGATTTTTCTGACTTGCTCATTCTTTTTTTTTTTTTTTTGCTTTTTGGAGGGCTATTGGGGTTAAGTAACTTGCCCAAGGTCACACAGCTAGGTTTTTGTTTGTGTGTGTTAAGTGTCTGAGGCCGGATCCAAACTCAGGTCCTTCTGACTCCAGGGCCGACGCTCTACTCACTGTGCCACCTAGCCGCCCTGACTTGCTCATTCTTAATGTTTTCTGTTTTGTCATTTTAGTTTCCTGCTATTGTTCTATGGGAATCTCTGTAATTCCTTTTTCTGGGGGTGGCAGAGACTGTGGGATTTTTGGTTCCTTTCATGGGATCCTTGAGCATAATATTTTTTGAGTTTTTTTCCCTCATTTTTCCTTCTATCTTTATGAACAACTCCATTATTTTATCTTCTTGTGAGCTAGGTTTTTACTTAGGAGTTTTCCTTTGAACTTACGTTCTTTCAGCCTTTTTGTTGTATTTCCAATTTATTCTCTGATTTTCCTCCACCCTCTTTGCTCCTTCTTCCTTCCGGTGCTGCATAGATCCTGAAGGCTGATCCTTCAGTTAGTGGTTCTAAACCCTTGGTCTCAGTCCTTGACCAGAAAAAGCTCTGGAAAAATGCTGGTTTTGTCTTTTTTTCTCTTGGACAGAAACTTTTTCCCCTCTGGCCTAAGACTTTGTACTGTCTGGGCCTTCTATTACCCTTTCTCCAGTTCTTTTTCTTTGAGTGGCTGAGCAAAATATCTTTTGCCTTCTATGGGGCAAGGTTTGAACAACTTCTGTGGGAGGACCAGGCAGTAATTCACATAGCCAACACAATTAAAAAAAAAACCAAAAAACTATGAGATTGTGCTGATTGTGTTCAGCATGTGGGGTTGTTTTGGGGATGGGGACCTTCAGTGGGGCCTCAGCCTACTTAGGCTGTCTGATGTTATTCCATTAGGTCTTTGCCCTTTGTGAATTTAGCTGCTGCTTCTTTATTCCATGCATAATTTAGTTGAGATTTTGGAGTGTGACAACTTTGCAGAAAATTACTACCCTGCCATCTTGCCAGTCACACAATCCTTAGTTCATCTATCACAAGAATATCAACACTGATGTGATTTTTTCCAATAGTACGTCACTTCAATAGACAAAGATCTTACATTTAGAGTACTTACAATGAAGTTAATGTCTATAGACTAAAAACTGATTTTGAGTGCTGTTGGCTCCTTTTTCAACCATCATGATGGACTCAGAAGGAAGCCACAGGACTGGAGGTTATTTTGTATTTTTCTTTGTTTCATGACATTCAATGGCAAAATAATTCAATACCTAGAGAGAGGTTAATCTACTAGAAATGAGTCTTTCTATACTTCACTAGGCAGGTTCTCAGCCTATCACCATTACCATACTTAAGGCCTTTCCAGTGTAGTAAAACATGCTAGAGCGAATGTGGCCTAATTATGCTGACTGTAGGGGCAAGGTAAGCCCCTCTGTGAGGAATAAGATTATACAAACCAAGACCCCAACTCAATATGACCTATTACCCTAAGCTGTTTGGGAATGGGGATCCTGAGAACCTGAGGGCTGCTCCTCTCCTGGGACCCTGGCCAGGTCCTTGAGAAGAGATATGATAACTGCCCAACTCCTGGAACTAGCCACTCCAAGGAAACATCACTCTTGTGAGGGCCTTGGAGGGACTGGCCTCGAACAAGATACCGATGCTTTCTAAAAAAAAAAAACACCTGGCAGTATGCCTTCTTTGTTCTCAGCACTACTTAAACTGTAAGATTCAGACCCCAAATTGGAATCTCACCCATGGACCCTGATGGCTGTACTGGCATTCCCCAGCTTGTGTGGTTAGGTGTTGGTGCTTTCTCGAAACAGTGATGCTTGTAAATATATATATATATATATCCATTATTAATCATAATTGCTCTTATTCTGCTATCTTTAAGCCTCTTACCCTGTTATCTCTGGTTTCTTTCTCACTTGCTTATATATGCACATATATACATATATTCTGAATAAATATTCTAAAGAAATTGCCTTAGGTCTTTCTTGGGGTGCCAAGAATTCCGTTTACATGAATCCTGAACTTCCTTAATTGGACACTGACGTGGCCTTTGAGACTCCTCTAGACCATGAGGAGGCATACGATTAGAACTTTGTTGAGAACCAATAAATACCAAAAATACAAAATTACCCACATTTACAAAACAAAAATTTAACCATGTTAAAAACACTCAATTTACAAGTGAATTTTCTCAAAAATTTAAAGTACATATATATAATATACAAATAACTAATTGTACTTAACATATAAAAACATACTAGGTGTGTGTGTGTGTGTGTGTGTGTGTGTGTGTGTGTGTGTGTGTGTGTGTGTGTGTGTGTGTAGGGGAAGCTGGATAGAGTTCTGGGCCTCAAGTCAGGAAGATCCAATCCGGCCTCAGACATTTACTAGCTAAGTGACCTTGGCCAAATCACTTAACTTCAGTACTTCAGTTTGCCTTAATCCACTGAAGAAGGAAATCACAAACCACTCTAGAATCTTTGCCAAGAAAACCTCTTGGACAATAGAATCCATAGGGTCATGAAGAGTCACCCACAACTGAACATTTATGTGTGTATATGCACACACACACATCTTGCTGCACACACACACATCTTGCTACACACACACACACACACACACACACACACACACACGCACGCACATATGTTGCTCTCAAGACTAGAGAAAGAATAGTGCTCTAATTCTTTATGAAGCAAATAAGGTCTTTACTGCTTGGATGTAGAAAGTATGAAGACAATATTAAAACTGAGTATTAATGCAAAAATGTTAAATAGAATCTACAGAACATATATAATATTTTACATTATAAGCATAAGAATTTATACAAGGAATGAAAAGATGGCTTAAGATTTAGAAAGCAATGAGAATAGCAAAGTATGTTAATAATTAATCATTAATAATAATTAACAAATATGTTCAGAAAAGATTTGACAAGTATCATGCCTACTCAGGTTGAAAATTTTAAAATGTATCAGAATAGTAGGATTTTCCTAAAAATTATTTTTAAAATGTATCTATTGGAAACAAAGAGATTGTATTATATTAAATGCAGAAACAGAGTGTCACACTAAAAATAAAAGTAAAGCGAGGATATCTGCTCTGACACTATTTGGTGCTTGGCAAATAATAGGCACTTAATGAATGAAAACTGTCTGAATGGCAAAGTGAAGATCAAAAGAATCCACTGAAGTCTCTCTGAAAGAAACTCCAAGAGGAAAAGTCTGAGGAATGTCAGCCAGAATCCAGAGCTCCAATGTTTTAAAAAAGGTACATAAGCATCCAGAAAGTGGTTCAGGTACCAAGGAGCTACAGTCTGGATCACTTAGTACCTGGGATTTTCTACTAGGAATGAGAGCATATCTCGGAACACAGTGTCTGACATTTGTGTAGGACACTGCAGTTTTCTGGTACTTAGAGATTGTTTCTCTCACTTGATTCTCTCTGTGAGGAAAGCAGGAATTATTGTCCCTGTTTTATATGAGGAGAGTAAAATGGGTCTTAGGGAGTTGAAACACATTTTTAAGAACATTTGTTCTCACTACATCAATTGCTCAGACTAGCCAAAGGGAAGTAGAGAAAAGGGGGGGGAGGGCGGAAACAATGTTGATCTAAGAGTTTCTCCTCAGTTCTAAGGTTCTAGTCAGGTGACAACAGGGGTGGCAGAAATTCTCCCACTTCTTTCAGGGTTCTGGGTGACCAGGGCCCCTGCCCATTGCATGGATGGCAGTCCCTGGGGCTGGGAGGCCTTTCTTGTGCTTGTCTGTAGAAGATTTGTCTCTTGTATTTTGATCCCTATCCATGGTCCACTGCTCCTTATAGCATCCATTTCTGGCCTCCTAGCCTCCCTTAAAACTTTCAAAGGGCATCCTTCATGTCCAGGTACCACCCTATCAGCAGCATATAATATCTTTTCACAGCTTTGCCTCTAGGCCACAGATTATCCTCCTCCTTGTAGATATATCACTAACCCTCACCACAGTGCAAAAGGCTGCTCTCGCCTCCACCATGATCACACCCCTGCCACCTTCATGGTAAGGAGTCACCCATACCTTCAGTTCTGGGCCCAGATGCATGGGCTGTGCCTCATTGAGTCAGTAGGTGAGGCTGGAGAGAAAGAGGAAGGGTTTAAGTGTCTGCTATGGTCTAGGCACGGTGCTCAGGTGCTTTATCTTTATAATCTTGTATTTTGATCCTTATCCATGGTCCACTGCTCCTTATAGCATCCATTTCTGGCCTCCTAGCCTCCCTTAAAACTTTATCTTTACAACAATCCTGGGAGACAAAGGCCATTATAATCCCCTCTTTACAGCTGAGGTAGACAGAACTTAAGTGACTTGCCATAGACAGTAAATGTCTGAACTAGATCTGAATCCCAATCTTCCTGACTCCAGACCCAGTCCTCTACTAAGCCACTCCACTGTCTCTGTAGAGGAAGCAGCTACAGAAACTAGGATAGCTAACTCAGGGAAGAGGCCCAGGCTTCCTACATGTCTGTCTCTGTGGGTTCCCACACCTGTGATTAGGCCTCCAGCAGGACTTCCTGAGCCCAGGAGTCTTCAGGGTTTACCAGGATAGGGTCTGAGGCCCTCTTCTGGTACCAATAGACTACTACTGGCTCATGTCCAGATTCTCAAGGATCAGACCCCAGGCCTTGAACAGGATAAAGGTACCCCCCTGCACCCCCCCCCATTGGAGCTCTGAGTAGCCTAGAAGCAGGACTACTGTAGAACAGAGGTCCCTGGAAATCCCCAAGGGAAGCCCCCTTCCAAAGTCTATCCATTCATATAAACTCATGGCCGGGAGAATTCTAGATTAAGGAAGAAGAGAGAAGAAGGCATTTAGTTACCAGCTATTTATAAAGCTCTGCCACTCACTCTGGTCAACCTTAAACCAGCCCTTTGGGAGGTCCTCTCTTATCCCCATTTAAATTATCTTTTCTGCCAACAAGATGGCATCTTTAACACTCCTACCTCTCTTCCACCTGCCAGGACAAAGGTTGTTAAGCATTTTTGTGTCACTGACCCCTTTGGCAGATTGTAAAGCTTATGGATCCTGACTCAGAATAACATTTTTAAAATTCATTAAGAAAATACATAAGATTATGAAGGTAACCAATTATATTGAAATACAATTATCAAAATATTAATAAAAAATCCACAGACCCCAAGTTAAGGACTCCTGATCTAAGAAGTTCTTATAAGCTCACTGGTTTTAGTACAGTATTTATACCTGTTCATGTAAAGAATCTTTCCTGGGTCCTCTAGTCAGCCCTTCTTAAACTGTGGGTTGAGACCCCATATGGGTCACCCCCATAAACCCACAGTTTAAGAAGAACTGAAGAGGTCACCAATGGAAAAAGTTTAAGAAGTCCTAGGTATTTTGGTCACTTTCCTCTTTCATGGGCCATTCCTCCTCCCCCCTCCCCTCCTCCCCATTTAGAAGGAAAGCACATAGAAAAGGCACTAATGGCTTATTGACCTGCATAAGCTTCTTTACATATTTATCAGCCAGGATGGTACTGGCCTTGTAAACATCTCCACCAGAACATGCTCAGGGTAGATGGTGGCACAGGTACAAGTCTGAAAACATCTTGGTGCTCCCTAGCTTCCTTCAAAGTACCATGGCCTTGCCTGTCACTCATTTCTGTTGTCTCCAACCTTAGGGGCTACCATAGCCAGCAGCCACACCAATCAGACAAAACCTCCAAATGTGGCTTGGCTAAAGGTACAGTTGTAAAGGTGACATCACCTTCACACCTAGATGATATATATGTATATAAAAATGAACTTCAATAGTGATCTAGAAGAATATCAGTCGATATTAGGCCCAACTCTGGTCAGAGGTCTGAAGCATCATGGGCGCTCTCTTCCAGGCCCTTCTCATTCTGTTCTGTCGATTCCTCAGTCGAGGTTTCCTGAAGACAATCTGGGTTGATGAAAAGACAGACAGTGAGCATACAGTAGGTCCCTGTATTTCGGCCCCCAACATTCAGCCTACCCTGGTCGCTCACCCATCTCCTCCTTCCCAAGCACATGCCCTTCACAGAGGAACTGCTGCAGGGACAACTCCTGGTGGTGGAAGTACCAGTCTTCAATGACATCTTCAAAGCTCTCCAACATCAGCTCACACTGACAAGGAGGGAAGAACAGGAAAGGAAAAGAAAGATGGCAGACAGCTTTTCTGCTTCTGGATGAAGAATTCTCAGAAATTCAGATCCATTCCCTTTAAGCTCCTCCCCTGAATATCCTCTTCTAGCAGAGGAGTCCAGGCCTATCTATGCCCCAGTTTCTGGCTGCCCCCATGATCAGCACTTATTGTCTTAGTCCTCGAGTCTATGCCCTGCTCTCTGTCCCATCTCATCTCCTCTTTCAGACATGTGACCCTTTCTTACCTGCTTCTTGAGGAATGCAACCTCCACACTGGGTTCATCCCACAGCTCCAAAGGGATTCCCAAATCCACCTTCACACCCTTCTGTACCAGGCCTTTCAGGGTTGCCATGGTCTCACTCTGCCCCTGGGGGAGGGAGGAAAGAGGACTCTGGCAGAGTCAGCCTCCTTGGTTTCTATTTCTCTCCCCTTACCTGGGGTGGAGTACCCACAGAAGATCAAGGGCTGGAGCAAAATGGGAGAGAGCATGGGACACATGCTACACAGGGGTAGAGGCCTTGGCAAAGGAGGGTGCCTCTGAGCAGTGGGCCCCCCATGGTGCTCTGTGCCATTAACAGGCAAGCAGGGGGAGAAGCTTTATTTTACCTTGGCATATCTGAGGGAGCCCTTATGTTCAGCATGGACGCTATAATCCAGAATCTGTTCACACAGGTTCTCAAGGGCCTCTTCCAACCGAATCTCCCTGTGGGAGAGAGATGGGAGACAATGGGGAAGAAACAGATGACTCAGTGGAAATTATTGGGAGGAATAAAGTTAGGGAATGATTTATAGGGCATTAGAGGGAAGAAATGTCAAGGGAGACTCACGAAGTGCTGTAGGGGACTTGTCTCTTCCTCTTGCCAGTGTCTAGCACCTGCCCTAGTTCTAGCAACTCCCGAGACCGGCTGCTCCGATTCAGCTCCCCCTGAAGCTCCATGCTCAGTATTTTACAGACTATGGGGGAGAAAACAATTGCCAGAATTATGTTAAAATAAGACACATAGCAGAGTACACTTGGGGGCAAGTTCTGGGCAGCCTGGTGTCATAGACAATGTGCTGGTGGGGTCCTATTTCACATACAATTAACTTCTCACTCTCAGTTTCCTCATCTGTAAACTGGGGCCAATACTATCTGCAGTATCCACTTCAAAATTTTAAATGTTTTATAAAATATCAGTTATGATTATTAACATTACCAATTAGTCATGTGACCTTGAGAAAATCATTTTACTTCCCTGGGCCTACGCTTGGAAAGAGGTTCACTAAGGTCTGTTCCAGTTAAAAAAATGTATCAGTTCCTGGGGGTAGTTTGTATAAACTAGAAGGTGGGGAGGTTAGGGAAGAGCAGGGGAGTCAGTTATTAGACAATGATTGAGCATTCCCTCTCTTCATTGTGAAAAAGGCATTCACCCTGTCCTAGACATATTACCATATACTGACACCAGACACCTTTCCTCTTATCCCTTTTTAGCCCACCTCCAAATGACCCACTTACCTACAACTCCATATAAGACATGCTTTAGCAGGAAGTGATTATGCTTCTCCTCAAGTCTGCTCTTCCTTCTGACATAATTATCTCCATCCATGTCACCACCTGGTCCCTTATGTCCATGACCTCAAAGTTCTCTCCTTTCCTCTTATCCTATCCAATCAGTTGCCAGGTCCTTTAACTCCTACCTCTTCAATATCTCTCAAATCCAGCCCATCTATTTGATTCTTTTTTTTTTTAAGCAATTGGGGTTAAGTAACCTTGAGCAAGTTACTTAACCCCAATTGCTTAAAAAAAAAATGGGTGCTCATTTTCTGAGGCCGGATCTGATCTCGGGTCATCCCAACTCCGAGGCCGGCACTCTTACTCACTGTGCCACCTAGCCACCCCTTTAGGGCAATTGGGGTTAAGTAACTTGCTCAAGGTTACACGGCCAGTCATTATTTATGTGTGGGTGCTCATTTTCTGAGGCAGGAACTGATTCCGACTCTTGGGCTGGCGCTGTTACTCACTGCACCAACTAGCCACCCCTCCCTCCATCTATTTGATTCTTACTGATGCCACAAATTCTCATTCTCATCCACTTGGACTATTTCAATACCCTCTTTATTGGTCTTACTGCCTCTTCTCTCTTCCCTCTTCAATCCATCGTGGGTACAACTACAGGACTCTGACCATCACTATTTAGCATTATTAAGAGCCTACCAAGCACTATGTTAGGTGCTAAAAATACAAAGATAAAAAGCAAAATAGTTTTTGTCCTCAAGGAACTTACAAAGGTATGAAGAATAAATACACAGAGAGAGTAAAATATATACCTACGTGGGGGAGAGCACTAACAATTGGGGGGTGAGGGTAGAATGTAAAGAAAATGACTCTGAGCCAGAATTCTTCAAGAGGCAAAGGTGAAGAGGGAATATATTCCAGGTATGGGGGTGGGAGGTGTGGAGTATAATAATCTATACAAAAATGGAAGGTCAACAGCATGTGCTTTCATGCCTTTACTGATTCTGTTGTTTCCTATGCTGGGAATGCATATTATAAAGGGAAGAGATGGGAATAAACATTTATATACTGCCTACTAGGTGCCAGACGATGTACTAAATGCTTTACAAATATTATCTCACTTAATCCTATAATACAGGCAAAAGAAATGTTTGTTTTATTGTCCTGTTTTCACTCTACTTATGTTATATGTGTGGCTGGCTAGTACAGCAGGTTGAACACTAGACATGGAGTCAAGACAGATCCCAAGTTCAAATTCAGTGTCAGACACTTACTGGCTGTGTGACCTCATCCAAGTCACTTAGCCTTTGTCTGTCTCAGTTTCCCAATTTGTAAAATATCACCTCCCAAATCTGTTGTAAGGATAAACTGAGATATTTGTAAAGCACTTTGTAAACAGTAACACTACATAAATGCTACTTATTATTATTAATGTCAACAATACCTTTAGCATCCTACTCTGAAGCTTCATGGTGGTTCTGCACTCTTGAAGACTATGCTGGTAAAATACAGCCTTGTTAACAGATGGTATAAGTTTGTTACCCAAGACCAGCCTAAATGGGAAGAGGCCATAATGTTGACTATTAGGAGATGTATCTTTTTCCCCCATAACTTCTTATGAAGACCATTGATTAAAGGGGTGTGTTGGGGGGGGAAGTGGGCTGCCTTCTACATCAAGTGAAGGGCCACACTTATGAAATCAGATCTAAAACAATGAATTCCATCAGCAACAGTGAGTTCACCAGGGAAAAAGACACTAGTTGTGCAGCCACAGGAAAATGAGTGGAGCATAAAGTTCATAGTGTTCACAACTTCTGCACAGTCCAAAACTCTTTGGGGGCTAGGCATCCCCCAGTTAGGCAATGTAACAACTACCCTTGTTCCTCCTTGCTAGTTTATGGGCATCAAGGAGTGGCTGAATCACCTCCTCTCTCCAAGGAGCCAGATGGCTTCTTCTAATTTGGAAGCTTCCAAGCTAGGGTGGAGACAAGGCAGGGCTGCCATGAGGACTAAAAGATTTCTAAGGTCGTTTCCAGCTCTAATATGCTTCTTCAAACCCCATCTCCAACTTGGTAGGCCTGAATTACAGTTTCTGTCAGTTCTAAAGCATGGGCTCAGAGGCACTAGTTTTACACTTAAAGAAACTGTTATTCTGTCCAGATGGGAAATACTCCCCTTTTCAAGGCAGAACACAACCCCTCTATACCTTAGTAGTTGATCTTTAAGAGTTGCTGGGTTGCAAAAAATCATTACTGGGGGGTGGCTAGGTGGCACAGTGAGTAGAGTGTCGGCCCTGGAGTCAGAAGCACCTAAGTTCGGATCCAGCCTCAGACACTTAACGCACACAAACAAAAACCTAGTCTTGTGAACTTGGGCAAGTTACTTAACCCCAATTGCCCTCCAAAAAGCCAAAAAAAAAAAAAAATCATTACTGGGCCAACCAGGTAATAAACTTCTCCCAATTTAGTTAGGCTGGCCCTTTGATGAAAGGCTAAGAATTCTTAGCTGGACCAGTACTGGTTGCCTTGGGACAATAGGTCCCAGCCTACCCAACAAAGAGTTAATGTAAATAGTAAATAGTAACTGTTTACCTGGAGGGTCTTCCCCTCCCAGTTTGGGAGTGTTTTTTGTTTTTTTTTATTAAGGGAGCCATCCCTAGACTCACTTTTTTTTTTTTTGCTTTTTGGAGGGCAGTTGGGGTTGAGTGACTTGCCCAAGGTCACATGGCTAGTTTTTGTATTAAGTGTCTGAAGCCAGATCTGAACCCAGGTCCTCTTGACTCCAGGGCCAGTGTTCTATTCAGTGTGCCACCTAGCCACCCCTAGACTCACTTCTTAAAGAGTCCAATTCACTGAAAGGGCATTACTTTGATCAAAGTGAGAATCTGAAAAGACCTTAACCTAAAAGGCCCAGTGGCTCTGGAGGACAAAGTGAGCCTGGTGACCTTGTACAGCCCCCCTCACTCAAATCAAAGTCATGTGTTCATTTCTCCTCTTCGAGGTGGAAAGACAAACACAACAAGTGCAAGCCTTTCGGATTTGGTAGGGCTTCCTACATTTTAAACTCCATCTGCATAGCCTTCAAAAGTCCATTACTGCCACAATAATGCCCTAGAATTGGGCTTTGGTGGAGGTGGGAAGCTCACAAGAATGGTGAATTTCCCTGTTCAAGGACCAAAGGACCACTTAAACTACAGAAATAATAGCCAGTGGGCAACTAAGTGGTTGAGTGGATAGTTAGGAAGGCCTGAGTCTAAATCCAGCCTCAGACATTTAATAGCTTGCAAGAGCTGTTTGCCTTCAGTTTTCTCATCTGTAATATGCGTTGGAGAAGGAAATGGCAAACCATTCCATTATCTTTGTCAAGAAAACCCTAAATGGGGTCATGAAGAGTCGAACACAACTGAACAACAACAAGCAACAGTCAGTATTTATTTAGGGTTTTAGTTGACAAAGTCCTTTATGTCTGCTTCTCCTAGTCCCGAAATCTATCATCACCATTTTACCGATAAGGAAAGAAAGGCGCAAGGGGGCGTGGTCAGCAAGTAACAGAGCCTGACTTCACCCCTAAGTCCCAGAGTCCTGGAGAGGCTAAGACAGCAGTGACAGTGATGAGGCTTGGGCTCTGGGAGCCCCCTCCAGCTCTCCTAGAGTCCTTGGGGTACAGGCTCTGGGAACCTCCCTTGGACTCTTGATTAAATCGTCTCGTTTGATGAGGCATTTACTTGAGGCAATAAGCCTCATTGTGCCTAGTTACTAACCACTAACTACTAACTCTAGCCTAGTTACTAGCCTAGCCCTCCAAGGTCCATCTACTTCCCACCCTTACTCACCCATTGACCTCATTAACTCCTCCTGAAGACCCTCCCCAAACTCCTCCTCTAGACCACCCCCAGATTCCTCCCACAACCTTCAGTTGTCCCCAAGTTTGTGAGAGCGCCATAGAATGACCCAGCACAGACTTACTCTGTGCCGAATGCAAGTGAATTTTTAATAAACCTTACTTTTCTTTGGCTGAGAAGACTCGATTCGAATTCATGCGGCAGGACCTGGAGTGCTGGTATTTTGGGGTCTCCAGAGCAGCCCTAGCCCTTAGTGGGTAAGCTCTTCAGCGGGAACACAGCAACACAGTTCTTTAAAGTTTACCAAATGCTTCCCCCACAACAACTAGGTCCCCAGCCGGGATAAGCCCCGTGCCCACGCTACAGACGGCTCCAAACTCAGGTGATGTGATTTGCCTGCAGCCACACAGCGAGCATCAGTGTCCATCTCGCCTTCTCCCTTTACAAACTTCCTCTATCTCAGACCCTCCCCGAGCCCACCCCAGGAGCGCAGCCCGGCGCGGGGGAGGGAGCCCGGGATGCCCAGGCTACCTTCACATTTGCTGGGTAGGTGCTCCTCCTCCTCCTCTTCTTTTTCCTTTTGCTTCCCACAACAGCTCTTCAATACAGGCAAGAGGAAGCAAAGCAACAGCAGCCGCCGCCACCACCACTGTCCCATATTAAGTTACCGAGCCCCGACCTCGGACAGCGACGACAAAAGAGAGATTTTTTTAAAAGCCAGGTGGCAAGTAAACTGGCCCTTTAAACCCAACCTGGCAAGGCGCGAGTACGCGCAATACGAAGCAGAGGGTAAGGGACCGCGCAGAAAACGAAGGCGCTCGGACTCCCCGCTTAGGCTCACCTACTGCGCAGGCGCACGTTCAGGCGCAGGCGCTGTTTACTACCCCCAGGTCCTAGATGTGGCGAAACAAGACGAAAAGAAGTGGGGAAGCGGCTGAGGCAGGGTGCGGAGGATATTCCTTTTGTCCAAGGGAAGAGACCCTATTGTGGAAGCTGCTGGCAGACGAGGATTTTTTCCGGGTTGAGGCGGTGGACTGAAGGGCCTTTCACTTGGTTCTGCCAGGACCTGTGAGGAAGTCTGAGGTTCTGCCGGGACGAGCCGAGGAGGCAGAGGTTTGAGATGGTGGCTCGCGCCGCAGCTGCTGCTGTTGGAAGCCGGTGAAGAGCCTGCGGGAGCCCGACCTCGGGAGGCACGTCTTCAGGGGCTCCTTCAGGGCCGCGGGTATAAAGGGAGAAAAGAGCGCTCGGAGCTTATTGGAGGCTCCCCGCTGGGGATTCTGGTAGCGATCGGGACTTTGTGCGCACTCGCGGGAAGGGGCCTGGGGCAGGTTTTAATTTTCTGGAGGAGGAGTTGAGAGGCAGAGCGGTCCTTTTGGAGAATTGGGGAATTGGAGTTGGAATGCCTTGTGGCCTGTACTCGCTGCAGTCGCTTTGGGAGAAAGTAAGATTTTGGCAACATTGTATCCTGACGCTGTGGATGGAGAGCTGGCAGAAAGCAGGAAGACCCGTGTTCAGATCCTGACTGATGAGTGCCGGCTGTGACCCTGGACTTCCCAGTGCCCTAGGTAAATGTATAAGACTATGGATGCCAGAGACGGAATCTGCATTGGCAGAGGGAGTTTGAGAGTTCCATTACACGATAAATTCACAGGGGAAGTCTCTACTAACCAGAGGTCAGATGTAAGAGACGGAAGTCATTCAGATAGGATTTCTAAATGAGCTTCTTTTCCACTCGTCCCATACACCTTTGTTAGAAGGTGAGGGAGGTGAACTTTCTCACGTCTAATTTGAAATCAGATTTGGTTATGATCATACAGCATTCCAAAAAAGGAAATGCATGTGGAGTGGACCATTCTGTACTGTGGAAAAAGCTCCCTAAGGGATGTGAAACTACGAGCCAGGGCGCAGCTTGCTGTTGTACCTTTTCCCATCTCATTTGCATGGACTTTCAAGATATTTGAAAGACTTTAAAAACTAGGGAACCCTGAATTGTAGAGGTCTTTGTTGCTCATTGAGCAAAAATGATTATTGTTTGGCCTGCAGAGATGAACATTGGGGCGCTTGGGATAGTCACCCAAAGTCTAGCGAAGGGCACTCAGCCCTTTTCTAGGAAGAGTTGTTGAAAGAAAAGGCTAAACCTTAGGCTTTTTTTTTTTAAGCAATTGGGGTTAAGTAACTTGCTCAAGGTGACACGGCTAGTCATTATTGATGCGTGGGGGCTCACTTTGAGGCCGGATTCCATCCCGGGTCATCCCAGCTCCGAGGCCGGCGCTCTCACTGCGCCACCTAGCCGCCCCTAAAACCTTTTAATTTGTTGAAATGATCCTCCTGCCTGTTCTCTAGGCTGGGAGGTAGTTGGTTTCAGAGCAGAGGCCCCAAAAGAGTACATCTGAGAAACTCTCTGAGAGCCTTTTCCAAAAAACAGGCAGATCCTTGTCCTTGTTTAGCTGTGTTGGGCTAAATTAGGTGGTAGAAACACTAGCTGCCCATTGGGGAGCGCTCAGCTGTGCTGAAACATGAATTTTGTGTAGTCTCAGTTCCCACTTTTCCCACTCTGAGGTGTTTCGGTTCAAATCCAGCCTCAGACACTAGCTGTGTCTCTTCTTGTTTGTTTCCTCTGCTGTAAAGTAGGGACAGGAGAATCAAATGAGCTCCTTTTTGTAAATCATAATGCCTGATACATAGCAGGAGCTTAATAAATCCTTCCTTCCCACCTTTCCACCCCCCCCCCCCACTTTTCCTGTGTATGTAGGAAGTATGTTGTAGCTACTTGTTTTTACTATGTCAGCTTAGTAAATGTCTTTGCTTTCACCTAATTGTAAGCCCATTGTTGAGAGCTTCTGGGTTAGGGTTTAGGCTTGTGAGCTTGGAATGCCAGCCTACAGAGTACCCTTTGGACCTAAGATAGCAAATTATCCCTCCAAGAAACCCAGCCTTCAGGTGCAAGTTGGGGATAGGGTAGTTCCTGAAGGAGGGACTATTTAGTGAGGCTTTGTGCATTCTGGAACTATCTTTCTTGGATGCCCTAATATTTTAGGAGAAAAATTAGCATATTCTTTTTTTTTAGATTCTAATTGGACAATCATTTTTCAGTTGTTTCCTTTCAAAGAAATTGATCCAATTTGTAGATGAGAATTTAGGTACACTGAAGTTTAATGCTATTGTCCTACTCTATCCATTAAAAAAGTGAAAACGGGGGCGGCAGATGTATCTGACCTGAATTTGGAATTTTTAGGAGTTGGGGACTCTTAAAAGTTGCTAACAACTGGGGGGCCCAGCTTGGGAGTGGGAGTTCAGAAAACAGGGTGTCATAAAGAATTGGAGGGGTGGCTAGGTGGCGCAGTGAGTAGAGCGTCGGCCCTGGAGTCAGAAGGACCTGAGTTTGGATCTGACCTCAGACACTTAACACACACAGAAACAAAAACCTAGCCGTGTGACCTTGGGCAAGTTACTTAACCCCAATAGCCCTCCAAAAAAAAAAAAGAATTGGAGATGTGCTAGGGAAAATCAGTTTCTCTCTCTAGGAAAACAAAACCTCATGTTAATTTGGTTCAGTTCTATAAGCATTTGTTAAGCACCTACTGTATGCCAGTTAAGGGCAGCTAGGTTAGCACAGTGGATAGAGTGCCAGCCCTGCAGTCAGGAGGACCCGAGTTCAAATCCAATCTCAGACACTTAGTAACTAGGTGAGTTAACTGGGCAAGTCATTTCACCCTGATTGCTCCCCCCCAACCTCCAAAATAAAAGAAAACCCCAAATGGGGTCATGAAGAATTGAACATGGTTAAATAGACTAAACAACAGCAACAAAACTATGCCAGGCACTGTGGTAGGTGCCTGGAATATAAATATAAAATATGAAAAGTAGTGTTTGGGATGATATCAAGGTTATTAGGTGTGGAGGAAGAAGCTCAGGATGGAGAGCCTCATTTTTTTAAGTGAAGGATGATTTGAGGCCCTCTGATTGGAGGGAAGAGTGTTTTGGTAGATGTGTTGAGAAAAGGTTTGAAACAGAAACTGAGGAGTTCAGTAGAAAGTCAGTCTGGGATGACTGAAAAGATTAGTGTGGTACATGTAGCAGCAAGCACCCCAGCATCCCCAGGGTGGCTGCCAACACAGGTTCCCAGATCTGCTTTTGTAAAGGAAAGCAACTCAAAATGGGTTAACAGGCTCACTTTAATCAAACAAACATATATTACCTAGTTCAGGGGGAAAAGGTCAGCACCCCAAACTTCAGAGTACACAGACAGATCAAGCAGACAGGCTTCCAAACTGTCCAACCATTATCAATACCAAATCACAGTTACCAGAGAGGGAAGCATCAACATCTGGGTTTTCAAAGCCAGGGGGCTCTCAATGGCTTCCCAGAGTCTCATCTGGTCAAATCACACAACACTTCTCAAAGTGAGCCCCAAAGCAAAGCCTCAAATCAGGGATTATATAGTCTTCTCCGGGCTCAGAAAATGTAACCACCCTCTTGACCCACTGCCCAATCACACAGCATCAAGGTGTGGTCATTCCTGAAAACCAGGCCTCCTACAATAGGCTCCATGTGACCACATTCAGCCTATTAGGAGGCAGAGTACATTTTCAAATCAAGGAAGGTTTTCAGAGTCTCTTAAAGCCAATCAAAGTCTCTTAAACCAATCAAAGGGCCTAGGGGCCGGGAAGATCTTCAAATCTGCATTTCCATTATAGTACAGTAAAGGCCCAGTTAAAATTACTCAACATAAGTATATGGAGGACCTAGTCCAAACATGATTAGGAGCTAGGATAGATTCATTGTAATGTAAGTTCCTTGAAAGATTACAGTGGAAATAGTTGAGCAACACTAGAACAGTGGGGGGGCAGGTAATTCAAAGGTTGATAACTCTGTGGTTAAATTTTTTGGGCTTCTTTTTTTTTTCTCTTTTGCAGAGGGGAAGGTAGGGCAATTGGGGTTAAGTGACTTGCCCAAGGTCACATGGCTAGTTTTGTATTAAGTGTCTGAGGCTAGATTTGAACTCAGGTCCTCCTGACTTGGGTTTTAAAAGGGAAGACAATGAGGATGAGCAGGCAAGGATGAAATGACTAGAGGTTGAGGTGAGAGAAATTTCAGTTATGGATTGTAGAGTCAATCAGTACATATTTCTTGGTGTGTAGAAGGCCACATCTGACCTAGGCTGGTACCACAGATTCTCTCAGGTTATTTATTTTCTATAAGAACAAGTCCCATTGCCTTAACAAAGGAATGAAGGGAAACCACTTTAAAGGTTCAGGCTTTCTCCATCCTGATGAGAAGCTAAATGGATTAGCTAGTAAATTTATGTATTTGTCTTAACCCAGGGGTGGGGAACCTGCAACCTGAAAGTCACATGTGGCCTTCTAAGATCCTCAAGTGAGGCCTTTTAACTGAATCCAAACTTCGAAGAACAAATACCCTTAATAAAAGAATTTGTTCTGTAAAACTTGGATTCAATCAAAAGGTCATACCCAAGGACCTAGAGGTCCACATGTGGCCTCAAGGCCACAGGTTCCCCACCTGTCTTAACCTCTTCTTGATCCACTGCAGTTACTGAGTTCCTTGAAGGTGGGAAGCAGTCATCATCTTTGTATCTGGCATTTAGCATGGCTTTGCACATAGTACATATGTAGTAAGCATTGAAGATTGGAGTTGCCTTTATATTTCCCTAACTTTAGCCCTAGATAGAGCTTTTGGAGAATATTCTATCCTACTACCCTCTCTCCTCTTGAATTCTTGGCGTCTCTTCCCACCATTCTAAGGTTATCTCTGTCTCTGCCCCTCCCTCCAACATTCATTTAAATTCATCTCTTTTGTAGAGCACTGCCTCTAGAGAGGGGATTGGGAGTGGGGCCATACCCACTATGGCAGAAGAAAAGAAGCTAAAGTTAAGCAACACTGTGTTGCCCTCAGAGTCAATGAAAGTTGTGGCAGAATCCATGGGCATTGCTCAGATGCCTGAAGAGACCTGCCAGTTGCTGACAGATGAAGTTAGCTATCGTATTAAGGAGATTGCACAGGTGAGCCTTGGCTTCTCAGAAGCTAGTGTGTTTTTGTTTGTTTTTTCCTTCCTAACACACGGAGCTCTCAAATCTTTATTTATTAAATTCTTCAGCTTAAATCTTCTACTCCTGAATATTGCACTGAATTGGCTGTCTTCTCTTCTGTGACCTGGTTTTTTAACCTCTTCCCTGTAGGATGCACTGAAATTTATGCATATGGGGAAGCGGCAGAAGCTCACAACAAGTGATATAGACTATGCCCTGAAGTTGAAGAACGTTGAGGTACACAGCTCAGGGAGCTGGGCTTGGGGTGGAAGTGGTGGTAGAGAAACCAGCTGGCATGGGAAGAGAAGTGACTTGGGCAAAGAAAGCTCCACACTTTAGTTTTACTCTCTCTCTTTATTTGTCTCATCCTAAGATTTTTTAAATTTTTTTCTATCTACTCTACCTCAGCCTCTGTATGGGTTCCATGCCCAGGAATTCATCCCATTCCGGTTTGCCTCTGGTGGAGGCCGGGAACTTTACTTTTATGAAGAGAAAGAGGTTGACTTGAGTGACATCATCAACACTCCCCTACCCCGTGTCCCCCTTGATGTCTGCCTCAAAGGTATGAAAGGGACAGAAGATGTTTAGAAGCATTATTAGGAGACTTATAAAAGAGAAGGAATTTGGGAGGGGTGGGGAAACCTGATCAAGCTGAAGATTAGGAGACCCTGGGGAGAACTGGAGGTTGTGACAGTAGACACTACTTTCAAGTCATACTCCCAATATTTTCTTGTGCTATGGTAGTGGCCCTGGGTTCTCAAAGACCACTTGTATGGAGATTGACAAGCTGGATGGGCATGAATGCCTTATAAAGACCAATTTAGCCAGGGTTGGAAAGGGAAAGGCTTCTCATGAGGTTGGATACAGGATACTTAAATTAATTTCAGCCCCAGCAAAGACCATATTACAAAGTACTGTGGGGCTGTATTAATAGAACAAGTGCCTACACTTTTAAAAATTATTGCATGTCCTTAAATCTTACTTAAGTGATTGCTAATTAAATGATTGACTATTTGACTTTCATTTCCCTTCCAGCTCATTGGCTGAGTATTGAGGGTTTTCAGCCAGCTATCCCAGAGAACCCACCCCCAGGTAAGCCTTCTTCCATTCATTCCCCACTCCTCATTAATTCTTTAATTCCTAGAACCTGTGTCAAGTTACACTATCTTCTTTTTTCCCCATCTTTCTCTGTTTATTTCTGGTATTCTCTGACTTAATTTCACTTCTTTTTGTTGCTCATTCCTATTGTGTTCCTAGCCCCAAAAGAGCAGCAAAAGGCTGAAGCAACAGAGCCCTTGAAGTCTGCAAAGCCAGGACAGGAAGAGGATGGACCACTGAAAGGCAAAGGTCAAGGAGCTGTATCAGCAGATGGTAAAGGTCAGTAAGGCAGGAAGAGGGTCCTTTTTGTTGGTTGGGAGGATAGGGTTGGTAAAAGGTTATGGATGAGTATGGAAGCTGAGTAGTGGTGGGGAAAAGGATCAAGGTTCATAGACCTTTCAGTAGGCTTGAGGGAAGAAAGATGGGGTAGTGCTAACTGGGCTTCACAAAGGAATAAGACTCATCCAATTGCCACCTTCCCACTTCCTACCAGGGAAAGAAAAGAAAGCTCCACCCCTGCTGGAGGGGGCCCCGCTGAGACTGAAGCCCAGGAGCATCCACGAGTTGTCTGTGGAGCAGCAGCTATACTACAAAGAGATAACTGAGGCCTGTGTGGGGTCATGTGAGGCCAAGAGAGCGGTGAGCCATCCCTTAAGAGGTCTTTACCCTTCTCCAGCTTCTCCATCTTAGCCTGTCTCATCTGCTCTGTGTCTTCCGACTCTTCCATTTCTTTCTTCCCCATTTTTCCCCATTACAGGAAGCTCTCCAGAGTATTGCTACAGACCCTGGGCTTTATCAGATGCTGCCAAGGTTTAGCACTTTCATCTCTGAGGGGGTAAGAGGGGTGTCATGAGAAGAGGGTTGAGGGTTACAAGTAGAGGTTAGGAGAAAGAGGTCTAAAGTCTCTCTTAATGTCCCATAAACTTCTGCCATTTTTCCTCTCCTGTCTCCTCCCCTAGGTACGTGTGAATGTTGTTCAGAATAATTTGGCCCTACTTATCTATCTGATGCGAATGGTGAAGGCTCTGATGGATAATCCAACGCTATACCTGGAGAAATATGTGAGTAGGTTCTTAATCTCAACATTGCTTTTTCTCCCCCCCTCTTGCTTCTCAATAATCCTTGCCCTTGCCACTGAGAGCTCAGTGATTCCAATAGAGGTTGGTTCTTCCACCCAGGTACATGAGTTGATTCCTGCTGTGATGACTTGTATTGTGAGCCGACAGCTGTGTCTTCGACCAGATGTAGATAATCACTGGGCACTCAGGGATTTTGCAGCTCGCCTAGTAGCTCAGATCTGCAAACACTTCAGTACAACTACCAATAATATCCAGTCCCGGATCACAAAGACCTTCACCAAGGTTTGTGTATTTGTGGGAGAGCATTTCAGTTCACCTCTACAGCTAAAACATCTCCTTAGCACTTAAGATTTTCTTTAGAATCAGTGGTGAGGGATGGTAGGGACCAGATTTGGGGTTAGGACAAGTTTTATTTAACAGCCTTAACTAGGATCCTATTTTCGTCTTCCCTTTGCAGAGCTGGGTAGATGAGAAGACGCCCTGGACTACCCGCTATGGCTCTATTGCTGGCCTGGCAGAACTTGGACATGATGTAAGCTACTCAGGGGGGAAATGGAAAAGGTACCTGAGGAAGGGGAAAATTGGGGGGGGGGGGGGCTGAAAGGTTGGTTCTTAAGATATGGGAGCAGCTTAACAGTGATCTGGCGCTGTTTCTTATTTCTCTAGGTCATTAAAACACTGATTCTACCAAGGCTTCAGCAGGAAGGTGAGCGGATCCGAAGTGTCCTAGATGGCCCTGTGCTGAGCAACATTGACCGGATTGGAGCTGACCATGTGCAGAGCCTCCTTCTGGTGAGTGGATGAGTCTTTCCTCACCAAGTCTTTGAAAAACAGACACACACACACACACACTCTCTCTCTCTCTCCCCTTTCTTATGGTTCACATTGTAAAGCACTTTTGACCCTATCTGTAAAATATTTAATTAGAGCTGAATCTGAGACACCCTGATTCAGCTATTTTTCTTAGAACAAACTGCCTTTTATCCCCCAAACTGGGGGGAGTCAAAATGATTTGGTCTGCTGTTTGAAAGGACAAAATTTCCTCCTCAGGCATAGGTACTGTACATGGCCTGACCTGTACTAAAAGTAAAAAGTTTTTCCAATTGTTATAACATCTGCAAAACTTAGATTCCATTGGTATTAATTAACATTAGCAAAACCAGGACCACTTCCATGCAAGTATAAAGACCAATTCAAGTAGGTCTACATTTGGTAAACCAGGAATAGCCTCTCCAACAACTGACTTTTAAAATACGAACTTTTGGAACATGACCCATTTGTAAATTGGGGCTTGTCCATAGGAATTTTCACAGGCAAGAAATTGGTAAAATGACCAACTAGAGCAGAGATTCTTCACCTTTTTTGTGTCATGGACCCTTGGCAGTCTGGTGAAGCCTGTGGACTCCTCAAAACAGTATTTTAAAATGTATAAAAATGCGTAAGATTATAAAGGATGCCAATGATATTGAAACTTAATTATCACAATATTTTCAAAAGCAGGTTCACAGACCAGTTAAGAATTGCTGAGCTAGAGGAGCCTATGAATCACAAACTGAGAACTCCTATTCTCCTGTAGCATGATTAGCCTTTCATACTTTTATACAGTTATAGGTTTCCCACCTTGTCCTTGCTTTTCAAAAAGCTATATGTGATCATTACCTCCACAGAAACATTGTGCCCCAGTGCTGGCAAAACTACGGCCACCACCAGATAATCAGGATGCTTTTCGGACAGACTTTGGTTCCCTGGGACCTCTTCTGTGCTCTCATGTGGTCAAAGCCCGGGCCCAGGCTGCCTTGCAAGCCCAGCAGGTTAACAGGACCACACTGACCATCACACAGGTCAGTAAGAACAAGACATAGTTGAAAGATTCTTGAGAAGGGCCTGTCCCTCTCACCACCTTTCCTCTCTTGGCACTTTAGGTAACAGGTGCTGCTTTTTCCTTCCCTGTAGCCCCGGCCTACACTAACGCTCTCCCAGGCCCCCCAGTCAGGCCCTCGAACCACTGGGCTGCTGAAGGTTCCTGGCTCCATTGCATTACCTGTACAGACACTGGTGTCTGCAAGGGCCGCAGCACCCCCCCAACCTTCCCCACCTCCGACCAAGTTCATAGTCATGTCGTCTTCCTCTGGTGCCTCATCTTCACAGCAGGTATTTGGGGCCCCTAGCAAGGTAATTGGCAGACTAGACTGAAAGAAAGACTGTTTCCTACACTGTTCTTCAAGGTTCCTACTTTATGCAGATTGGTGTGCTCCCATATGAGATCTGTTCCACCTGGAAGCCTTTCAGACTTTTGAAATAGCTTTCAACTGGGGTTATTGTGGCAGTGTATTGGATGCTATATAATTGGATACATGTGGTTTTCCTATTCTCTCATTGGTGGTTTTCATAGGAAGAAGGTGAAAGGAAGAAGGCTTTGGTGGATTGGTCAGGCTGGTTTGGTAGCACAGATTTTCTCAAGTTACTAAGTAGGGAGGGTAGAATGGGAAAATGGGTGTTATCAGGTCTCAGGAGATGCAGTATTAACTTAGTTCCATCTCTTCTTCTCTAGGTCCTGTCTCTGAGCACAGCAGCCCCTGGCTCTGGCTCTACCACTACCTCTCCTGTCACCACCACAGTCCCCAGTGTGCAGCCTATTGTGAAGTTAGTCTCCACTGCTACAGCAGCCCCTCCTAGCCAAGCTCCCTCAGGGGCAGGCAGTGTCCAGAAATACATTGTTGTATCTCTTCCGCCATCTGGGGAAGGCAAGGGAGGGCCAACTTCCCATGCTTCTCCAGCTCCTCCTCCATCATCTTCTCCTTCTCCTCTTGGGAGTGGCTCCCTTTCTGGAGGAAAACAGGATGTTGGAGATAGCCCCCCTCCAGCTCCTGGTACCCCTAAGGCCAATGGTTCACATCCTTCTAGTTCCAGCTCTCCTCAGCCTACCCCCTGAAGGCTTCATACAAAGGCTGCTACAAAATGGTATTCTTACATTCAAATACAAATTCTCATTAATGTTATTACATTTTGGTTTGGGGGTAAGGCGTAGTCACCATTAGCTGTGTTCAGATATGTCCCACTGTACAGACCCCCTCCCCAAAATAAAATAGTTCAGTTTGTAACCACAGATCTACCTGAGTTCTTTTTAAGTCGAGAAAGAGCCAGAGTCTCCTTTCCTTGCCAGGACCTTTGTGTCCAGATCTGTCTCTGCTGGAAGTTTCCCGTCCTTCAGCTGGTGACAGTGGTGATAGGAATACTCCATTACTCTTCCATTGCACTCCCACTTGGGGTCTCAGATCCGGATGACATAAGTATCACTGTGGCTTAGATGTCTCACCCACGTATGTGGGGAAGCGTTGCCAGGCGTTCCAGGAGCTGTGAGCCGAAGAAACCGAACCTGGAGCCCTGAGCAAGTGTACCGAGGCAGCTCGAATGAGAGGCTTGCAGGACCTAAGCCCAGAGGAAGGGCTGGGCTTGGGGGGTCAGGAAGTCCAGGGACATCCATCTGGGAAGAAGAAAGCATGGGTAGGTGAGGCTTATGGGAGGGAACAGGTTACACACTGAAGGGATCAAAGGAACCAGGAAGTGGTTTAGGGAAGGCAGGAGTATAGTGTTTGGTGGTCATTACCTGGAAGAGGCCACAGAGTTGGGAACCACCCTGTACCCGAGGAAGGTCCCATTGAAGCACTCCCTCCCCCAACTCTGCTTTCTGCTCTGGGCTGCTCAAGTCCTGAGACAAACTAGGAATTAAAGAGATATAAAAAGGTAGATAAGACCTTGCTGCCAATAAGGGCAGGCTCCATTACTGAATAACCCATTTCCACTAACCAATTTCGTCCTGAAGCCCATAGTAGATAGGGTATCAGTCTTTTCTATTCCCAACCACTGACCTGGCCACTCCTCGAGGAAGAGGGAGATGGAGCTTGACATGGAGAGCTTGGCTGGAATAGTCATAATTGAACAAAGCCTGGTTAGTTCCATTCCTCATTCCCCCACTCCTCCTTGCTTATACCCCACTGGATTGGATTGGTCCAGGTTGCCTCCACCCTATGGATTGAAACTGAATTTAACTGAAAGAAGGCAACTGGAAGGATATGAGGGGAAAGGCCAATTTTGAGATTGCAGCCTGTTAACTACCTCAAAGCTACTATTATTTTGCTATCTATAGTTCTTACCTTTTTGGGGGTAGGTCACACCGGAGCTTCAGATAAACCTGTAGCCTTGGATAAGGAATAAAGACAGAAGTGTCATCCTTTCCCCTTATCTCTTTGTATTCAGGGTGAGCTTTGGATCTTGAATGGGGAGAAAGCTATGTAGTTCTGAAACAGCATCAGTATCTTACCTGCCTGAACCATGGTCCCACTGCACAGAGGGAAAGAGCCGGAAGGGGAGTGGGGAAGGAAGATCATCGGAGAGTTGATACTGCATTATGGTCAGCTGTAAACACGGAAACAATGTCAGCCTGGGCTCTTCTCATCTCCCCTCAAACCTCCCCACACTGCTTTATTGTGGAGCACTGGTCCATCTCAGTCTGACCTCGCCTTGAGACGGCTGCAGCCTAAGGATGCGATGGGATTCAAACTCATCCAGTCGAACAGACCCATGAAATGAAACTTCATCCACCCGTACCCCTGGCCCGTACCCTGAAAGAAGAGAGAACCCCCCCAGCTTTGATAATAAACACCATGTCTGACCAATACCTTACACTGAAAGAAGAGTCCTCTACTATGCCTGTGCCTTCCATGCTTGGGGGGTGGGGTGGGGGTGGGAAAGGGTGGTATATCTTCTACTGAGTCAAAACCCCTGCTCTGTCCAAATGCTAATCAAGAAAGTCCCACGCCTCCCTATTTTATCTGTATCACTGGCCCATGTGTATACAGTACAGGGAAGATCCTTAGTACCTCACCTCTCAGTTCTGATTTGCCCACACAGAATTCCTCGGTCAAGCCAATTCTCATTTCTGTCCAAGAAAGGCATATTAGTAATGCCTACATCATCATGATTATTCTCCCCAAGTCTCAGGTATCTGGTTCCTCCAACATGCTCTACTCCTCCATACTCACCAGAGCAGCTGGGAAGAAAACTCTTGAGTCGGATTTCACCTTGGACATCCACCTTCAGCAGGGAGCCCTAAAAGTTTAAGGGTAGGGGAGATATAAAAATATCTATAATTGTCCTCATGTCCTTCACTACAGAGCTATTTTCTCCCCCAGATCCTAAACAGGAATTTTGTACTGCTAATGGAACAATGGAAATGCAGAACACATCAAAATGTAGGGGGAGATTATTCCCCTCTCCATCAATACCACTGGGTAGCTTTAACTACCAGCCAATCAGTTATGGTATGGCACAGGGGCAGCTAGATGGCATAGTGAATAGAGCATGGGTCCTGAAGTCAGGAGGTCCTGAGTTCAAATCTGGCCTCAGACACCCAACACAAAAACTAGCCATGTGACCTTGGGCAAGTCACTTAACCCCAATTGCCTTCCAAAAAAAGCAAAAAAAATAAATAAATGGCAGGGCTTCTTTCCCATCTGTTGATTCAATATCACAAGAAGGTCCTTCTGAGGAGATAAAAGTGCAGTGGTGCTCTGGAAATTTTGAAGTAACAATATTTATCAAACAGGACACTCACAGTTACAACTGAGCTGCTGGCTGGGCAAACAGGCGTGGGTGGCCATAGAAATTGATCATAAACACTACAAAGAACAAAGATCAAGGTTCTTCCAGAATTTAGGGAGGCAAAAGAAATTTTGCAGTGACTTGGGCATAACATACCCTATATTTGCCTTTCTGCTACAACAGGTAAGTGCAAGTGCAGATTTGTCCTCCAAGAAGAGGGTAAAAGCTGAGGGAAAGCCTATCTAATTCCTAGATTTTTGTTTTGTTTTGTTTTGCTTTGCTTTTTGGAGGGGGAAGGCAGGGCAGTTTGCCCAAGGTCACACAGCTAGTAAGTGTTAAATGTCTGAGGTCAGAATTGAACTCAGGTCCTCCTGACTCCAGGGCTGGTGCTCTATTCACTGTGCCACCTAGCCACATATAAGGAATATGAAAAGCTTCTTGAAAAAATGGAAGGGCTTCAGGGTTCAGTTGGGAATCCTGATCTGTATCCTGTGGTTGAAATGTATCAGGTGATAGTGTGGAGTAATAGGGCTAGTGAACATGGAGTTAACAGGTATAGTCAGTCCCTGCCTCCACAGCATGTCTTGATGCTTTTCTCTTTCTCTATTCACATCAGACCATCACCTCTCACCTAGACTACTGATCTAGTCTTAACATTCTCTCTGCTTTAAATCTCTCCCCTCCAATACACAGCTGACAAAGTGAAATTGCTAAACTACAATTCTGACCAAGTCTCTCCTAGTCCACAGTCTACAGTGATTCCCTATTGCCCCTGCAATTACCCACAAGTGTTCTGTTTCGCCTTTAAGGCCTGTTCACTGTCTGGTTCCAGCCTAATTTTTGAGGCTTAATAGATATTTTCTCCTTTATGTACTTTGTGGTACAACTAAACTGGACTGTTACCCAGCATACCAGCATCAATCTCCTACCTCCATGCTAGATGCACTTCCTTAGAAGTGCTACCTTTTTTCAAATTTCAGTTCAAGAACTACTTCCAACATGAGGTCTTTCTAGATCTCTTCAGTTGCTAGTGAACCCTTTTAGAAATTGTCTTGTATTTATTTTTTGTGTAACACATATATATCTCCACATATATATTTATAATCTCCCACATAAAATCTAAATTATTTTTTTCATTTTTGTCTGTTTTCCTAAACACTAGCACAGAGTAGGAATTTAATAAATGTTTGCTGTGTTTGAAGTAGTGTGAGCAAGAATTCACAGGCTGAACCATCCAGGGAGCATCTGAGGAAGAGACAAATAGGGTGACTCTTAAAGGGTCCATTCAAAAGCAGCTACTGATGGAGGGCTGTTACAGTTTAAAGCTGCACTGAAACTCTTTGCACATGAGATATGTCTATCTGACATTAAAAATAGAGATTTATCCTTTTCTTAGGACACAATTGGGAAATGATTGAGCCCATCAAGATTTACCAGACTTTACCACTACTCACTCCTGGTTCAAATGGGGAATAAATGATCCCATCAGAAGGAATCTAGAAAGCACACGTAGAATTAATAAGATTCTGGGTAATAAACTGAAGATTTTAAGGGATACAAGTATCTTTTTTATTGCTACTGAAAACTGAAGGCAAGAATTTGAGAAGAAAGTGAAATTTGGGAAATGGTTAACTAGTAGTGTTAAGAAGATGGCTTTGGATTTCTGAACTATGACTTAAAATAAAAAGCTATCCTAATGAAGGACAGCACATACTAACAAGGGCTACTAAATATATAGTTATATGGTCTTGCACATCTGAAAGGGCTTTAAGCTACAAATCACAGAAAGTAATAGCTATGACAATGGAAAAATAACAGTAGATATGTCCAAGCAATCAAAGTAAAGAGCTTTGTATAATTATAAGTATATAGGTATAATTCAAAGTAAAGAAAAATTTTCTAACACTTTACACTTCCTCCTTTCATAGGAAACAAAACCCAAGGATACTAGACATGCTGTTAAGTTTCTCCACTTTGATTCGCTGAAGATTCCCAAGGCTTTTCCTGCATATAGGGGATTTGTGGTCCATAAAGGGAGACACAGAGATAGTGGGCTGTTCCAACACCCATGTGCATTGAGAAGCTAGCACTATGTGTTTGTCAGAAGGGCAAGAAAGGACAGAAATGGAACCTTGATGAGAGTAATGCAGCGAGCAGTACAGGAGAGAAGAGATGGAGTGACAGCATTTGTACCAAGGAATAATAGGGGCCTTTACTGGCACTGAGTAAGGTGGACCATAGAGGTTCAAGAGAGCAGTGGACTGTTGTGACCCCAAGGTTTTCTCCATGGGGGAGATAAGTTGGTGGTAGAGTGGGAATTTTCCTCAACTCCCTAGCCATAAGATCACAGATAAGTAAACAAAATAACCCATTGCTATCAGTGGAGGGAATAGGCTTTAAGATTTTAAATTATTTGCTCCAGGTCACACAGCTAATATCAGGTCTCTCTCTTGAATTTAAGTCTAGTACTTTTTATTAGACTATGGGAGAATGGAGAATACCGAAGAACTGGAAAAAGACAAATGTCCTTGAAGATGAAGATGAAGAGGAGGGAAAGGAGGAAGAGTATACAAACTATTAAAGCTAAGTGAGCTTTGTTTGATTTTGGCAAAATTCTTAGAACACACCATTAAAGGGATAGTTGTGAATGTATAGAAGGATGGTGGTCCAAAGAAGCGATACAAGGACACTCTCAAGGTCTCTCCTCTAGAACTTTGGCATTGATTGTGTGACATGGGAGACACTGGCACAGGGCCGCTCAGCATGGCATGACGACATCAGAGAAGGTGCTGTGCTCTATGAGCAAAGCAGAATTGAAACAGCTCAAAGGAAAGGCAGGATATGCGCATTTAAAGTATCCACCCAGAATGTTCACATGGACTATTTGACCTGTGGAGAGCATTCTAAGCTTAGACTGGTCTGATCAGCTACAGTTGGACACACTGGAACTTGACTCTAGCATAGCAATGTCATTCTAGTCCTCTTCAAGAACAAAGGACAACAACCACACCAGAAAAGGGAAAGCTTTGATCACAAATAGCCAACACAGCTTTACACAGAACAGGTCATACAAGACGAACCTCTATTTCCTTACTTCAGAAGAATACTGTCAACATAGCACATCCAGATTTCAGTAAAGCATCTGACAAGTCTCTCATGCTATCTTTATGGATGAGATGTAAAGATATGGATTAGATGACAGTTGGCAGATTTATAAACGGTTGAAAGACAAGTCTTTGAAAGAACAGTCATGATGCCATCTTGGATGGGGGTATCCAACAAAATGCTCCAGGGATTTGTCCTTGGCTCTTTGTTGTTGACAATTTTTACAACCTGGATGAAGGAATAGATGCTTATCAAATCCATTCAATTAAAATGTTGGATGACAAAGTCAAGATCAAAGAAGATCTTGGCAGGCTGGCATGAGTCCAACTGAACTATGCCCTGATTAGATCACAGCTGAAGTACTTAGTGATATCCACAACTGGAGATTATCCAGAGGGCAACGGGGAAGGTGAGGGAGCTGAAAGCCATGGCATACAAGGATCTGCTAAGAGAAATGGGGATGCTTAATTTGAAGATGAAAAGATTTTAGGGGGACCATGATCACTTTTTCCAGTATCTGAAGGGCTGTCATGTAGAAGAATCAGGCTTTTTTTTTTTTGTTTGACCCCAGAGGGCAAATGATGAAATTTGCAGAAAGGGAAGTATAATTCAAAGTAAAGAAAAATTTTCTAACTTTACACTTCCTCCTTTCATGTATTCTACAACTGTAGGCTCAGACTATCTAGAGCTAGATGGGTCCATAGAGGACAGCTAATTCAACTTCCTCATTTTACAGAGAAGGAAACTGAGGCTTAGGGAGGTAAAGTGACTTTGGTGAAGTTCACATAGTATCAAGAGATAAGAGTGTAACCCAGGTCCTCTGCTTCCAGTCAGTGTACTTTCCCCTGTTTCATGCTCACCTCCAGTTAAATCGGCCCAATTGACTATACCCCAGACTTAATTCCCACCTCTAAGCACTTGTGCAGACTGGCCCCCAGGCCTGAAATATGTTCCTTCCTCACTACTCTCCTAGCATCCTTATCTTTCTTCAAGATTTAATTCAAGTGCTATCTCCTATAGAAGTCTTTCCAGACTTCCCTTCTGTAAGGGCAGAAATTGCTTTTAATTTTGTCTTTGTATCTCCATTATCTGGTAGTGTCTCATACACAGTAAGCACTTAATGCTTACTGAATGAATTAATGGAATAACAGAACTATCCCAAAATGGGATAGGCTCCTTAGAAAGGAGGTGGTTCCTTATGCTAGAGATATTCAAGTAAAAGCTAGATAATCAAGTGTTATGCATAACATAGAAGGGATTCCTGTACAGGTATAGATTGAACCGGATGGACTCTGATGTTTCTTCTACCTTGAGGATTCTGAATTCTTATAATGTTGTTTGGCGTCTTCCTCCATCCCTCCTAATCAACTTGAGGGGAAGTATATAGGATGAACCTTTTATCTAGGACCCATATGTCAATACTGGGGGTAACTTCCCACCCTAGATACCTTTCTGATGTGCTCCTATTCCAGGATTAGAATGGGACAGACTGCCTTCATTTCATATCTTCCTAGTGCCTCATCAAGAGTTCTGTTTTTATTTTTTGGTCCAGTTCTGTGATTTATTTATTGTAGGGAACTCCTAGTGAGGAAATTCCCTCTTCCTGTAGTTGGCACTGTAAGTGCTTAATAAAATCTTGCTGACTGATTTCAATACTATTTAGTAACTGTCCCTCAAATTATCGTTTTAGAGAGTTGTCTGAGACACCAAGAGGTTAAATGACTTGTTCAGGGTAACACAGCCAGTTTGAATCAGAAGGCAGGTTTTCCTAGTTCTAAGTCCAGTTATCTATCCACTACACCATAGTGTCTCTGAATCTATACCTAATAGGTACTAATTTTTTTCTAGGTGAATTGAGTTTGAGGACTCAAACTTACGTTGGATCCAATAAGCACTGAGAGCCTTTCTATTACATCCAGGAAAACATCATTCTTGTGACTCTGGAAAAGAAAAGGGATCTGGAGTAGTCAGATGCCTGGTCCTCAGGGATTAGTGGCAGAAGAGACTGGGAGAATGGATATCTGGGTCCCAGGAAATAGGGGATTATTATAAGAATCTGAGAGACTGAATGGCTAGAACAGAGAAGCCATTGGGAAGTTAGATATATGGATGTTTTGACAACACATATATCCTTCCTCACCTGGTCACAGCGACCAGTTAGAACCGGTCGACTGGCTGCACTGCTTGGGGCCACTCTGCTCTGCTGTGTCTCAGCCCCAAACTGTAAAAACAAAAACCACAAGTAGTCAATTCTCTAGCTAATGCTGTCTCAATACATATCCCCAGACCTTCACTAACCAGACCAACACTGCTGAGCTCAAAGAGGTTGAAGGGCTTGCTGACCACAGCCTCAGTTTGAATGAAATTCTTCAGCATTTCTGTAGATGTAGTCTGGATGTAGCCATAGTCCTAGAGTAGAAGCCATATGTTTTTGTATGCCTGAGGTAGAGGTGTGTGTGAGCCAAGGGGAAAGGGACCTAGATCTTCTAATAAAAAGGGTGTGTATCTCTGGAATTGGAGATGAGGGGAGAAATCCTTACCAGCACTTCATCCAAGAGCTCATAAACAAGTGCTACGTTAAGGGAGAGCGTCTTCTCACTGATGGAGCCACAGTAATCACTCAGTAGGGTAGCCAGCCTGGAGAAGAGAGGAAGTAACGAGTTTCCTGAATCTAATTCCCATCCCCTTTCTCTGCCACCCTCCTCACCTTGATAACAGCTCCAGGAGGATGAAAGGGGACACGTCCCCCGAGGTAGTGACCACGAGGTAGAGGCTGAAGTGTCGGATGTGGACAAAGTGGTAGCTTTTGTGATGCTGGAGGGGTTGGAGAGCGGAGGAATGAACACGAAGAGTTAAAAAGCACAGAGATCAAAACTACAGGAATGGGAGTCTTGGAAGGACCCTCTAGGGGTAGGAGAAAGCTTTGGGAAACGCCAGGAGCGGCCAAGGCAGGCACTAAAGCAGGATCCACTCCTTGCCAGATCCCACCCCTCGCCCAGAAGGGCCGTTACCATCACCACGGGAGGCTGGTCCCCAGGCAGCTCCGTAACCTTCCTGTAGAAGATCTCGGCTACATCGCTGCCTCCACAGTCTCCACGGACTTAGGGAACCATGTTAAGGGCAGACCAGGCTACGCTGCCAACCAGAATCCGGCCGCTCTGACCCCCCTGCCCACGGGCCATTCCCTCCGGCCCTCCCCAGGCCCAAGGGTGGGAGGATACAGTCCTTGTAGATGAGAGGGTCCCCCTTGGAGGACAGAATGAAGAGCTGGGAGATCATGGCTCTGCGGAGGAAAAGCAGCACAGGTCCCGCGGTCTGGAGCCCAGGCCGTCCCCAGGCTTCAATAAGGACCTTCTTCCTCGGCAAGCCCAGCCTCTCTAGTTACACCCTCCCGATTCGGCCCCGGATTGGCTGAAGTTTGGCGGACAAGCGGAGGAAGAAGTGGGAGAGGGGGACGCTAACTTGGGCCGAGCCGCACCCGCGGGGGCGGGAACTTCGGCGGCGGCGGCAAACACTCCTTTCCCTATTGGCTCTAACGAGGAGCGTCGGTCACGTGGTCAGCGACGTTTCGCGCCAATTTCGGTTGCTCCCCCGAGTTTGTGGCGCGCTAGTTCTCCCTCTTTCCCCTTTCAAGATCCTATTAACCGCCTTCTGCCGCAGGTCCGCTTGTTCTGCCCAGGACACTACCACCCCGGCCCCCTGCGTCCAGCAGCTATGGCTCCTAAGGACTACGCGGCCGAAAAAGGTGAGGAGTCAGAGGGGGCGCAGCAGGAGCCCACAGTGGAAGCCTAGGGTGCCGGAGATTGAGAAAAGTGGGCTGGAGGCTGGGCCAAGAGGTGGGGAAGGGGATTCAGGGGAGTGGAACCAACTGAATGGGATGAGAAGGAAGTTGTTAAGGACTTGGGGCCGTAAGCAGGGGGTACTTGAAGGGCCGAAGGGGGAGATTCTGGGGGGATTCGGGAGGAGCCGGGCAAACTCTAAGGGGAAGGTGACCGGACTTTGGGGATGGGAGCGGGAGGACAGGGCAGGAACAGCAAATATCCCCGTCCTGTCTTCGGAGGCCTTAGTGAGAGGCTTCATTCCCGGAGCAGCTGCCTAGCCTGCCTTCCGATCTCTTCCTTCGGATTGAAACCCGGGACACCCCGAGCCCTTAGTATTGGTGAAGGACCTGGCGGTCCAGACGGAAGTGACGTTTGCAGGCGGAAGTTCGGCGCACGGTTCGAAAGCTGTACTATGTAAACAATCTCCTTCCGCGGCGCGAGCGCGAATGAGGTCCCGATAAGTTGAGGGAGAGCACTAGGTTGGGGCAGCATCCTCAAGAACTTACGGAGAGGAAGTTGTGGAGGACCCAGGGTGGTGTCCAGTCTGTCCGGGATCTTGGGCACTCCCCTGGGCAGAGTGATCTGGGGTCCAGAGGGGCGTGTGGTTGGCGCCATGTGCTTCTTTGTTTACAAGGAATGGAAACTGGGAACCAATAGAGACTTAGTGAAAAAAGGTAAGGCCGGCGTAATGGGCCAAGCTTTTAGCATTGAAAAGACTCTTTTGAGGATTGGAGGAAGAGAAATAAAAGTTCTGTTAGGATTGCGGAGCTGAAGGCTGGGAGTCTTGGAGATTCAGAAACTCGTTTGTAAGAAAGAAATAGAGTAAGGAGAATATGACTGCAGCAAAAAGTGAAGAAAAGTCCAGTCTGGATAGATGAGTTTTAGTGGTACCTTTGGGAAAAATAATAGTGAGCCAGCATGAAATATTTTTGGACCATTCTACACTGACAATTTAAGAATTAGATCTGTGATGATTTCTTCCAGTCAGTTTGTTTTGATATGAAGTAGATCAAGATTAATATCAAGGAGGTCCATAGGGAGGATTAAGAAGGAAAAAAATAATTTTCTGTCTTGTTGCTAACAGAGAAAGCTAAGAAGTTTCTACAAGAGTTTTACCAGGATGATGAGTTTGGCAAGAAACAGTTCAAGTATGGGGACCAACTGGTGAGTTCAGGGATGGGTGATTAAAGGGAAAATCAGGACAGGTACACAGATCAAGGATGAGACTTGAGAGGTGGTTCAATCTATATGCTTTTCTAGGAGTAACTGGACTACAAAAGCTTGACTTATTGAAGACCATGTTTGGGATAATGATAAACTGATTATGCAAAGTAGAGTCACTAGGGTAAATCACTTGAGTGTGGAGGGGGAGGACAGAAGAAAATGAAGATTACTTTCAAAAACTTTACTGGGGCACTTAGCTTATTATATATTTTTCTGGTGATGTTATTTTTTTGAAAACCCAAGTCATGTTGTCATAACAGTGAGAATTCAAAGTTAATGCTAATAAGCATTAACAGTAAGCACACCTTGAAGTTTCCAAGTCTCTGCCGGCTAGGCACATTGAGGAGCGAAATTCTAATTCCTTGCAAAGGTGACTAAGATTTAAGGGATGTTTTGTAAACTTTTACAGAGGGAAGTGGTGTTCTTGAAGGGTCTTTTATAAGATGGGGGTTAGATCAAATACCTTAAGCATAGACTTCAGCAATGTTTCAACAGACTCATCCTGTAAACAAAATGAGGACTTCAGCTACTGTATTTAGGTAGATTTGGAACCTGTTAAGTCACCTTAAACATACGATCTATGGGTTCCTTTCATCTTGGGAGATCTCTAGTGAAGTGCCCCAGGAATCTGTTTTTGCTTCTGTGCTATTCAGTATTTTTATTAGTAATTTGAATGAAAACATACAGAGCATGCTCACCAAATCTTTCAGATGACACAAAGGTGAGAATGATGCCTTACATTCTTAATCACAGAATTAAGATTTAAAAAAATATTGACTAGGTAGACTAGTGGACCAAATCTAATAAAATGCTTTTGAATGTCAGCAAGCATTTATTAAGAGGGCAGTGAGGGTAGCCATTCACATCAAAGACAGAGGCGTAGGTGTTAGTAACCTGAAAGTTCAACATGAGTAATTAGTACACTATGGCATCACCCAGTCTGTTGTCCCCAACTCTTCTTTCTTTTTTTTTTTTTTTTTTTTTTTTTTGCTTTTTGGAGGGCGATTGGGGTTAAGTAACCTGCCCAAGGTCACACAGCTAGGTTTTTTTTGTTTGTGTGTGCGCTAAGTGTCTGAGGTCGGATCCGAACTCAGGTCCTTCTGACTCCAGGGCCGACGCTCTACTCACTGCGCCACCTAGCCGCCCCCCCAACTCTTCTTTAGGTAGGTGCTCATGATCCTCAGGCTTGGTGAGAAGAAAAATCTTAGCAGCTGTATAAGTGAAAACTGAAATATAGGTGTTTTTTGGAAAGGAAGCTTATAAAGTTAATTGCCAGTACGTTATAGATGGTATCATTTTGTTGGGAAGAGTAGCACCTTTTTTTTTTTGAGTGATATATAATGAAAACTGGAACACTTAATACAATCATTACAAGAAGCATAATATCCAAACAAATTGATAATCTTACTGTTTATCCTACTTACACCACACCTGAAGTATTCTCAGTTTAGGAAAATCAAACTTAAGACTAGAGAAAGATAATGAGGATGATGCAGAGATCATGTCATAAACATATTAAAAGAATTTGGGATGGCTAACCCATGGAAATGCTTTAGGGGGGACACGAGAGGCAGGGCATAGTGAATAGGGTACTACTAGGGTGCCACACATGAAGTCAAGAAAACCTGGGTTCATATCCTGCTTCTGATACTAGCTACGTGACTATGGACAAGTTACCTAACTCTGAACCTCAGTTTTCCTCCTCTGTAAATAGAAAAATTGGATTAAATGGCCATTAAGGTTTCTTTTAGTTCTAAATCTATGGTAAGATAGATTAAGATAGCTGTCTTCAGGTATCTGAAGATCCATCATGTCAAAAAAGGACTAATCTTGTTTTGTTTGGCCTTAGAGGGCAGAATTTGGAGCAATGGGTGTGAGGTTCCAAGAGGTAAAATTTAAGCTTGGTGTAAGGAAAGATTTCCTAAAAATTAGGCTAGCCAAAAGTGTAACAGGCTGAGGGCAGATCTCATTAGAGCAATTTTAAGTGAAGGGTGGGTGACCACTTCTTTGAAATGTCATAAAGGGGATTCCTATGTAAATGACTATAAGTTTGGCCTTTCATTCTGGTTTACTTGACTAATTCTTATCTTTGGGGCTTTCTAAATAAAGGTTCGTGGAAAGTGACTGGTGTCTTGTTTCCTGCACCTGCAGGTCCGTTTGGCTCACAGGGAGCAGGTAGCTCTATATGTAGAGCTAGATGATGTTGCAGAGGAGGACCCTGAGCTGGTGGATTCCATTTCTGAGAACACAAAGCGCTATATGCAGCTCTTTACTGAGGCCGTGCAGGAGCTGCTGCCCCAGTACAAAGAGAAGGAGGCAAGGGCTGCGGGCATTTATTGAGAGCTTCTTGCTCAGACACTGACGCCTTCTAGGAGGTCACTAGGTTTAGTATTTTTGACGTTTTATCTTTCTCCTTCAGGTGGTAAACAAGGATGTCTTGGATGTGTATATTGAACACCGGCTAATGATGGAACAACGAAGCCAGGACCCTGGGGCCACCCGGAGCCCTCACAACCAGTATCCCTCTGAGCTCATGTGTCGATTGTGAGTAGTCCCTATGGGAAAGGAATGGGAAAGTCCTTCCTCCAAGATCCTGATGCTGACCCTACTATCTCCTCCTCAGTGAACTATACTTTCGGAGTCCAAGCAGCAGCAAACCACGAGTGATTAGAGAAGTACGGGCTGATTCAATAGGAAAGTTGGTTACTGTGCGTGGAATTGTGACCCGTGTCTCTGAAGTCAAACCCAGGATGGTAGTAGCTACGTACACCTGTGACCAGTGTGGAGCTGAGACCTACCAGCCGGTATGTGTTGGGAGAGGAGACTATAAAGAGATTGTAAAATAAACAATACTTAACTTTGTTTTTGTTTTGCCGGTAAAGATCTGTTCATTATGGCTTGTAGAGCATGTCCATCTGTAATTCCCTGTCTGCCATGCCCTCTTTAGATTTCAAGTGGTTTTGTGTCAGGAAGCAGTCTGTCATCCCCTCAGTCATAATAGCTCTATTCACCTTTTGTTTCATTTATTCATCTGTCATCTTTTTGTGTCTGTTTCCCATTATCCTCTAAAGGGCCCAGAATAATTCATTTACTCTGCTAGTAGATTTATAAAGTATGTAAGGTGACTTAAAGGTATGATTTGTTTTCCCTTCTAACCTTGTCTCTGATTCTCCTTTCCCTATTTCAGATTAGGTCTCCTGTTTTCATGCCACTAATTATGTGCCCAAGCCAGGAGTGTCAGACCAACCGCTCAGGAGGACGGCTCTACTTACAGACTCGTGGCTCCAAATTCATTAAGTTCCAAGAGTTAAAAATGCAAGAACATGTGAGTTTTAGTGATATGTGAACAATAATAGGCCAAGACAGGACAGGAGAAGGCATCTTACCTAATCCTATACTAACTTATACAGGGGAAGGAATAAAAGGAATATTTTTTTCCTTGACTGGCAGAAGGAAGGAATAGAGGTGTGCTGTGAGAAAAGCCAGAACCTACCCCCTTCTGAAGCGGAATCTGTCTCTGGTTGGGTTTGTTTGAGTTAGGAGGTAAAGGAATGTGATAAGTGGGGAGAGAAGAATATCTTAGATTTTCCTTTAGCTTGTATGTCTTTTCCATTCTCTCTTCAGAGTGACCAAGTGCCTGTGGGAAATATCCCACGAAGTATCACAGTGTTGGTTGAAGGAGAGAACACACGGCTGGCCCAACCAGGCGACCACGTCAGTATCACTGGTATATTTCTGCCAATGCTGCGCACTGGATTCCGACAGGTGGTACAGGTTAGATGATAAAAAAGAAAGAGCAAAACCAGTCCATCTTTCCTCCTTCCCCCCAAATTACAAAGACAGGGTAGTTCTACTGTACTTAATACCATGGTCTTATTTTTTCCTGTCTCAGGGCCTGCTATCAGAAACTTATTTGGAAGCCCATCGGATTGTGAAGATGAATAAGAGTGAAGATGATGAATCTGGAATTGGGGAGCTGAGCAAAGAGGAGCTGAGACAGATTGCAGGTGAAGAGAACTAGTGAGGAGATGAAGTGGGAAGAGAGAGTGGGGGAGTCAGAAAATCTGCAGCTCTTCACTGTTATCATAAGACCTCATTTTTCTCCTTCTTTAGAAGAAGATTTTTATGAAAAATTGGCAGCCTCAATTGCTCCTGAGATATATGGCCATGAAGATGTAAAGAAGGCTCTGCTTCTCTTGTTGGTTGGTGGGGTGGATCAGTCCCCTCGGGGCATGAAGATCAGAGGTAAGTATGAAATGAGGAAAAGGGCAGGGTCCAGGGTAGTAGCATCAAACAATGTGTCTGTTTTGTTTACATGTACTTTGTTCCAAGAGGGTTCCATTGAAAAATGTGATACTGGGAAACAGCCATGTTAAAAAATAAGACAAACTATTCCGTGGGGTGAGGGAGGCAGTCAAAGGGCAAATTGGTAGGTAGGGATTGACATCTTAGGTTATGATGATCTAGAGAATGAAAGTTAATATCAGGGGTGTAGGTCATTGAAAACGGAGATAGCTCATTGGATGATTTCCAACCAGGAGCATAGCCATTTTGTTAGCTTCTCTATTCCTCTTTTCCCAAAAAAATAGGAAACATTAATATCTGCTTGATGGGGGATCCTGGTGTGGCCAAGTCTCAGCTTCTGTCTTACATTGATCGTCTGGCCCCTCGAAGTGAGTATCTTTAACCTCAGATGCTAAAGATGGAAAGAATGATAAAACATGAATGCATCTACTGCTTTCTGAGGACTCAGCAATGTGGACTAAGAAATCATAACTTGAGTAGGTTTTGAGTAGATAAGAGGGGGAATTGGGGAGAATAATGGTGGAAGATTTGATATGCTTGAGTCCGTAGTTTCTTCAAATTAATGGTGGAAGGTGGGGGACAAAATTGTTCCAGGTGTAGGAAAGGGAGAAGATTTGTCTGGGAGACCTGAGTTAAGCAACAGCCATTTATCAGAAGTCTGCTATATGTCAGTCATTTTGCTAGATGTTGGGGATACAACGAGAAAAAGTTAAGTAGCCTTTGCCCAAAAGGTAGTTGTTTGGAAAGAATGTTGTGTACCTACTAAAAAAAAATAGAAGGTAATTGGAATGGGGGAGGTGCTAGCTGCTGGAGATTTATCAGGAAAGGCCTCATGTAGGAGGGGCAAGAACTGAAACTAGGGATCTTTTTTGGGGGCGGAGAGAGGAGTAATTGGGTTTAAATGATTCACCCATTTTTTCTTGATTTGTAATCTATTTTTATTTGTCTCTCCGTCCCTGACATCCAGGCCAATATACAACAGGCCGAGGGTCATCAGGTGTGGGACTAACTGCAGCAGTACTTCGGGATGCAGTGAGTGGGGAGCTGACCTTGGAGGGAGGTGCCCTGGTACTAGCTGACCAAGGTGTGTGCTGTATTGATGAGTTTGACAAGATGGCAGAGGCTGACCGCACAGCAATCCATGAAGTGATGGAGCAGCAAACTATTTCTATAGCAAAAGCAGGCATCCTTACCACACTTAATGCTCGATGCTCCATCCTGGCTGCTGCTAACCCTGCTTATGGACGATATAACCCTCGTCGCAGCCTAGAACAGAATGTACAGCTTCCTGCCGCCCTCTTGTCCCGATTTGACCTGCTCTGGCTCATCCAAGATCGCCCTGACCGTGACAGTGACCTGCGGTGAGACTACCAGAGACTCTAATCCTCCTCACCTCTCCTTTGGAATGACCTGACTCATCAATCTCTTTTCTGTATATTTTAGCTTTCAGGAAGCTCCTTACTACCTTATTCCCCCCACTGCTTCTAGCAATGAACCCTTATCCTCAAAGAAACATACTGGGTTACCCTTTCATCTCTGCCCAGAAAGACAAAGTTGAAATACTCCAGCTTTCCTTTGGGAGAATCATTCCTGGTTTTGTGGGAAATTGTTTTGAGGATGGGTATGAATCCAGGGATGTTACTAACATCATCTCTTCTCTTTAAGGTTGGCCCAACATATCACCTATGTACACCAACATAGTCGGCAACCTCCCACACAGTTTGAGCCACTGGACATGAAACTTATGAGGTAGGAAGGCTTTTCCACTAACATGTCAGGGCATTTTAGTACAGCTTAAATTTCCCCAGTTCCTATGTGTGTGTCTGGGGAGCTAGATGGCACAGTGGTATGAACCTGGAGTTAGGAAGATGTGTTCCTGAGTTCAAATCTGCCCATAAGACACTTAATGCTAGCTGTGTGACCCTGGGCCAGTCATTTAACTGTTTGCCTCAGTTTCCTCATCTGTAAAATGGTCTGGAAAAGGAAGTGGCAAACCATTCTACTATCTTTGCCAAGAAAACCCCAAATGGGGTCATGAAGAGTCAGACATGACTGAAATAACTGTATAACCACAACAAATGTGTATGTATATCCTTCAGGTTTAGAAGATAGAATGCTGTGAGCAGATATTAGGAAAAATTAAATCCACCTCTCCTGTACTTAAGATTCCCATAAAAATTCTAAATATGGTTCCTTCTTTTTGGCTCTTAAGTTCACTAACTTTCCTCCACTGTAGGTGGATGGGTATGTATGTGTATAAATTATGCTGGATCATTATATTGTGTATTTCACTCACAGATCTCTGGGACTGTACTTGAGTACCTGGTTTTCTTTTGTACAGCAAGCAGGCCTCTTACCTAAAGTTGATTCAATGGGATTTTTAGAAATTGAGTTACTTGTCTAAAATAAGTCTCTATTACCTATTTTTTTAAGTTTTAGGTTTTCAGATAATCGGGGTATACCTAGTATGCTGAACACATATTAGGTACTCAGTAAATGTATAGCAAATAGATGCCAAATTCTTAAGTTATCCTTTCCCATCTTTCTACTAACCTTTCATAGGCGTTACATTGCCATGTGCAGAGAGAAACAGCCTACAGTGCCTGAGTCTTTGGCTGACTATATCACAGCTGCCTATGTGGAGATGAGGCGTGAAGCCTGGGCCAGTAAGGATGCCACCTACACCTCTGCTCGGACTTTGCTAGCTATCCTTCGGCTTTCTACTGCTTTGGTACATAGTCCATCTCTTATTTGAATCGTTAATTCCTGTGGGCTGTCCCTTTTGTATCAAAGGCCTTGCCGGGGCTGCTGATGTTCTTCCTGGCCAGTCTGTAGAATATCAGCTGTTTTCTCTCCCCATTGTTCTCTAGAGCAGGGGTTCTTAAAATAAAGTACATAGGATTACAGAAAACCAATTATGTTGAAATAAATACAGGTTCATGGGCTTCAAGTTAAGAACCCCTGCCCTAGGGCCATTGCATCCCAGATCCCAGACCTCATCAGTCTTGGGGGGCTCCAAAGTGCTGTTCGTGCAGGTAGTGTGATAACCTGACCTACTGCTGAGCTAGCACTTCCCGAGCCCCTGGGACACTATGCCCTTTGAATCCGTAGGATCCAAACTTTCAATCCATTTTTCCCTTCCTCTCCCTTAATGCTCTAGGTTAAGGTTGGCTCCTTTATAACTCAGGCCTTTTGTTGTTGATGACTGATTAAAGCTCCCCATCTGGGTTTTGGGGTAGGTCTCTTCTCCTTTACAGGACATCTGGACTGGCCAGTGTTGAGAGGCGGAGACTTGGGCAATTGCTGAAAACTGCCCTGGGCATTGCACTTGTCTCGGTCTGACAGTGCTGGCAAAACACTGCAAATCTCTGGGGCAGGGAAGAGGGGTTGATTGAAGGGGGGAGAGGAGGGTGTCCCTAGCTCTCACATACACACAGCCACTTATGTGACAACTCCTCCTATGAGGTAGTGACTTAAATTTCTCTTCCCTCCCCCGCCACCTGCCTTCTCTAGGCCCGACTTCGAATGGTAGACACTGTAGAAAAGGAAGATGTGAATGAAGCCATAAGACTAATGGAGATGTCCAAGGACTCACTACTAGGGGACAAGGGGCAAGCAACAAGGTGAATAACTAGGGCGAGAGGGAGCCTTGTTATTTATGTGGTTTGGGGTGGGTATTAAAACCCAACCACAGTCCTTTAATGATTCTCTCCGAATTTCCTTAGAACCCAGCGCCCAGCAGATGTGATCTTTGCCACTGTTCGGGAGCTGGTCCCTGTGGGCCCAGGTAGCCAAAGCATCCGTTTTTCAGAGGCTGAACAGCGATGTGTGTCAAGAGGCTTCACACCTGCCCAATTCCAGGCTGCATTAGATGAATATGAGGAACTCAATGTATGGCAGGTTAATGCTGCCCGAACACGGATCACGTTTGTTTAACCTTGGGGAACATGGAGCAGAGCTCCTAATTTTCTTATTTTCTAATGCCTAATGCTTGAGTGCAGAGGAAGTTTGAAAAACTGCTACAGTGTATGTTTGTTACATATTCTCATTGCTAATAAAACTTTGCAAAAAAAAAAATTTACCCAGGTATTTTCTCTCAAATCTACCTCCCTTCAGAGCTTACATATGGGGACCCTAAACCCTAACTCCTTTTAACAGAGAGGACAGAATCTTGGGAGGGGGAACTATTCCCCATTTATTAAGAATTTGGGTGGAGGGAAGCTATGCAGGCTTGCGGGCTTCTCTAAAGGGGTTCAAGCCACTTTCCTGCCTCTGGGCCAATTGTTTTCCACAGTGAAGCAGATCTCTACCCTTTGCCCTCACTTAATGTGAGGGAAGGGTTGCCCTCTTCTAGAAGAAAAGTCCTCGCATTCGTCTGCCGATGCCCTGGCGATCATACAGAACGTTGAACTTATTTACAAACTGGTTCATTGTGTTGCACGTTTTGGTGATGGTGCCAAGGTAGGCCATGAGCCCAACATCATTACATTGCTGGAAGGGAGGGGAAAGACAAAAATCTGAGTTACCTTGCCAACCACCGTTCCCAAAAGCTGCAAAAATCTGTAGCTCCAGGGTGAGAAGACAAGCCTCTAGCTACCCTCCCCAGGGTACAGCTACCATTCCCCTGTATATGTCACTAGTGAATCCACTTCCCAAACCCACAGGTGAGACTCACATCATAAAAATCTGTCTTGAACTTATCTGTGCTCAGCACAGGGAGGCAATGACACAGAGCATAGGCTTCACGAAGGATTTCATGATTAAAAGGAACCTCTCCTAAGGAGATACAGAATGAAATGTATGAGACATTTAGTTACCACTTCCAGCCCCTTCCCTGATAGGCTTTATTGGAAAAGTGTTATTTGTTTCCCAAGGTTCTATTCTGGTTTAGTGAAGTTCCTTAAGAAACAATTAAGTGTGCAGTGAATAGAACACGGGCCCTGGAGTCAGGAGGACCTGTGTTCAAATCCAGCCTCAGATACAACACAAAAACTAGCCCTGTGACCTTGGGCAAGTCACTTAACCCCAATTGCCCTCCAAAAAGCAAAAAACTAAAAATAAAAAGTTAAGGGACGTATTTGTCCTACCTGCTTCAGAAGCCTTGACGTATTCTAAGATAAGCTTGACCCGGCTGTGCAGCATCTTGATGGCACTATGCTGGGCTATTAGGTGCTCTGCCACTGTATTGTAAAGAGAGAATCAGAAGTCTTAAGTTCCCACCTCTCAGGCTCCAGACAGTGTAAAGAACTCTCACCATGGTCTCTACTTACCAGTAGAGTTCTCTCCACTACCTGTAGCTGTCATTCGAGCCACATGATCCACACCAATTCGCTCAGCCTCCTCTGTGGCTAGTGTGTAGGTCAGTTCAGCAAATAGCATTGTTGCCTGGAGAACAGGTTATCAAAGAGGTAGGAATGCTGAAGGAGAACATCACAAGCAGATACTAGAGGCAAAGCATAGGCAGAGGGAAGGGGATGAGCCACAGCATAGGCCTTGGGCAAGTAATTATTACCTCTCCATTGATGATGTCGATGACAGACTCAAAAACACTGACTGGCAGCTGTTGTGAGAGACAATGGATCAGAAAAGGGAGGAAACAGGACTGACAGTGAGGAACAGATGTATTCAAACTGACAGGCCCAACCTGGGGTCTGGAACACTCACATCAGTGTGCTTGGTCATGGGATTTAGCTTCAGGAACAGAGGGCTCTCAATGATCTCACACACCTGGGGAGGGAAGAGAAGTAACTATACCATAGAGTCACAGAATATTAGAGTTAGAAGGAATCTGAGATCACCTAATCCCCTTAATTTTACAGATGAGAAAACAGGCCCAGAATTGGGGCCCAAAAGTCAAGATCTAGTAAATAACAAAAACTATGAAAAATGTTGTATTTTATTTATATTTTCTAGACAGTGGCTATATAAACCAGGCTTCTAGATTTCTATTTTAGTGCTAGTTTTACTGCATTACCCTGTTTCCTAGAAAACCTTCCATATCTTCCCCTTCCCTCACCCCCATCCACAGAATCATATAATATTAAAGCTGGAATCCACCTTAGGGATGATTTGGTTTAATTCTCTAATTTTACAAATGAGGCTAAGGCCTTACAAATGAATGTTATTGAGCCAGAACTCCGGTCTTCCAACTCACAGCGCTCTTTCTGCCCCACATCCTTCTCTGCCCAACTCATGTGTAGTTGTCTTAGGACTCTTACCTGCTTGTGGACGTGGATGTCAGAGGGATCTGGTGGACCCCCTGTGGTATACCAACCTAGAAACTCCAATTCCTTGAATACCTGCTTAACTGGGAAAGGGAAAGGCGGTGGAATCAAGAATCTTTTTCTCACTCTACCCTTCCTGGCATATTCTCTTTCCCATAAGGTGATAAATGCCATCCCAACCACTCCTGGATTCCTACATAAAACAGTGGTCGTTTTTATACCCACCTCCCCTTCAACTCCCCATCTAACTCTTCCCCACCCTGGCAGCCCCTTCCCTCTCACACTGCTCCTCTTTGGTGTAGTAATATTCTTTGTCAATGATGATCTTCTCCTCCACCGTGTGAGATAGCAGCTCAAATGAATTCATCACCTCAATATTTCGTCCCTCCTGCTTGCCAATTAACGCCCCAATCACTAGGAAAGGAAGGGTCACCATCAATCGCTGTAAGAGGGCCCAAGTTCACAGAGCTCTCAGATTCATGGCTGGAACTGACCCAAACTCTAATTTTACAGATGAAGTGAAAGTGAAGCCCATGGAACTGAAACGAGGTCGGGGCTCGCAGCTTACAACAGACCAGGAGGTAGGAATCCAGACTTCCAGCCTGGACTCCGGGGGGTGCCGGAGGCACTGACCAGGGACCCAAAGGGAGGCTGGGGCACCCGGGGATGGGCGCAGGAGGAGGGGCACAAGCAGCTCCCGGGGAAAGAGCGCCCCCCCCAGGCCCCGCGGGGCGCACGCACCCTGCACTGGCCGCCCCTCCTGCGAGCGCATGCGGATCCAATGGTCTGAGATGTTGAGGATGACGAGGGGATGCAGGGCCACGGACACGCTGCCGGTCACGCCGGAGGCCATCACACTGGGGAGCACTGGGCGCCGACAGAGACACAGACACACAGTGAGGGAGGGGCCCAAGCTCCCCCCGCCCCCCACCACTGAAAGGGGCGCAGTGGTTTCAGCATCTCCCCTCTAGGCAGCCATGAGACGTATAGAGGCGGACCCGTTACCTGCGGCGTCCACCTCCATCCCGCTGCTCCCACTAGCCCCGTTCGCAGCCGTCGACGCCATCTTGCCCGCATCCGGCGGCCTCCGCGGCGTTCCGTCTTTCCCGGCTTCCGTAGGAGACCGGCGACGCATAACGCATGCGCAGTGGCCTTGGGGCTGAGGCTCGCGATCTTCTCGGTTCCCACCCCCTTCTATCGCATCCTTGTCCTGGTTCTGGACCCTGGGTAGAAAGAGCGGTCGCAGGGATCCGCTTCCCCGGCCCTACAGCCCAGGCTGTGGAGGGGCATTGCCCAAGGGGCGGCCAGGAGGAAGGAGACCATTCCTCTGGGCTGCTATCTTTCCCTCTCCTCCCCCCCACATCCCGGGAGTGCGGAGGTGCTACTGGAAGAGTAACTGAGGAGATGAGCTTCGGCGGAGAGAAAAGGACGTGATCGCTTCTTGCAGAAAGGACGGCTTACTTGGAAAACCTAGAAAATGAATTTAAACTAACCAGCCACGCTGCGGGGTGTAGGCTGCTAGGTGGCGCGGTGGATGCAGCACTGGACCTGGGGTCAGGTGGGCTTGGCTGCGTGACCCTGGGGAAGTCACTTAAACCTTTGTCTGCCTCAGTTTCCTCATGTGTAAAATAGAGATAACAATGCAATTAAGATTAGAAGGGAAACAAGTAAGTGGGTAGAAATCTTTGCAACAAGTTTCTCTAATAAGTCTTATATCCAAGTCTTATATCCAAGGGAACTGATTCAGATTTAAAAGAGCGTTCCCCATTAAATAGGTAGTCGAGGGATATGCATAGGCAATGTTCAAAGGATGAAATCCACTCATTATAACCATATTAAAAATGCTTCAAACCACTAATTAGAGACATCACATTGAAGCTACTCTGAGTTATCACCTCACACGCCTCAGATTGGAGAAACGCACAGAACTGTTGGTGGAACTGTGAATTCAGGCAAATATTTTGAAAAGCAGTTTGAAATGATGCCCCAAAACTTAAAAACTGTACAGACCCCTTTGACCCAAAGATACACAGCTATTAAATGTCTGAGACCTGGATTTTCCTGACTCCAGATCCAGTGCTTAATCTACTTTGCCACTTACCTGTCCTTAATGGAGGTTATTACACCATTGTTGTTTGTCCTTCCTTGAGGACTGTGACATCAGGAATGTGATGCTGTGATTTAACACCATAAAAAGTGTTGAAATGGACAGTTTCAGAGGAAGCTAGAAAGATCTCTGTGAACTGATTTAGAGTAAAATGAGCAGAACTAAGAACAGTTTATACAATGACATACTCTACCTACTGCCAGAGAGGTCATGAACTTAAAATGCAGGAGACATTTTTGGCCAACATGGGAATTTGTTTTGCTAATAATAACTAATATATAGTGCTTTAAGGTTTGCAAAATGCTTTACAGATTTCTCATTTTATGCTCACAACATCCTTGGGAGGTAGGTGCTATTATTATCCTTATTTTGCAGATGAGGAAAGTGATGGAGATAGACATTAAGTGATTTACCCAAGGTCACAGAGCTGCTGAATGCCTAAGGTCAGATTTAGACTTTGAGTCTTTCTGACTCTGGAGTCAGGAGCACCTCTTGATAGCCACTCATAATGATTGACTATGCATATTTATTATGAGAATTTTCTTTTTCCTTTTATAAATTGTTCAGTGGGGGGAGGGGAAATATGAGAGGTAGGGCAAGATAATAAATGCTTATAAAGGGAAAAAAGTGAGACAGCATTTTCCTTTCATCAATCTTGTGGTATCCCTCCAGTTTTCAAATATCACTGACAACCAACAATCACATCTGCCCATCCTTTCAAAACCCAAGGATGCATTTCATATGTGACAAGTAACTTAAATTCATCAAGGACAGCTAAATACTCTTATTAGTTCCTTACTTATCTTGGATATCAATTCTCTGTTAATCATTTTTATTCTGTCATTTCCAGCCTAGAGGTCATAGTCCTTTGCAGAGAAAGTATACAGAATGAACCTGTGATTTCATTTGGATAGAAAGCTCCCATGTGACATAACTCCCTCTATTAATGCAGTTTGGACCTTTCTCTGAAAGCTATATAGTCTTAGAGAGTTGTCCAGAGCACTGAAAGGTCAGATGACTTGTCCAGGATTATGCAGTCAGGATGAGGGTTGTGACTTGCACAGTGTCACATAGCATGGGTTTATGCAGAGAAGACAGAACTGAGTTACTCTGCCTTTCATTTTATCATTTACGATTGTCCCGTCTATCCCCAAAGGTCCTCTCTTTTGTTTGATCTTTCATCTTGTCTGTCAATATAGCTAAAATCTTTTTTGTTGTTTTACTTACCTTTCTCACCATACTAAGTTCATCCTGAGTTTTAGCATTCCTTACACTGTTTTAGAGGACCTCTTATAGCATCTTCTGTTACCTGAGCTTGTTTCCATGTCCAATGTTTTGGACATTTCTTTCTAAAATCTAAGTTGGTGAATTCTGTCAATAACATAGAGAATATGGGATACACAAATCCCATCCTTCTTCCTCACTGGAATGAATTCCAAGGCAGGGCTCTATAGAAAACCCATTGCCAGATGGAATTTTTAATAGAACCATCCTACCTGGAAAGCAAAGGGCTAAGAGAACAGAAGTCCCAGTCAGTCAATAAACATTTATCAAGTGCCTACTATGATCCAGGTACTGTGCTGAGTGCTGGGGATACAATAAAAGGCAAAAGAGGGCCCCTGCCCTCAAGAAGCTCACAGTCTAATGTGGGACACAACCTGCAAATAATCACATGCAAACAAACTATATATAGAATAAGATGGAAATAATGAATAGTGGGAAAGTGCTAGAATTAAGGGATTTTGGAAAGGTTTCCTGTAAAAGGTGGGATTTTAGCTGGGATTTCAAGGAAGTCAGAAGGTAGAGATGAAGAGAGAACAATCAAGACTTGGGAGAGAGCCAGTGAAATGCCCAGAGTTGGGAGATGGGCTTCATGGGAAAACGAGAAGGTGCCAGCATCACTGGGTTTGCCAAGTATGAGAGGAGGAATGTAGGAAGGGAGTATAAAGTATAAAAAGACTGGAAAAGTGGGGCGGGTAGGTGGCGCAATGAGTAGAGTGCTGGCCCTGGAGTCAGAAGGACCTGAGTTGGGATCCAGCCTCAGACACTTAACCCACACAAACAAAAACCTAGCCGTGGGACCTTGGGCAAGTTACTTAACCCCAATTGCCCTAAAGGGGCGGCTAGGTGGCGCAGTGAGTTAAGAGCGCCGGCCCGGAGTTGGGATGACCGGAGATCAAATCCGACCTCAGAAAATGAGCACCCACACATAAATAATGACTAGCCATGTGACCTTTAGCAATTTACTTAACCCCAATTGCTTTAAAAAAAAAAAAAGACTGGAAAAGTATATGGGTGGGGGCAGGTTATGAAGGGCTTTAAATGCTAAACAAGATTTTGTATTTGATTCCAGAAATGATAGGAAGCCACAGAAGTTTATTGAGGAGGAAGGGTGATATGGTAGAACTTGTACTTTAAGATTACTGACAGTTGAGTGAAGGATAGACTAGAGTGGGGAGATACTTGTGGTAGGCAGACTAATCAGGTGGTTATTGCATTAGTCCAAGTATGGGGTGATGAGGGCCTTCAGCAGTGTAGTGGCAGTGTTATAGGTGAGAGTGTGGCATATTCAAAGGATATTATGTAGGTAGAATAGAGCAGCCTTGGCAGTAGATTACATATAAAGCATGAGAAAGAAGCTAAGGAGTTGAGGATGACATCTAGGTTGGGTGACTAAGAGGATGGTAGTACCTTCAACATTGATAGGGAAGTTTAGAAAGGGGCAGATTTTGGAGGGAATGATAATAAGTTCACTTTTGGATATGTGGAATTTAAGATGTCTACAGACTTTCAGTTCAAAATGTCCAATAGGAATAGATTTTTCTCTTCCACCCAGTAGAAATCCTCCTAACTCACTGAAGAGTTTGAGAGCCCTTGGTTACCCCCAAACTGTTACAGCCTGTCTGCCAAAATGATTTACTGGGGTGTGGTTGCTGCATATGCTACAGCTTCTTGGAGCCACAGGTGAGAATTGGGTGAATCAAGATGGAAAGCAACTCTGAAAAGAGCTTGGCAGCCCTCACAGTAGGGGGACTAGTCTTCCCTGAACATACCCTACACCTCATAATATATCATAGAATGTGTTGTCAGAGGAGAAAAAAGGGACATGGTTGAGTGAAAAAACATTAAAATTGCTCTCTCAGGCCTGGCAAAAGAATTCTAAATATCTAAGGCATGTCATAGTCAAGCTCGTGATGAAACAGAGGAGAAACTTTCCCTTTTAAAGGTGAAACAGTGCTATAGGGGATCTGAGTCAAGAGGCTTCTACCAATACCTTTGTAAGGTTGCCTTTTCTGTCTTCCCTGCAATCCAAATCCATTTTGCTGGCTCTAACATTTCAAGATGCAAAGACAATATCCCTTTGGAGCAGCTCTTGGCATTTCCCCTTGAATGGTAGACAGCTTATTTAGCCAGTATCTAAACACTTTTACCTGGATTCACATATGTCATCAAACTAACAGTCCTCAAAGGCCTCACCTCACATAACAAGCCCCGCTGGTTATCACTTAAGTGGGCGCAGGTGTTTTTCCCTAAAATTGAAAGTGAGTTCACACTCAACAACAGTTATTGAAAACATTCATTGTTTGCACTTATTAAGCTTATTCATACAAGGTCTTTCTGAAAACATTAAGATTTTTCCTTTCTAGTTTAAAATACTCTGGTACAAAAATAAATTAATAAAATAATGACATTCTGAGATTTTACACAGAAAATGAATGTATGATGAATAATCAAAACGAGAGAGGCATTGATTATAGTTAGCTTAGATAGTTTACATAAGCCATTAAGGCAAAAGTCCTTTAAATTGAGGTGTGTGGACCCAAGATTGAACACTAGTGTTCATGATCTGGGATATCTGGTAAGGTCTTTTTCTTAGCAATATGAAAACTATCCTTTTCCTTGATGAATTGAAATGGAGAGGTTATGCCTGAGAGTAAAAACCTTAATATAACAGGAATTAACAACCTTGTTATACACAATGGTGTGAATTAGTCATCTATCTCATTCATGTATACAATTTTTCAGCATTCTATAGCAAGCAGATGAGGAAGGAACTTTGCAATTTTTTTTGCAATTTTGTCAATTTACAATTTACTTCATACTTTACATAAATTACTTAACAATCAATAGTCAAACCTTTGATAGTATGAATTATTTCTATATTGTTTATAACAGGAAAGAGGAGTATGATGCAATATCCCATGTGGATGGGGCTAGGGAGCCTGCTTCTGGAAGGCATGATGATATGTAATGGAAGTACTCTGATGCCCAGTTTGAAACATGCACAGGTATTCAATAGCTGTGTCTGATCTGTTAGTGATGTGACTAAGATAGAGGCTGTTGGCTGAATAGCTAGAACTGGGGTCCTTTCAAAAGGCACTAGTCAGCTTTTGCTCTTGCTCTGGTTTTTCCTGCCTAGAGGATGTTCAGGTGAGAAAGACAATGCTGTAAGGGAAAGTTCCCCATCTGAGACTGACATGTAGCCCATGAACATGAACCTCTGTTCTTTGCCTCTTTGTGCTTGTTCTTCCCTGGTTGAGTAGAAGGAAATTGTTGTAGATGGCTATTGTCTTGAACTTCAAAAGCTGAGGCAAGTCAGCTGCCATGACGTCTGCGCACAGAGTTCATACTGGGATTTACCATGAGCCAGACAATGAAGATCAAAGACCTGAGCAACCTGCCCGAACCTAGTTCAGTAGTAACAGAGATGCTAACATATCCACCCATTGGCCATGTGAAGTTTAGAAGTGAACTTGGGGGTAGCTAGGTGGCGCAGTGAGTAGAGCGTTGGCCCTGGAGTCAGAAGGACCTGAGTTCGGATTCGGCCTCAGACACTTAACACAGACACAAATAAAAACCTAGCCGTATGACCTTGGGCAAGTTACTTAACCCCAATTGCCCTCCAAAAAGCAAAAACAAACAAAAAAAAGATAGAAAGAAATTGTGGCATATATCTGAGTCCACTCTCTGCAACAACCAAGGCAGTGTAGGGGAGGGGGCGCCCCCAAATGTTGGGGGCAAATGTTCATACTACCTTCCTTGTAAAATCTGATTAATAATAAATATTTAAATTAACTGTGGTGCTAATCACTGGCAGCTGACAGTAGGGGAAAGAATTCAGAAGGAAAGCTTGAGCCAATGGCCTTAGAGAAGAGACATTCCCAATACTCAGGGAACCTCTTAAACCCTGAGGAGGAGATATAGCCTTCCTAGCTCTAGGAGAGGAGTCCAGATACTTCACTACATGTAAAAGAAAACTTTTCAAGCTTGTTTGCTTAAAAAATTGTCAAATTCTTATAAAGATGTCATCTTCACATTTGACAGAAGGGAAGTTATGTGTCTCTGTGATCCAATTTCCTAAGTATTTTGTTCTCAGCTTAAAATTAACAAGTTTCCCTTGTCTTTACACATTTCTGTAGCTTCTTCTTTCACAGGGTCAACTGACAAACTTTTATCATCTAGTTTTAAATAATTAATTTATTAAATAATTAATTAAATGATTCTAAATAATAATTTACTTTTCTTGAAAGAACCAGTGTCTCTGTAGTCAATGATTATAGCAATCTACTGTTTGATAAATCCAAAGACCCCAGCTTTTGTTACAAGAACTCACTATTTGACAAAAACTGCCGGGAAAACTGGAAGATAGCATGGCAGAAACTGGGCATAGACCAACGTCTGACATTGTATACCAAAATAAAGTCCAAATGAGTACATGATTTAGGTATAAAGGATGATGCTATAAACAAATTAAGGGAGCAAGGAATAGTTTATCTGTCAGATTTATGAGAATGGAGGAATTTATGACCACACAAAAGATGGAGAATGAGATAGAGAAGAGATAGATCAAAATTAGTCATTTTGATTACATTAAATTGAAATGTTTTTACACAAACAAAGCCAATGCAACCAAGATTAGGAGAAAAAAAGATAACTGGGAAAGAGTTTTTACAATTAGTGTCTCTGATAAAGGTCTCATTTCTAAAATATATAGAGAACTGAGTCAAATTTATAAGAATATAAGTCATTTCCCAGTTGATAAATGGTCAAAGGATATGAACAGGCAGTTTTCAGAGGAAAAAATTAAAGCTATCCATAGTTAAATGAAAATGCTCTAAATCATTATTGATTAGAGAGATGCAAATCAAAACAACTTTAAGGTACCATGTTACACCTATCAGACCAGCTAACATGACAAAACAGGAAAATGATAAATGTTGGAGAAGATGTGGGAAAGTTAGAACACTAATTCATTGTTGGTGGAATTGTGAGCTAATCCAACCATTCTGGAGAGCAATTTGGAACTATGTCCAAAGGGCTATAAAAATGTGCATACCCAGCAATACCACTTCTAGGGCTGTCTCCCAAAAAGATCATGCAAATGGGGAAAGGGCCTACATGTACAAAAATATTTATAGCAACTCTTCTTTGTGGTGGCCAAGAACTGGAAATTGAGAGAGTGCACATCAATTGGGGAATGACTGAACAAGTTGTGATATATGAACATACTGCAATACTATTGTGCTGTAAGAAATTATGAACAGGTGAACTTCAGAAAAACCTGGAAAGACTTATTTGAACTGATGCTGAATGGAGTGAGCAGAACCATTGTATACAGTAACAGTGATAGTATGTGATAACTGACTTTGATAGACTTAGTCCTTCTCAGCAATTCAAGGATCTAAAACAATTCCAGGGGACTCATGATGGAAAATGCCATCCATATCCAGAGAAAAAACTATGGAGTCTGAATGCAGAGCAAAGCAGACTATTTTTGTTTTGTTTTGTTTTTTTCTTTTACATGGTTCCTTCTATTCATTCTATACCTTTTATTCCTTCTATACAACATGATTAATGTGAAAGTATTTAATAGGAATGTATATGTAGAGCCTACATCAGATTATATGCTGTCTTAGGGACAGAGATGGGGAGGGAGGGAGAGAAAATTTAAAACTTATGGGAGTGAATGTTGATAACTAAAAATAAATAAACTAACTTTAAAAAAAGAAAGAATCAGTGTCTAAAAGTCAGATATAAACAACTGAAGAAATATTAATTGCTCATTGGTAGGCCAGCCCAATATAATAAAAATGACAATTCTATCTAGACTAATTTAATTATTCAATAGAAAACCACCAAAAATAATTCTATAGAATTAGGAAAAAATACTAATAAAATTTATCTTGAAGAACAAAAGGTCTAGAATGTCAAGGGAATTAATGAAAAAAAAAATGTGAAGAAAGGGGACCTAGAAGTACCAGCTTTCAAATTGTATTACAAAGCATTAATTATCAAAAGAATCTGGTACTGGATAAGAAATAGAGTGGTGGATTAGTAGAATAAATTAGTTATATAATACACACTACACATTATGATTAAATAACCATAGTAATCTAGTGTTTTATAAATCCAAAGATTCAAGTCTTTGGAACAAGAATTCACTATTTAACAAAACTTGCTGGGAAAACGGGAAAGTAATTTGGCAGAAACAAGGTATAGACCAACATCTCACACTGTACGCCAAGATAAGGTCAAAATGGGTACATGGTTTAGACATAAAGAGTGATATGATAAGCAAATTAGGCACGGAATATTTAACCTGTCAGATCTTTGGATAAGGAAAGAATTTTGACCACACAAGATAGAGAGCATTACAGAACTTAGAATGGATAATTTTGATTATGTTAAATTAAAAAAAATTTGCACAAGCAAAACCAATGCAGCCAACACTAGAAGGAAAGCAAGAAAATGGGGGGAAATTTTACAGTACATTTCTCTGATAAAGGTCAAATTTCCCAAATATATAAAGATCTAAGTCAAATTTATAAGAATATAAGTCATTCCCTACTTGACAAATGGTCAACAGATATGAACAGGCAAGTTTTCAAATAAAGAAATCAAAGCTATTGATAGTCATATAAAAATGCTCTAAAACACTATTATTTAGAGAAATGCAAATTAAAACAACATTGAGGTACCTTCACACCTAGCAGATTGGCTAATGTGACAAAAGGAAAATGACAAATGTTGGAGGGAATGTGAAAAAATTGGTACACTAATATAATGCACTGGTGGTGGGGTTGTGAACTGATCCAACCATTCTAGAGAACGCTTTGAAAATATGCCCAGAGGGCTATATAAAACTCTGCATATCCTTTGACCCAGCAATACTACTACTAGGTCTGTATTCTGAAGAATTCCAAGAAAGAGGAAAAGGATAGATAGATAGACAGACAGACAGATAGATAGATAGAGATAGACATATCAGCTCTTTTTGTGATGGATAAGAATTGGAAACTGAGGGGATGTCCATCAATTGGGGAATGGCTGAACAAGTTGTTGTATATGATCATGAAAAAATATTATTGTGTCTTCCTAATTCTAGGTCCAATTCTTTATCCTCTGCGCCACCTAGATGCCCTGAGTTTCTTTCAAAAAATAATTACAATGCAGGGTTGTTCCCATCCTGGAGCATAACTTTTTCTGTCTTTCAGGTATAGCATCCTAGAGCGGGGACAAAGAGGAAAGGAAAAAAGGATCATAGGAGGAGAAAGATTTTTGGATGTATTTTCTTATAAGAGATACCTAGACTTTGTAATTAGTAGAGCTGAAGCAGGACAAAGCCCCATTTGGGACTTTCTCAGCAAAGGTACTGGAGTGACTTACTATGTTCTCCTCTAACTCATTTTACAGATGAGGAAACAGAGGCACACAAAGTTAAGTGACTTACCCAGGGTCACACAGCTAGTAAGTGTCTGAAGTCAGATTTGAACTCACGAAAATGAGTCTTCCTGACTCCAGGCCTGACAATATATCCATTCTGCCACCTAGATCTCCCTTATTTCATTTAGCATTAATCTACAATCTAAGCATTTGGATTGGAATGAGAAGTCTTAAACTGGCATAGTTCCCCATGCCCTCCAAAATGATCTTGCCTCCACACAATTTTAGGCAACATGTATAGGAATCTTGAAGAAAACAATCACAATACATAAAAATACCATTTTGGTTAACATTTCAGAAGAGTTGAGTTGCCAAGCCACTATCCCAATTTTCCAAAGGAATCATGAAACTCCAGTTATGGAGTATGAAATTCCAATGGAAAAGGGTGGGTCCTAGCACCATTAATCACTTCAGATGGTTGGGGAGGCTATATAAAAAAAGAATTCTTTGGCTATCACTCAATTGGTTTTCATAAAATAGAACTTAGCTTTTATACTACCTTTCCTAAAGGGAAAAGTCTGGATGGTTTATGCCTTTAATTCCTGGAGAGGCTGAGATTGAGGCTGAATCTGAGGCTTTCTTGACCTCTCAAGTTCTGAACTATAGTGGACTTAAGCTGATTGAGTGTTTGCACCAAGTCTGGTTCAAAATGATGAGTCTCTTACCCAGGTCTGAAATAGAGCAGGTTAAAGTTTTGTGGTGATCAATAGAAGGATTGGACCTATGAGTGGTCACTTCTAGTCTGGGTGAGAGAACGAAATCCAGTCTCAAAAAAAAGTCTAGAAAGGGTTTTGACCAGAGAAATACTCTCTCTCTCTCTCTCTCTCTCTCTCTCTCTCTCTCTCTCTCTCTCTCTCTCTCTCTCTCTCTCTCTCTCTCTCCTCCTTCCATCCTTTCTCTTTATTTTTTCTTTCTTTCCCTCTTTCTTTTTTATTTGTTTCTTAGTTTTTCTTTCTCTCTCTGTCTCTCTGTCTCTCTCTCTCTCTCTCTCTCTCTCTCTCTGTCTCTCTCTTTCTTCTTTCCTTCCTTCCTTAATATTTCTAGAGAAACTAAAAAAGGTTTTAAATGTTTCCACAGGACAAAATTTGCTTAAGGTCCTTTTCATATAAGCCTTGCATAAAAGGAAGAGATTTATATTTCTTGAATATTTCTAGAATATCAGCACTGTTAAGGATGAATATTTTGATATCTGAGTAGAAAAAAGAACTTTATCTTAATGTAAGCAGATAATATATTTGCATAAAGAAATAGCTTTTGGATGTGATTTTAGATAGTTTTCAAGAAAAGAATGATCCATGATATGGATTTGATGACTTGGATCTTTGTCAACAAGGTAGCCTTGCTTTTATATGGAAAAAGTTCAGTGTTACAAAGATGTACAGAAAGAAAATTAATTTATTAAAAACTAGAGGGTTTAGGGGAAAAACATTTATTAAGCACCTACTACCTGCCAAAGCAATTCATAAATATGATCTTATTTGATACCAGGGCCTCTATTTAAGGAGAGGGCTTATAACCAAGTTCCTATAAACTTGTGCCCCCTCTTTACCATAGTGAGTTCTTTATTGGAAGAATGGGATCTGATTTATGTGTGTATTATGATGTATTCCAATACTTAACTATTTGCTTTAACATATTAGTATCTATGATAGTATTATTTCATTATTAAGTAATTGGTTTTGTTTAAGATATAAAAGTGTCATTATTATGAGTATAGCTAGGAAAAACATTGGATAAGGGCTTGAGACCTAGAGTGGTAAGTAGGGGGAGCATTTTTTCCCTCAACAGGAATTCCCCAGAATCCTGGGCATTTGAATGTAAGCATGGTCTAATTTTAGAAATCTAGACTTGCTCGTATGAGCCCAGCTCAGAGGGAAGTGGGGTGTTTCACACATTGAAGTGAGTGAGCTAGACTCCACTTGTAGCATGCATAGGGTGCTGCACTGTTGGGGCATTGGAATGGACCATAGACTATTCCAGAATTGCCATTGTACAGAGCGGCAAAATTAGAGGAAGCACTAAGTCACCCCAAGCAATTCCTCAAATTTTTGGTTTATTGATTAACACTGCCATTGAATTCCCTCATTACTGAGAGCCGTTTCTTTCAGAAATAGCATGGTTATAGTTTCGAGTTATTTCCCCAACAGGAAAGAAAATACATTAGAACACTAGTTATTAGACTTTTTGATCTCAGGGCCCCTTTACACTCTTAAAAATTATTGAAGAACTCCCAAAGAGCATTTGTCTATGTGAATTATTTGCCATGTTAGAAACTAAAATATCTTATTATTATCATGAAAATGGGCTCACTTTAATCAGGCCCTTTGGGTCCTAGAGAATAGTAATGAATAGTAGAGACTCAGAGAGTCTGACTAAGCAGTTACCTGAGTTGTCAGGGACAAGAGATTCAAGGGGTTTCACTAAAGCAGGGGTTCTTAAATTGGGGTCCACAAATCACTAAGAGGTCTATGGATAAATTTCAGGGACCCCATAAAATTACATGGGAAAAAATGACAGCTAAATGAAATGTAGCATTTTCTTTGATTATGAATGCAATAAAAAAATTGTCCATGGGCTCCACCTGGCTTCCAAAGAGGTTCAAAACACAAAGGATAAGACCTATACTAAGAGGAGCTGAGACTGGAAGGTTAACTAGAAGAGATGTAGAATATAGAGCTGTGAAGAGGAAGAAAAATAATTTGGCTCTTGTTTCAATTTAAAAAATAAGTTGGTGTTTATTATTTAAGTTCAAGAACAGACTGGTAAAGACAGGTGGGAAACATTCAGAAAACAGAGTCAAAGATGGAGCCCTAGGGGATAGGGGAGAAGGGAGGAAAGGAACCTCCTAGAACTGTAGGAGACAGGGAGACCAGAGCCTCTTTTTATCTGCTCTGGATGAGGTTGATCCTGATTTCTGAACCTTAGGGTACAAAATGAAACACCTAAGAGGAAGGCAGGGAATGTAGATGAAGTTTCAGGGGGTACAGTTTTAGGAAAACATCAAAGGGCAACCAAAGTTACCACTTCCAACCATTTCCCTTTTATGAAATTGGAGTTTGATAAGTTCCATCCCACACATTTCAGCTCTTATGAAACTTAAAGTCTTTGTGATAAAGAATTCTTTCATCTCCTCTCTAACTTTTTACAGTTTGCTTCTAGTTTCTTTGAATATGGATCGAACTTGTAGGCTGCCTGCTTAAAAGCTGCTACTTGCAAGAATACTTCAGAGGGAAAAATGGAATTTCAATGAAATAGAGGACTTCCAAGCATTCTTGATATAAAGGCCAGAGCTGAATAGAAAATTTGATTTTCAAATACAAGCATCAAGAGAAGCATACAAAGGTAAACAAGAAAGAGAAATCATAAAGGACTTATTAAAGTAGATCTGTTTACATTCCTACATGGAAAGACAATATTTGTAACTCATAAGACCTTTCTCAGTATTAGGGTAGTTGGAGGGAATATACATGTATATATACATATATACACAAAGATATGTATATATATATATATATATATATATATATATATATATATATATATATATATATATATACACACACACACACATAGAGGACACAGGGTAAATTGAATATGAAGGGATATCTGAAAAATAAAGGGTTGAGAGGAATGTACTGGGAGAAAGAGAAAAGGAGAAGCAGAACAGAACGTAGTAAATCATCTCACATAAAAGAGGCAAGAAAGCTTTTACAATGGAGGGAAGAGGTGAGAGGGAATAAGTGAACCTTTCTCTCGCCAGATTTGGCTTAAGGAGGGAATAACACTCAATGGGGTATGGAAATCTATCTTAACTGACAGGAAAACAGGTGAAGGGTATAAGTGAGGGGGTATCATAGAAGGGACAGCAGATTGGGGGAAGGGGTAATCAGAAGCAAACAGTTTTGAGGAGGAACAGGTCAAAGGAGAGACTAGAATAAATGGAGGGCAGGACAGCTTAGAGGATAATATAGTTAGTCTTTTACAACATGACTATTATGGAACTGTTTTGCATGACTATGCATGAATAACCTATATCAAATTGCTTGCCTTCTCAGTGAGGGTGGGTGGAGAGGGAGGAAGGGGAGAGAATGTGGAACTCAGAGATTTAAAAATGAATGTTAAAAATTGTTTTTACATGCAACTGGGAAATAAGATATACAGGCAATGGCATATAGAAATCTATCTTGCCCTACAGGAAAATAGAAGGGAAGGAGATAAGAAAAGGGTGGGGGGATGATATAAGGGAGGGCAGATTGGAGAAAGGGGTAATCAGAATGCATTCTATCAGGATGGGAGGAGGAGAGAGATAGGGAGAAAATCTGGAATTCAAAATCTTGTGGAAGTAAATGTTGAAAACTAAAATTAAATTAATTTTTTAAAAGCTGCTACTGGCTCCTCAATTAAAGTGATCTGATCTAGATAAGACTGAAGTGCTGCATATTTCTGGTTTAAGTCTTTTAGGTTTCTATTTATGTTCACTTCAGCTTGTTCATATTTTAAAGAAACTTATAGTCTTCACTGTCAAGTGCGTGGCCATTTTGGAGAACATGTCTTGGTATATGATGTGATGTCAGACTTGGTAGGCTCTGTGGCTTCCTGGCCATTTCTACTATCTAGTCTGAGGAAGAGAGGAAGGATAGAGGGAAGGGAGGAGAGGAAAGAAGAGAAGAGGGGGAAAGGAAAGGGTAGAAGAAGTCCTCTTGTTTCAGTTCCAACTTTAATTTTTCCTTTGCTTTTCTGACTGCTTCCCACAGAAACCATATGGCCTCTGTTGAGGATGGGAATCCTAGTCTAAATTCTCATGAAAGTATTTGACAATTTTCACTTTTTGTGATCTTTTTCAGGAGGTTATCAGTGGATTCTTTCCATTTCTATTTTACCTTCTGGTTCTAGAACATCAGGACAGTTTTCCTTGATAATTTTTTGAAAGATGATGGCTAGGCTCTTTTTTGGATCATGGCTTTCAGGTTGTCCAATAATTTTTAACTTATCTTTCCTGGATCCATTTTCCAGGTCAATTTTTTTCCCAATATAATAGTTTGTTGATCCTTTCTCGGGCTAAGCAGAACAAAGCACACTTACACAGCAACTCAGGGGGCAACTCCAACTTTATTTCCTGCTCTTCTACATATATAGCCTATCCTACGCAAGCACTTTCCATTTTGGCTCTTGGCCAATTACAACACCTTTTGCCTTTTAAGGTCAAGCACACCTTAACCTCTGGGACTCTTATCTCGAGATTTCTACCTGGAGCAAGGATATTCCTTGTGGACCCAGATGTGCAGTCGCTCCTTAGAACAAGGCGGGATCAGCTGGGGGCCTAGCAGTCCCTCAAGTGCCTAGAGGGTTAATGGGGGCAAGAGGCCTTGCCATCATGCCTAAGCCCAGAGGCAGTGCCGTCACGGGTCCAGGGACCTCTCAAGGGCACTGAGGTAAATCCTTGTTGGCTCTCCCACAATAGTTCACATTGTCTTCTATTTTTTCATTCTTTTGGTTTTGTTTTATTGTGTTTGATTTCTCATAAAGTCATTGGCTTCTATTTTCTCAATTCTAATTTTTAATTTTCTTCAGTGAGTACATCCTTTTCCATTTGGACAATTCTGCTTTTTAAGGCATTCTTCTCTGCCATGGGCCACTCAGTGTCCAGCACTTAGCATGATTCGGAGATGTGAATAAGAAATGACCAGGCCATGTGGGTAGCTCAAGGAAGAACCATGAACTCCATTTATTGATACTTAGGGAAAGGTTTTTATAGAGCAAAGAGACAAAGGATGGAAAGGAAAAGAAATCATTTTCTTAGTCTGTTGTATCCTGGAAGTAGCATGGCAGTAAGGCCTTTTGATCCCTAGGTGCCTGAAAGTCTTAGGAAAAGTCAGTTATCTCTTATCACATGCAGTCAGTTATATCTCAAAGGATGCTCTTGATAGCTGGCCTTGAAGCCTAATGGCCAAAGCTGTACCATCAAGTACATCTGCATAGGAACTGACTTCCTGCAAATGTTTTGGACAACTAAAGTTTTGGGGCAGAGCCTTAGATCTAGGTCTCCGGTACTTCTTAATGCAGCCGCAGTCATAAACAGATACAATTGAGAGCAGACTTCAAAGCTGAAGCACAATCCTCAAAAGACATCATGTTTAGAGCTGGCCACTCAAAGATACCAGAGTATGGAATCAGATATATCCTGGGACAGAATCCTGTTGATCTCCGGAACTCCAATAACATCCTTTTAAATGCAACCCATATCAAAAGAGCTCTGCAGCAGACTTAGTGGAAAGTCGCATCTCAAAGAGGTCTCTGACACGCAGGTCCACTGATGTCAGGGTAGTTATCAGAGTCCTGGGACAGGCCTCTTTGGCTCCCCACACTTCTCCACTCTGGCTTTTTGTACTTTTTTTTACCATATGATTTAATACGTGTTTTAAGGTGTTATTTTCTGCAGTGTTTTGAGGTCTCCTTTACCAAGCTGTTGACTCGTTTTTCATGATTTTCTTGCATCATTCTTATTTCTCTTCCCAGTTTTTCCTCTGTCTCTCTTACTTGATTTTCAGAATCCTTTTTGAGCTCTTCCATGGCCTGATACCAATTCATAGTTTTTCTTGGAGGCTTTGAATGTAGGAGCTTTGACTTTGTTATCTTCTCCTGAGTGTTTTGATCTTGTCACCATAGTAACTTTCTGTGGTCAGAATTTTTTTTCTGTTGTTTGCTCATTTCCCTAGCCTATTGCTTCACTTTTAACTCTTTGTTGAAGTAGGGCTCTGCTTCCAAGTTGGGCACTCTCCCAAGCTTTAGGGGTTTTATGAAGCTGTTTTCAGAGATACTTCCAAAGACCTGTAAGTTTTCAGTTCTTCCAAGGTAGTATGATCTAGGGAAAAGTGTTTACTAGTCTCCTGTTCTGTGCTGTGGTCTGTGAGTGACCATAATCACTATTTTCTGCCCTGGAACTGTAATAAGGGTCTTTACTCCATTGTTGCTATAAGCTCTGGTATGCAAGTGCTGCTTCTCATCCTGGGACTGCCACCCAGGACTGTGACCCAGATCTAAGTATGGGCAAAGCAACAGAATCCTGCCTCAGTGCTAGCAAAGAGATCTCAGTAATCTCTTTCTGACCGGTTGTTCAACCCCCTACTGACTGTGGGCTGGGATCTCCAGAAGCAGCTAGTGGGTCACAAGACCTGCTCCTGATTTATTGGGGTCCAGTCTCTGCTGGTGTAGCCTGCACTGGACTGCATTCCTTTCTCACCTGGTACAACAGACCTTTCGTGCTGACCTTCTAAGTTATCTTGGGCTGGAAAATTGTTTCACTTCATCTTTTTGTGGGTTCTGCTATTCTAGAATTTATTTAGAGTCATTATTTAAAGGTATTTGGAGGGGTTTGGGAAAGAACTTGGGTGAGTCCCTGCCTTTACTTTGCTATCTTGGTTCCACCTCCCTTGAAAATTTTCTGATCAAAGGATCTTTCTAAAGGAAATTGTAGTTGGTTACTGTCTTAAGTAAAAAAAAAAAAACAAAAAACAAAAAAAAAACTTCCACTTTTTTAGAAATCATGTATAATTTGAACCATAATTGGTATATATAAAATACACCAGCATCACCTTTGGAAAGGGGTGTTAGCAGCAACTCCTCTGATAATTAAAACCATGTAAATTTTCCTAGACCCATTCCCCTAAAACTGTAGTACTACCATAGTTGTTCCTGACCAAATCTGCCACACTGGCACCAAACTGTGAAGGCTTTACAATGTCAAAGAGGTGAGACAATGATAAAAGCTCCTCACCAAAATGTGAAGGATGCTGGTCTCAAAGACTCCCTTCTGACATCAACACATCAACTTCACTAGGGACAGATAAATGGAACCAACCACAAAGGAGAGAGCCAAGTTTAGAGAATCATCTGGAATTGTAGATTATATATGTATATAATTATATGTGTATATAATTATATATGAGTGTACTTAGTGTAGTAGGGGGCTGGCTCCTGGGCAGAGAGCCTGGGGAGAGGTGCTGAGGAGCCTGCTCTTAGGAGAGTTGTGGTAAAATGGAATGCAAATAACTTGAAAAGAACTTGAACACAAGGGGACATTCTATAACCAGTTCCGGTCTGATAATCCTGGTTAGGAGGAATCCTTTTTGATTAGCTGCGTTGCTGGAACTAGGGTTTCATGACAAATTGACCTCAACTTAGACCTTTTTGACTATTTGCTCTTTGCCTCAGCATTCTTGGATGATCTTTGTGACTCCTTCACTCACGGCATATACTGTTCCCCTCTGGAGAGTGAACCAATGCATACTGGCAACATGTAGGGGGTAGTCCAGGATGTAGAGCGTATACTCTGGGCTCACTCTCCTAGAACTAGGCAGGCTATATTTGCCCTTCGGGATACCCCAAGGAGTTTTGGGTGGGCAGGTGTCTACTGCCATTGGTTTGACACCTCGTGGCTGTGTTTCCCCCACTGTTAGGCACCAATGACTAGCTCCCTAGTCCCATTTAACCACTTGATAACAATCATCTTTGATTTAAAAAGATAATTTAGTTTGAAGATATAACAAGAACAAAGTATGAAATTTTCCTCCAAAACTTCAGGGATACCCTCATAGCTCCTAACTGACATTGGTACTGTGGGTATATATGTGTTTCAGGAACCCCAATAACCAGAGTCCCTGGGTGGGCAGTCTGGAATGAATTCACAGGCATTCTCTGAGTTATGTTGGCAAAAGTTTATTGTTATGCTATACAGTGGGCAGGAGAACCTGCACACTTAGGGAACCTGCAACCCTAAAGGGGTTAAGTTAAAGTTTTTATAGGATAATCCATAGTATAAACTGTGCCAATTATACTAACTAGGTGAGTAAGGGTGGGATTAGGGAGGAGTTAAGGAGTGGTCAGTGCTTAAAGGAACATGTACTTTTAATATCTACTGCCCAGGCCAGGCTTATTGCCCGTAATTCACTGGGAAATAGCCCAAGGAGGGGGCTGCATGGAGGTATGGTTTTAGGCTTGAAATGTCACTAAGTCAGCTAGCAGTCAGGGCTGACTGAGAAGTGCCTAGTCTGCCACCCATCAGTGTCATGTTTGACAAGATGGATGTTGGGAACTGAAGCTAAGGAGGGATTCAGGGTATGTATGATTGGCAGGGGAGTTACTTATAGATAGTCCAGTGAAGGATTCATAGGTGCAGCTGGTTATTATACTAAGGGGAGATAAACATTTGTCTGAGGCCTGATCATGAATGGTTGCTAGGCAGAGTACTGGCAGGGGAAGGGGCAGAGATAATGCTCTGAGGCTGGGGAGATTTGAGGCTAGGGAGAAATGTGATTTTACAAACTGTGGTTCAAGCACAGGCACCCAAGCACCTCATGAGTACCACAAGTTTATGTCCAGAAACAGTCTGACTACTGAATGGTTCCTCATCACAGGCCTAGATGCAGAAGGTCACTCCTTGCTTCCTGGGACATTGACCCAGACTCTGGAACTCTTTCCTGACCTTTTGAAGCTTAGATAGCTGGAGGCTCCAATATCTTTCACCTGAAATAGGAAAAAACAAAGCAAAGAAAGAAGTGCTGAGGCCTCAGAGGGGAAGAAGGCTCTAATGTGTCTTTCCTTGGAGCATTCTGCTTCACCACTGATCACATGACCAAGACCAACAAGGGCGCTCAGGTGAGGAACACATGGCTAGAGAGGCCTAGGCTGAGGCTGACTGAACGTTCTGTCTATACCGCCATTTTAAAAAGACCCTGTTAGAGTTCCCAGGCAGAATACATTGCCTGTGGTCACTCCCAGACCAGAGCCCAGGACAGGAGAACAGTAAACACCTCTCCTCAGATCATACTTTTTATGAACCACCAGAGTGGTTAACAGATTAGAACCAGTTAGAACCAGTAAGAACCAGACTAGAACCATGCTCAAGTCTATCCAAGGCATCTTCAATCCATGTCATCATGACCTTTTGGAAGCAGGCTCCTCAATGTCTCTACATGGAGAGGCTTTGTCCCAAGTGCTCTGCATATGTTCCTGATCCCCATTATTCTAGTATTCCAGTTCTTGGGGTCCTTGGATGTGCACTGGTTATTCCACTTCTGACATGAAAATTGTTAAGGAAAAAAAATAATTCTCCTAACAAAGTGAATTAGCTCAGGAACAAGCAAGATTCTGTAGGAGAGACCTGAAGCCAGAATTTAGCCTGGACAGACCTTAATTATAGAGCAAGATTTGCAGACAGGTTTTTATATGATCCAAATAGGAAAAAGTCAATTAATTAGTATAGTTAATAGCTTGCAGAGAAAAAAAACCAGATGCAGAAAGTAAAGGAATTCGATATTTAAAAAATTCAGTTGTAATCAGTTAACTTGAATAATTTATGCAGTTAAAACAAAGAAGTATTTTATCTTAAAACTACATTCCAAATTCCAGAAGCCATTTATTGCTTCCTCAAGGTAAATTTTGCTGCACAATTAAGAATGAGAACTTTTTATATCTTTATCAATAATAAATAGGGTAAACCTGGGAGCCTATCTGAAGAATGCAAAGTGACACTAATGATTTGGTTGGTTATAATCACTAACGCCTTTGTGTGGCAAGATTTAAGGATTAGGATTCCTGAGGATGCCTACTCTGAGCACTTCTTATCTGAGTATATTCATAACTTAGTACAAAGTATTACTATTTGTGGCCATATAATTATTGCTTCCTTTTTGTTTTGATTATAAAATCATAACTGAAAGCTGTGTGTTTTTATCCTTTTTCTCACTCAGGAACTTCCTCATCTCTTATTTCTCAGTTACTATAAAAGTGAGTTGAAATTGCTTTAGACAGAGAATCTTTGGCTACCAGTGTTAACTCTCTTGGCCAATCTCTTTTCATATAATTGCTTGTGAAATAATAAAGGTATCTCTGATAGACCATAGCTAAATGCAGAGTGAAGACTGTTTTCTTCCACAGAAGAATTACTGTCATTTGATGAGTTGAGACTGAGGGTGTGCTAGAGGCAGCTCATACTGGGCTATTGTTAAATTTTCAGTGTGAGAATTTATACCTCAGAAATTGGCAAAGCCTACAGATCAGGGCTTGAATTATTGTTTTGTTGATTGTCTAGAGTCTGGACTTAATAAAGTAATGGAGAAAATATTAATAAAGCAAATTTAAAAATATGTCTGGTACACATGTCCCTACATCCCCACTCCCCAAACAATTACCAGTGCAATTCTGAGTGAGACTCATGAGTGGGATATAGTTCTACAAAGTTATACTTTATTTAAAAAGAACATAATAGATAAAAAGGGCCCTAATGCACTATAATATATTAACAGTATGTTATATCTTCTTGTGTGAGAAAATCTAGGAACCTAAGGCAGGAAGCATAAGTGGGGGAGAAATATAAACCATATTGTTGAAGGATACTAGATTATCTGGACAGAAAAAAGAAAATTCATTTAAAAATTTGACCCAACAGATCACAAACCTGGCAAGGAAGTGTATTATAGTGACAGAGACTGAATGTCAAGCTTTGTATTCAGGCTCTGCTGCAGAATTTTCTGACAAAAGGACTAATACATTTGTGACTTGCCTTAGTGCTTAATGACATCTTTATCATAAAGGATCTGATTTTTATCAATGAGAAACTGAACACAGCATCCCAGATGGGGCCCGATCAGGACAGAGTAAAGCAGGATTCTTTCACTGTGGATATTCTTGCAAGGATGGTAATCACTGAGTAGATAAATTCCATCTCCACTTAAAGTAAGTAATTAAAATGCCAGATACCTTAGCCAGGTGAGAATATATCTCAATTAATTAATCAAATACTTTAAATGTGAAAAGCTACTGAAAGCCATTGAATGAACAAGGATGACACTACATAAAAAGTGTGTTTGGCTGAGAAAATCTAGTTATGATTCTGGGGGGTGTCATATGAAGCTAGTTATGGAACAGAAAGAGCAGTGGTCCGGAAGATACCTTTACAGCCTGAGGAGGAATTTCCAAACCTTCCCAACCTTGAGGAAGAATTGTTTGGAAGCTGCCTTAGCCTTAGCTTACTCTCCCACCTTGGTCAGAGGACATTGTGAGCTTCAGGAAGATTTGGGACTTTCCATCTTCCCCATCAGCATCTAAGCACACTTGATAACTTTGTAATTTCAGTGCAAATTGTCATCTTCATTCTGGATAAAATGATCTTTGCTTTTGGCTCACTAATAAAGACATAAAATGGAGTTTCTTAGGTCTCTACTCTGGCATCCTTTGATCTAGGGTTGATAGAACAAACAATAATGCCAGACATAGGCAGTTTTTATGGATGAAACTTTTCTCTGCAGAGAGAATGTTATGTCTTCGTGTTATGCTACTCAGTGATAGATCCTCCCAAGAGATGGGGTGTAGGGTGTATTCAGGGAGACTGATGCCTCTGGTGTGGCGGCTGCTGAGCCCTTTGCAGAGCTACTCTCCACCTTTGGTGTCTACCTGTTCCACCCAACTCTCACCTGTGACTCTAAGAAGCTGTGACATGTCCAGCAACCACATCCTGGTAAATCGTTCTGGTACATAGACCAGGTTGAGGGTAACTGAAGGGTGTCAAACTCATCAGTGAATTAGGGTGAAGACTTCCCTTGGTAGAATGGATTGATGAGAATAATCCACTCCAAAAGTCATGAAGGCGGCTGAAGCAGGCACTGTGGAGCACTTAGAGCTTGGTTAGACATCAAAGATGCCCAGGTCATCCACTGCATTTGGAACCATCACCAGTCATCTTGACTCTTTCCAGCTACTGGACTATGATGACTCTGGAAGAGAGAGTGAGGCCAGCTACTTTGTGCTACTCTACATCACTTATATCCAATTTATGCACAAATCAAAAGACATTGCCCATACCATTTTACCATTTTTATCTATCTCAAAGTCCTGTGGTGACAGGCAAGTGATAAAGTAGCAGGTGCAGATACACTGAGAGCCTCAGTCACAACTTTGCACACAGGCAGCCCAGGCTATAGGGTTGTCTTCTCACTGGGAGCAGTAGTGGGATTCAGCAGCTCCCTGGGTGTCTAAGCAGCCTTTTAAGGACCCCATTGTTCACTTCCTGGTGTGAGGAAAGGGCTAGAAAACCCTGGCTTGCTTACCACAGCAGGGTGGATCCCCACCCTGCAATCAAAATACAAAAAAAGTACAAAAACTTTTGCAAAGATGGGATGTGTGCTCACTTATAGATAGCATAAAATCCCGAAGACCTAAAAGATGAACAGCTCTCTTGAGAGAACTCAGCAGATATCACATCCAAATAGCAGCCCTGAGTGAAACAAGTCTGGCAGATGAAAGCCAGCTTACTGAAGCTGGAGCTGGATGTTTTTTTTCACATGTTTTTCTGGAGTAGACACAGTGAAGGGGAGTGCCACGAAGCTGGCATAGGCTATGTGATCAAAACCAATCTGGTCAACAAGCTTGTATATCTCCCGAAAGGAGTGAACAACAGGCTCATGACAATGTGATTCCCACTTGCAGGAAAGTGTCATTCCACCATCATCAGTGCCTATGTTCCCACTATGATGAACCCTGATGAGGACAAACAAAAAATTTATAATGACCGGGAGACCTTTATCATCAATGTGCCAAAAGAGGACAAGCTTATAATTCTGGGTGGCTTTAATTTGAAAGTAGGTATGGACTAGCAGACATGGCAGGGAGTCCTTGGGAGAAATGGAGTCAGAAACAGCAACAGCAATGGTCATATACTACTGAAGACAACGCATTTTAGGACCTTCTCATCACCAATACCGTCTTCCATTTACCTAAATGCAATAAAACTTCATGGATGCACTCTTGCAGCAAACATGGCATTTAATAGACTATATGATTATAAGGAGGAGACACGGACAGGATGTGAAAGTGACTGATCATAGACTTAACCTCTTCTAGCAGACTATTTGCATTAAAAAAAAAAGCAGCAGCCTGGAGGCAAAATGAACACCACAAGACTTAAAGTCAACAGATTAGAACTCTTCTCTGAGCTGCTAATTTGGAAGGGAAATTGAGCCACCACAAGTTTTGGCAATAGTGGAGCCAAAAAGAAGTGGGCAGCTTTCAGAGATTTGGTGTACAGCACTGCATTTATTCATCTGGGTCAGAAGACTTATAAACATCAAGACTGGTTTGATGAAAATTGATGGGGAAATTCAGAAGCTGCTAAATGAAAAATGAAAACTTCACAAGGTTTATCAGCAGGATAGTTCATCCTTCTCTGAGAAGGCAGCATTTAATTCCATCAAAAGTCAAGTACAGTGTTGTATGAAAGGAGAGAAGGTTAGCACTCCCCTTGATAAGGATGGAAGAGGTCCTAGTGGCCTTTACAACACATATACGGTTAAGGCATTGCCACCTACTCTGTGGCATCTAACCATGTTGGGGGCGGCTAGGTGGCGCAGTGAATAGAGCGCCGGCCCTGGAATCAGAAGGTCCTGAGTTCGGAGCCGGCCTCCGACACTTAATCCGCACAAACAAAAACCTAGCCGTGTGACCTTGGGCAAGTTACTTAACCCCGATTGCCCTAAAAAGGGGCGGCTAGGTGGCGCAGTGAGTAAGAGTGCCAGCCTCGGAGTTTGGATGACCCGAGATCAGATCCGGCCTCAGAAAATGAGCACCCACGCATAAATAATGACTAGCCGTGTAACCTTGAGCAAGTTACTTAACCCCAATTGCTTAAAAAAAGAAAAAAGTACAAGCAAAGCTTAGATTCTTGGCTTAATAAGAAGGTAGGTGAAATTCAGTTTTATGTTGATGGTAGCAATCCAAAGGGCTTTTACGATACCCTGAAGGTTATTTATGGACCAAATACCTATGGTGCATCTCAACTACTCAGGGCTGAAGGAGCCACATTGATTAGTGATAAAGACTTGATCCTGGAGAGATAAGCTGAACACTTCCATACTCTTCTCAACAGACAATCATCAATCTGTGCTTGAAGCTATTTACTGTATACCTCAGGTTGAAGTCAATCCCTTTCTAGCCAAATTTTCAAATAAAGAAGTGTTTTTTGTTTGGTTGGTTTTTGTTTGTTTGTTTGTTTTTTTAAACAATTGGGGTTAAGTAACTTGCTCAAGGTTACACAGCCAGTCATTTTTTATGTGTGGGTGCTCATTTTCTGAGGTCAGAACCGATCCCTGGTCCTCTGACTCCCAGACCTCGATGCCACCCAGTTGCCCCCAAATGAAGAAGTTTTGAATGCCATTAGGCTTCTCTCTTGTGGCAAAGCACCTGGTGCCGATGCTATTCCAGCTATTTACAAGGCTGGGGGGGGCGGGGCGGGGCATGGCCTCCCTTGCTCATACAAAAGCTAACTGAAATTTTCTGGGTTATATGGCAAGAGAAGGTTATCCCCTAGGAGTTCAAGGATACCTCCCTTGTCCAGCTCTATAAAGGTAAAGGAAATAGATTGTCCTGTGACAATCATGGGGCAGGGGAGTCTCTTAGTCATAGTCAGCAAGATTCTTGCCAGAGTCCTCATTAATAGGCTGATCCTTTATGGGAAGATGGGTATTTACCTGAAAGCCTTCGGAAAGCGTTGAGGATCAGTCAGTATGGTGTTTGCCGCCTGACAACTCTAGGAGAAATGCCAGGAGTAGAACAGAGGTCTGTACACAATGTTATTGATCTCATACTGTCATTTGTGAAGGCTTATGGAAAATCAGGTCAAATTTTGATTGTCCAGAGGTATTAATTAGTATTTTATTTGGTTTTTGTTTTTGTTTTTTCTTTTTGGAGGGCAATTGGGGTTGACTTGCCCAAGGTCACACAACTAGTCTTTGTGTTAAATGTTGGAGGCCAGATCTGAACCCAGGTCCTCCTGACTCCAGGGCCAGTGCTCTATTCACTGTGACACCTAGCTGCCCCTCATTAGTATTTTATGTCAATTTCATGATGGTGTGCTTGCCCGGGTTCTGGACAATGGACAATGTTCTCGTGCTTTCCCAGTCACCAATGGAGTGAAACAAGGCTGTGTGCTTGCTCCTGTGCTTTTTAGCATGATGTTTTCAGCCATGCTGTCAAATGCCATCAATGAGGATGAACATGGCATCTAGGTCAGCTATTGCACTGATGGTAAATTATTTAACTTGAAAAAGCCACAAGCCAAGACCAAGGGGGAAGGAGTGTTGGTGCATGATATTTTGTTTGCAGATGATTGTGCACTCAATGCAGCCTCTGAAGCTGAGATGCAACACATTTTGGATTGCTTCTCTGTTGCTTGTGCTAATTTTGGCTTAACAATTAACACCAAGAAAACATAGATTCTCTACCAGCCAGCACCATGCTATCCATATACAGGATGCTGTGGATAAGTTCACTTACCTTGGCGATATATTTTCCAAGGATGATTGATAAGGTTGACATATGTATTGCCAGAGCTAGTTCAGTGTTTGGGGGGCTCCAAAGGAAAGTGTGGGAGAAGAGAAGTATTAGACTATCTACATAGAAGGTCTACAGAGCCATTGTGCTGGCCTCATTGTCATATATCTGTGACACCTAGACAGTCTATTTGCACCATGCCAGGAAACGGAATCACTTCCATTTGAATTGTCTGAAAAATCTGAAGATCACCTGGCTGGATAAGGTATGGGATTTAGAGGTCCTTTCTTTCTTTCTTTTTCTTCTTTCTTTCTGGAGGGGGGAAGGCAGGGCAATTGGGGTTAAGTGACTTGCCCAAGGTCACACAGCTGTTAAGTGTCTGAGGCTGTATTTGAACTCAGGTCCTCCTGATTCTGGGGCCAGTGCTCTATTCACTGTGCCACCTAGCTGTCCTTGGAAGTCCTTTCTTGAACTAAATTGCCAACCATTAAAACTCTACCTCAGAGAGTGCAACTCTGGAGGCTGGGCATGTTGTTTGAATGCCAAAGGTATGCTTGTCTATTTTACAGAGAACTCCTGTGAGAGGGCAAGTGCTTATGGGGTCAGAAAAAGCAATCCAAGGACACTTTCAAGGTCTCCCCCATGTCCAGCACTGTGTATGCACATCAGAGAAGGCTCTGTGCTCTATGAGCAGAGCAGAGCCAGAAGTGCAAGATGCACAGACTTAGAGAACGAACCCCAAATGTTCACTTAGCTCACTTGCACTTAGCTCACTTGCGCCCAAGCTTGTACTGGTCTGATCAGCCACATCAGACACACTGCAACTTGACTCTAACATAGTGATGTCCTTTTGGTTCTCTTGGAGAATGAAGGACAACAACCAGTTTGCAACAGGTGTGTGGTTGTCGCATGCCTAAATTCTTCTAAGAACAGAACACATCCTAAACTCTTCAATCCGCCTCTTCTGGTAGGAGTTTGCATAGCTTTATTCCTTCTGTGCCTGCTGCCTCTGACTAGAGGTACAGATCTGCACTTCAAATGCACTCTGACAGAAGCAGCAAGGGCACAACTGCCTGGAACTTGTCACTTAAGGAAAATTATGTACACTTAGAGAAGCAATTCCTGTGACCCTTTCAGTAAGGTGACAGAGAAACCAGTAAGGTAAAACGGCAACATGAAGCTGGGTAGGGGGCAGGTGACAAGATTATCTTCTGTTCTGTCAGAATGCTGACCTATGAACCTACACCACACCATTAACCAGCCTTGGATGGCAACCACCAAGCTGTTCTACAAATGTCTATGCTTTCTAAAAGCATAATATCAGTATCAATCCAGCCCCTCATTTTAACTTTATGTGAATCTTTGTGTCTCAAGTGTGTTTCTTGTAAGCAACATACTAGCAGATTCTGTTTTCTAATCCATTCTTTGACCTTTCTCTATCTTATGAGTAATTCATGATTATAATTGTTAACATTTTTCTCAACCCTGTCTTCTTTTTTATCTTATCCTCGGACAAAGGTGATAAAGGGGAGGTTGCCTGAAATTTGTGATCTATAAATGAAATGGTCTGTTTCAGCTCTGTTGCAGACCTTCTCTTCCACAGGTCCAGCCCTGATGCCCAAGTTTTTCCTTCTTTTCTTTCAATCCTTCTTCCTTTCTTCCCCAATACAGTCTCCTGTCCTTTCCACTTCTCCATTCTCTTGAGACCATCAAAACAGAACAAAGTCACTCCCAGGCCCTCCCTCTGTCATACAGTGAATCCCAAAAGTCTTAGTGCAGTTTCAAAGTATTAAATTTATTTACTTTTCCCTATTATCCTAAAAAAAAAAGTTAGAGCTCTAAGGCATTTGTTTCACTTAAAGTATCTATGTTTTTCTTGACTCCTAATTCTCCATTTAAAAGTACTCAGTTTTCATCTCCACCTGAACTGAGAAAAGCTTGTAGAGGTGGGGAAAGTTGAGATATACAGGAGTTCAATAGAGTATATATACCTATGTTACTAACTTCTTATGAAACCCAAGCTCTTCTGAGATGGGCCATCTTTTTCTTCTCTCTAAAGATTGTCTTAACTCATTTTTAGTTCTTCAGGAAACAGAGGGGTAGTGGATGGAAGTCAAAGAGACTAGTACAGAACCCTGGCCACACCAGTGGGGCAAAAAGCAGGTTATCAAGGCTGGGAATGTCATGTCATGCCTTTAGAAAATCTGAAAGGAAAGAGGTTGGGGTTTTTTTTGGGGGGGGGGAGATAGATCAGTCTTGGATATGTTGAGTTTAAGAGGTGAGGGGAATATACAATTTGAAATGTCCCACAGACAGTTGAAGATGCAAGTCCGGAGATTAGGGCTAGGTAAGTGGAGTAGCATAGAAATTGAGTCCAGGAAAGTCGATAAGATCACCAAAGGAAATAGCGTGGAGGAAGAAATGAAGGTGTAGGAGAGTTGGAAGATGGAACGACCTGTGAAAGAACAGCTGGATCAGACTAGGTGGAGGGGAGCAGGTATAAGAAGCCTCGAAAGGCAGGAGGGGCCCGGTTGTAAAGAGTTTTATATTTAATTCCGGAAGCAAGAGGAAGCCGCTGTGGTTTGGGTAGGTGGGATTGTGCGCACTCAGATCCCCTTTAGGAACATCACTTTAGTGGATGAGCGGAGGATGGGGTGGGAGCGGACGGGGGCCTGCACCGGCCCAGCGCCTGCCGGAGGGGAGAAGGGGGTGCGTCCGGAGAGGCTGCAGGCTGAAACACACAAGCCTGGGCTACATTGTAGCTCGGATAGAACGTGAGGACGGGGTTGCTCCGACAGTAACAGGGAAGGCAGGAGAACTGGTAAGAGCTCTGATCAGAACGCGCTCAAGATGAGCGGCACAAAAGGACTAGGCAGGCCTGGCCGGAGGCCGAGCACGAGGAGGGCGGCGGCAGCGGGGCGCGGGGACACGCCCGGACCTCGCGGCCAGCTCCTCCGCGCGCCGGAGGACCAAGGAGGAGTCTTCCGGGTGTCCTAGAGTGGCCGAGAAGCGACACCCGGAAGGGAACTCGGAGAGAGTTTCCGGCCATTGTTCTGTCCTTCTGGCGTGCGTGGCTGGAGTTCGAAAGGTCCTCCCTGTTTCCTGGTCCTCTTGCCTCTCGTCATCGCTGCCCTCATCTCTTCTCTCGGGACTGCTCGGGGTCCGGTGAGTGGGGTGGGGACTGAGTGCAGAGGGACTCGAGGGCCTTTGGGGGTGCGGGGCGGGGGTAAGGAACCTCGTTTTTACGGCCACACGGGGTCTCCCAAACCTGCGCTGGCGGTGCCCCTCCGTCCGCTTCCCCTTCTCTCTTGTTTCCCCTATTTCTCCCCTCCCCCCCCCTCCGGATACCTCTCCCCTGTTTCCCTCCCCTCTCTCCCTTCCATGTTCCTTTCCCTCTTCCTTGTCCTCAGTTTATCCTCTCCCCACTTTCCTCCCGTTTCTCTCTCCCCTTCCCTCCTTCTCCTCCTCTCCTCCCCTTTTCTCTCTTCCTCCCCCTATTTCTCTCTTCTCTATTCCTCTGTTCCCTCCTCCTCCCCCACTCTTGTTGCGCATTGCTTTCCTCCCTCCTCCCTCCTCTCCTTCCCCCTCCCCCTCCCCGTCCTGTGCAGCGATGGGCTAAGGGAGAAGGGTCAGGGTGGGGGCTGAACCTTCACAATGACTTCTTTGGGCCTCTTCAGATGTCAGTCAGAAAAAAAGCCACGAACTGTGGCATTTAGCAACAAGGGGGTTACAGCCTCTTGGCAGCTCCCAATACTGGTAGCAAAAATAACAGTCATTTTTAAGAGTTACAAAGGCCCAGCGGGAGGTAAGTGAAGCAAGTATTATTATTCCAGTCTGAAATAATAACGGAGATTGTTGATGATAATGGAGAAACTGAGGCTTGAGAGGTTACTTGACTTGACCAAGGTCACAGTCACAGCCAGGATTCTAGCACAGGACTCCTCTTTCCATTTTTACACAATAATGATAACTTAGGAAAATATTTCATTTTACCATAAACTACTTGAGACCACAGAATGTAACCATGATAATAATGATAATTGCTAGAAAGGACCTTTGAGATTGTCTAATTGAATCTCATTTTATAAATGAAGAAGTTGGAGGGGGAGGTTATATAGCAGTTAGTCAAAACCTGAATGTAACTTTACATAGGAACACAGTAAGGTGATTCCTGTATTTGCCATTCCATCCATGCCATTCCACTCATTTGTTTGGAATCCTAGCCTTCCTTCGAATCTTTTAAGTCAAATACTACATCCTGTATGAAGCTTGTTAGCTTTTTCTTCTTATAAAACTATTACATAAAATGAGATATTTGTAAAGTACTTAGCACAGTGCCAGAAACAGTATTTGCTATATAAATGCTTATCTCCCCCCACTCTTTACCTTCCTCTCTTGTTTTAATTTAACTGTGTGTATATATACACACACACATATATTAATTATTGTTTATTAATTTATATATATATATATATATATATATATATATAATTTCTTCTTCCCAAGGAATGTAGGCTCTTTGAGGGCATGGGCTGTTCTGTTGTTTGGTTTGGTTGGCATAAAATAGATGATTAATAATAAATGTTGAATTGAATTTCTTTGTAACAAAGATGGACACTTTGTACCATGATTTTCCTCAACAACACACAAAAACCTATCTCTTGAGTACCTGCAAAGCCTGACTTGAAGACACAGGTGGAACTGATGCCTAATGACTGTTCTTGGTTGAAAATACCCATTTTTACAAAATTACAAAAATTAGTTGATATCTATTAGATTACTATAAATGGCTCACTGGTTAAAAATGAAATTTACTTGACCTTTTTAAATTTAGTTTGTCCTCATGGCATATGGACCAAACAGAATGAACATTTCTCAGGTCAAAGATTGGGTTTTGAATTTAGGATGACTGATGCTTTGATCCCCTAGTATCTCTTGAGGGGCAGGGTGTCTTTGTATGCTGTTCTTACTACCTGGCTATAATTCTCCTTGTTATCTTTTGGGAGCTGTCAGGTTGAAGTGATTGTTTTTGCTCTGCTCAGTCTCTTAAGTTTCAATCTCAGTTGCTCATTTCCTTTCATCACAGACCTTCCTCACTAATGGATTTGGCATCTTTTGTGCTGAAACAGCTTTAGAAAAATTAGAAATGAATAGTGAGAAGGTAGTTGGCTGCAGGCTAAAAATGAGGAATGTGGTTCCAGACAGGAGACAAATATGAGAAGTTTTGTTCACCTTAGTTCTCTTCTGGGCCTGACTGGATCCTAAGAGTTCATCCTAAGAGCTCTTTAGCCTGTTGTTGGTACTGGTACTTCAGCAGCAGAATAACGTGATGGGTAGAGTGCTGAACTTAAGTCAAGAAAATAAAGACTTGAAATCTGCCTGAGACTTTCTAGCTGTGGTCTTGGGCCTCTTAGAGCCCTAGTTTCCTTATCTGTAAAATGGCTATAATAATACTTAAGTGTACTTCAGGAGATTGTGAGATCCTTGCACTTTGCAGACATTAGAGAACTTTGTAAACATGAACTGAATTAGGATGTTATAAGGATCTCTGTAATGGACACCAAACTGTCTCCTAAGTATTTTCCCTCCTTTTGATGCTATGTTGAGGCAGAAAGTTGTTTCTGCATTAAAAGGAAGGGACAGGAACCAGTTTCCATTGTTTTTGGTATTTTTACCTTGATGGCTGCCAAACCTGCTTTGGGTCCCAGTCACAATTAAGTCTTAACTTGCCTGCTAAGTATTAGAGTTAAAAGAAAGGTGTCTTGTGGGCATAAGGGTAGAAGGCAGTCAAGCTGAATTGTGGCATAAAACCCACCATTCAGATCTAGATCTGGAGTTTGGAGATTGAAGCTTTACTCTGACAAAGCTTGTAAATAGCAACTAGGAAAGAAAGTAATAGGGATAAAGCTAGAACAATATTGAGTCACATCTTTTCTGATATAACAATTCTGAATAATCTCCCCCACTACAACCGCCCCCAGCACAATTATTAGCATTAGGTAGCACTCTGACCCAAAGAAATTTATGGTGGAAGAAGAAGGAGGGTTAAAGGAAGACTGTTCGCTGAACGACCACAAGCTCGAAGAAGACTTTTTGCATCAGAAGAAAAGGCAGATGCTGCTGCCCACAGAATCTGAGAAGATCATGTCATATGCTTTGTGATTATGGATGGCCTATAAAGAGTGGTTTGAACCCAAAGGTGAACTTAAAGAAAGGTTTAATAGCCCTTGGACCAGGAACTCATCGAGTTTAATTTTAAATCCAGAAGGGTTAGAATTCTTGTGTAACCTAGAAAGTGGTGTTGTTTTTAAAGTTATAACCTAAAATAACTTGACAAGAAAAACATCCTGGCTGGAATTTAAACAGTTGATGTCACTAATGTATATTAAATGTGTACTCATTTTTTTAAACTTAATTCCACATAACCATTTTCATATATAGACAGAGGCACTTATTTTTACTAGTTAGTAGTATAGTATTTGTCTTGAGCATTGGGTTATTTGTGATTTTTTTTTTATTCATAAATAATATTTTAAGTGGGAATGGTTTGAGACTCACAAGTCATCTTGGGACTTGGAAATGAAAAGGAAATCAATTAGTATTGATTACTTTGATTTATTTTTAGTTTGATTATAGAATTAAACTCCTTTCCTTAGGAAAAGCTAGCCCTAACAGCTAAACCAGATTAACAGTTGCTTAAATCCCAGTTACCTATAGATTTAGTGAATAGATAGATTAAAAAGACTTTATCATTTAATAGCAGATAATTTAGAATACAAATAATCATAAGATTACTCTTTTTAAAAGCTGTTTCCCTTTCTAGCAGAAAGGGGGGCCTGACTAGAGGCTAAGTTCCCGTTTCTGACAGCTGGAGAAAGGTTAGCCAGAGGTTAAGTTCCTTTTTTTCAGTCTTAGTGAATAAGCTCCTTTTTATCTTGAGTTAGAGTCTAAGTTTAATGAATTGCATCTTCTAAGGAAATTGGGGGGGGGAGGAGTGCAGTGTGACTACTAATTACTGACCATAAGTTTCTCTTTCCCAGTACGATTTCTGGTTACACAAGGTACCACCACCTATAAGGAAAGGACATCTGGTAGGATTAAGAACATCTGGGAGAAGCTAACTAGTCAGGTGACCTGCTTTGTCCACTTGAATTATGTTCAAAACAAGGTTCTTCCATTTTTAAAATTCCTCTTTTCTGTTATGAAAATTAGGTCAGTAAATCATTTGGAGTCTCTGACCTCTGAGGAGTCAAGTGACCTGATTTGATATGCAAATGCTAGTTTTGCATGGTAAATCATAGATTACTTGGTAACTTTGTCCTCAGTTTCCTTTTTACTTCAGATAATTAATTTTTACAGAAAACACTAGTCTTGTTACAGCTGCCCTTTCCCTGACATTGTTGATATAGTGAAAATAGTATTGAATTAGAAGACTCACACAATCTCAGAATTAGAAGACAGTTTAGCCTAATTCATAATTGAACAGGAATACTGTCTACAACATAACTGACACTGGTCATCATAACTGAAATATAACATGTCATCCAGCCTTTTCTTGAAGATCTCCAGTCAGCCGTCTTGAAGCAACCTGTCCCAGTTTTGAAAATTTCTAATTTTGGGGAGGCTAGGAGAATAGAGCACTGGCCCTGGAGTCAGGAAGACCTGGTTCAAATCAGACACTTGACACACTTACTAGCTGTGTGACTTTGGGCAAGTCATTTAACCCCAATTGCCCTCCAAAATGCAAAAAAAGAAAGCAAGCAAGAAAGGAGACAATTTCTAAATTTTTTTTTTTTTAAAGCAATTGGGGTTAAGTAACTTGCTCAAGGTGACACGGCTAGTCATTATTTATGCGTGGGTGCTCATTTTCTGAGGCCGGATCTGATCTCGGGTCATCCCAACTCCGAGGCCGGCGCTCTTACTCACTTCGCCACCTAGCTGCCCCTTTAGGGCAATTGGGGTTAAGTAACTTGCCCAAGGTCACATGGCTAGGTGGATTAAGTGTCGCTGGGAACTCAGGTCCTTCTGACTCCAGGGCCGGCGCTCTATTCACTGCGCCACCTAGCCCTGACAATTTCTAATTTTTAGGAAGTTTTACCATACATCAGATTTAAAACATTTCTTCCTCTGCAGCATCTACCCATTGCTCCTAGTTCTGACCTCTGTGCTTAGGTAGAATGAGTCTAATCCTTTTTCCTTGTGACACCCTTCAAATAGCTGAAGACAGTTATATATGTCCATCCTTATGTTTTCTCCAGGCTAAACATTCACCCTTCTTCTAGCTGAGCATCATGTGGCATGATTTTTAAGCCCTTCTCCATCTTTTCTGCCCTTCTGTGGGGGCACTGCAATTTAGAAATTGTGACATCCAAAACTGAACATGATACTCTGTTAGTAGACAGGGCTGAGTTTGATTCCTTGCTCTATAACTTGCTTATTGTGTGACCTTAGTCACTTAATCTTTCTGAGCCTCTGTCTTTTTTGCAAAACAAGTAATACCTCCTTTGTAAAATTGTGCTGAAACGAGATAGGAATATAATTGTATTTGTAAAGTATTACATAAACATAAAGTATCTTGGAGGCATTTCCTATGGTTGTCTTTCCTTAAACTTTTTTTTCCCATTGTGTTTTCTCAGTGTCACTAAAGACATTCCTTGTGTATTGTACTCTGATAGAAGACAGGAGTTCCAGAGCATCCCATGGAAACACAAGCTGATTGTGTGTCTCAGGAACCTCAGCTTCTGCCTGAGAGTGGTGAGGAGCATAGATTCCTAGGAGAGACAGAAACCTTTCTCCAGTGTGGTGAGCTAGAGAACAATGGCAGTGCAGAACAAAAGGGTCCTCCGAGTATGGGCATTGAGAAGGTCTCAGTAGCAGGTCCTATTTTAATCTAGAATTAATGATAATTCTCTACTGAGGACATTCTTCCTATGAGATCCTTGCCTTTTCTGTCCGGATTAGTTAAATTAGCAGGCTGGAATCAAAGTAGAATCATGAGCGCTACTAAATCCTGCCCCTTATGCAGTCTTGTTGACTCCGTTTCAACGGAAGCCTGTTGGGGTTCTGAGATTCATTGCTTAGGATTATTCTTCAGTGTAAACACAAGAGTAGGAAATAGGTTGTTGCTACAAGTATATTCTATTGACTTTTGCCTACCATGTAGACTATGAACACTCAGTTTTTGTTTTGAGTTGATGTGGTATTATTTCACCCATAGTGGGTGCTGTTTCTTGTTTTCTCATTCATCATTAGGAAGCACGGTACAAAGTCATAGTGAACCCTTGTATATAAGTTTATTAATTCATTAGTATGCATATGCACATAGAAATTATTGAATAAAAATGGTTCATTGAGCACATAAATAGGAAATATTTGCATTGTATTACATACTCAAAGAAAGTTTTGTATACTCAGCCAGGGCTGAACTAGTTGAAACTGTTAGTTTTCCTTTTAAACTGATTAGGAATGGAAGAGAGACGGGTGAGTGGGATGATCAGAGTATTTGGAAGAGCTTGAGATATGACAGAGATAGGATAAGATAACCTAAAGGGGGCATTGAACTGGTTTCCCTCAGAGAGGATAGAAGAAAAGTGAGAGGGTCCAGATGATCTGATAAAAAGTTAGTATCCAGGGGCTTTCTCTTTGGACTTTGCACCTCATCTCTAATAGTGCAGGAAACGGTCACTGCAGGTGCCTAAGTGAAAGCAGAACTTCCTGGCCTCGAGATGTAAGAAAGATGATTGCAGTAAGATGAGCATCTCCGTCTTTGTGCTGTGAAGTGTGTTTGGTGATAGGACATGCAATTTAAGGAGCATTAATGAGAGTGTTAAGTGGAAACGAATTTACAAGGATAGCTGAGGGCTAGACTATGTGCAGTCACATTTATACATTTATGAACATGTATTTTAGAGATTAGTATAAGTTTTTTAAGGACAGATACTCTGAGAGCTGTGTAGCTCTGTGAGCTCTGCAAGTACTACATGCATTTGATAAAAGCTAGTTAAGAATTTAAAATTCACCACAAGTGAGATATGTGGCAAGAGAGTCTTTCTGGATGCCATTCAATTTCTTTAGGTTGAGGGCCTGGCAGGGCAAAGATAGACTTATTTATTACTTCTTTTTTTTTCCCCTCAGCTCCACCTTCTCCCAAAGTTTCTGCTTCTCATGATAAAGGTAACCTGGGAGACCAGATGCTGGCAGCTGCACTTCTAAAAGCCAAGTCCCAGGTGAGCTGTGGTTTCACTCTTAGGTACATTTCTACCAAGTCACATCCTAATTCGGGTCCTGATCCCCATTCCTGGTCCTTTCTTGTTGGGTAAGGGAACTCTGAATTTGCTTTTTCTTATTCTCTTCTGGTCTTACTTCACTAACGCTCATTTTGCACACCCTGCCTAGAACTCATTTCCAACATTTCGCTTCCTAGTGCTTACAGCCCTATTCCATACCCTTACAATTACCTAGAAAAACATGTTTTTACAGGAACTGGTGACATTTGAAGATGTAGCTGTGTACTTCATTCGGAAAGAATGGAAGCGTCTGGACCCTGCTCAGAGGGACCTCTACAGGGATGTGATGTTGGAGAATTATGGGAATGTTTTTTCACTTGGTATGAAATGTTTCCCTAAAAAAAAAAAGTATCTATCCAGTCAGTGGAAACATTAAGCAGAGGATTGGTTTAGTACTAGTCTTAATTTTTCATCCTTTTCATCCCAGGAAAGTTAGACACTGAAGTCCTTTAAAAGGAGAAAGGTGAACCCTTTCCATGTGAAAATATACTGACTGGGCTTTCTGCTATGTCTATGAGAACATTATTATGTTCTAGCTAATTTCTTACTTCCTCATATGTCAGGTTGCCTTTAGGAGACCCTAGGTCATTTTGTTCTGGTTCTAATATAATTGTCTCTACTTAAGCATTTCCTAATAGAAAGAGGGAACATAAACTTAACCTTGTAGGAATGGATTATAAACTTAACCCTGCCTCACCTTGCTTTTGAGAGCATATATTTTTTTGTTGACCCACTATATTTCTTTTTTTCTCCATCTGCTCTCTGTAGATAATGGGAATAGGATTGAATCGTGGTGACAGCTCAGTTTGAGCAGCACAAACTTTTCTGTCAAATTTCTTTCCTTATGGGCAGGCTTTCCATTTCCAAATCCTGAGATAATCTCTCACCTGGATGGAGAAGAAGAGCCATGGGTCCTAGATTTGAAGGGAGCTGAAAGCCAGGGACTCCAAAGTGCCTCTTGTATAGGTGAGTAAGGGACACACAGTCATCTACATAGTTTAATCTTTAAATGATTTACAGACTTAAAATGCCAATTATTTAGCTCATTTTTAGTTATCTCTTTTCTCTTGAACTTTCTATAAAAATCTCACAGGCAAAACAAACAAACAAACAAATAAATAAATATAGAATGTAAACACTGAGGTTTCTAACTTTGACAGAGTTAATGTACCCATATAAGCATGGGTCCTAATATACACCAGAAATGGATATCATTATCTTTTGCCACCCCTTTGTTTTGTATATGTGGGGTAACTAACTGCAAGCAAACCAATGACTGGGTTCTGCAGGAAAGAGTAGAGCCTCATCTTCCTTGGTGAAGTTTCCCCACTTCTGCTCGTCAACCTCTTTGTCCCCAGGACTCTGTGAAGGCTTTTCCTTACTACTTATATGAACTACTTTTCCAATTACAGCCTTCCATAATCATGTCTCTGTTCTTTTTAATTGCACTTCTGGCTTATTCCTACATCTTACTTGATAGGTTCTCTAGGTTCTTCTAAATCCTTTACTTTTTTCCAGCTTGCCTGTTTGTCCCTTGGCTTCTCTACCTAATAGTTTCATTTCACTACTGTAGCCCACTGCCCATTCCGTTCCATCTTCTTGGTTGGCTTTGTGTGCTAATATGAGTACTTTGGGACTTTGGTGACCTTCACCTTCCTTATTTTCCTTAACCCAGAATATCCATATCTCTGTTTTGCCCTGTCTCCCCACCTTTTCTTGGAAACCTTTTGACAGGCACATAAAAACTGTATGTTTTTAGTCTTGGTTGACACCTGATTTTTCCCTTTCTTTTTTAGTTTCCATTCTTTTCACTAAAGAGAATGTTTTCTGTTTATTGTGTCAGATGGTGAAACCAGAACTAGGAATGAACAAGAAATTTCTGAAGCTGCAGAATCACATGGGGTGATACTGGGAAGATTCCAAAAAGATGTTTCTTCAAGTCTCAAATTTGGAGAAGCCTGTGAATGGGAAGGCAATTTAGAGAGGCAACTGGGAAACTCCATGGAGGAAAGACTGAGGAGAAAGATGGGAGATCTTAGACAAGTAATAGTTGAGGATCAGAAAAGCCCTGCAGGTGAGAGAGTCCAGCAGTACAAAGAATTTGGGAATAGTTTTAGTCTTAATTCAAACCTTGTTATACATCAAAGAGGTTCTGTGGGAGATAAACCCCATAAGTGTGATGAATGTGGCAAAAGCTTTAATCGAACTTCAGACCTCATTCAGCATCAGAGAATCCACACAGGGGAGAAGCCCTACGAATGTAATGAGTGTGGGAAAGCCTTCAGTCAGAGCTCACACCTCATTCAGCATCAGAGAATTCACACTGGAGAGAAACCTTATGAATGTAATGACTGTGGGAAAACCTTCAGTTGTAGCTCTGCTCTTATTCTACATAGGAGAATCCATACTGGAGAGAAGCCCTATGAATGTAATGAGTGTGGGAAAACTTTTAGTTGGAGTTCAACCCTTACTCATCATCAGAGAATCCATACTGGGGAAAAACCTTATGAATGTAATGAATGTGGGAAAGCATTCAGTCGGAGCTCAACCCTTATTCATCATCAGAGAATTCATACTGGAGAGAAGCCCTATGAATGTAACGAATGTGGAAAAGCCTTTAGTCAGAGTTCACATCTTTATCAGCATCAGAGAATCCACACGGGAGAGAAACCCTACGAATGTAGGGAATGTGGTGGAAGATTTACCTATAGCTCAGGTCTTATTCAGCATCAGAGAATTCATACAGGGGAGAATCCCTATGAATGTAGTGAGTGTGGGAAAGCCTTCAGGTATAGCTCAGCTCTTGTTCGTCATCAGAGAATCCACACTGGAGAGAAATCTTTGAATGTGATGACTATGGGCAAAGGTCCCATCAGAGTTACTGCATTAAATATCAGAGAATCCATCCACATGAGAGAGTGAGAGTCTGCTGCCCCAGTAAATACATTTAATACAAGAAAATGTTTGGTTAGAGCTTGTTCTTAGAGTCTGACAGACTCCATCCTGAGGAATATTCTATGAACATGAAAAATGTGGAAAGTTTCCTTGTAATTGGAATTCTGCCACCGTAAAATGAAGTTCATTGGGCAAGATACTCCAACCTATGTCCCATCAAGGCCAGTGAAGTGGGGCCAGCAATCTAGGTAGCTTTCCCCAGGATTGGTTTCAGTTATGAAAGTAAAAGTCCCCAAAGAATAGTTGATTGAATGCTAAGCATAGAAAGGGGCTCTGGTCCTGATTTTTCTTGGAAAGGAGCTTACCATTCACTATTATATATTGTACAAATTATACACCAGAGGAACTTTTTTTGCAAGAAAGTAATCGAGACATTCCATGACCTCATTTTCAGCAAGTAGACAGATTGTAAAGGTGAGGTGATTGACATTATTAGGGAGGGAAAATGTAGGCTGTGTCTCAAAAGCTAGCTTTTCTAATATTAAAGGGATTTCCTACCATAACCGTTCCTAAAGGAAGTGGGGGAGGGTAAGGTGGGTCCTGAAGAATATGGTTATTGCCATTCAGAAAAGAAAAGGTTTGGATCTCATTTCTCCTTTTGGGGGAGTATGGCAGCAGTTCTTTTTCTTGGGCCAGGATGGCTTTCCAAGCTTCCTAGATTATTTTCCCAATCCTTATTTTCTCCCATTACAAAAGAAATACTGTTTCACTTTTTCAGTCTGTTGAAACAAATGTTTCAGTGTGATTGAGTGAATATGAATACATTTTTGTTGAGGATTCAAGGATTTCTTTCCTTTCTGCCCATCCCCCAAATAAACGGGAAACATTAGCTATTTGTGGCTGTGGATTTGACATTTTAAAAATATTACCCAGTTTGGTCATACTCATTGTTCCTCATTTCTCCTTTCCTTTCCATAGTCCCAGCACCTGTCATCTGTTTTTTTGGGTGTGCACAGAGCATTGTGCATGTACTGGGGAAGAGATGATCAAGGTTAACGGAGATAACCCTAGCCCTGGAACTTAGTCTTGGAGGAGAGAAAACCACATAACTATAATCTGTGAGGAAGTTGCCAAATTGCTGACATACTGCACATTCCCTTGGATGTTAGCAAAGTGTTTAATGTAATCTCAGCTTCAGAACAATGCTCTGAAGTAAATTACTCTCATTTAACAGAAAGAAATAGGTTGAGAGAGATTTAAGTATTTTTTTGTCAGTGGTCACACAGCTAGGATCAAAGGAAAATTTCAAGTTGGTCTGCTATGCCATGTTCTTGCTCTAAGTGGAACAAAATGCTATATTGGGGCTAAGGGGAAAAGCACCCATAGAGAGGTAGAAATGAGAATCAGGGAAGTCATCAAGGAAAGATGGCATCTGGGGTGGGCTTGAAAGTCTGCATAGAATTTTAGCAGGTAAAAAAGGGCAGATAGTAGACAAAGGAAAGAGCATAAGTAAAGGCACAAATGGGAGGCAAATGCGGCTGGAAAAATAGGATATTGCCAAGTTGTGGAGGGTCTTAAATGCCAGGCAAACAAGTTTGACCTTTATTTAATATTAGGGAGCCATTAAAGGCTTGAGGTCTATGCACAAGAATTATTTTAGCAGAATTTTGAATGGTGGGTTAGGGTGGGAAATAGTCTAGGTGGGTGTGGTAAGGGCCTGTCAAGTGGGCTGTGTATAGGGCCAGTATAGAGAATGGATTTGAGAGTTGTTTCAGAGATAGGATTAGTAAGATTTTGTAACTGATTAACAAAATATGAAAGGTAAGGGAGAGGAGAAAAAAAATAAGGTTCTGACCATTAGAGGCTACATGGATAGGGTTGCCACAGATAGAAATAATGAATCTAGAGGAGGAATAGTTTTAGGGGGAAGGAATAAATATGCTCAGTTTTCAACATGTTGAGGTTTGAGGTACTAGTTAAGTACCTTGACCTTGTAAGGTATGCATCTAAAACTCAAGACATCAGACTTAGTAATAGAGATTTGAGGGTAATCTGCATAGTAGCGATAATTGAAATAGATCAGAATAAGATTACTAGGAAAGTATAGAGGGAAGAAAAAGGGGGCCATGGACAGACAGAACACCCACATAAAGGGCCAGAAAGGATGTAGGAGACAGGTGGTTAAAGAAAACCAAGTAGGATCTGTGACTTTTTTTTTTTTTTTTTTTTGCTTTTTGGAGGGCAATTGGGGTTAAGTAACTTGCCCAAGGTCACACAGCTAGGTTTTTGTGTGTGTGTTAAGTGTATGAGGCCGGATCCGAACTCAGGTCCTTTTGACTCCAGGGCCAGCACGCTACTCACAGCTCCACCTAGCCGCCCCTTTACTTTATATCTTTAAAAACATCCTGAGAAGGCATCCATAGGCTTCACCTTCAGACAAGGACTGAACAAGAGCCATTGGTTTTGTGATTTGATTGGGTAACCACTGGGATCTCAGTTTCAGGAAAGTGTTGCTTTTGGAAGACAAATTGGGAGAGTCTGAGCAAGAGGGTGTATTTTGAGTAAAATGGAATGTGGTTAAATGGGTGAAAGTTGAAGATCTAGAAGGCTTTTTAAAGTTTTAGTAGTAGAGAAGATTAACTGTGACGATAATGGGCAATTGGGAATGGAAAAGATAGACCAGGTGGGAAGGAGTCATTGGCAAAAGAGGAGCCAATGAAGATTGGGGGTGACTGGAGGATCAAGTCTGGGAAGGGGGAGAAGAGAGGAAATAGATTTCTATTAAAGGTTTGCAAAGCATTTTAAGCTTGTCAGGCTGAGAATAAGACAGATTTTAATCATTTATAGGAGAAATAGAACAAAGACAGGTCATAATTCTGAGAATATTGAAAACTGGAGAGGAGGGATGCTGTAAGTTTGTGTCAGATGGTCTCAGTCTTTAGTAGAATGTAGGGGAAAGTCACTTGATATAAGTGAGTTGGGAGTGTGATGGGGGAATTGGGAACAGTTGTTTTGGGGTAATGAGGGAATTAGGGTAGAGTTGGACTGTCAAGAATTCAATTAAAAGCCCAGCTAAGATTCTAGATTTCAAATTTTTTATGTTTTTTTAAAATTGTATTATCCAGAACTAGAAGGGAACCTTAGGGGTTACCTAGTGGTCCAAGCCTATCATTTAAAGACTGAAGTTGGGTCCTCCTCTCTGACTCCAACTCCAGGTGTTCTTTCAGTTAAGTCACACTACATTGTGTAGTGCATGATCTTCTGATCTGTACTTGACAGCGTTAATAGGAATCTACACACATCTTTGTACATATTTGACTGTCTTGTTCAAGACTTAGCCCTTGCTCACTAGAACTTTTTTTTTTTGAGGGGAGAAGGCAGGGCAGTTGGGGTTAAGTGACTTGCCCAAGGTCACACAGCTAGTAAGTGTTAGACTCCAGGCCTGGTGCTCTATTCACTGCCACCTAGCTGCCCCTCACCAGTATTCTTACTGGAATGATGGTAGGACAGTAACTACAAGCCTTAGGTAAAAAAGAGTTGGGGCTGGGTTGAGGCCAAGAAGTTTAGAAGGAACTTTTAGTTAACAACAGGCATCCTTGGGAATTTGGCTTGGCTGCCCAGTTCAGATGTTTGTTGATGGGAGTACTTTATGTAGTGTTAGGGACCAAAACCTAAGAAGGCAGGTTGGTAATTCAGATAGATTTCTTTGAAAGGTTTCTGATCTGGGTGTTATCCTGAATGCCTGACTTCATAGCTAATATACTTTGCCTCAACAAGTAAGTATAATTGGACATTTGGATACTTCAAGGCATTCAAATGCATTATGTGTGTGTGTGTGTGTGTGTGTGTGTGTGTGTGTGTGTGTGTGTGTGTATACATATATATATATAGGCTCTATAGGGGTACAGATGTAGAAGACAGCACTGTTTGCAAGGGGAGGAAAGAATAATTATATATAATGGAAGTAGTCAATCAATTGATACAGAATAAAAATGCTAAAGGCCAGAAAATGGAGCAGTTAATGCTGGTTGAATTTGGGGAAAGGTTTTGTGTTGGAACTGGGATTTGAGGTGAGTCTTGAAGATAGGGCAGGGTTTATATAGACAGGAGATCTTCCAGATGGGGTAACAGCATGAGCAGGGACTTGGAATCTACTATTAGCTAGTAGAAGACTTGGGGACCAAGGCTTGTCATTGGAAGGTTGGACAGGGCCACCTAGGGATGAAATAATGAGCTTTTGTTTTGTATCACCTTTGAGTGTCTTATATAAAACTACAAGAAGAAATCTAGTCCAGACCCCCTCCCCCATCTCTGATTGCTCTTTCCTCTGCTTCCCCTTCCCCATCCTCCCCACTCTGATGTCAGCCTTGATGTTTAGTGATCCTTGAATAATGGACAATTCCCACAGAATGTGTGGACAAATAATCTAAACTGAAATGCCCAATCACATGAGTGGCTCCAGTTTGATAGCTGACCACCTCCTTGAAACTGGACTACATGACACTACGCTGGCTTTATTCTTTCTCTGTCTGATTATGTCTGATATATCCTTGTCCTCACTATGCCCAACCCACTGGATATTCCCAATAATTGCCTTTTTTCCTTCTGCTTTTTTCTCATCTCCCTCAGATATTTTATCTAGATCCATTGCTTTAACAATTACCTTTATGCCTGTCATTTCCATTGATGAAACCATATTTGTTGCTGATACTGAACAGCTTGATACTGGGCCTTTGGTGGGGAGAACATTTCTAGGTGTTTAGTAGCTGAACTGCTGAGGAAGTGGGGGTTTAGCATGCATAGACAGTTGACTCATTGCATCTCCACATCAACAGTGCTGGAGAACACTGCTATTTAATAGGGTTCTTGGACTTGTTAAACTCCTCAATTCTTTGTTAAATCTCTTTGTAACCTAAGAAAACCATAGTCTTAGACTTTTGTAGTCAGAATAGCTTGGAAGTAGTAGAGGAAGGGGTCTGTCTAGGTTGCTCTTCCAACTTTTAGTTGCTGAAATTGTGACTCAAATCTGTTAACCACCTGACCAAATCATCCCCAATACCATGATTCATTAATGTGGATGGGTCAGTAGCTACTTGGATATTCTTTATGTCCACCAAGATGATAGCAAAATCCCAAATTAGGTGTTGCTTTATGTCCATGACTCTCAAAGAGACATAACTTAAGTCTCAAGCAAAAACTTTCAAACTCTGTTTCCCTAGATTTATTCCTCATGCCATTATAATAATGCCACACCAGGGGATGTAGATGGGCAGAAGGTAGTGCAGAGGTGTCAGGGCATTGCTTGCCTAACACTCCCGATGGCCATCTAAACCAGATTAAAAAGTAACTGGGTACTTGTAATAAATAAAAGAAAATATAAATAATATATTTTTAAGTCAACATTGCTTCTTTGAGTTTGACACCAGTGGTGTAGTGGATTGGGTGCTGAACTTTAGTTAGGTCAGGAAGACATGGGTTCCAGTCCTGCCTCAGTGACTTCACCTCAGCCTATCCAATTCTGGATAGTTCTTATGAGGACCTAGGAAGACTCCACATTTGATAAGCAATTCATCTGGTGCAGCAGTTGCCCTCTCTTATAGAACCACCTTACATCGTTTATAAGGAGACCATAGCAGTGGTTACAAAATTAAATTACAAAAATAAATTATAAAAATTTAAAAGTAACCACAAACATACCTAACTGAAGTAATAAAAAAAAAATTTAAATCCCAAAGGGAGAGTTTTGGGGCTTAATAGGGAGTCAAACATTCTCTATGTAATTTTAATTTTATTTTATAAGTGTTCTGGATGAGTCCTCTCAGATATAACATCACCCATAAGCTCAAGCTCTGGCCTTAAAACAGACTTGGTTCAATATTGGCTACTTATAAATCACTCCTTATGTGCCCCACCCAAGATTTCCCTTGGGAACCGCTGACACTACAGCTTGTGTGTTGAAGCTTCTATGGATGTGGTTAAAAGTCCTCGAGTAAGCATTCAAGCTAACAATCTATATTTGATAATGCAGTTATGTAAAAACAGGACTTCATATGATCAATATTTTAAAAAAAAAAAACATTAAATCTTTGCTTTCTCCCAATTTCATGGTACTCCCTTTTGGCTGAGACTACCTTAGAAGAAACTTGTCTTGCCAGTCTATTTCCTGACATGAAGCCTAAATTTCTCTTTAACTTACAATGATTGATTATTGATTGATTCTCCCTTTTTTGCAGTCAAGTAAGCCAAGCCTGATTCCTCTTCTATGTAACCCTTTAGATACTTAAAGATGGCTAGGTCATTCATCCCATCCCCTCCTTCCACTGGTCAGACAAGAGTTTTCTAGGCTAAAAATGCAAAGTTCCCCTTAATGAGTATGAATTTGAGGTCTTTCAACTTCATGATTGACTTCCTCTGGACACCCTTCAAATCTTCGCTGAAGTGTGGCACCAGGACTGAGTGCCTGTTCTGTACTGGCCATTTCAGCTTCTGTATCACAGCTGACTAGATTGAGTTTGCAATCCACTAAAACTTGCAAGTTTTCCTTTTTTATGCTTTTTTCCCATGCTTCCCTTAACTTGTTGATGGTTGATTTTTGAGCCCAAATATTTTCATATTATGTTTCATCCCGTGAGATTCAACCCAGTGTTCAAGCCCATTAAGAAATTTTTGGATCTTAGGGTTTGTTAAATAATGTATTGACTCTTCAGCTCTGTGTCATCTCTGTAAGTCTGATAACATTTTAAATAATATGAGAACAAACATCCTTAGAATACTCCAATAGAGAGCTCCTCCCATGTTAGCTTCCAAGCACAATACTAGGCACTAGATACAGAGACAAAAGTGAACAATTCCCTGCTGACAAGGAGCTTACACTGATTGCTTAGGGACTACTTTTTTGAGTCCAGTCAGGCCTGATCCAGGCTGATCACCAGACCTCAGGTTTGAGACTGAAAGAAAGGACATTTGTAGAACATCAGGCAGTTAACAGAGGGCTTATTTTGCCATGTCAAAGTAACTAATGAGCGTACAGCATTGATTTGGCTGAGTATAATTTTCCTGTGTCAGTATTGTCCACGGTGATCTGCTGGTCATAAGCTGAGGAAGAAGTCGAGTGACTACTGGTGCTTTGGCTTTTGTACTAAGAGCATAAGAAATCTCAAGCCTTTAGTCTCCTGAGCCAATTAAGTCTTAAAGATGGCTTCAATACATTTATTTTGATTTAAAAAAAAATTATTTATGTTTTAATACTAAAATTTTCTCCAGTAGCTCTTTAACTCACCTTCTCCCACCAGAGCCATCCCATATAATGGAAAAATATTATTAAAAATATATTATTTTCCCCCAATTACATATTAAAACAATATTGAAACTTTCAAAAAGTGTTTCGAGTTCCTAACTCTATCCCTTCTTCCTCTCCCCCATATAGGTTATACATGTGCAATCATGTAAACATTTCCATACTCCCTCCCCCAGAGCTATCCTATGTAACATTTTTTTCTCCAGACGTTATATTTTTAATAGCTACGATGATGCAGAACAAACCCTTGTACATAAAACAAGGAGAATCACTGCTCTTGAAGACTTTACGATCTTACCCTTAGCTTCTGCTTTAATGTACCCACCTTTCCCTACATCCCCTCTCTAAAACATCAGATCTTCAGTGAGGAAATGTACAGTTCCTTATATACTGAAGGAATGGCACGCAGCTAGCATTTACATAACAGTGCTTTAAGGTGGACAGAATAACTTACATATGTTAGCTCATTTGATCCTCATAACAACCCTGGGAAGTAAGTGCTGTTATTACCCTCACTTTACATATGAGGAAACAGACACAGAGAGGCTGTAATTTGCTCAGAGTCACACAACTAGTAAGTGTCCTGGCTCCTAAGTCCAACATTCCATGTACTCTCCACCTAGCAACTGTCTCGTGCCAGCATTCTCAGACAGAAGTACAGAAGGCCATGTGTATAGGAAGAGCACATATATTTACCTTGACTACCCTTAGCCTAGACTCTGACCCTGTTCAACTTGGAGAAAGTGGCCAGTGTGATTGTGTACCAGTTGTTGAAAGCCTATGCTCAGCACAGGAAGCTAGACACACATGCTACACAATCATTTGGGTCTTGAGGTGGGGGAGAGGAAGAGACAATTTGTGATTAGGTAAATGCCCCACAAAGGCCTGAAATAAACCTCAAAAGGCCCTTTGGTGAATGAAACCTTTCTGCCCTGAAACCACACATCTAGGCCAGCCATCAGGAGTCTTCCGAAGCAGAGAGTAACAGGACTAGGAAGATTTCAACTGTAGACATCATGGAAGAAGTATTGGTGCCCCCACATACATCTAGGCCCTGGGTCACCAACCAGAGTGCTGTCCACTGTAGCCTTCCTTGGGTGCAGTGGAGTACTGAGCCTGGGAGCAGCACCAAGCCCAGTCACAGCAAGACTGGGTCTGCCATGGTACCATCTGCAACATCTTTTGACCAACTGAGGGTAAGGCCAGAGAGAATCGCCCACTTCTGACCCAGCTGATGCAGGGCCAGTCATGGCGGCACCACCCATAGTAAGCCAAGTTACTAAAGTAAATTTCCCAGGGCTCAAGCTATTGTACTACCCTATCTCTTATCAGGCCTATAGGCTTGGGTCTAATTACTCTGGGGATATTCAGCCCTGTGTCTATGGCACAAAAGGTTCTTTCTCTAAATTTTTAGATCCCAATGGTCTTGTGACCCTGAACCAAAGCTGCCAAGACTACCTTACCCTAGACTATTCCTGTGTCTTTCTGTTACAACTAATCCCAGTGCTTCGGTCCTCTCCATCTGGTAAGCCACATGCCTCTGATGGCACTGGTTAATGCTGACTGCCTTTTTTGATGGCCCAGCCTGGTAGCTTGCATGAAAAGGAGGAGGTGGGTACCCCTCCCTTTTTTTCCCCTGTAGGTGAGGGAGAAAGGAAAAAGTAGATGTCAGCTCTTAGGAGAGGAGGGTCACCTTGGCTCATCTTGGGATGATAATAGTTTTCCTGACAAGGGCTTTGAAAAATATTGTTTCCTGATAAAGGAATCAAAAAGCCCTACAAACAGGATGAGTTCCAGGGCAGAAAGCAATCAAAGGAAATGGGGGTGGGGCTGGGTAATTGGACAAGGAAGGAGGGGCATTCTGGAGGGGAGTCACATGAAGGGTAAGAGCCCTGGCCAGTGAGTGTGGATGATTGGAGATCATAGGATCTCTAGGCAGAAAGGGAGAAAAGTAATTGGGGGAAGAAAAGGTTGACAAAATCCCTCCCCTAACTCCTTCCAGTGGATTGCCTGGTATTGCAATTGCACCAAATTGGAGAGGAGCTGAAGAAAACAAGTGGGCAGCAGACGGATGAACTGTACAGTCTGCTTCACAATGGCTTCTGGCCAGAATGGGTTTAGCTCCCGGTCCCAGCTGTTGTTGCCAGAGCTTATTGAGTTCCTGGTTGCTAACTTCAGGACAACCCTGCTAATGGATCCAACTTTCCTATCCACTCCTCCAGAGGTGGTGGTGAGACAGCTCTCTTGTGCATGACATGATTTTTCAACCATAAGGCATAGATTGTGGAAGGCCTCTAGTAAGTCAAGGGACAGGTTTTCTGAAATCACCACCCACTTTTTCTTCCCCCTGGCACTACTGAGTCATCCATTTTATAGTCAGGAAGCACTGGCTTCTGTCATCGAGGAGCTGGGATCTGGAAGGGGTAGCCCTCTTAAAGGATTTTGGCCAACCAAAGGAGATGTTGACAGTCCTTTGGTGCCTGGTAGAAGATGGTGTATGGGATTGCTCTCGACGGCTTCACAGTCTTGCTGTGGCTACATGGTACTTTTAAAACTGCTTTCTCTTTGGGGTTTCCAGAGTCAGTCATTAAGGATCTGGCCAGGATTTTGTATGTTTCATCATCATGCTAGAGAATTAGCTAATGGATGATTTCCTTAAACAAAGAGTTTATCTTCTGTACTAGCAGAATTGTTTCAAAGCACTGGTGGCAGATATGATGGCCAGAACTGCTACTCTGGTTGTCCCAAGGATCATTTAGAACCACTTTTACCATCACAAGCTGTTCTTGATCCCTTGGTACCTGGAGGCACAACAACAGTCCCCCTGGACTTAGTCATCATTCAGGCTCAGGGATAGTTTCCCTCCACATGGGGTCTGTGCTTCAGGGATCAAACCTGGGTTTTTGGGGTTTTTTTTTGCTTTGTTTTAGGTTATGAGGGTCCTCTTGAGCTTTTCTTAAAGGGCACTTCTTAAATGTAATCCCTGTTAATGAGAAAAATAATACAAATCATTAAAAGTCCCATATACATGTTTAGGAAGAGTAATCTTCAGGTAAATTCAATGAGAGTACCCACTGACCAGTAAGGAAGATAATAAACAAAATGGTTTAATAAGAATACTAATTGCTAACATTTATATAGTGCCTACTATATGCCAGCCACAGTGCTAAACATTTTACAAACATAATCCTGTTTGATCTTAATATTACAACCCTGGGAGGCAAATGCTATTATTATACCCATTTTACTGATGAGGAAGTTAAGGCATACAGAGGGTAAGTGATTTGCCCAGAATCACATAGCTAGTGAGTATCTGAGGTGAGAAGCAGCCCCCATTAAGGACTGACCACTCTCTGTATGGGATTTCATTCAATGGCTTCACCGTCTTCTTATGGTTACATGAACTGATACCCTAGGATACTTTTTAGCATGTCCAGTTTAGTCTTTAATGCAGATATGAAGGGAGAAAAAAATCCAGTATGAATTACATTGGAAGATAGCAGTGCTAAAATAGAAACTGCAGCTAAATTACAGTCACAGGACCTGAGTCTGAATCTGGTCTCTATCACTTGCTTTGTGATTTGTGGCAAATTACTTATCTTATGTGGGACTCAGTTTCCTCATCTATAAAATGAGTGGGGGAAAATATTGGGTGAAGTAAGCAGGTAAATTATTACCACTATTATTTGAGACAGTGCTAGAAATGTTAACTACAGCAGTAAAACAAAAAAAATATGGGGAATAAGGACAGACAAGGAGGATACAAGTGACTGTTTTGTTTTTTGCAATTTACATGATTGTTTACCTTTTTTTTCCTTTTGCTTTTTTTGGAGGGCAATTGGGGTTAAGTAACTTGCCCACGTGCACAAGGCTAGATTTTTGTTTGTTTGTTTACTTATTTTTAAGACCATAGAGAATCAGTTAAAATTAACTGAAATAATTTCAGAAAAATTGCTGTACATAAAATAAATGCACACAAATTATGAGCATTTCTGCATATTAACAATAAAATACAGCAGGAGGAAAATAAGAAATTCCATGTTAAATAACTATAGGATATTTAAAATAACTTGGGAGTCCCATTACCAAGACATACACAGGAACTATATTACTACAATTACAAAACACTTTATGGAAATAAAAGCAAGATCTAAATGGTTAGAGAAACATTACTACTTGAATTAATTAATTCAGTGCCACACTACTCAAACTACTAAATGATTACCTTACTAAACTAGAAAAAAATAACAAAATTCATTAGGAAGGGAAAAATATCAAGAATTATAAGAGAGAAAAAATTAGGAAGAAGTGGTGGTCTAGCAGTGTGAGATAGTTTCTATACTATAAACAAGTAATCATCAAATGATTTTGTATTGATTAAGAAATAGATCAATTGGGGCGGCTAGGTGGCACAGTGAGTAAGAGCGCCGGCCTCGGAGTTGGGATGACCCGGGATCTGTTCCGGCCTCAGAAAATGAGCACCCACACATAAATAATGACTAGCCGTGTAACCTTGAGCAAGTTACTTAACCCCAATTGCTTAAAAAAAAAAAAAAAAGAAATAGATCAATTAATGGATTATACTGGGTATACAACATATGGTAGTAGCCTAGTATTTAATAAACCCAAAGACCTGAACTATTGGAGTAAGAACTAAATTTGGCAAAAACAGCTGGGAAAAATGGAAAGCAGTCTGGCAGAAACTAGTTACAGACTAACATCTCACAAGTGTACCAAGAAAAAGTTCAAATGAATATATCACTTAAACATAGGAACACTGCACGTCAGAGGCACAAGGAAGAGATCACTTTTTAGATCAATCATTTAACAGACAAAGGATATAGAGGATCATAGGAGATAAATGGATGATCTTGAGTATGTAAACTTAAAAAAGCTTTTGCACAGTCAAAGCCAACACAGCTATGATTGGAAGGGGAAAAGATAACACATCTTTCTCTGATAGAGGTCTCGTTTCCAAGATATAGAAAGAAGTTCCAATTCTGAACAAGGGCAGTGTCCAGAAGAAGAAATACAAACCATATGAAAAAATGTTCTACATCACTAGTAATTAAAGAAATGCCACTTAAAGTAATTCAGATCCCTCACATAAGCAAAAAAGGAAAATGAATGTTGTAGGGCCTAATGGAAAGTAAAGGACATTAATAGTGCTGTTATGAATTGGTTCAGCCATTCTGGAAAGCAATTTGGAACCATGCCTCAGAATTTACTAAACAATGCATGTCCTTTGACTTGGTAAAATCATTACTTGGCCTATACCTCAAAGAGCACAAAGAAAAAGGGGAAGTCCCCATATTTATAAAAATATCCATAGCAGCTTTTTTTTTTTTTTTGTGGTGGCAGAGAACTCAAAAGCTAAGGAGGTACCCATCAATTGGGGAGAGGCTGAACAAATTGTGGTATATTCTCATAATGGAATACTATTAGAAGCAGCTAGATAGCATAGTAGATACTATGCTGGGCCTAGAATCAGGAACACCTGAGTTGTAATCCAGCCTCAGAAACTTACTTAGCTGTGTAACTTTGGGCAAGTCACTTAATGTTCTGTTGCCTTGATTTTCTCAACTGCAAAACGAAAATAATAGCACCTACCTCTCAGGGTTGTTATGAGGACTAAATGAGATAATGTTTGTATAAGTGCTTAGTGTTGTGCTTGACACATAGTAGGTACTTAATAAAGGATGAAAGGGACAGTTTCAGAAAATCCTGGGAAGACTTATATGAATGGATAGAGTCAAGTCAGTAGAGCCAGAACTCTGTATATGTACACATAAACAGACACATATATACATATATGTGTGTATACGTATGTACACACACACAAAATTGTAAAGAAGAACAACACTGAAAGATGTTAAGAACTCTGATCAATGCAGTGACCAAGTTTCCCAGAGGACTGATGATGGAGCATGCTGCCTACTTCCTGACAAAGAGGTGGATGGATGGATGGACTCAGGTTGCAAAATAAGACATTTTTTGGATGTGACCAATGCAGGAATTTTTTTTTTTTACTTGTCTATGCATATTTGTTACAGGTTGTTGTTTTTTAATAGGGAGAAGAGGGAGTTTGAAGGGACAGAAAATGGATTTTTGTTAATTGAAAAGAAATTAAATTGTTTAAAAATGGGGGAGAGGGGTTGGAATAGATAACCTCTGAAATCTTTTACATCTCTATATCCAAGATCTTGTGATTCAGATGTTATTTATTCTGTAAACATTTGCTGAATGCCTATTCTATATACAAGACACTGCTGGAGATAGAAATTAATATGCTCTAACACTGTAGAGATGAAATCAATTTTACATATAAAGTGAATATTTGTCAATTCTCTTCAGAATGACAAATTGCTTAACATTTTGAAAACAACTATGATCTTTAGATACTCTTGCCAACTTATGTCAGTTTGAATACTCTTAATACATTAGGCAAAAAAGCTGTAGTTTATCAATTAGGCAGGATATGTTAGAGGAAACAGCTTGGTGTAGTAGAAAAAAAAGAGTTGCTAGCTTTGGAATAAAAGGACCTTAGTTCAAATCCTCAGTGTGTAACTGAATAATTCTATTATCTTACACATGTAACTTAAACAATTTACATGGCTATAAAATGAGGGGGTTGGACTAGCAAGACATGACCTCTGAGGTCCCTTCCAGTGATATATCTATGATCTTGTATGACATCTTGTCTCTTTATATCATAAAATAATCACTGGAGTGATGTATTAAAATGAATCAGAAATTCAGTGAAGCTAGAGATGGCAAAAACTATTTCTGTTCTTTAAGTCACAAGATTTAAGATTGGAAAAATGATTAGTCTCTTTGACACGTGTGACCTTGCATCTGTTCCTTAAGGAAGGTTACCTCTATGGGCCAAGGGGCTTTTGAGATTCTCCATCCCAAACCACTCATTCTTTACAAAGAGGCTTCCTTTCTTGAAGGTCACTCAGTTTAGTCCTGCCACAGAGACTAAGGCAGAACCCAGGTCTTCTAATCTCAATCCACTGTTTTCCCAGACACCACCTTCACCTTTGGAGCCACTAGGAACAGAGCTGCCAGTCCTGCCTTCCCTGGCCCTGTTGGCAGGAAGTGTTATCTCACCAGAGATATCCTGGGCCTAGCCTTGGATCCCACTCACAACACCTTGGTTGGGAATGAAGTGTGAAGGATCACAGGAAGCAGGCCCTGGGTCACCATGAGGCATCCATGTACTCACAGGTTATAAACGATTTCCTATTGAAGTACATGATTTGTATCATTGTATTGTATTGTTGGCAGTGCAAATGGTTGAATCCCCTTTCAGGGGCTTCCTCCTGCAGTTTAGGGCTCTTGATACCACACACTTCTAAGCTCCTTGCAGACCATCTTAGGCAAGTACTATTAAGAGAGGCAGGATGAAATAGAGGAACCCCTTGCCAAGGATACTTTCCCATTCCTGTGTATGACTTTGAATTGTTAGACCCTGGATTTACACCTTTGGCCGGGGTAGAGGGACCAGTGGGAACCTGTTTGACCACATCCTTCTCTGAATTCAGCCATACATTCCACTGGGGGTGGGATGTTTGGCTTCATGCAGGAAAAGCCTAGCAGCTTTTTGAAACCAAGTGGAGATTGTGGGAGAAGGGAAGGATGGACCAGTTTGGAAGATACAGTACAGAGGTCTATCAATTTCACCATTCCAACATCTATCCAATATGCCTCTTTCTCCTTTCTTGATTTTTCTAAAGCCATGTTACTTTCCTCTCCCTACCCTCTCAATAAACTCCAGTGGCTCTCTATTGCCTCTAGATAAAATACAAAATTCTCTGTTTAGCATTCAAAACCCTACATAACCTAGCCCTCTCCTACCTTTCCAGTTTTCTTAACACTTTACTCTCTGACATGTACTCTTGGGTCCAGCAGCACTGGCTTCCTGGCTGTTCCATAAACAAGACACTCTTATCTCTTGGCTCTGGGCATTTTCTCTAGTAGTCCTTTATGTTGGGAATGCTCTCCCTCCTCTACTCCAACTACTGACCTGCCTGGGCTCCTTTAAGTCCCAACTAAAATCCTGCCTTCTACAGAAAGTCTTCCCTGGCCCTTCCAGTGCCTTCTCTAGGTTAATTATCTCCTATTTATCCTATCTATAGCTTGCTTTGTATATTATCTCCCGAATTAGATTGTAAGTTCCTTGAGGATAGGGACTGTCTTTTCCCTCTTTGTATCTCTAACACTTAGCACAGTGTTTGGCTCATAGTAGGTGCTTAATGTTTTGTTTTGTTTTTTTGCTTTTTGGAGGGCAATTGGGGTTAAGTAACTTGCCTAGGTTTTGTTTGTGTGTGGGTTAAGTGTCTGAGGTTGGATCCGAACTCAGGTCCTTCTGACTCCAGGGCCGATGCTCTACTCACTGTGCCCCAGGTGCTTAATGTTTATTGGTTGACTGAATTTCTCTGGATATGAAATAATGTTCCCTATCCAATACCCATATTGTATATTGAATGTAGGAATTAGGGATCCTATTATACTTGTAGCCAGGTGGGTTTTTCCCCCCTATGCCCTGCAACAGCAATCTCTTGAACATGAATGTGGGGGTGTATTTCACAGGGTGAAAAACACATCTCAGGTGCTCTTAGGGACAAACACTCCAAATCCCAATCCCTCAGTCTGCTACTCAACTCTCAAATTGGGTCCAAAGGCAGTCATGGGGAGTGTGTTCTGAATTTCTTCATAAATTCCCACAAATACAGAATTGATCTATTAATTGGCTCTGAGTCCCTGCCTTGACTTATTAAATACTGGAGAAACTTCTTTTCCCATAAAACTCTCTTATTCTCAGTCTCAAACCCCAGTTTAATAGGCTCATATATCAATGCTACTAGTAATATTAATTACTAACAGTAACAGCACAAATATATGTGTGTACACATTCTTTGTATCTATGCACATATATATGTTATACATGTATATATGTATATGTATATGTATATGTATATATATATATAATGTACATATACATGTATTTGTGTTATCTGCTACTCTCAATAAATATAGACGTATATGTAGGTCACAGTGAGAATTATCTCTAACCCTCACTTGAAACTGCTGACTTCCCCACAGACATATGAACCACAGACTAACTCAGTTCTTTCAGGATAGCAGGTAACGTTTCTTCTCAGGATGTCTTCTGTCAAACTTGGTTCTCTCAGAATGTCTCTCTAGACTCTCAAGGATAACTCTCACAGTCTCCTTAGGGAAGTTCTCTTAGTCTTTCTTAGAGCTTCTCAGACTTTCTGCTCACAAGCTGTCAGTCCTCAAGACTCTATCCTTAACATCAAGTAACTACCCAAGTCTTTGTGGGAAGGGCTATTTAAACTGGAATTACACATACACGTTTGGGGAAACCTATACATGACTACACCTTGAGAAATTTAGAGACTTTTCTGAAGCACTCCAGATGAAAGCACCAAACCAAAAGGAGAAACTGGGACTGAACACAGAGTATTTGGTGGATGACAAAGGGACTGGTCACAAATGGATATGTCATCTCATCAATACAATTATTACCTTCATCACTGTAGACTGGAACCCAAAGTGCCTTCTCATTCTGTGGAATTCTTGTCCACTCTAGAAATTTTTCCCCAGGTGTTTTGTTTTTTTTTAACATTTTGTGAGTATCAGGATAACACATCAGCTTCCTGTCTATTATCCCTTACTTTCAGTACACGACTAGCCTTTTCCAATTATACATGACCTTGATTATATATCACTGATATCAGTTCTTGCATGCAGACAGATCATCATGTCTTAAGACTTAAAATCAAGGGGCGGCTAGGTGGTGCAGTGAATAGAGTGCCGGCCTCGGAGTTGGGATGACCCGAGATCAGATCCCGCCTCAGAAAATGAGCACCCACGAATAAAATAATGACTAGCCGTGTAACCTTGAGCAAGTTACTTAACCCCAATTGCTTTAAAAAGACTTAAAATCAAACAGCATTAGCAGGAGAGCTTATATGCTTAAGAAAATTAAGAGTTTTTGTGCCAGAGAATAGCTTGGGATTATGGAAAACATATGCAATTACCCAAATGCTCTCTTCCTGTTCAGTTCTGGGTCCAGTTTATTGACCATTGAGATGAATGCTCCAAATACATGTCCTAACAAGTCCTCAATGAACTAGTCATTCAGGCTCATGTCACTGTCTGGATCATAAGCATTTTGAATCCATTTGGTTTTTCCTGAATAGATTATTATTATTATTATTATTGTAATTTTGCTTTTTTGTGGGGCAATTGGGGTCAAGTGACATGCCCAAGGTCACATGGCTAGTTTTTGTGTTAAGTATCTGAGGCCAGATTTGAACTCAGGTCCTCCAGATTCCAGGGCCGTGCTCTGTTCACTGTGCCACCTAGCTGTCCCTGGATTATTATTATTTTTTTTTTAAAGCAATTGGGGTTAAGTAACTTGCTCAAGGTTACACGGCTAGTCATTATTTGTGTGTGGGTGCTCATTTTCTGAGGCCAGATTTGATCTCGGGTCATCCCAACTCCGAGGCCGGCGCTCTTACTCACAGCGCCGCCTAGCCGCCCCTTTAGGGCAATTGGGGTTAAGTAACTTGCCCAAGGTCACATGGCTAGGTTTTTGTTTGTGTGGGTTAAGTGTCTGAGGCCGGATCCGAACTCAGGTCCTTCTGACTCCAGGGCCGGCGCTCTACTCACTGCGCCACCTAGCCGCCCCTGGATTATTATTTTTAAAATAAGTTTTAATTAATACTTTTTGGAGTTTTTTTTTTAACATCATAGATTATTAAATGCATCTTCTGAGTATTAAAAGTCTTTCACCAAATGGCCCTATTTTATCTACTTTTGCAGTCATTCTCCTTCACTCATACTATGGTTTAGTCACACTAGTTTTTATTTTAAAAATAAGTTCTCATCTAGGTGGTGCAGTGAATAGAGCATGGGCCCTGGAATCAGGAGGACTTGAGTTCAAATCTGGCCTCAGATACTTAAAACAAAAACTAGCCCTGTGACCTTGGACAAGTCACTTAACCCCAATTGTCCTCCAAAAAAAAAGTTCTCATTGATATTTTCTTCATCACTATAGTATGATGTATAATATATATATGGTGTATATATCTATATATATAGTATTATATATATAGTATCCCACATATCCCTTCCCCTCTCCCATCCAGAGAGCCATCCCATATTGACAAATAGTATTTTTTTGGAGAGGGAAAAAAAGTCAGCACAACGATTTGAGAAAGTCTGAAAACATGTGCAATGTATAACACTTGTGGATCTCTCACTTCCACAAAGGGGTAGGTTAAGGGTGTCTTTTCATATCTCTTCATTTGAATACTACTTGATGTTTATAATTTTGTTGCATGTACTTTTAATTTATTGATGTTAATTGTTCTTTCCACTTACATTGTTGTAGTTACAGTATATAGTGTTTTCTTGGTTCTGCTTACTTCACTCTGCATTAGTTCATTTGGATCATTTCATGCTTCTCTGTATTTATCACACACATCATTTCTTACAGCACAATAATATTCCATTTTATTTGTATACTACAATTTGTTTATAGACATTCCCCAGTTGATAGGCATTTTCTTAGTTTTCTAATTCTCATTTTAGTTTCTAATTCTTTTCTTAGTTTCTAATTCTTAGCTATCACAAGAAGTGCTGCTATAAACATTTTGAAGTATATGGGGAATTTTTTCTTATTGATGGCTTCAGGTTTAAGTCTCAGTAAGTCTTAATATGGATATTTTAATATATATAATATATTAAATAAATATATAATATATTTTAATATATCTTTAAGTCTTAGTATGGATATTTGAGTCATATTTATTATTATATTATTAGTCAGTTTTATATGTGTAATTCTAAATTGCTTTCCAACATACTCCAATAATATATTAATGTGCCTATTTTTCCACAATCCCTCCCAACATTGACTATTGCCACTTTTTTGGTCATTTGGTTTTTGCCAATTTGTAGGGTGTGAGGTAAAACTTTAAGGCTAGTTTAATTTATGTTTCAATTATTAGTGATTTGAAGAATTTTTTTCATGTAATTATGAATACTTTGCAGTTCTTTTAAGAACTGTTTGTTCATATCCTTTTGGCTTAGAATACATTTCTTACCCAGAGCTGTGAGAAGTATGTGATTTGTTTCTCTTCTAATTTGTTTATAATATGATCTTTAATATCAAATCACATCCACTTAGAATGCATTGTAGAGTGTGCTAGTCCAATTTCTTCCAGATTGCTTTTTAAGTTTTCCCAGCAGATTTTATCAAATAGGGATCTTTTCCCTAGATAATTTGTTTTCTACTTTATTAAACACTGGATTATTGAATTCTATTGTTTCTGAATTTCTATTTTAGTCTTTTCCACTGATCTATCTTTTAAACCAATATCAGATGTTTTTGACTGCTACTTTATAATATAATTTAAGGTCTGGAAATGCTATTCCCCCTTCATCCTTACTTTATAGTCTTGATTTTTTTCACTTTTCCAAATAAATTTATTACTACTTTTTCTTTTCTCTTCTTTTTTTTTTTTGCTTTTTGGAGGGCAATTGGGGTTAAGTAACTTGCCCAAGGTCACACGGCTAGGTTTTTGTTTGTGTGTGCATTAAGTGTCTGAGGTCAGATCTGAACTCAGGTCCTTCTGACTCCAGGGCCGACGCTCTACTCACTGCACCACCTAGCCGCCCCTTGTTACTACTTTTTCAAGTTCTGTAAAGTATCCCTTTTGTAATTTGATCGGTATAACATAGAAGTATAAATTAATTTTGGTGGTATATCATTTTTGTTATATTGGCCCAGCTATGAACACTGAATATCCCTCCAACTATTTAGATTGTTATTTCTTTAAGAAGTGCTTTGTAACTGAATCTATAGAAGTCTCTTATGTGTTTTGGGATCCTGATTCTTTTTTTTTTCTTTTTGACTCCTGATTTTATGTAGCAGCAAGCACCCCAATATCCCCAGGGTAGCTGCCAATATAGGTTCTTAGATCTGCTTTTCAAAAGGAAAGCAACTCAAAATGGGTTAACAAGCTTACTTTAATCAAACAAACATACATTACCTAGTTCAGGGGAAAAGGTCAGCACCCCGAACTTCAGAGTTACAGAACTTACAGATCAGACAGGCTTCCAAACTGTCCTACCATTATATCAATACCAAATCACAGTTACCAGAGAGGGAAGCATCAACATCTGGGTTTTCAAAGCCGGGGGGCTCTCAACAACGGCTTCCCAGAGTCTCATCTGGTCAAATCACACAACACTTCTCAAAGTGAGCCCCAAAGCAAAGCCTCAGATCAGGGATTATATAGTCTTCTCCTGGCTCAGAGAATGTAACCACCCTTTTGATCCACTGCCCAATCACACAGCATCAAGGTGTGGTCATTTCTGAAAATCAAGCCTCCCACCACAGGCTCCATGTGACCACATTCAGCCTATTAGGAGGCAGAGCATATTTTCAAATCAAGGTTTTCAGAGTCACTTAAAGCCAATCAAAGTCTCTTAAGCCAATCAAAGGGCCTAGGGGCAGAGAAGATCTTTAAATCTGCATTTCCATTACATTTTATTATTCAATTTCTTTTTTCCGCTTAAAGTAGTCTTCGATGGCCTTCCAAGGCCAGAGTCAGTCAGAGCTCTGCTCTGCCAATGGTCCTGGGTGGAAAAGATGAACCGCTCTTTGTGGAGCCCAGGGTGTAGTAGGAGGGGAAGAAGGGAGGAGTACTGGGCTAGGGAGATGGGAGCCATCTCAGTCTCCTGCTTCATTCTCTTCTGCTGTTTCCCCAATGGTGGCATTCTCGGCAGTCTTGGAGGCCTTCTTTTTTTTCTTTTTCTGGGTCTTCCAACTGGCTGAACTCTGAAGGAGTGCCTTTAGCTCTGCATCCTGGACCTCTAGCTCAGACTTGTACAGCTCAGGCTCGAAGGGACCACTAGTTATCTGCATGGGACCATTGGGCATGAGGAGTACTGTGAATTTGAACTGGGCAACAAACTCACCTTCCTTCTCATATAGAACATTGAACGGCTGGAGTAACTCATGTTTGGCGCATTCCACCACACCCATCCGGGCTTTCTTTTCATCCTCAAATGCCCTGAGAATGAATGGCATGGCATCGAATCACCTCTCCACCTCGCTGAAAAAGGCACAGGAAGTTTTCATTTTCAGACCATATTGTTTTGAAGGATCTCGCTTATAGATGATAGTTCTCTGTCCTGCATCCTTGGCCTTGCCCTCTCCTGAGCTCACAAGTACATCCACAGCATAGACCTCATGGACTTCAAACTCAGCTTTTTCATGGTCCTTTTTCTGCTGGTCAGTGGGGTTTTGAATGAGGTTTTTTTCTCCATCGATGACATGTTGCTTCAATGGGTGGGACAACATACCTTCTATTGGTATGCAGTTAAATGAATGGGCAACTTTGTTCCACGCATCTGTAACTTGTGTGTTCTGGTTTCCAGACTTGACCAGGCGAAGGGCTGCCTCAGCACACAGGTGAGCTGCTTAATCACATCTGCTTTTCTCCCTGTCACGGGAGTGCCCTTAGTTGCATCAACCACGAAACTGTGGGCCACGTTTGCAATGAATCCATCCACATGAACTCCTAGGTCAATTTTTACTAAGTCACCCTCCTTGAGGATGTAGTCCTGGTCACTCTTCAAGGGGGAGAAGTGATAGACACAGTTATTTACCGAGATGCTTGTAGGGAAGGCAATACCTTTCTTCATCTCCTTTTCCTTCTTGAAGATCTTTCCTGTCTCCTCCATGATCATGGCATCACCCTTCTCACACAGACCTAGCACAGATGCACCTGAGGTTGATGCCTCTACCACCACCCTCAGGACTCGGTTGGCGATGTTGCCCCCCATCTTGTACTTGGTCACCACCAGGTCCTTGGCGATCGTTTGCTCCTGCTGCTCATCTTCGCCCGACATCTTCCCACTGCCGCCGCTGCCGCTACCGCTGCTGCCGTCGCTGTCTCCTCCTGCTCAGCCGCCTCACTTGTGGCTGGAGCCCCCCTGGGATGCTGATTCTTGATATCTTACACTTTTTATAGTTATCTGGAATGGGATTTTTCTTTCTATCATTGCTTCTTGTGTTTTGTTATATAGACTGTTATATAGAAAGCCTTTGATTTTGAGGTCATTTGGATCCTGTAACTTTGATGAAACTATTAATTGTCTCAATAAGTATCTTTGATGATTCTCTGGGGTTTTCCAAGCAAACCATCATAACATCAGCAAACAGGACTAGATTTATGTCCTGATCTATCTTTATTCCTTTAATTTTTTCTCTTTTCTTATTGCTATTACTATAATTTCCAGACATATCAAATAATAGTGGGGAGAGTGGGCATCTTTGCCTCACTTCCATATTTACTGGAAAAGGTTCTTGTGTATCTCCATTGTATATGGTGTTTACTTTTGGTTTTAGATAGATGTTTTTTATGATGTTGAAGAAAGGTCTTCCAATGCCTATAATTTATAAGGTTTTAGCATAAAGAAAAAGTTGTACTTTGTTAAAGGCTTTTTTCTGCATCTATTGAGATGATCATGTGGATTTGTAATATGATTAATTAAGGGTGTAGAGTATATTCAGGGAAGACTAGTACCTCTGGTGAAATGGCTGCTGAACCCTTTTCAGGGCTGCTTTCCCCTTTGGTGTCTACTTGTCCCACCTAACTCCCACCTGTGGCTCTAAGAAGCTATAGCATGTGCAGTGGCCACACCCAGGTAAACCATTTTGGCAGATGGGCTAAACTAGGTTTAGGGTAACTGAGGGGTCTCAAACCATTAGTGAGTTAAAGGGGTGTTTACCCCAAGAATGTGAAGACTTCCCTGGTTGGAATGGGTGGATGAGAACAATTTGTTCCAATAGTCATGAAGGCAATTAAAGCAGGCATTGTCGAGTGCTTAGAGCTTGGTTAGACATTGAAGATGCCAAGGTCATTCATTGCATCTTAAGCCATCATCAGTCATTTTGATTCTGTCCTGCCACTGGACAATGATCACTCTGGAGGTGAGAGTGAGGCCAACAACTTCATGCAACTCTACCTCACTTAAATCCATTTTACACATGAATCAAAAGACATTACCCATATAATTTTGCCATTTTACCTATCTCAAAGTCCTGTGGTGACAGGTAAGTGATGAAGCATCAGGTGCAGATACACTGGGGCTGTAGTCACAACCCTGCACACAGGTGACCCAGGCCATAGGAGCATTTCTCACTGGAAAAGGTAGTGTGATTTGCCAGCCCCCTGGGTGTCTGATCAGTCTTTTAAAGATCACACTGCTTACCTCTTGGTGTGAGGAAGGATTTAGAAAAGGTGCCCTAAAAACTTTCTGCTTACCCAACCTGGCCTGATTACCACAGCAGGTGGGGAATCCCGCTCTGTGGTCAAAACACACAAAAAATGTACAAAAAATGACTGCAAAGATAAGTCCACTCCTTATTGGCAGATGGAATGTGTGTACGCTTATAGACAACACAAAATCCAGTAGACCTAAAGACAAACAGCTCTTGTTGCAAGAGAACTCAGCAAGCATAGCATCTAAATAGCAGCCCTGAGTGAAACAAGGCTGGCAAATCAAGGCCAGCTTACTAAAGTTGGAGCTGGATTCACGTTTTTTTTCTGGAGTGGACACACGTAGTGAAGGAGAGCACTGTAAAGTTGGTGTAGGTTTTGCAATTAAAACTAATCTAGTCAACAAGGTTGTATGGCTACCAAAAGGAATGAATGACAGGCTCATGGCAACGTGATTGCTACTTGCAGGAAATCATTACACCACCGTCAGTGCCTGTGCTCCCATCACCATGAACCCTGAGGAGGTCAAAGAAAAATTTTATGAAGACCTGGAAACCCTTATCATCAATGTGCCAAAAGAGGAGAAGCTTATAATTCTAGGAGACTTTAATGCTAGAGTAGGTACAGACTACCTGACGTGGTAGTGAGTCCCAGGAAGGAATGGGGTTGGAAACAGCAACAGCAATGGTTACTTATTACTGAAGACCTGTTTATCTTATGATCTTCTCATCACCAACACTGTCTTCCATTTACCTAAATGCAATGAAACTTCATGGATGCACTCTTGCAGCAAACACTGGCATTTAATTGACTATGTGATTGTAAGGAGAAGAGATAGACAGGATGTGAGAGTGATGAAGGCAATGTGTAGCACAGAGTGCTGAACTAATCATAGACTTATCCTCTCCAAACTAAATATTCACATTCAACAAAAGCAGCATTCCCAAGACTACCAGACTCTCAGACTATCAACAGATTAGAGCTCTTCTCTGAGCTGGGTTTGTTGCTAACCTGGAGGAAAAGCTGAGCCAACACACAGTTGGTAGCAGTGGAGCTTAAAAGGAATAGACAGCTTTCAAAGATTTGCAAAGCACTGCATTTGCTCATCTGGATCAAAACACTTGCAAACACCAAGACTGGTTTGATGAAAATGATGGGGAAATTCAGGAACTGCTAAGTGAAAAATGAGAACTCCACAAGGTTTATCAGCAGGATAGTTCATCCACCTCTAAGAAGGCAGCATTTAATTCCATCAAAAGTAAAGTACAAGGGCGGCTAGGTGGCACAGTGAGTAGAGCGTCGGCTCTGGAGTCAGAAGGTCCTGAGTTCGGATCTGGCCTCAGACACTTAACTCACACACAAACAAACCTAGCCGTGTGACCTTGGGCAAGTTACTTAACCCCAATTGCCCTTCAAAAGGCAAAAAAAAAAAAAAAAAGTAAAGTACAAATGAAGCTTAGAGAGATGCAGGATTCTTGGCAGATAAAGATAAAGATAAAGATAAGGCAGATAAAATTCAGTTTTATGCTGATAGTAACAATACAAAGCACTTTTTTCATGCCCTGAAGGCTATTTATGGGCCAAAGAGCTATGTATCTCAGCCACTCAGTGCTGATGGAACTACATTGATTGGTGATAAGGATATCCTTATCTCTAGGAGAGATGAGCTGAACACTTCCACAGTGTTCTCAACAGACCATTATCAATCAATACTTAGGCCACTGACCCTTTACCTCAGGTTGAAGTCAATCCTTCCCTAGCTGAAGGGAAGGTTTTGTTTTTTTTTTAAAGCAGTTGGGGTTAAGTAACTTGCTCAAGGTTACACGGCTAGTCATTATTTATGCGTGGGTGCTCATTTTCTGAGGCTGGATTCGATCTCGGGTCATCCCAACTCCGAGGCCGGCGCTCTTACTCACAGCGCCACCTTGCCGCCCCTCTGAAAGGAAGTTTTGAACTGAAGAAGAGGTTTTGAATGCCATTAGGCTCCTCTCCAGTGGCGAAGCACCTGGTGCTGATTCTATTCCAGCTGAGATTTACCAGGTCCATTGTCCACTTTTCCCCCAGGAGTTCAAGGATGCCTCCATTATCCACCTCTATAAAGGTAAAGAAAATGACTGTCCTTTTACAATCACACTGGGGTCTCTTTCTTAGTCATCACGCACGAGATTCTTAATAGAACAGTTAATAGACTGATTCGTTAATAGACTGATTCTTCACTTGGAAGACAGTCATCAACCTGAGAGTCAATGTGGCTTCAGAAAGGACTGAGGAACAGTTGACAGGGTGTTTGCTGCTCTACATCTCCAGAAGAAATGCCAGGAGCAGAAGAGAGGTCTGTACACACTAATGGTAAATCATTCAACTTGAAAAGGCTATAAGCCAAGACCAGAGTAAGGGAGTATTGGTACATGATTTTCTGTTTGCAGATGAGTGTGCAATCAATGCAGCCTCTAAAGCTGAGATGCAATGAAGTATGGATCAATTATCTGCTGCTTGTTCTAATTTTGGCCTAACAATTAACATCGGGGTGGAGCCAAGATGGCGGAGTAGAAACAGGACTTCCCATGGCTCTAGCTCTCACCTCCTCCAATTCATGTAAAAAGTGACTCTGAACAAACTTTGGAGCTACAGAACCCCCCAAATCACAGAGAAGCTGACCTCCTGCTGAGGACAGCCTGGCAGGCTGGCAGGAAGCAGCCAGCTGGGTGTTCTGGGAGCCAACCCCAGCCCCGCTTTGAGATGGAGGTCTAAGCCTCAGGGTGGCCACAGCCAGCCACAGACTGGAGGGACTTCAGATCACCAGCAACTGTGGTGGTTTCCAGAATTATCAACCCATAGATGCTAAGGACAAAGTGGGTGGTCAGTGCAGCATGGACACTGGGATACAGTAGTTTGGGAGTGCAGTTGGCCTTTGTCCCCTGGAAAAAGAAGCAGCTGAGGCGAAGTGGCCATGTAGCCACAGCCTAGGGTGGAGGACCTGGGATATGTGACCAGCTTGCCAGAGTGTGGGGAGGCTTCAGAAAGGGCACCCAACTAATACCTTCAGCAGCTAAGAAAACCACAGCAATTTGGGACAAAGCTCCCCTGTCTGGTGGCTGAGTCCTACTGTGGCAAAAAAGCCCAAAAGTCAAGTAATTGAGTGGTAACATGAGCAGGCAAAGGAAGCAAAGCAAACAGAGCAACTTAACTTTACACTCCTATTTTGGGGACAAAAAGGATCAAAGCATAGAACAAGAGGAAGACAGTGAAGTCAAAACTCCTGTACCAAAAGCTTCCAAGAAAAATATGAGCTGGTTACAGGCCATAGAGGACCTTAAGAAGGACTTTGAAAACCAAATAAGAGAAGTGGAGGAAAAATTAAGAAGAGAAATGAGAATGATGCAAGAAAATTATGAGAGTCAACAGCCTGACTGAAGAAAAGAACACCTTAAAAAATAGACTAACTCAAATGGCAAAAGAGGCTCAAAAAGTCAATGAGGAGAATGCCTTAAAAAGTCAAATTTGCCAGATGGAAAAAGAATCTCAAAAGCTCACTGAAGAGAATCATTCCTTCAGAATTAGATTGGAGCAAATGGAAGCTAGTGACTTTAAGAGAAATCAAGATGCTGTTAAAGATCCAAACAAATGAAAGAATAGAAGGCAATGTGAAATATCTCATGGGAAAAACCACTGACCTGGAAAATAAGTCCAGGAGAGATAATTTAAAAATTATTGGATTACCTGAAAGCCATGATCAAAGAAAAGAACCTAGAAATCATCCTTCAAGAAATTCTCAAGGAAAATTGTCCTGATGTTTTAGAACCAGAGGGCAAAATAGAGGTTGAAAGAATCTACTGATCACCTCTTAAAAAGATCCCAAAAAGAAAACTCCTAGGAATATTATAGCCAGGTTCTAGAATTCCCAGATCAAGGAGAAAATATTACAAGCAGCCAGGAAAAAACAATTTGAATATTGTGGAAACACAATCAGGATAACACAGGATTTGGCAGCTTCTACACTGAGGGACTGAAGGTCTTGGAATATGATATTCTGAAGGTCAAAGGAGCTGGGATTAAAACCAAGAATCACCTACCCAGTAAAACTGAGTATCATGTTTCAGGGGAAAATATGGTCATTCAGTGGAAGAGAGGACTTTCAAGTATTTTTTTTTTAAAGCAATTGGGGTTAAGTAACTTGCTCAAGGTTACACGGCTAGTCATTATTTATGTGTGAGTGCTCATTTTCTGAGGCCGGTTTCGATCCTGGGTCATCCCAACTCTGAGGCCGGTGCTCTTACTTACTGCGCCACCTAGCTGCCCCGACTTTCAAGTATTCTTGATGAAAAAACCAGAGTTGAATAGAAAATTTGACATTCAGATACAAGAAGCAAGGGAAGCATGAGAAGGTAAACAGGGAAAAGAAATCATAAAGAACTTATTAAAGTTGAACTATTAAGATTCCTACATGGAAAAACGATCATTATAACTGATGAAACTTTTCTCAGTATGAAAATAGTTGAAGGGAATAGAAATATGTGTGTGTGTGTGTGTCTATATAGGAGGGTATATGGGCATATGAATACATATGTGAATGTGTGTATATATGTATACAGGTATACATACATAGAGGGCACAGGACCATTTTAATAGAAAGGCATGATACTTAAAAGGTGAAATTAAGAGGTGAGAGAAGAATATAATGAGGAGATGGGGAGAGACAGAATGGGGTAAACTTTCTCTTATAGAAGAGGCAAGGGAAAATGGTTACAATGGAGGGGAAGAACAGGAAGGCAAAAGGGAATGGGTCAACCTTATTCTCATCGAATTTGGCTTAGGGAGGGAATGACATACACACTAAATAGGGTATATTACCCTACAGGAGAGTAGGGGGGAATGGGATAAAAGGGGGGATGATGGAAGGGAGGGCAGCCTGGGGGGGAGGGAAGTTGGAAGCACCCACTTTTGAAAAGGGACAAGATCAATGTAGAGAATAGAACAAGTGGGAAGTGGGATAGAAGGGGGGGAAATATAGTCAGTCTTTTACAATTTATGTATTACAGTAATGTTTTGCATTAACTACACATGTACAACCTATACTGAATTGCTTATCTTCCCAGTAAGGGTGGGTGACAAGGGAGGAAGGGAATGAATCTGGAATTCAAAGTCTTAAAATCAAATGTTTAAAATATATAGATACTATTACTAATACTATTTTACATGGAATTGGGAAATAAGATATACAGGCACTGGGGCATAGCAAGCCACCATGCCCTATTGAAAAAGTTGAAGGGTGTATGGGAGAAGATATGGGAGAGAGTAGATTGCAAGAGGGGATATCCTGTGGGACTGCTCTTTTGGGGTGATGGGTAGGGAATAAATGGGGAGAAAATTTGTAACTCAAAATCTGGTGGAAATGAATGATGTGTAAATCAGAAGTTAATAAAGCATTTGAAAAAAAAGTTATCTATTTAGTTATTTTGAGCAGGTAAATAAATCTAAGAGAGATATTCTAAGTGTTCTATTCAATCCCTGGAAGGCTCACATTTCTTTTTTCGTTGTTGTTGAAAGGAACAGAAAATGTTGGGAATCATTGCTCTAGGGAGACTAATTCTAACAGTCCTCCGAATTTATAAAAAAAAATGAGTGACTATGAATAATCAGGTAGGGTTGTCCTGAGTGGGTGAGGATATCCTAATACTGGCAAGTAATACTGCCCTGGTTCTAAATCTTCTGATGGAATTTTACTAACACCACCATGTATTAACCATGAATCAGTCTTGGTGATCCCATGCTTCAAAAGCCAGATCTAAATTTCCTAAAGGGAAAGGGTATCATCATCATTTGCCTATCTAAAATGGCAGTGGTGATATGCTTCCTCACTTCATGTTCAGAGCACCTATTTATATACACAGGTGCTCTCACTCAAATTTCACCAATCGATTTGCCCAGGCAGGTATAGTAGTGAATGGTCCAGGCTAGGAGAGGTCCATAGTTAAATTCTGACCCAATTCAGGTAAGATTGCCCCCAAAAGGCAGGATCTAATTATATTTAAAGAAAGCTGGTAATAAGGAATAAGAAGTCCTAGGATTCCTTATATATTCCCAGGAAGGAAGCATAAATCCAGTCTACCAGATCCATTTCTTTTGAAAATTCATATTTATAGAGCTGAAGTGTACAGAACTCTCCATTTTATCCACCTAGAAAAGGATAAAAAGGGCAATCTCCATCTAGAGCTTTCCACTGATTCAGCTGAATATAAGAGATGTAACTCTCCCAGCCAATGAAGCTCAACCTGATAAAAAATTTGAACTGTCTCCATTAGCTTACACTCTTATTAGCCATTGCTTACTCATTGTCCATCAATCCTCTGGAAGACACTCCTTGGGAAGTAACATGGGAAGAAGGGAAGGGAGTAGTAACAGGATAAGATAGTTCAATGTGAGGTCTAGTTCTCACTTATTATTCCTACTGCTAGTCTTCTCCCTTATAAACCTAATCTTGGCAGGGTTTAATACATTCTCCAGAGAAATCTCTAGGGCAGTGATCATGCACTCCACCTGTAACGTTAGTCCCTACCTCTATGAGCACTCTTTTTTTGTGGGTCCCTCAAGGTCCAATTTTTAAAAGATTAAAATCTTATTTAACTCTCCCTTTTAATTACCTGACTTTGTCGTTTAGTCATGTCTGACTGTGAGGTTTTCTTGGCAAAACTACTGGAATGGTTTGCCATTTCCTTCTCCAGCTCATTTTACAGATGAGGAAATTGAGGCAAACAGTGACTTGCCCATGGTCACACAGCTAGTGCCTAAGGCTGGATGTGAATTCAGGTCTTCCTGACTCCAGGTACCACACTCTATTCATTACACCACCTAGCTGCCCAATTGCCTAATAACTATTAATAAAAGCCAGAAAATATTTTTGTTATCCCATCAAAATTCTCAAGCATGTTTAATCATGTCAATCTCACAGGATCCTACTGAAAGGATTTCCCTCAGACAATGCTTTTGCTTCAGAAAGCCAAAATTCTCTACCTGTATGCCATTAACCAAGACTCCCTATCTGCCACAACATCCTTCCTTCCACTTAAAAATGAATTTAATCATTAACTACACAAAATATTTTGGCCCAGGCCAAACCCAGGCCACTAGTAATTCAGATTTCTGGGCTGAAATGTATTGAGGCACCTGTGAACCATAAAATGAAATAAAAATAACTTTACAAGTGTATTTTACAAAGTAAAAAACAGGCATTAACTCTAATCAAATGCTACTTTCCCCTTCACCCCCAAAGCCATCAGGTCAGGAAGGCTTTCTATAGACTTCAATTCCCTTGTGTTGAACAGTAAGGAAGCCAAATAGCCTCCCTTAAAGGATCAGTCCTGCATACCCTACAGGAGCTACTGTCTGGGATTCAGGTTGCTGGATCAGGCTGAGGAAGAAGGTGGAAAGCAAGGGGCCAGGAGTGAAAAGGAAACATAGAAAAGAGTATCTGGGAGAAGGTAATCAACACTGTCTGTCAAATGCAGCAGAGGAGTAAAAGAGAATCAGGACTAAGGAAAGGTCATTATTAGATTCGACACTTAAAAGTCCTGCATGCTGCCAGAGGAAGACAAAATTCTGATGGTCTGTCTCATTCATCCATGCCGTCCTCTTTCATCTGCAATACAACTAAGCAACAGTACTGTTAATCTCACTGACTTTATAACATACCTCTCTTCTCATCCCCTATCCCCCCTAATCCTAAACTGCTCTGGATCCTACTCCATTCACCATTCTGGATAAGGTGACCTTAATTCCAACTTAACTGAGATAAGAGGCATTCAGGACTTCCTTTTTGAATACAAATTCCTTGTTATGTGTTCCATTTTCCTACAATTATCATCCTTAGGGTGTCCAATCAACTTCACTCAACCTTTTATCCTCCCTTCACCCTCCCCCCCCCCCCAATTTGATTCCCTGCCCAGTAAATTCAATGGTTGGTAATCACTATGATGTCCAAAGTGCTTTCCTTACAACAAAACTAGGAGGTGGGTGGTGTATGTGTTATCTCCATTTTTATCTTCAAGGAAATTGAGGCTCTGGCCAAACAGTACCAAAATACAATCTTAGATCTCTTGACTCCGTTGGAAAGCTATTTCAGTGCCGCTCATTTGAAATGTTTGCCCTCCATGTTTAGATCTGCATATTCAAATTTCAAGAGGTTCATTCACCCTACTAAGACCTTGGGTCTGTAATGAAGGGTCTATGACAGGAGGTGGTGGTGCCCCTATCAGTGCCCAAAGTAGGATACTAGGATTCAGTCATGCTTATTCCTCATATCCTGGTTATGTTTTTGATCATTATCATAAGCTTCCAGTTTAGGGTCATTGAGAGCAAGCTTCCTAAGTATTAAAGCCTTGCTTTTACTGCCATATCCATCCCCTTTTCTCCCATTTCCTCTGGACCTCCTACTTTCTGTCCAACTGCCTTTCTTTGTATACCTCTTGCAGGTTTTTTGATTACTAGAGATTTTAAAGACTTCAGATAAGCTGTTTGGCTCAGCCCTCTGATATTTATTGATTTCTATTGTTTATGCTACCCAAACATTTTTTGTCATTCTCATTCTGATATCCCCTCTGGTTCCTCTGGCCTACTGCTATGTCTATGACCCTGTTGTTAACTGAAAGTACAATTACAACTATTAACTTTCTAGATTAGAAAATGTGTGTGTTTATGTATATATACAATATATATATAATATACACACACATACATATATGTATGCAATATATACTCATACATACAAATATAAAGAAAACATACACATACATGTATACATGTTAACTACTATTATAGCATGGAGTGACTTTGGAGTTTCAAAACCTGTACTAGCATAGTATAAGCTCTCATAGGCCCTACAGCAAACTGGAAAAGCTTTAAGTGAATGACTGTCATCCAAGGGCAGCATAAGTAAGTTCAAAGATGCTTATCAGCAAGGTTACAGGTTTATTAGCATGCCTACAGGGTTATATATTTTTTTGGCCACAGCAACTCTTGAAGACCATCTACAAAACTGAGAGATTGCAATTTTATTAGTAAAGAGGCTGAGGTTGTGATGTGCATCAGTAAAGGGAGAACCCATACTAACAAAACTGCAGATACTTGAAGTATATGATAATTAAAACAGTTAAACACAAAAACTTTAAAGACTACAATATTTAGAGATGAATACGTAGAACAAACTTTAAAGGGGAAAAAATGCAACTTAGGTACAATTCATTATCTTTCTTTTTTTATTAGTCCTTCTCTATTACAATTCACCTTTTAGTCTAACCCTGGTTTTATCCCCAAACCTAACAGAAAGCTTCTTTCTTAACTCACCCTGGATCTTAGTGTCAGAGTACCTGGTTCCCAGATCTCAGGCCACTAAAGCACCACAGATTACTTTTTTAGTTGTTATTAACTGCATTAAGAATACTATGACTGCCCTACTTATGTGACTTAGTCATATGACTTTTTTGAACAACCTGTGTCTTCACTTTCTTGCTGTATATTTTTCTAGTCTTTCTAGCTCTCAAGTGATTCGAGGAACTGTAGCCTTTATGTTTGTATCTCTTTTTCCTATTTATTTTCCTTCGTCCTAATGACGAAATATGTAAAACATATCTGTTTTGAGAAACAAATTCTTTCTGGTCAAACCTTATTCTTGAAGGATTAGCCCTACTTCTTCTCAACAGGTATTTTCAGCTGTGGCTAAGGTCTTCTAGCAATTTCCAGGCAATGGTACCCTTACCAACTCCACATTAATACTCAGGGAAGATAAAGTACCACAGAAGTAATAGGAGAAGGGCCAAGATCTCAAAGGTGTGGTCTAAAGTGAAATAAACCTTGATTCCCTTGGGTGGTAGCCAGAAGTCACCAGTTAGTTACTAGGCAGCATTCTGTTTGGGGGTTACCTTGAGCCCTTAATTATTCTTCATTGATTCCCCATCCTAATTTCTACAGGAACTATAAAAGTATGGGGGTTATGTATATATGTTGGGGAGAAATGGAGGTGGGTAGGGTGTTTAAGACCTCTCTGCTTCTGTCTACTATGGATCAGGTCTGTGGGCCTTCTCAGAGCCATCAACCAGAAAAATAATTATTCTCCGATTAGCTTCTTCGAACGTTATATTCTTCTAATTCTTATGTAGTACTTATCGTGACTGAAGTTGAAGCTACCACTTAAATTTTTCTTAGACTTATTATGCTGTAGAATTTTTTCCCAGGACCCCTTCTTTGACATTTAATAAGGAATAAGCAAATTCTGAGTTTTCCCCATATCTGCCATGTTTTTCTCCCTTTGGCATGTGTACTCTCTGGTGCTGAGAAAGGTTTGACTTAGTACAAAAAGCTTTCTCACATTTACTACAATGATAAGGCTTCTCCTTAGAGTGGATTCTCTGATGTTTAATAAGATTTGAACTATGACTGAAGGTTTTTCCACATTCATTACATTTATAGGGTCTCTCTCCAGTGTGAAGTCTCTGGTGTGAAATAAGACCCGCTTGCTGACTGAAGCTTTTTCCACACTGATTACATTGGTATGGTTTCTCTCCAGTGTGGATTCTATGATGCTGAATGAGGCTGGCTTTGCTTCTGAAGGTTTTCTCACATTCTTTACATTTATAAGGTGTCTCCCCAGTGTGAATTCTCTGATGTTTACTAAAGTCTGAGCTATTACTGAAGGTTTTCCCACACTCAACACATTTATAGCATCTCTCTCCTGGGCAGAGTTTACTATGGATTAAATTTGAGACTTCCCTTGATCCAGTCTCTTGAAAAGAGTATTTCCTTGTTCTTTCTCCTATAGGTTTTTCCCACTGCTTTTGTAATGTACTTTCATGGTCATGTGCCTCTCTGTATTTGATTTTCTCAGCAACATCACCTATGAGTCTTCCTGAGACCACTGCTCGAGGTTCTACTTTGGATATTTCATTTTTAGGTGTTGACTCTTCATTCTGAAGCTTGGACTGACAATCTGAAACAATAAATAGAATAGGTATATGTCAGATCCCTGTGCTGGGAGAAGATAACTAATGGACTCTGCCCTCCTCTAATCTGAAAGGTATTTAAGTTCAGCTTAATTACTGTCAGCCACAATAACAAAAACACATATAAATCACCACTGAAATCTAAAGATCTTGATGCAACTATAAACTCAATTTTCTGAATTTATGTATACAGGAGGTCTTCATTATTCAAGGGCAGTTGGTACCACAAAAAGGCCAAAAAGTAAATGTCCTTAAAATGAAGAACAACAATTCAGAGGTAAATAGTAAAAAGTTTTGATGGGAACTTTGTCATGAAAAATGGAACTAAAAATTAAGAAAATAAGTTTATTTTTTTATCTTAGATTTAATAAAATTTAAGTTATAATTAGAACCATGTATAAGTTCTCTAAATGAGTTAATGATGTATCAGGCATTGCATTTTGGGGGACTAGTTTTATGATAGCATAAAACATTTTTCACATTTGATTTTGCAAAAAGATCATAAAGAGGGCCATGGTTACAAAAATATTCAAGTGCTTTACCAATTTTCCCAAGGGCCTTTCTTAATGTTTTGTTATTCAAATCAGTCTCTTTTGAAATACCTACTGTCTGTCAGTAAAGAGATTTACCCATAAAAGAAGATGACATAATGGGTGGTGATAGAAGCCAGTGTCAAGTGGGTGGGGATGTATGAGTGGGAATTATTTTTATAATTGTGGTTGGTGAGTTCAATAGTGAGTTTTTTAAAAAGTATAACCACTTTCAATTCTCTATGCAACTTCTTAGGGAATAATGGATAGAGAAAGGCCTCAGAGTGATGAAAGTCAGGATTAAAGCTCCACTTCTGACACATACAGGCAAATGAAGTTGCAGAATAGTTGCCAATACGCATTGGAAGAAGATTCCTCATTAGCAATTCACTACACCTATAAAACCGTATGTCCATACTAAAATGAAATGTACCATCATAACTTCGAAGCCTTGGATTATAAATGCTTGAATAATAAGGACCCCCTGTATTTCAACATAGGGCAGAACAGAGCATGGTATAGAAGAAGGTACACAAAAGTAATTTTGAATGACTACGGAACTGATACTAAGGAGAAAGGATAGAGCTAAGCAACAGGACAGGGAGGGTAAATTGTGCTTGTGAAGGGGTCAGAAAGGAAGGGAAAAGCAAGGACAAAAGAATAAACAGGGTAAAATGGGTAAATGCAGGATAGACAAAGTTTAAAAAATACCCAACCTAAGGCCTATTTGTCTGGATGAAGGCACTAATTCCCATGAGGTTTTAGCCATCAGGTCTGTCTCCTTGTTGTATTTAGAAATCAAATAATTAAGAAAAAAAAATTTTGGGTGGAGAATCTGATTATACCAATTATTGCTTGAAACAAGAAGCCCATGAAGAAACCACTTCGACTTTTGTTTCAAAACCTTATGTTCTATTTAAATGTTTTGTGATTAGGGAAGGAGAAAGGTGTGTTTTGATGAACTTAGATGGCTGAGTAATTTGAAAACAAATTTGGGGAAAACCTCTTTATACAATAAGAAAACTAGGAAAACTGGAAAGCAGTCTGGCAGAAATTGGGTTTAAATGAACATTAACAATATATACTACAACAAGCTTAAAACAAACACTAAATCTAAATGTCATGCCATTAAAAAAAAAAGTAATAGAACCAGATCAGGACCTTTTCACTGCTGTTGGAATTCTTAACTAAAGAAGGGATGCAAATTGAAAAATCTTTTGGTGAACAAAATCAGTGCAAAATCTTACAAATTAGGATAAGAAAAGGAAGGAGGGCAGGGAAGGCTTTATACAGAGCCTGCTGCTACTACACACCAGGCACTGTGCTAAGTGCTTTCTAAATATTATCTCATCTGATCCTCATAACAACCCCTGGGAGGTAGGTATTGCTAATATCTCCATTTTACAGTTGAGAAAACTGAGGCAAACTGTGTGACTAGCCCAGGGTCACACAGCTAATAAGTATCTGAGGTCAAACGTGAACTGAGGTCTTCCTGACTCCAGGCTTAGCACTCCATGCACTTCACAACCTAGCTGTTTTAGGATAAAAAGGGAAATTATCAATTAAGAAAAAAATCTGCATCAAATATTGCTAACTAGAACCTGATATCCAAGAAATAAGAGACTAACACAAAAATGTAAGAATTGTTTCCCAGTAGATAAGTGGTCAGAGTACAAAGAGAACAAAGTTCTCAACAGATTTATAAGTTATTAAAGACCATATTAAAAAAATAAGAAGAATGCAAATCAAAACAGCTCTTCAGGTTCAGAAAACTGGCAAAGATGACAAGATGGAAATAGTCCATACTGGAAAGATTGTGGAAAGAAAGGCACACTAATACACTATTGGTCCAACCATTCCGGAAAGCAATTTTGAAATTATGTAACAAAATATTTATAGTGGCACTTTTTGTGGTAGTAAGAACTGGACACAAAGTAGATAGAAATGATGAATATAAGACTAAAGAGAAGACTAAGAAGATCGGATATGATATGGTACAAAGTGAAGTAAGCAAAACCAGGAAAAAAAATACATATTACGATCACAACAATGTAAATGGAGAGAAGAAAAACTACAAAATGCAACTGGATATTGCATAATTATAATGATCAAATTTGGCCCTGAATAAAAGAAAAGACACCTCCCTGCCTTCTTTGCAGAGTATAAGTTATTATGAGTATGAAATTCTGCATATATTGTCAGACTTGACTGCAATGTTAGTTTTGCTGAGTTGCTTGCTTTCCTTCTCTTTTTTAATCTGTATTACGATAAATAACTCTCTAGGTAAGGGAGGGAGGATGGATATATCTGAAAATGAAGGTAATATAAAAACAAAGTATATAAATGAAAGGGTTTTCTTTGGGGGGAAGAAAAATAATAAAGCAGAATAGGTCAGAGACACATCCCTGATGTGTCATTAAGGGATCAAATTAGTGTAGATTAGGAATAGCATAGTTCTAGCTTTAAAAAATTGAAGATATGATTGACTGGCTAAGAAACCTTTCTTTGGGGGAATTCCAGGCATAGGGACTCATTTACCCAGTGAAAAGATAGTACTGCATAACCAGAATCTCTCTGTTAGCAATCTCATGGCTCAGAAAGGCAAAAGTCTTCCTCACACTAGGAGACAGAGAAAGAAACTTAGCTAGTTAAGAAATAAAAATGCTGAGTATCACTAGCCAAATTAAAAGGCCCAGTTGAAAGGGGAGGCTTGGGTTAATCTTGGGGGACCAACTGGGGCTATTGTAAGCCGAGAAACAATGAAATTGTTGTTGACGCAGGGCAGGTTGAGTTGATTTTGCCACTGGATAGCTTGTTCTGGAACAGCTATGTGTCCTCGGGGTAAGGAGGACATAAAAAGTGTTTTAGGACTTTGGAAGGAAGCTCTTGAAAGACCCCACAAACTTCCTTGCTGATTGCTTTTATCTTTCTGTAGTGGGGACTGTTGGAAACGTCTTTATTAAAGGAACTGTGTATCTGAACCCTTGGGCTCTGAGTGACCCATTGCACTAGATGTAGAACCATGACCAGGTCAATGCCCAGAGACATTTAAAAACACTAAAAAATGGTAAAACTGTCTAAAATTCCAAAGTTATACAAAAATGCATTTTTTTGGTTCAGTGTAAGTTATTTTTACTCAGCCATGGAACTAGAACAAGGTTAAAATTAAACAGGGCTCAATAATGATGAAAGATTAATGGGAAAGGCATAAAATTATATCTAGGTATAGTATAATGGCATCTCCTATTTAAATAGAATTTCTGTGCTTATTATATATTTCTGTGATTATTAATTTTTATATGTTTTAATAATTTTTATAAAAATTAACAAACTCCCTGTGGTTTAGTAGAAAGAGCATTGGCCTAACAGACAGAAAACTTGGGTTTTCATCCTAGATTAGCCACAAACTAGCTTTCTAACTTTAGGCAAATCACAATCTCTCTGAATTTATTTCTTGAACTACAAAATCTCAACAAGGGGTACTGTATTTCATTTTGTACTGAAGTATTTTGTAAAGTATAAAGTGCTTTATAAGTATAAGATGATGCTGATTATTATAAACTGTGCCTAAGGAAAATCTTATCATCTAATTAATTAATTAGAAAACAATTAAATATCTACTAAGTGTCAGGCAGTCTACTAGGTTCTAGACATACACTAACAAAAAGAAAATGCTCCCAACCCTTAAGAACCTTCTACTTGGTGAAACAAAGTAAGGGGTATATATATGCGTGTGTGTGTGTGCATGCGTGTGTTGGGAGGGGAGGGAAATGGTTACTCTCAATTGGGAAGACTTTGAAAGCCCTTTGAGGCAATAAACCGTGATGAAAACTAGGTATTTTAGGGGAGATGTAGGGTGTGAAGAGAAAGTATATTCCTGACACTGGGAAAAGAATGTGCAAAAGCACGGAAGATGGAACGTCGTGTACAGAGATTAGCAAGTGGCCCAATTTGCCTGCATAAGAAAACGTAATGTGTAACAATCCTGGGAAATCAGGTTGGGGAAGATTGTGAAGGGCTCTTAAAAGCCAAACAGATGAGTTTATATCTTATCCCAGAGGCCACAGGAAGTCATTGATGCTTCTTGAGTAGGTAAATGACATAGTTAAATATATTCTTTAGGATATCACTTTGGTAGTTAGGAAGAAGATAGATTAGAGGCAGGAAGACCAATTAGGAAGCTATTGTAATAGTCCAGAAAAGAGGTAATAAGGACTTGAAAGAGGGTGGTGGCCATGTAAGTGAAGAAAAAGGTACAGATGCAAGAGATTTAAATCAATAAGAACTGGCATATAACTTAATATGAAGAGAGACACAAAAGAGCTGAAGACCACTCAATCAATAAGCATTTATTAAGTGCTTACAATATGCTAGGCTGTAGGAACACAAAGATAAAAATGAAGCTATCCCTGCCCTTAAGGAGCTCACATTCTATTGAAATGACTCTGGGTTGAAAATCTGGACAAGTCAAAATATAGTGGTGGTCTTGACAGAAATGGGGAAGTTAGGAAGACAGGTGAGTTGTGGGAGGGAAAATGAAGTTCTATTTGAATCTAAAGTACCTGTGGGTCATCCCGTTTAAACTGTCTAATACAATGTAATGTGATGCTGAGGTGAAAGACTAGGGAAAGATATGTAGATATGATATTCATCTGCATAAATATGATAAACTGACTCATGGAAGTAGATGAGATCACAGAGAGTGAGAGTGTAGACAACAAACTGAAGAGGGCCCAGGACAGGATCTTGAGGGATATTCAAAAGTTTTGGCATGGATAATGATCCTGGAACGACCAAGAAAGGATGACCAGACTCGTAGAATAGTACTATAGTATCATAATAATATCATAAAGACCAAGAGGGAGTCATTATAAGCTCAAAGACTAGAATGGACCTTGGAAGCCTTCCAGTCTAACCGCTAGTTGAGGAAACTAAGGCCTGATTATGCAAGAGGAAAGGTCAACAATGTCAACTGCTACAGGGAAGACAAGAAGACTGAGAACCAAGAAAAAGGCCACTGGATAGAAATAGTGGTTATTTTAGTGGATTTACTTTTTAAGTTACTACTTTACTGAAATTATTGTTTCAATTAATTTCTTTGCTGACTTATCTGGGGTCTCCTAAGTCATCATGTCATCAACCAATAATGACAATTTTATCTCCTTTTTGTCTTTAATTTCTTTCTCTTGCCTTATTATAATTATTACTAGAACTATGTCAAATAACAGTGGGGAAAGGGTGCATTCCTGCTTTATTCCTGCATTTATTTATTTATTTATTTATTTATTTTTTAAAGCAATTGGGGTTAAGTAACTTGCTCAAGGTTACACGGCTAGTCATTATTTATGCGTGGGTGCTCATTTTCTGAGGCCGGATCTGATCTCGGGTCATCCAAACTCCGAGGCCGGCGCTCTTACTCACTGCGCCACCTAGCCGCCCCAATTCCTTCATTTATTAGGAAAGATTTTAAAGATTTTAGTGTGTTTCTTCAGCAAATAATGCTAGCTTTTGGATATGCATTTTTTTTTGTCATATTAAAAATGGCTTTTCTTTGCCTATGTTTTGTAAGGTTTTCTTTTTTTTTTTTTTAACATAAATATTATGCTCTTATACAATATTATGGTTTGGAGTATTCTATTTTTAAAATTTTCATTTTCTTGAGTAATTAGTTCCTTTATAGATAGTTTGAATTCTATTTTTTCTGAAAGTGAATTGTTCCAAGATTTCTATTTCTTGTTCTGTTAATTTAGGTATTTTATATATTTTTTTGATATTTCTTTATTTTAAAGTCTTAATTTTGCTGGGATATAATTATATATAATAGATTATGAAAATCCTTTTTACTTTTTGTTTATTATTTCACCTTGTTCTATTATTTTAGTAATTTGATTTTTCTCCCTATTTAACAATATCTTAAGAGTTAATCTACAACATTCACTTTAAAACTTACGTAGATACAATTACAAAATGCTTCTCAAAGAAATAATCAACAATTGAAATAACTGGAGGGGATATTAAGTGCTCATGACTAAGTCTTGCCACTTGATGAACCTACTTGAATTAATTTATGGATTTAGTGCTATTACTACTCAAGCTACCATGGGGATACTTTATAAAGCTAGACATAATTATAACAAAAATTTATTCAGAGGAACAAAAGGTCTAGAATCTCGAGAGACAGTGAAAAAAAGTAGTAATCAGGTGAATAGCATTTTCAGACCTCATGTTATACTATAAAGCAATATTAATTAAAATTATTTGGTACTAATTGAATGTTGTAAACTAAAAGTAAAAAAATAAATTAAAAAAGAAAAGAAAAGCTAAGGCTTTAAAAAATTATTTGGTACTGTTTTAAAAATAGCAAAGATCAATGAGAACAGGTGAGATAAAGAAGAATTAAAACCAACTATATTCAATAACCTAGTTCAACAAACTATCTGGGAAAGAACTTTCTATATTACAATAACTGCTGGGAAAATCAAAAAGTAGCTTAGAAGAAATTACATTTAAAGAAAAGGCTAAGCGGATTTAGTAATTAAGAAATCACTGGAGAAGGCAAATTCAGCTAAGTGATGAGATTGGAATCCCAGTTGCAAAAGGTTGAAAAATATAGAGATCAAAGCACTACTACTATCAAGTAGGGACAGTCAGTTGAAAGGTGAACAGTTGTAGAAGCATGAGCAATCTTGTAAGACTATTCAAGAGATGTCAGGATTTCTAAGTTCCTTAGATACTCTGTAAGACAAGAAAGAAAAGCCCTTGGGTGGCTAGGTAGCCTACAACAGGACTTAGAGCACAGAGTCTGTATAGCATTGTTTGCCTAGGTTTGTAATGCTACCAAGGGAAAATAAACATATGATTTGTTAATATACCAGAATTTATAAAGTAATAACAAATCCTGAATATCTGCATTATAGTCCTTAAACTTTAAATGGAAAGAAATTGTGTAATGGCATTGGAAAGATGCAATCAGTGTTTCATGATGAAACTAAGTGAACTTGGTGTGTGACTGCAATTCCCTTTGAACATATGACTCTTCATCCTTCAAAGTATATGGGATTGTCATATAAACACACAGTGTACTCCTTTAAACAATAATTCATTATATCCCTCCTCCTTGAAATCATCTGACTCCCTCAAACACTATCAGTTAGTGACATCCATACCCTACTCCTGCCTAAAATAACCACTGGCACTTTCAGAATCTTACAAGTCCCTCTTTCCTACTGGAAGAGAATCCCTATATTCTCACTCTGTCACCACTGCTACCTATAAAGCACACCTTTCTTCATTCCTTCTAGTATCTCCAGCCTGTTTGTGCCCTGGGAAAAATAAGTATTATAACTACCTCCAGATCCTACCCAACCTACTCCTTGCCAGGAGCTAAAATCCCACAAACAGCTTCCTTGGTCACTTCCAAAGTCTTCCAATATTGAAAGTTTAATATTCCATCCCTCTGTGATTGTCGAATATGTGAACATCTTATTTTTTCAACTAGATTAAAAAGTCCTTGAAAGCACAAAACATATCTTATATATTTTTGTATTTCCCACAGTGCTAGGCACACATTAGGCCTCAAATACTGTTCATTCACTTCAAGCTAACCACCCTGGTAAAACAATCAACCCTTCCCTCTCTTCAGATGAATCCCTTTCTCACCAGTCTTTTGGAGAGGGTGGGGATCCACAGATTCACATTTTAACTGAGTCTCCATTGCTTGAACCCGAATGCTTGGTGACTTCCTCAATGTCACTGGAGCTGGGAACAGGGGTGTCACCCCTTCCCAGAATAATGCTTGTTCTTGTGTATGGGCTGAGACCTGGAAAAAATTAGGTGAGGTTGAGTTTATAAGCAATCAATCAACAAGCATTAATTAAGTGCTTACTATGTGTGAGGTACTACAATAAGCAATGATAATACAATGTTAAAAGTAATGGGGTATGGGGCAGCTAGGTGGCGCATCGAGTAGAGCGCCGGCCCTGGAGTCAGAGGGACCTGAGTTCGGATCCGGCCTCAGACGCTTAACACACAAACAAACAAACAAAAAAACCTAGCCGTGTGACCTTGGGCAAGTTACTTAACCCCAATTGCCCTCCAAAAAAAGAAAAAGAAAAAAAAGTAATGGGGTAGACAACATATACACACACATCTATCTATTAATGAGTACATATAGAATCCATACAAAATAAATAAATAAATACAAGGTGGTTTTGCAAGGGAATAGGTAGAGAGTAGTTTCTAGTAGCTAGAGACCAAGAAAGGCTTCTTGAAGAAGGTGGCAAAACCATGTGGGAAACTAGTTAAAACCTGAAAAGAGTCGTCAGGGAACAACTCTAAGGGAGAAAAGTCACTAGAAAAAGAAATCAGTTGCTTTCCATCAACAAACTATCAGGGAATAGAAGAGAGAAAAGAGGAACAGGTTTTTCTTAGTTTTAAAATGTTTTAAACTCAGCAACTATGTCCCAAATTCTGTGCCCACAACCCCTTCTTGCAGTCTAAAAGTCTGTACCCCCAGCCCCCTATGACACAATCATTTTCCCTACCTGCTGTCCTGGTTCATCCAATTCTCTCTCCAAATCCTCCAGTAGCGTCACTACCTCCTCACCACTCTCCGGATGTCGTTCCTGCAACCAGATCTGGAGTTCCTCTGGTAGGATACTCAGGAACTGCTCCAGCACCAGCAGTTCCAAAATCTCCTCCTTAGTGTGCATCTCTGGCCTCAGCCACTCACAACAGAGTGTCCGAAGTCGGCTCAGAGCCTCTCGGGGGCCAGGTGTCTCCTGGTAGCACAGCTGCCTGAAGCGCTGCCTCCAGATTTCCTGGTTAGGGGGACTATTACTTTGCTGACTAGATTCTTCCTCCCAGGTGGGATCATCTTCCACCTTGATTATTATAGGCCCATCCTGATCCTGTAGAGCCTGGGGAGAAAGGATGGCAGTCTCTTTGGATTCTGCAGTCATCATACAGGCTCACAGGGTGGTCTCCCTCCAGACAGGATCTGTGCTGCTACTATCAAATCCCAATTGTCCTTTAGGCACCTAGAGATTCCTGATGAGCTTCTCTTTATAATATTCTTTAAGAAAAAGAAATTGTTATTACTGAACAATAGCTGACATTTTTATTATGTATGCCCACATACCCCTCAGTGCTCCCACGAAGAAATGCATGACCTTAAGCCTCAAAAACAATTCTGTGAGGCTACACTGACTTCTATTCTTTGAAGTTGCTACAAATTCAATTAATTTAAAATGTATTAAATGCCTCCTATGTGCAAAGTGCCCTGCTAGCTATTGGGATATAAAAACAAAACAAAAAAAGTCTCTACCATGAAGGAGCTTGTGTTCTATTGAGAGATACAACCTATCAGCAGATAAATACAATATAAGGAGGAAAAAATCATTACCAAAGAATAGGTTCATGGAAGGCTTTATGGAGGAGGGAGCCCTTGAGCTAAACCTTAAAAGAAGGTACAGAATCTAAGATGTAGAGGTAAAGGGAGCACACACCTCAGTCTTGGGGGCCTTCTGTAGAGGTACAGAAATGAAGATGGTGGGGGCAGCTACGTGGTGCAACAAATAGAGCACAGGTCCTGGAGTCAGGAAGACCTGAGTTCAAATCCAACCTCAGAGACTCGATACACTTACTAGCTGTGTGACCTTGGGTAAGTCACTTAATCCCAATTGCCTTGCCTTCCCCCCTCAAAAAAAAAAAAAAAAAGAAACAAAGATGGAATGCCAAGCTCAGTGAAGAACAAGGAGTCCAATTTGGCTAGAAGACAGATTGTGTAAAGTGGGAAATGAGAGTGAAACATGTTTAGAAAGGTAGGCTGGGAAGAATATTTTATCCTAGAAGCAACAGGGATCTGCTGGAAATTTTTGAGCAGAGGAGTGGCATGGACAGCACTGGGTTTTATTTAAGAATATTACTTTGGCAACTTTTAAGGAGAATATATTTTAGAGAGAGCTAAGAACAGAAGAATCAAGTGGAAGGAATGACCTTACAATTAGGAAGGTACAGCAATAGTCCAAGTAGAGATGGTAAAGGCCTTACCTAAGGTAGGACAGAAAGAAGAACGACATGAACTGACAACTGATTGGACTCTGCAAAGGAAAGAGAAGAGGCAAGGAGGACTCAGAGGTTACAAGTCATGATGACTAGAAGAATGGTGGTGCCCTTAACATCAATAGGGAAGTTCTGAAGAACATGTGGTCTAAAAGTATGTGTGAAAAACTTTTTTTTTTTTTTTTGGAGGGCAATTGGGGTTAAGTAACTTGCCCAAGGTCACACGGCTAGGTTTTTGTTTGTGTGTCAAGTGTCTGAGGCCGGATCCGAACTCAGGTCCTTCTGACTCCGGGGCTGACGCTCTATTCACTGCGCCACCTAGCCGCCCCGTGTGAAAAACTTTTACGGCTGATATTAAGGAGAAAGAAAATTTATTGGGCTTCAGACTTTGAGCTTTCACAAGCTTTCCTTAACCTAATTGGAGATATCCAAAAGTTAAAAAAAAAAATCAAAGCAGGGTTAAGAAATGAAATACTCTATGCTAGCACATGGTAACATATAGGCAGAGTGCTAGGACAATTCACTGAAATCAACATTTGTTTATGGTTTTGACAATATGATAGAAAGTCAAGTTACTTGATACCTGCTTTACTAAAATACAAATCCAAGAACACTACAATCTCAAAGCTAAAATTACCAGGAACCCAAAGAGCAATGAAAAGTCACATAGTGCATGTCACAGACTCAGTGCAGCACGTTATCAGTGACAATTTTAACAAGTAGAATAAATGACATTTTAGAAGATGTTTGCCCAGCAAAAAAGAGTCCCATTCTAACTATGCATCCATTAAGATGCAAGGGAACAAATACTTCCAGCATTTGGAAGATACTCTATAGAGGACTTAAGGAAAGAGGACAAGGGTCATCCAGTAGAAGGCTTGTCCATACTGATGAAATCAGAATCTATCAAGGTACCTTTGGAGAATGATGAGAATGTTTAAATCACATAGAAAAGCAGTCCAGGATCACACAGCTAAAAGGGTCTTTAGAGATCGAGCAGTCCAAACCCCTTTATTTTGCAGATGAGGAAAATAAGATGACAGCAGGTAAATAACTTGTACAACGTTGGTAAGTGCTGGGAAGACAGGAAGGAACCAGGATTCAACAACATCCAAAACTCCAGAATATTAGCACTAGATGACATCTCAGAGGCAGCACTATATAATTAATTCATTTTGTGCCCAAGATAAAAATATAAAATTGTACCACCTAATGCATGACTTGTTTAGTATATCTCCACATTTCTTTCTTTTTTTTTTTTTTTTTTTTGCCTTTTTGGAGGGCAATTGGGGTTAAGTAACGTGCCCAAGGTCACACGGCTAGGTTTTTGTTTGTGTGTGCATTAAGTGTCTGAGGTCGGATCCGAACTCAGGTCCTTCTGACTCCAGGGCCGACTCTCTACTCACTGCACCACCTAGCCGCCCCTATCTCCACATTTCTAACTCAGAAAAAAACCTCACTGGCCATCTAGCTCAACATAAACTTGAAAAAGAATCTTCTATATTATACAATATACTATGTATTTTATATATTATATATATATATATATTACATATTATACTACACACACATCAAATAATCACACAGCCTCTGCTTAAAGACCTCAACTGTGGGGCAACTCACTATCTCCTAACGCAGCCTATTTCACTAATGAGTAACTCTACTCCAATGGAAAAGTTTTCCTTCAAGCCCAGATTTGCCTCTTTGCAGCTTCTGGTTCTGCCATTCCCATGTGACAACCCTTTAAATACCTGAACACAACTACCCTATTTCTCCAAGATATTTTCCAGGCTAAAAATCTATAGTTCCTTCAATTAATCCTCCTATGACCATAAACTCAAGGCCATTTACCATTCTGGAAGCCCTTCTCCAGACAATATCTGGTTACCAATGTCTTTGCTAAAACATACACCCAGAGCTGAACACAGGATACACCCAAGTTGTCTGACTAGGGCAGTTACAATTAAGGCTATGTTCTCTTCACGCCTGGAAGCTATGACTCTCTTAAAAGTTCTAAGACTGAACATGCTTTTCTGGCAGTTGCTTACTCATGTTGAACTTGATGTTTAGCAAAACCCTTAAGTGTTTTCCAGATGAATTTCTGTCTAGCCAAAAATTAAGTTCTTGAATTTAAATATAAGATACATTTTTATCTTAATTTTCTAGTCTGTCAAGGTCTTTCTGGATCCAGAGTCAGCTATCTCACCTAATTTTTTGTCATCTATAAAACCTATGTACCATAGATGCACATTTTATGCATTTTTCTTCAAAGTCTCTCTGCTTTGCATGCCAGAAACAACTGTTTTACTTGCCTCACCCTTCTTATGACTGATCATCTGGTCCAATTTTTACCTGACCAAGAATCACCCATAAGTGGTCATACAGCTGTCACTAAATGAATGACCTTCTTTCTTGGCTTTTTGTTCACTTCACTTCATCAACTCCTATGTGTTAGGTGATTCCCAGATCTATGTGTCTGGTCCTAGTCTTTCTCCTGAGCTACAGTTCCATATCACCAACTGCCTACTGTCATCTTGAATGGGAAGTCTTCCAAGCATCTCAAACTCACTATTATCCAAAAATGAACTCATCCTCTTTAATGACAACCCCTCCCCTTTCCCAGCTCCCCAATTACTGTTGAGGACACCACCATCCTTCCTGTCACCCAAGGCCTATAATCTCAGTGTCAGCCTGAATTTCTCGATCTCATTCACCCTCACCTCTCCTTTACTTTAGCACTCAGAGGTTCAGAATCCCCTCCTGACCAGACTACTGCAATAGCCTTCTAAACTGTGTCCCTGCTTTACTTCTTTCACCGCTCAGCTATTAAAGTGATTTTCTAAAAGGTATCTTACCCATCCTTAAATCCCCCATGTACTCCAGGGTCTCCTACCTACTTCTAGGACCAGATATAAATTCTTATTTGATATTTCAAACTTCCCTAACCTGGCCCTTGCACTCTTCTTCCGCTTTAGCCCTCTCTAGGTGTGGATGGATCCTGCCACACTGACCTCCTCTATTATGGCATGCCATTTTCCTCCCCATGCTTGGAATGTTCTCCCTTCTCATTCTCACCTCCTGTCTTTCTCTGGTTTCAAGACTCGGGTCAGTGCCTTCCCAGTCCCCTCGGCAGCTGGCACCTTCCATCTACAGCGCGCGTGTCTTGTTCTTGTACGTACTTAGTTACTCACAGTTGTACCCCATTCCAACGTAAGCTCCTGGAGGGTGGGCTCCTTCTTTGTATCCCCAGAGTTTGGCTCCTGCCTGACATAATACGAGTCTAACAACCGTGGGCTGACCTCACTTCTCACCGGTCTCGCTGCCTTTAATCTGTCCACACTCGGCTACCAAGGTGAATTTTCTGATGGGTAAGTTTTACATAGCCCTGTTCCCCAAACTCCCAAGAGCTCCAGGGCCTCCGTATTACTTACCTCTAGGATCAAAAATACTGTCCGATATAATGTGTGGGGCGGTAAAAAGGGACAAGTTGCCGTGGTCGGCCATTTAGTAATGTGGGACCTCGACTACGTCACTTCCTCTCTTTGGGCCTCAGTTTCCTCATTTGTAAACCAACCCTTCCGTGAACCAGGCCTGCACCGTCTCCGAAGCCCCAAAGTATCCAGAGGGTGTGTGTGTGTCTGTGTGTGTCTGTGTCTGTGTGCGCGCGCCCACTTTCTCCAATGTCCCCCTCCCCCTCTCCCCCGCCTCGCTCTCTGCTCTCGCGGGAAAGGAAGAAGAAGAGGAGGAAGGCCTCTTCCTCACACCTGCCCCGGGCCACTCTGGAGGACTGCAGGGGCTCAAACCCCAACCTCCACCCCCCTTTCCCGGATCATTAACCACTTACCAGCCCCGAACCGATCTCTCCAGAATCCTAGAGAACGGAACAATGCCGACTTCACAAAGCCGGAAGTTTGGGACGAGAGATTCCCACCCCCGGGCTCGAGGCAGAAAGGCTTGTCTCTCTAGGACGTCTGGAGGACTCCACACCTCTATGGTACCCTCCATTTGACCAGCTGGGAGCCGGGAGAAACCTGAAGGACTTCCAGTTAGATTTGTTGAAAAACTTTGTGGCCGCGGCATATTTCCTTTATTTCAGAAGTTCCTAACATGGGGTCTGTGGGCTTGTCTTTTAATCTTAAACACTTATTTGTTTGAACTAACATTATGATCACTCTTCGGCCTCTCGAACGATTTTTTAAAACACTCATAGTCTTGCATAATAAATGCCCCCCAAAGCATGTCTCCTTGTGGTTGTGGAGCCTTCACATTTCTGGGAGGGGTGCGTGGCATGAATCACCGTTTATCATTGTTTTAATCAGAATTCTAAATTAGGTTTTTCAGAATTGTTTTCTCTGTAATGTTATTTTGTTGTATAAATTGTACTCCTAGTTCTCTTACCTCATTCTGCGTCAGATCATAGAGATCTTCCTAGTTTCCTCAGAAAATGTCTATTTCTTCATTTATTATGGCATGGTAATATTCCATTACATCCCAATACCAAGGTTTGTTTAGCTATTCCCACAATAGTTGGGCACCCCGTTTGTTTACAGTTTTTGACTGCTATGAATATTTTTGTACATTGGAACTTTTTTTTTCCTTTGAACTCTTCTAGGGTCTAGACCTAATAATGCTATGACTGGGTCAAAGGGTATGGACAATTTAACTTTGTGAGCATAGTTCCAAATTGCCTTCAAGAATAACTGGATGAATTCAACTCACAGCTCCATTAGTGATGTATATTAATGGGCCTAAATTCTCACAGTCCTTCAAGCATTTATCATTTTCTTCTTTTGTCACTTCGTGTCTAATGAGTACAAAGTGGAATCTGAGAGTTATTTTAAATTACACTTCACTAATTATTAGTGATTTGGTGCATTTTTTATGGTTATTGATAGCTAAGATGTCTTCCTTTGAAAACTACTTCTTCCTTTTTTCTGTCATTTATTTAATGGGGAATGTCTCTTGGTCTTATATGTCTTCTATCTTGTCCAACACTTTGTGACCCAATTTAGCTCTATGAATGAAGCAGAATTGTAGTAGCTCAAAATAAACTCAAGGTGCACAAATTTAGGGACATTTCTACTCCAAATGAGCTATTTGTGCCCAACCTGTGGTAGTAGAGCATTTCAGGCTCCTGTTGGTCTGATGAGCTACAGGTGGACACACAGCCTTGACTCTAACATAGTGATGTCATTTTGGTCCTCTTTGAGCTAACCAACCAACCAGCCAATGAAGAATGTCTCTTAGTCTTACATGTATTCAGTTTGGTTTTCTCCTCTCTTCATCTCCACCTCAGAATCTCTAACTTCCTTCAAGATACAGCTCCGTGCTGCCTCTGACATGACCCTTTCCAGGCTAGCTGCTTTGGATTTATTCTCTTTTTACTTATTCTGTATGTGTGTGTAAACACTCGTACATATGTTTTTCTATTAAAATGTAAGCTTGTTGGGGTGGCTAGGTGATGCAGTGAATAGAGCACTGGCCCTGGAGTCAGGAGGACCTGAGTTCAAATACGGCCCAGACACTTAACACTTACTAGCCTTGTGACTTTGGGCAAGTTACTTAACCCCAATTGCCCTGCCTTTCCCCTCCAAAAAAAGCAAAAAAAAAAAAAAAGCAAGCTTGTTGCAAGTAAAGATTATTTAATTCTTTGTTTTTTATATTCTAGTCCCTAGCACAGTGCCTGACACATAATAAATGCAGTACTGTAGTCCCTTAGCAAAATGGTGTTAATAAACAAGTAGTTTAATAACAGACAAGTAGTTGTGGATCGGATGCCAATTTTACAGATGAGGAAATCAAGACTCAGAGAGTAAGTGTCCTAGGTGACATCTGACCCCACAGGTTCTTGATTCTAACTCCTATGTGCTATCCATTTTGCCATAGTGACTCCCCTGTACAACGTAGTACAGACTTTTAAAAATGCTGAAGGAATACAAAATAAAGGAGTCAGTTGAATGTAACATCCTTGAGAAAAAGGATTGTTTCACTTTTGTCTTTGCATTCCTAGACTGGTATATAGTGAGGCTAGATTATTCTTAAGGTTCATTCCAGTTCTGTGATTCTACATTCTACTGCAAATGGATTCAGACTGGTAAAGAACACAAGAGGTCATGATCAGTACTTTCCTAGGAATTGTGAGGAGGGGACAGTGACTAATTCACTTTGACCAGAATACGAAATACACAGATTATAAAACAAGGCTAGAAATGACGGTAGGAGATAGAATGTGGAGGACCTAGAATGCCAGGATAAGGAATGTGCATTCAAGTGCACAGATAAATGAGGATTGGCATTGTAAAGGAGTATTGCCTCCCTTTGAGACTGACAAGAAAGAAGAGACAGCACATTGAGGCTTGGGGAGGTTCAGAGAAGTGGAAAAAGAAAGCCAACGTCCAATAAATGTGTGCACGTGCCTCACTGTGGAAAACCACGTGTAGGTAGTTTGGTAGTTGTTAATGTTCTCTTGTTTGCTTTTTTTAAATGTCCATAAGGCCTTTGATTTCTTTTGAATTGATCCTCTGTGTACTCAAAATTATGTCACCTCCAGTATGGATTTTACACACACACACACACACACACACACACACACACACACACATACACACACATACATATATATACACACACATAGACATACATACACACATACATATATTCTCTCTCTCACACACATACACACATAATCATGGTCTAGGTTTACTGTTTTTTTTCCCTGGCTTTGTTCTCCGGAATGCTATTTTTATTGCCCCTGGAAGCATGTCCAGAATTGTGGAGTCAGAGTCTAAAGGGGGTGGCACCACTGTTTTTGATGTTAAAAACAGCTTGGTATAAAAATCTTAACGAATCTTTTCCATTTTTCTTCTGTTTATAATTATTCTTACCATTTTTTGTCCTAAAATTTCCTAAGGATGACTTACCTTAGTTGAATCTCTTGCCAGGGTTTACCTAAACTGTTTTTTTCCTCCACTGCTTCTCTCTGCTTTGTCTTTGACTATGATACCCTGTTACAACAATTAGCTCATTTAAGCAGAGGGCAATGAAATGGCTCTTAAGGTCAACTTGATTCTTTTTACCCTTTGGCTTTAGGATTTTTTTTTTTAATGAAATGTCCCAAGTTCAATGACAATGGCTTTGAGCACCAAATTAGGACAACACCTAACACCTAGGTTCTTTGTCTAGCCTTACCTTTATAATGATCTTTAATTAACCCTGGCCTTTTTGTTGTTAAGACAAAATTCTGTTTACTAGAAATATCTGGGTAATGAAATAGCAGATTAGATTAGAGTGTCTGGATAGAGAGCTTGACAAGCATCAAGAGGAGGAGATGAGCGAATGCCTGACCTGTACCTGGGTCTTCCCCTCCAAGATAGCTACAAAGCCAATGACTGTCTTTGATATCACATGATCTCTGCCACAGCTCTTCAACTGAAACTCCTCTCACCCAATTAGTGCTTTTCTTTTAAGTGCCAACTCTAAGGACCTTTTCTAAATCTCCATTCTTCCTAATTTGTCTGTAACCTTCTCTCTAGGTTTTTGTGACACTGCTCTCTCCTGGTTCCCCTCCTAGTTATCTGACCACTTCTTTATAGTTCTCTTTACTGGATCTAAATCTAGGGCATGCCTGCTGTGAATATGCCATAGGGCTCTATCCTAGGCCCTTTTCTCCTTCTCTAGAGGCTTCAAACTTGTGTCTAAGAGGCCACAAGTGGTCTACAAAATTAAGTCTGGACTGAATTAATATGTAATTCCAAACTACTTAAAATAAGTAAAAATACCACATATATATAACATTAATTTGTAGTTTTCTAAGTAAATATGCAACCAGCAGAGAATTCTTTGTATTTTATTTTAACACTAGTGTTTTATACTATTTTATTTGGTGATCTCAGCAGCTCCCATCGTTTCATCTCTATACAAATGACTTTCAGATTTATTTATCCAGCCCTTACTTCTCTCTAAACTTGCATCTCCAACTGCCTATTTGACATTTGAACTAGATGGACATCTTAAATTCAATATGTCCAAAACAAAAATTCATTATTTTCCCCTCCAAACATTCTCCTCTTCTGAACTTTCCTGTGGTACTCTTTGAGAATATTTGTTGTTAGTCCTTTCTTTCTGAAGAGGACCAATGACACCACAATATAATGATGACCGATGCCTTCACTTGCAGGTGAATTGGATTTAAGTGATGTAGAATTGTTAAAAGTTAACAGCTTTTCACAACTCTCCTTCACTGTCTCAGATTTTCCTCCTGGTTACCCAGGCTTAAATCTAGAGCTAGAAAAGACCTAAGAAGACCAACTCTTTATCTTTATTTCCCATTCTTCACCCAATCTTCAAGCATTTATTAAGCACTTAATATGTTCCAGCTACTGCACTGAGGAATACAAAGAAAGAAAGATAGTCTCTGTCCTTGAGGTTCTTACATTCTTTTTTCTTAAATTCAATTTTATTTTGAGTTTCAATTCTCTCCCTCCTTCCTGTTCTTCCCCCACCCATTGAGAAAGCAAGAAAAGCAAAACTGTTATAAATATGTATAGTCATGCAAAACAAATTTCCATATTAACTATGTCCAGTGCTTCCCACTTGAAAAAACAACAAACCAACAAAACATAGAGGGAGGAAATTAAGCTTTAGTTTATGCCCTGAGTCTGTTAGCTCTGAACAGGTCCACTGTTTGTGTGTTTTGTCATGAATCCTTTGGTTGATCACCGTATTGATCATCAGAATTACTAAGTCTTTCAGTGTTGATTAGCATTACAATATTATTATTGAATAAATGATTCCTCCTGATTCTGCTTACTTTACATAATTTCATGCAAGACTTTCCATATTTTTTTCTGAAACCATCCCCTTCATTATTTCTTATAGTACAATAGTATTCCATTATATTCATCTACCATAATTAGTTCAGTCATTCCCCAATTGATAGACATGCTCTTTTATTCCAATTCTTTGCTACCACAAAAAGAGCTGCTATAAATATTTTTGTACATGTGGATCATTTTCCTTTTTCTTTGATCTAGTAAAACTCTAGTAGTAATTTTGCTGGGTATGCACAATTAAATAACTTTTTGAGTATAGTTCTGAATTGCTTTCCAGAACACTCCCAATGTGTTTAAGTACCTGTTTTTCCTTGACCCCTCCTTATATTTGTCATTTTCCCTTGTTGTCAGCATAGTTAATCTGATGAGCATGAGGTGGTACCTTAGTGTTGTTTTAACTAGCATTTCTCTAATTATTATTATTTATTTTTTTCTTTTTGGAGAGCAAGTGGGGTTGACTTGCCCAAGGTCACATGGCTAGTTCTTTTGTGGTAAGTGTCTGAGGCCGGATTTGAACTCAGGTCCTGGTGACTCCAGGGCTGGTGTTCTACTCACTGTGCCACCTAGCCACCCCCATTTCTCTAATTATTAATGATTTAGAGCATTTTTATGTGGCTGTTGAAAGCTTGAATTTCTTCCTCTGAAAACTGCCTATTCTTTGACCACTTATCAGTTGGGGAATGGCTGTTATTCTTTTTTTGTTGTTGTTTTGTTTTGTTGCTTTTTTTGAAGGGTAATTGGGGTTAAGTGACTTGCCCAAGGTCACATGACTAGTAAGTGTGAAGTGTCTGAGGTCTGATTTGAACTCAGGTCCTCCTGACTCGAGGGTTGGTGCTCTTTTCACTGCGCCACCCAGTCACCCTGGAATGGCTATTATTCTTATAAATTTGACTAATTTCCTTATATATCTTAGAAATGAGACCTTTATGAGAAATAATTGCCAAAAAGATTCTCCCTTCCAATTTCTTGATTCTTACCTAATTTTGGTTGCATTGGTTTTGTTTGTACAAATTTTTTTTTTAATTTTATGTAATCAGAATTGTCAATTTACTCCCCACCCCACCCATGAACCTCTATTTTCTTTTTTTGAATAATGAACTCTTGAACTCTTCCCATAGATCTAAATGGTAATTTCTTCCATGATCTACTTTATGCCACACTTCATATGTAAATAATGTACTTATTTGTAGCTTATCTTGATATAGTGTTAGATGTTCTGTATCTAGTTTCTGTCAGATTTCTTTCCAGTTTTTCCGACAGGTTTTGTTGAATAGTAAGTTCTTGCTCCAGTAGCTGGAATCTTTGAATTTATTAAGCTCTAGGTAACTAACTAGGTAATTACTCATTTGCTTCTGTGTACTGCATACCTAATCTAGTCCACTGATTAACCTCTTTATTAACTCATAACAAATTGTTTTGATAATTACAGCTTTGTTTGAAATCTGGTAGTTCTATGCCTCTAGGCCTCCTCATTTTTTTCATTGATTCCCTTTATATTCTTTTTTTTTTTTTTTAGGAGGGGGGAAGGCAGGGCAATTGGGTTTAAGTGACTTGCCCAAGGTCACACAGCTAGTAAGTGGTAAGTGTCTGAGGCCAGATTTTAACTCGGGTGCTCCTCTATTCACTGTACCACCTAGCTGCCCCTTCCCTTTATATTCTTGATGTTTTTTTCCTCCAGATGAAATTTGCTATTATTTTTTCCAACTCTTTAAAGAAATCCTTTGGTGGTTTGATTGGTATGATACTGAATATTTGATTTAGGTAGCATTGTCATTTTTATTATATTGGCTTGGCCTACCCATGAGCAAATATTTATCCAATTATCTACATATATTTGTGTAAAGAGTGTTTTGTGATTTTGTTCATATATTGCCTATAGATTCCTAAGTATATTCTTTTTCTTTTTAGGATCAGAAGAACCTTTATTGGAAAATGTAGCCTGGTTTGGCTCCTGGGTTCTAGCCAGGGAGTTTAGAGGCACTGTGGATAGGGTACTGAACCTGGAGTCAGAAAGATCTGAGTTCGAATCTAGCCTCAGACACTAGTTTTGTAATCCTGGACAAGTCACTTAATCTCTTTCTGCCTCAGTTTTCTCTATTGTAAAGTGGAAATAATAGCACCGATTTTGTAGGATTGTTCTGAAGGTCAAAAGAGATATTTGTAAATATGTGCCTGGCACATAGCAGGCACCATGTGAATGCTTATTCCCTTCCTTTTCCCCTTCTATCTAGTCATCAGAATGAACTAAGGGATATTGGCCTCCTACTGGCAGCAAAGGAGAGCCTGCACAAAAGGGCAACTCACTCACTCAGAAAACAGTGTTTCTGCCACATGGTCCTGTATGGAAACAGGAATGCTTAGCTTTCAGAAAAGTGGCCAACCAGCCTGATTTTGTCTATTCAGGGCCAAGAGAGCTTGGTGGTCTTTTGCAAACTGCCTGAGACAGTTCTCATGAACTTACAGTATACCCTGCAATGGGAGACCCTGGCCCTTTTAGGCTAAGGCCTTTTCACATACTCACTTATTCATCAGGATGACTAGAAATTGCCCAGATGAACATCTGGTCACTGGACCCAGATGGCTCTGGAGGAGAAAGTGAGGCTAGTGACCTTGCACAGCTCTCCCTCACTCAAATCAAAGTCAACTGCAAGTCATGTCATCATTTCCCTGGTGCTATGGTCCTCTTCAAAAACAAAGGACAAACACAGAATATACTCTAGAGCAGAGGTGTCAACCATTGAATATGACTAAAATGTTCCTGGAAAATATTTAACAAAATGAATAAAAATATAATAAAACATAGATAACACTACATTTTAAAAATGAAGCCAATATGCAGACCACAGGGATCTTTATGAACAAATTAGTGGCCCCAATTTCTATTTGAGTTTGATACCATTGCTTTAGACACAGCCAGTCAAGATCAGTTTCTTTGCTCTAGTATTTTTTTTTAATTTATGGAATAAAACAAGCATAATATAACATACTAAAATAAAAAAGATAATTTTACATGAAACTGCAAATCTACTACGTACAATTTGCTATTCCTTTCAAATATACAACAAAATTATGTAAATTTATTTTTTTCTTCCTTACTAAAAATTACTTCCTTACTAAAATTTTTTTCTTCCTTACTCTCACCGCCTCCCTCATGCCTACCTTTAGACACAAATATATATATATATATGCATATATATACATATATATGTACACACATACAAATAGGTGTGTGTTTGTGTGTGTATATATATATATGTAAAATTATTCTATACATACTTCTATTTATCAATTCTTTCTGTGGATACAGATAGCATCTTTCTTCATATGTCCTTTAGAATTAATTTGGACAAAGTAACTTAATCACTCAAAGTCGTTCTTAACACAATACTGCTATTACTATATACAATTTTCTCTTGGTTCTACTTATTTTGATCCTCATTATTTCATGCAAGTCTTTCTATGTTTTTCTAAAATCATTGAGTTCATCAATTTTATAGCACACACTACATGTGATAGTATTCCATCACAATCATATACCACAACTTGTTCAGTCATTCCCCTGAACAACTTGTTCAGAAATTCCCCCCAGTTGATGGGCATCCCTGCAATTTCTAGTTCTTTGCCACCACAAAGAGAGCTGCTATAAATCTTTTAGCACATATAGGTTCTTTTACTTTTTTCCTAATCATCTTTGGAAATAGACCACGTAGTGGTATTGCTGGGTCAAAGGGTATATAGTCACTTAAATAACTCTTTGAGCATAATTCCAGATTGCTCTCCAAAATGGTTGGATCATTTTACAATCTACCAACAACGAATTAATGTCCCAATTTTTCCATATCCCTCCCAACATTTGTTACTTCCCCCTTCTGTCATTTAAGTTAATCTGGTAGGTGTAAAATGATATCTCAGGGTTGTTTTAATCTGAATTTCTCTAATCAATAATGACTTAGAGCATTTTTCTAAGACTACAAATTGTTTAGAGGTCTTCATTGGAAAACTGCCTGTTCATATCATTTGACTATCAATTGGGAATTGACTCATATTTTTTAATGGATTTGATAAAGTTCTTTGTATATTTTAGATATGAGACCTTTATTTGATAAACTGTCTATAAATCTCCCCCCCCCCCGTTTTCTGCTTTCATTCTAATCTTGGCCATATTTGTTCTATTAATACAAATCTTTTAAATTTAACATAATCAAAATTATCCATTTTATACCTAATTTTGCTGACTCTTATTTATAAATTGTTCAGCTATCCATAAATCTGATAAGTAATATGTTCCATATTCTTCTAATTTTCTTGTAAAATCTCTCTTTATATCTAGGTCATGTATTCATTTTGACCTTATGTTAGTAAATAGTGTGAGATATTGGTCTATGTCCAGTTTCTACTATACTGTTTTCCAGTTTTCTCAATAATTTTTTTTACCAAATAATGAATTCTTAAATCTTTACACTTGTCAAATATAAGGTTATGTTTATTTGCTTCTGTAAATTGTATGTCTACTCTATTTCATTGATCTACCTTTCTATTTCATAGCTAGTACTAGATAGTTTTGATAATCAACTGCCATAATAATACAGTTTAAGATCTAGTACTGCCAAACCTCCTTCCTTTACTTTTTTTTTTTTTAGCATTTCTTTTGATATTCTTGACTTTTTGTTTTTCCAAATGAATTTTATTATTAGTTTTTCTAATCCAGTAAAACAATTTTTTTGGTAATTTAATTAGAATGGCATTGAACATACAAATTAGTTTCCAAAAAATTGCCACTTTTATTATATTGGCTCTGGCTACCCATGAACTAATATCTCCCTAGTTATTTAAATCTGATTTTATTTGTATAAAATGTTTTTTTTTAATTTTTTTTTTTTTTTTGTAGTTTCTGGGTTTGCTTTGGCAGATGTACTTCCAGGTATTTTATACTTTGTAGAGTTATTTTTAAATGGGATATATATTTTTTTACTACCTCTTATTGTAGTTTTGTTTGTAATATATAGGAATGCTGATAATTTGTATGGATTTACTTTATATCCTGCTACCTTGCTAAGTTATTGTTTCAGCTAATTTTTCAGTTGAGTCTTTGGGATTTTCCAAGAATATCTTCATATTGTCTACAAAAAGAGAGTTTTATCCTCTTATATCCTATTCTGATTCCTTCAATTTTTTTTCTTCTCTCATAGTTATTGCTAGGATTTCTAATAAATATTGATTAATATTGGTGACAATGGGCATTCTTGTTTCACACCTGATCTGGTTTATCCTTATTACAAATAATGCTTGCTGATGGTTTTAGATACATGCTTTCTAAAAAATAAATTTAAGAAAAAATCCATTTATACCACCAAAACTTTCTGCATCTATTTATATAATCATATAATTTAAAAAAACCTTTTATTATTGACATAATCAATTATGTTAATAATTTTCCTTGTTAAACCATCCCTGCATTCCTGATATAAATCCCATTTGGTCATAATGCATAACCTTTGAAATATATTATTGTAATCTTTTAGTTAGTAATTTATTTAGGATTTTTGTATCCATATTTATTAATGAAATTTGTCTATAATTTTCTTTTTCTGTTTTTACTCTTCCTGGTTTGGGTATCAGCATCATATTTACTTTCTAAAAGGAGATTGATAGAATCCTTTCTTTACGTATTATTCCAACTAATTTATTTAATATTTGAATTAGTTGATCTATTTGATAGAATTCACATGTAAAACCACCTGGTCCTCCTGCTTTTTCCTTAGGAAGCTCATTTATGACCTGTTCAATTTCTTTTTTCTAAAATACATCTATTTAGATATTCAGTTTCCTCTTCTGCTAATGTAATTTATATTTTTGTAAATATTCTTCCATTTCTCTTAAATTGTTACATTTATTGGCATATGATTGGGAAAAGTATAATTACTTTAATTTCATCTTCGTTGGTGATATATTTACTCTTCATTTTTTTTTTTTTTGGAGGGCAATTGGGGTTAAGTAACTTGCCCAAGGTCACAAGGCTAGGTTTTTTTTTTTTTTGTTTGTGTGTTAAGCGTCTGAGGCTGGATCCGAACTCAGATCCTTCTGACTCCAGGGCCAGCACTCTACTCACTGCGCCACCTAGCCACCCCTACCCTTTTCATTTTTAATACTAGTGATTTGGCTTTCTTCTTTAAAAATCTATTTAAATATTTCATTTATTTTTTTATCTAATTTTCTCCATAAAAACCAATTCCTAGTTTTACTTATTCATTCAATGTTTTTTTTTTTTTGCTCTAAATTTTCTTTCACCTTTAATATTTAGGATTTCCAAATTAGTGTGTAATTGGGGATTTTTAATGTTTTTGACTCCTCTTTTTAATTGTATACCCAATTCATTAGTCTGCTTTTTCTCTATGTAAGCATTTAGATATATAAATTTTTCTCTAATCACTGCTTTTGCTGTATCCCATAGGTTTTAATGTTGTCTCAATATTGTCATTCTCTTTAGTAAAACTGTTTCTATGATTTGTTCTTTAACCCACTCGATCTTCAAGATGAGGTTGTTTAATCTCCAATTAGTTTTTAATATTTCCTTGTTTCCTTATTAAATATAATTTTTATTTCATTATAATCTGAAAAGGATACTTCTAAGATTTCTACTTTTAACTATATGGTAAATCTTTGTAAATGTACCATAAACTGCTGAGAAAAAGATATCTATATCTGATATTCTTTGATAAATAGGTGGGACCAATGAAGATCTCTCAGCTCTGATAAGTTGCCTCACACGGTTTCCCCAGGTCCTTTGACAATATGGTGAAATTGATCAGGGTGTTAAGGTGACTGCTGTCAAAGTCAAATGCCTCTTACAGAACTCCCTTTGCATCCTCCTACTTCTCTGGGCCTTGCAGCAGGCAACAGGCAGCTTGGACTTTGAGTGGAAGCAAGGTAGAGAAACACCAGCCATCTCATGGAAAATGTACTAGGCATTCTCAAGCTTTTCACCACCCATGACCGGAGGCCATCTGCCTCAGAGTTATATCCTTACATCTTTTTCAGCTCCTTGCTGGATAGGTCCACTCTATCCAACTTCAGAAGTATTTGTACAATCATAACCATCCACTACAAGCTTTCCCCTTGCACAGTGTGCACAGAGCATGAGAGTTTTTCTCACGGAAAGAAGCTCCCATCAACAAGGTCATATTGGGTATTGGTCAAATCAACATAATCTGTGGTCAAGATCTACAACAATTGCATCTCTCTGGCTTTCACTGTAAAGATACTTTGCAAATATGCATATATCCTGGAGCTCTGGGGAGTGGCTTTAATCTCAGTCAGTATAACAACATACTTTCTCTATACAAGATAACATAATCGACCATATTAATAACAAAAGTAATACAATTTCATTATATTGAAAAAAGCTTTTGACAAATTACAATACTCATTCCTATTTAAAAAAAAATACTAGAAAGACTAGGAATAAATGGAGCTTTGTTTAAAGGGATAAATAGTATCTAAAACCAAGAGCCAGTACTATTTGTAATGAAAATAAATAATGTTAAGGTTAAAGAAAGGTGAGGGAGATAATAAATGTGGGAAGTTAATTTTCTCAGGCATCAGGGAAGATAGTATCTAGGCCCTAGGGTGTGAGGATAGATGTAAAGAAAAAGATGTATTAAGACCCTAGTTCAGGGTGTTGATTTCAGGAATCAGATGAGGTCCTTACTAGGGGGGGAGGGGCGGTTAGGGTCTTAGCTTAATGTGTGTAATGGGAATGGAATTTGAAGACCTTCCCTGCTTTGAAAGTAAATTCTGCCCCCTAATACGCTGAATGTAATCACATGGAGCTTGTGATGGAGGCAATTTGCTGAAGGGTGGAGCAGAGCCCACAGGAAGCTTCCCTGCTATGAAGATTAAACTCTGCCTCCTAATAGGCTGAATGTAGTCACATGGAGCCTGTGGTGGGAAGAGTTTGCTGAAGGGAAGCAGAGCCTACAGGAAGCTGGGAGCCAGAGATAGCCAGATGGTGGGAAAGAGGTGTTCGGAAAAGGAGATAAAGAGGTTGGTGAGTAAATATGGATCTTGTATTGCTTTGTGGGAAGGCTCTCTGTGTTGTTACAGCTCATTAATTTCTTTACTATTATGATGGAACTGGTTTACTGGTTTTGGGATTCAGTTTTCTGGTATGTAAATAAATATTTCAGTTCTGTCCTCCATATGGAGAGTTTGTTATATTTTGTGATGGAACATCATGCAATATTTATAGTCACGGTCTTTATTGTGATCATGGGTGCTGTAAATATTGCATTGGTGCTATGATATGGAATGGCCACGTTTAGGGAGTTGGTAACTTGTTTCACTTGGCCTATTATTGGGACAAAGGCATGACTTGATGGACAACGAAACTAGTTTTTGCATCTCATTCCAGCACCGCTCTGCTGCTTAGTGTAGTTCTGGTGGAGCAGGCTGGAGTGCCACGGAGAACCAAAATACAAATCCCTTGATGAACTTGTGTCTAGTTGGGGAGATTATCTGGACTGAGACAGGGAGGACCTGGACATGAAAAAGACCTGAATTCAGATGCTGCTTCATACACCAGGTGTATGACCTGGCCAAATCATAACCTTTTTCAGCCTCAATTTTCTTATCTATTAAGTAGGGCTAATAGCATCTACTTCCATAAAATTGTTGTAAAAACTAAATGAGATAACATATGTAAAGTGCTACACAAATGCTACTTAATAGGTCATACCTAGCTATCCACTGTTAACAAGAGGCATAAGTACATGTTGCAACTAGATTTCCACAAGACCAACTCAAACCAGCTCTGAAATGTCACTTTCATGCCAGTTGTAGAAAACTGTCCTATGCAGGGAGTAGGATTTGTGGATTGAAGTTGAGGACAAAGAGTAAGGTAGAGAAAAGAAATAAGAGGTCAGGCCCTTACAAAGTTTTCTGCATATATACCTATACAAAATTTTGGTTCCACCTAGGACCATAATTTTTGAGAAAGTTCTATGTGCATCCCATGTAGATCAGCACTTGTTAAGCAACTCAGAATTGTCTCCATTTCTATATAAGATATATAACAAACACCTATTTAACATTCTGTATGTATTTACTGGTAGCACATAACTCAGTAACACAGCTATTTGTACCCCCTTCCCTCTAATAATGCACTCAAATACGCAGTATAATAGCAAGCCATTTATATAGTACTTTAAGGTTTGCAAAACACCTTTAAAATATTATCTCATTTTAACTTGCACTTTCCCTCTCTTAAATATGCTTTGGCTTTATTCCTACATTCCTGGGAGCCAAGAGGAGCCTTCCTTAAGGATGGTAAAACTGTAGTCCTGAGAAGCCAAGTCATTACAAAGTTCATTACAACAATGACCTTATATCGAATGGGGTGAATAATGGAGGAAAAACAGACTTAAAAAACAAAAAACAAAGCTATTCCTTTAGCTGTTAGGTGAAAGCTCAACTATGTCTGAGAAAATTTCAAATTATTTGGAACAATGTAACAAAAAAACAGAAGTTTCATAAATAGGCTACAACATAGTAAGAATGTAACTATTGGATCAAATTTAGAGGGTTTCCATGATGGGAAGGTTAAAGGAAATCTTTCTACTGAGATGAGTCAATTCAGCCATTGGAAGTTTAAATGTTTTTTTTTTTTTTGGGGGGGGGGGAGTAATTACTTTTAATAATAATTTTATATTTGTGTGAGACTATAGTGTTGTTTAGTTTGTTTTCTACAGACTTCATTGTCATCTTCATCCTATGAGAGCATTTTTTTTTAAAGAACATGGCGTCAGAAAGCAAACCATTCAAAGTGTTGTCATCTACAGGTGGAGTATTTATTATATTTGATTGACCATGACCCAAGTAACATAAAAAGGAAAAAAAATACAATCCTCACAACCTCCATCCACAACCTTACCACCATATTAAATTTTTAAAAATCAGAACTTTCCTCCCCAACATAGATCATTAATTACAAACCATAATCTTATTACCATTTACTTCATGGAGAAGTACTAAAATATTAGCACTCAATCATGCAGATTTAAAGAAACATCAGTGAACTAATTAAATATTTATTAAGTACATATTAAGCACCTGTATTCTTTAGACACTACTGTAGCTTCTTCTGTAGATTAAAGTCTTTCTTCCTTTGGATTTAGTCTAAACTGCAAAACTGGGGATTGAAAAAAGCAGGAAAAGTTTTATCTAAGTGTACAAATTAAGATAAAGCCTGAATTAACCACATAAATCAATATGGTTTCCCATCATTGACTAAGCTGAAAGTGTGTATATGCCTAAAAACCCCTTATTTTAAAATAATTACTGAATCTTAACTGTATACTCCTACCCCAACCCTCACACATATAATCTAAGAAAAGCAAGAATTTTAATTTGCCCATCCCTTTTTCCCCTCTCCCTATTTTTTTTTTTTTTGTTTTGAAAGAGGAACACCACTAATTGCAGAAGATTCTCTAAGCCAAATGTTCTGGCTTTTGCTAGGATAAAGGATGACATTTTAAAAACATTTGGCTGCCTGTAATTAACTAGGGTGGAAGACAAGTTAAATGTTTAAAGTTTAAAATGCTCACATTCATTCCTCTACCTTCTCCCAACTGCCCTTGAGTTTCAGCACTATTTTCTCCGTAAGTTCAGAGTGCAGAGCTGTTGGCTCTGCAGATCCATCTCCACCCTTGTGAAAGATGTCATTAGTGAACTGGAGCTACACCAGCTGCCTATACTCTTCTGGACCCAAAGGTAATTTTGAGGCTCAGACTTGAGAGATCATACAAGGGTGAAAATACCACCTTTTCAATCATTCATAAAATCCTTGCCCTCTGAATGTGTATCTTCAGCTTTATTCCCCTAAAGAAGTCTAGCAATGAGTAACTGCAGAAAGGAAAAAACATTTTGTCCAGAAACCAATGAATGTTATCAGTGATTAGTTGTAACCACCACAGGGGTAAAGGTCTCAAAAAAACATCATGAAGATTTTGTAGAGGGCTGAGACAGAAGTCAGACATTGGTCCTCTCCAATTTCTCTCCTCACTTGAGAACACATGGAGAAGCTTAAGATCATCTATTCCAGTCCCTTTTTTACAGAAGAAACACAAATTAAGCAGTCTGCCCAAGGCCATACAATGAGTTGAATAGTACATGTGGGTGTTTGTTTCTGAAGAAAAAAAAAACCCCCAGTAGATTATACACTTGCTTTAAATTATTTTAAAACTTGCTTTGAGCTGATAAATTTATAAATTTAATTGAGCAAAAAACTAAAAACATGTACCTTCATTTAACTAATAAATGAAACATTTAGTTTTCAGATGACAGAAAATTATCAAATCATTGCTTTTAAATGTTTAATAGAAATATTTTCTACATTTATTGCTTGGGAAAAATTATGTCAAACTAAAACACACAAGAATGAAAATGCCTAAATTGAATGACAAATCAAAAGCCACCCAGAGACCTTGGATGTAAACATTTCCTTAGGTGTATCCAATTTTTTCTTCTCATTCTAGTCATTTTGCAAAATTATCTTATTCTCATCCCTTTCACAAACCTATTCTGCTTAAGACAAAAATTGGGAAACATCAAAATGCGGTTCCTCTAGCAATGGCAGACACTAATGAAAATTAAAAATTTTGCTTTAGTTTATAAACCAAGTCGATTTGAAGTTTGCCTATAAATAAACAGTTCACTAGGGTTTGAGTAGCTAACAAATTCCTGCTTGATTGGCTGCTGTAATAAAGATGACTAATCCTAAGATGTTATTAATAACCAGCAAAAATGAAGATAAATCTTAAATACCTAACCAGCTTAACAATACCTTTTCCTGTTCATTCTCAGTATGCCAGGGGTACTATCCATATAGAAACCTTTCGAGGTAACTTCTGAAGCCTTCTCTCAAAGTCTGATGGGTCTCATCTGTTCAAAATTCTCTAAGCAAAAATATGAAATCAATGGACTAATATGTCATGCAATGAGGGCAGGATAGGTGGACCCAATGACTTTCTCTGAGTACTCCCTACTTTCAGTTTTGTAGCATTTCCTGGTCTTTTTCACCTTCCTCCACCAAGCCATCAAAGGACACATTTCCTTCTCTGGCAGTCAAAGATCTAGCCTCTGAAACATAGATAATCACTTCTATTTAACTACCAGTCAAAATCTGGTTATTCTACAGACCTAATCAGTTTCCCTAACTTGACTGAAACCAAATACTATGAAGCTCTTACTTATTTCAATTTTTTATCTCCAAGGAGGGGCAGGGCACCTAGGTGGAAGAGTGAATACAGTCCTGGGCTTAGAGGCAGGAACTGTTTTTGTGAATTCAAATCTGGCCTCAGACACTTACTAGCTGTGTGACCCTGGGAAAGTCACTTAACCCTGTCTGCCTTAGTTCCTCATCTGTAAAAGGATCTGATGGATATGGCAAACAACTCCAGCATCTTTGCAAAGAAAACCCCCAGTGGGTCAAGAGTCAGACAGGACTGAAAAATGACTCAATATCAAGAACCTCCACAGAGTGTAATTTCTTATTGTCTACAGCTGCGTTAATTTCTTCACTGCTCCAAACCTCTGCTATGAAAATCTGGGGGAACAAGGTAGGGTGAAAAGGAATGTTATCCTCTTACAGACGTTTTTAAACAAGAAACACCACATGTGCCCTGACCCCATGGGGTTTAGAGAATAGATGAGGAATGGAAAGACAAAACACTGACACTTGGTTACAAGTAACATAGAGACGACACTCAATATTTGTAATTTTAAAAAGTTCTAAAATTTGTGATTTCCTTATGGTTTCATTCTTCCTCTTATTGATCCTCTGGAGTTAAGTTTGAGCTTCCCCTACAAGATTTCTAAACTGAATAAGCCCCTTTTGGAAAGCAACCTGTGTTCCCTTGTATCAAACCAAGTAAATGTTTAGATCAGTTGTCTCCAATTTCAGTGTATGTTTCACCTTTGTAATGTTACTTGTTATAACCTAACCTTTTTCTCCAAAGCCTTGTTCAATCTAGTTAAATCTATCATACCAAAGGAAGAAAGGACTGCAATATACATGGTCTAGAAGCAGCCTTTTCTCAGGCATCTGCTGAGTTTTCTAAAGGTGGCTTATTGTTGATTGCTATTATTTTTGGATGAAATTGTTGTTTAATAGTAAAGAGAGGTGCAAACTTAAAAAACTAAAAGAAGACTGTATAGGGTTAGCAGCAGTCCAAGGGCTCAGATACTTGCCACATTGTTCACATTTAAAGGGTTTCTCTCCAGAAGGAATTATGTAAGATAAGGTATCAACCTCAACAACCATCTCAAATTTCTCTCTGTATATAGTCATCTAGCAGGTTCCCTTAATTCATTTATGAAAATATGCAAGTGCACTACATTTCTAGATGTTTTGCATATTTATATCCTGGACTCTAGCTTTCTGCCAGACTAGAGACAATACACAACTTCAAACAACTAGCAAATCAAAGATTTTCTTTTCCTTCTTCCTGGTAGAACTGGAGCAAAACATAAACGAAAACCCTTCAAAGAATTTCATAGGGTCAACTACATACAGAACCTTACTGAATATTTAACTATATAGTGCCTTAAATTGACAGTTACTCCAGAATTACACTTTGGTGCTGAAAGGGAGTTCTCCAGCCTTTTAACAACACCATTATTACATTATGTGATATTTGATGAATATCAATGCCCTAATACACCGGTTTATTCAGTGGCTAAGGTCAGCAATACCTTTAGAAAAAGCATGTCTCCATGTGGCTCTTCTCCCACTTAATGAGTTTTGTTATATCTGGGGCAAATGCTGAGCCAGTGGGACAAATCCAATTTAGTAACAAGTCTCAACAAAATGGACATTAACTGGGCTCAATTATAATAGTACTTAATTTTAGAAGAATGAGGATACAGCTAAGTAGCTGAAAAGACCAATGTGAAAATTATAAAGTCCTTCCTACACTGTCCATACTGGGAATCTGTACCCAGTTGAAATTTCTGATTCACTTATGTTATTGTTCTTGCTACAGTCTCCTAGAACACAGGATGATCCAAAGCCTTTGCTCAAAAAAAGCAACTCCAAACCTTCTGGATTATCAGTTTGGTCTGTGAACTGTAGTTATTAGCCATCTATCCACAGTTATGCCACACTTCAGGAGGCTCTGCTTTAGTGGATTCTTAAAGTATCTATTCTTTTCCCTTTTCCTGAATTCTTGACTTCAGGTATTTTATTAATTCACTACCTAGGTATCCTGTTCTTCAGCGTCCAACTCAGCTGTGTTGAGCATTATTTTTCACTATTTTAATGGAGACATTCATGGACTTGGTTAATGATGATCAGGTCCTGCTAAATTCAGGTTCAGGACAAGATTACCCAAAGATGTCATTAATAACCCAGCTTGAGAAAATTGGTCCAGGTCACAGAGCCACAACAGATGTTAGAAAAGGCAGCTCCATAGAAATTCCATTTGTTTGGTGCCTGACTTTCAGCTTCTCATAAAACCCTGCTTTTTAAATTTAGTTTCCAACTTCTTGGTTGTGTTCAGTGAATTCTTGGATAATGTGAAGTATTGTAGGATTCAATGATAAGCTTTCAGTTGTTCTTCCAGTTAAGATTCTCACGCTGTGTATATGGTTTCTACGCTATAGTATTGTACGTCTTCGAAAATGTGTACTATGCAGATTGGGTGGAGCAGCCCATTTATGTCACTTTCCATGTCCAGTTAAAGGCATGCTCTTGATTACTTTTTCTATAACTTATAATGAAACTCATAATTCACTGACATGCAAGTGTCTACCTGCTAATTTTTTGCTCCCTATTTGTATTTTAAAGCATGGCTAATTCAAAAAGACTTAATGACAATGAACTTGATAATTTCATTCTTCCAAAAGGTTGAACAGTTAAGAGAACTCTCAGAATAGATCTGATACTGGGCAATAAAGGAAGCTGAAGATTGCTGAAGCAGAAATCTTATGGAGAAATGACTACTCTACTTTAGAATTTGTGATAACAGAAGGGGAAATTAAGGCATAAAATCTCCAAAGGATGGAAAGGTTAAGTGGGATCTCATGGTCTAAAATTCTAGAGATAAAGTCAGCTCTCAAGTATTAAATCCTAAAGACATAAACAATCCTAGTGAGGAAGAAAAGGGGGATTGCTTTAAAGAGAATGATGTGGCTACACATCAACAAATTAAATTTTGGAAAGGACATGTATAGAAGGTAGAGCCAAAAGCAGACAAAAGATATGAACAATCTTATAATAGTGTCAAGAAATCTTAAAGTTCAGAATGAGCTGAAGTTGTTGAATGCTAAGGACAAAAAAAGCTTTGGGTTTCTTATGATGTGAAGAAGGGAAAGACCAAAGGGATAGGACCACAGTAAAGGACTATGATAAGGAATCTATGGAGATAATAAAGGCAGATTTAATTCTTATTTTGTTTGTTTTCTTGGCCAAGAATAATCCTTGTACCAGAAAGGATGTCTCAAAAAATGGTTAATACAAAGCTAAAATCCAAAATAAGCAAACAGTGGGAGCACTCAGCTACTCTTCTTGAGTTCAAGTCACCAGGTCTAGATAATCTAGGTCCCAGGGTATTGAAAGAGCTAGAGGATGTGATTACTAGGGCATTTTTAATTATTTCTTAAAGATCACAAAAAGCAGGTTTATCTCTATTTTCTGGAAGAAAGGAAATCTGCAAGGTATAGGCCAGTGAACTAACCCAATTCCTGATAAAAGGGAATATCATTAAGTTACTATGACTCTGATCAAGAATAGGTTGTGCCAAATATGATATTAAGGTGGTTTTGTTTACCTGTTTTAAGGCATATACTATAATGTTAGATGAGTGAAAAGTGAAACATAGTTATTAGCAGAACATATGATGAATCCTCTCAGGCTAATCCTGTGGTGAAGATGGAAAGATATAGACTAGTTAATGGTACAGTTAAGTGAATTCAGAACTGGTTGAATGACCAGGTCCAAAGAAAAGTTATTAACAGGTCACTGTTCAGGAAAGGAATTCTCTATATATGCTCCACAGATCCATTCTTAGTCTTGTGTTATTTTACTTCTATTTTTAATGACTTAGAGGGCAAAGATGTCACACTTGCCAAACACAAAGGTGGGAGTTAGTTAACTTGGTGACTGCAACAAAATATTTCTACAAAGCTGTTATGATGAGCCAAATATATTAAGGACAGGGACTGGAACTGGTGGTGACTAATATATTCTGGCAATGTGGGTTGATACTGTCTCTGCAAGTCTTAGGGAACTACCTAGAACAGTGAGAAGTTAAAAGTGACTTGCCCATACAAGCAGTATTTGTCAGAGGCAGGAATTAAACCTATTAAACCTAAAATTAAAGCTATTTCTGGCCAAGGCCAACTTTCTATCCATTATGTCACACCGCCTCTCATAAATCTATTAAAAAATTTAATACAGATAAATATAAAGTCTTAAATTGGGTTAAAAAAATTAGCTTGACAAGCACAAGGTGAGAAAAATGTGACTTAGATGATATTTATCTGAAAAAGATCTGAGGTTGTAGAGAACTGAAAGCTAGATATGAAGGCAGTGTATGACACAGCAACAGAAAAGCTGATACAATCTCAGCCTACAGTTAGAGGCATAGCATCCAGTATAAGGGTGATGGTCCTGCTTATCTGACCACATCTGGAGATCACCCAATTGGTCATGCTACACAGGAGTTAATATGAGATAATTTTGGTTAGGATTTTACCAGTCATAGCAACCAAAGGGAGTCAAAGTCATTGTTTCAATTAACTTCTTAAAGGTGATATAATGCTGCCTCTGAAATCTTGTGGCACTTTGCCAACACTTTATATATTGAAAAATATTTTAAGTAGACATGTAAGTAGCGCCTTCCTTCTATGCTTAAAGAGCTCAAGGAGAGTAGCATTCTACAGCGTTTTAGGATTTTATATGGCAACAAGTGGTGGTTTCTGCAAAAATGAGGCTGGGTTGTTCTACTTTAGTAGGGCTCCTGTTTCTCTGTGGGAGCCCTGTTAAGAAGTCAGTGAGTACTTACTTAGTAAGGAACAAAATGTCATCAAACAATAATCTCCATTAGTTCTTACTAAGGCTATCAGGTAGGAGATTAGTTCCTTAGAATCTCATTGGGGAGATAAGATTTACTACATTCATGAGATAATTAAAAGACAGTATACAATCAAAAGCTAAATTGTATTATATAAGACTATGGGAACACTATAGCACTACAGAAGTTCAGAAAAGGGAGAGTACTGTCATTTCTTTAGAATTTCTCTGTGATGATGGAGTCAACTATACTCCTATGGAGAGCTGTAAGTTGAGTCATCCATATATACTCTTCAGGAAGAGATAGAAGTCTTTGGTTTGGTTTTGATCTGCATAGCCTTAGATCTCTTCAGCTTTGGCATCCCACCTTTGATTACTTATGTTTTAGTTTTAGCAGCATGTCCCAACCCAGGATTCTATATGGATCCTTCTATGGGTCATGACGTACAAAAAGATTTTGGGCAAGCATTGCTTGCTTTGCAGAAAAAAATGCCTCAATCTCAGTTTAAGCCAATTAATCAACAAGTATCCATTAAGCACTTACTATGTGCCAGGCACTGTGCTAGGCACTGGGGATACAAATCTCAAGCTTGGTGGATTTCGGTGATTACACTGGTGGCTGCAGACAGGGATCCCTTGTATCAACAAGTTAGACTAGCTTCCTATGAGTGTCCTCATTCTCAAAAAGTCTGGTGTTTAATGTGTGTATGTATTCTTAAGTAAGATCATCTATCTAACTTTTCTTGCAGAGGGTTATGTTGGAGAAATAAATGCCCATAGATTATACTGACAAAGGCAGGACTGCTCTTTGATGTACTTTTAAAATGTGATTTGATTATATATTAGAGGCCAAATATTTTTCCCATGGGCACACATCTTTGAAATTATGGAACAAGGTAATGGGAAATTTCACTTTATACACAGCTTTTCAGAAATGCACCAAATGCATCTAGTGAGGTGGAGCTGTAATCAGAGGCCCTCTCTCTGTTATGAATTCTGTGATGTAGAGTAAGAGTTGAACTTCGGGTGAAGGCTTTCCCACACTTATTACACTTATATGGTTTTTCTCTGGTATGAATTCTTCGATGAAGAATAAGGTATGAATTCCGATTGAAAGCTTTGCCACATTCATTACATTCATAGGGCTTCTCTCCAGTGTGGATTCTCTGATGTTTGGTAAGGTCTGAGCTCTGACTAAAAGCTTTGCCACATTCATTACATTCATAAGGTTTTTCTCCAGAGTGGATTCTCTGATGCAGTATAAGATTTGAGCTATGACTAAAAGCTTTCCCACACTCATTACATTCATGGGGTTTCTCTCCAGTGTGGATTCTCTGATGAAGAATGAGGTTGGAGTTAAGACTGAAGGCTTTCCCACACTCGTTACATTCATAGGGCTTCTCTCCAGTGTGAATTATCCGATGTCGAATAAGACTGGAACTCCTTGTAAAGCATTTGCCACATTCATCACATTTATGGGACTTTGTTCCTGTAGGAACTTCTTCCTGTGTAACAAGGTTTGAACTCAGACTGAAACTTCTCCCCAATCCTTTGCCTTTCTCTCGATGGCCTCGATCCCCTGTGGGTGCTTTCTTGTCCTTGACTGTCATCTGTCTAAACTCTGTTTTTTCTATTTTCAGTTTCTCCTCTAAGTTTCTCTGTTGCCTTTCTAACCTGCTTTCCTGTTCACATGTTTCTCCAAATTCCCTTTGGAATCTTCCAGATATTTCCCCATGAGATGCTGTTGCTTCTGAAATATCTTCCTTTGAAGTCGACTCCTCACTGGTTGTCCTGCTTCCACAACCTGACAAACAAGAAAACACAAATATCGTTAAAGTGTTTCACTGAAAAAGAGAAGTGCTCAATAATCAAGTGATGTTGTTTAGTAGGAGAACATGGCTATGTCTGCAAAGTGGCTTCACAAGTGTAATGGGAATTTGAAGATCTTCCCTGCCCCTTAACAGACCTGGGGGAAGTCTGAAGACCTCCCCTGCTTTGAAAGTAAACTCTGCCCCCTAATAGGCTGAATGTAATCACATGGAACCTGTCTGTGATGGAAGGAATTTGCTAACAGGTGGAGCAGAGCCCACAGGAAGCTTCCCTGCTGTGAAGATAAACTCTATCCCCTAATAGGCTAAATTTAGTCACATGGAGCCTGTGGTGGGAAGAGTTTGCTGAAGGGAAGCAGAGCCCACAGGAAGCTGTTCAGAGCCAGAGAGATGGTAGGAGAGAGAGGAGGCTGAAGCAAGGAGATAGAGAGGTTTATGAGTAAAATGAAGGATGCATATCTTTGGTACAATGATGGAATTGGCTTACTGGTTTTGGGATTGGGTTTTCTGGTATCTAAATAAATGCTTCAGTTCTATCCTCTATCTGGACAGTTTGGTATTATTTTACAATAGAACATCATTTTATACTTATGGTCTTTATTGTGATCGTGGGCGCTGTAAATATTGCATTGGTGCTACAACAAGGGAAGCAAGTAACAAGGCCTAAGAAGGCAAAGCACCAAGAGACAATAGGGAGAAGGAATTTTTAGAGGTGCTAAAGGGAAAGTTAAGTCAGCAGAGATGAGCTGCAAAGTAAGATGGATGAACAGAAAGGCAAGAGAGAACAGGGAGAAAGACAAAGATTTGGGTGATAAAAACAGGTAACTCATGAGAATGAACAAGAAGAATAGGGCCCATTAGGTGAAGGTTGTGTGGGAAGGGGATGGGAGATAGCTAGAAGAAAAAGATGTCAATATGGAAAAAATAGAATAAAAGAAATGAGTAGGAGAAAAGAGGTTAGAAGCTGGAGTAAAGAAATACATACATATACTTATACGTATATTTACATATACATACCCCTATAAATCATTTGCTTAAACATCATTCTATTTTGTTTAATCAAATAAAATCATGTATATACAGTATTTTGTAAGCATCCAGTACCATATAAGTGTAAATTATTATTTAATAAGAGCTAGAAGTTGGTCCTTTTCTGTGAGGGCATTGTCTTGGTATGATGGCAATTAAAAAGTAGGGAAAGAAGATTTGAAGAGGCCAGATGGACCTCTGCCTGACAAAACTCAAAGCATTTTTTCCATACTCCTGATCTCTTAAATAAAAAAAGCAGTGACTGCTAGAATAAAGGGACAGAGGGGGGAGGCTATTCCAGCAAGGTATAATTAGTGAGCACAATTAACACCTTCCCTCATGCTCTACTAAGAATAAGGTGATTCAAAGGACAAATAGGATATAAGCCTTTTAGTCTTACCTTTTGTGGCAAGATAACATACACAAAGGTACTCATGAGCACAGTTCAGTTTAGCAATAAATATTCCTAAGAATTTTTTAATTTATACTTTGCTCTAAAACATCTATATTGCTTGAAGTCAAAACCAGTTCTTTGCTATCTTAATTAAAATGTCTATTTCTATAGCAAAAGTGAAAATAGATCATTTATTACATCACCGCTCTTCAGTTATACAGCAGGAAGCTAAGTGGCACAGTGGACCTTTGTCCACTGAAACTGGAATAAAGAAAACTGTAGTTCAAATCTAGCCTCAGATACCTGGTTAACTGTATGACCCTGAACATGTCACTTAGTTTCCTCAACTGTAAAATGGAGATAATCAGCACTTACCTCACAGGGTTGTTGTGAGGATCAAATGAAATATTTTAAAGTGCTTAGCACACGGTATTTAATAAATTCTTGTTTCCTTCTAGAAGCTTAAGTACTGGAACTAGGCAACCCTAAGTAGGTATAGTCACCTAGCAGCAACTCATTGTGGTTCAGGCACAGTGCTTAGAAGAAATTAATTATCTCAGAGACTTAATTCAGTGACCAAAGTATCATAAGGCCAAATAAAATGAACAGGAAGTTACTCCTGTTTTTACTTCCTTCCTTTCCCTGCTTCCCTCCCCCTCTTCTATGGGAGTGGAAATCTTAGCATTTGGCTTCCATTGCATGCTATTTCTTTGAGGTATTACCTCCTGGGACCATAAAAAAGTGTAGAAAAATAATTGTAAACACTTTAATTTATTTAATTTAAATGAACATTTTTCTGTTGGTCTTTTAAATGGTAAGACTGTAGAAAAGGTACAACAGGAGAGGAAACAGACTAAGTCTCACTAACAGGTTTTTTTCTGGACCCATAGCTCTTAGTTGGTAATAAGGTATGGAAATCTTGGTCACAGAGAAGGAAATGGGGAATGCTGTGGAATTACAAAGCACTGTTCTAGAACACTGTTCATGGGAATGAATGGCAACAGAGAGGAATTAACCAGAAAATACATGTTAAAAAGAGAAGAACCTCCATAGAGTTCAGTGACATGTTCCCAGGTGAATTACTGATATTTTGGTTCAAAAAGATAATTAATTTATTTGCTTGTTCCCTGCTAACAGACAAAGAAAGGTCCTTAGTAATGACATCCAATAAAGCTAGGGGAGGTCACCTCCAGGTAACTGTGGAGGGATGAAGAAGATAAGGACACAAAACCCAAGGATGTTCTCTTTTTCCATTTTTACAGAGTGATCCTAAACAGAGTGAATAAATGTTTTTATGACCTTGGAACAGGCAGCTGAAACATCCTACTTCTGAACATGAACTCAAATGCTCTTATTGACAAGGCCCTCTTGGCCATTTCTCTGCTGAACACATAAACTCCACAACTAACAAACCAGGGGGCAAAAAAAAATTTTATTAAACAATGATCTCCCTTTACACCTCCATTAGTTCTTACCCTGGGAAAACATGTTCCCATAATTCTCCTGTCTGTTGTCTCTACAGAGGTTCCTCCGAGCCAGGTTCTGACATCCCCATTCCTCCAGGATGAGAGACACAGCCATGTCCTCAATTTTTACCAATGCCTGAAACAATATGAAATTCCCAACTCAGTTTTCAACACACCTAGTACAAACCTATGGGGTAGAGCCAGATGAATTAAGATTAAGAGAAAGCAATGAGTACCACAAAAAAGGATGTTAAATGGGTATGGGCTTTTGGATGGGAAGAAAGGAGAGAAAGCAATTAAGACAGGAATTTGAGTAGGAAATGAATATAGTAGGTAAAAATATATAGAAAAAACTTCCAGAAGAATATGAAAACAAAGGTCTTAGAGAAGACAGAAACTCACCTGGGAATCTGCTGTGAATAGTGCAGAGGCAACAGCCTGGTCTCTAGGACTCCTCTCATGGGAAACAGGAACATGGGAAGCAGAGTAAGCTGAGGAAGAAAGGAGCTGTGAGATCAGTTGCCTTAAAACTTCCCTTAAATATAGAATACATGATGACTCTATCCCCTACTTTTAACCTTTACCCCTCACCCATGGTTAAGTCCAATAAGAATGTAGAAAAGATATGATTCCTGCCTACTCATTCTCCAGTTTCAGGCAACAAAAATTCTAAAAAGGATCAATGGCATATTAGAGCTGGAACAGGCCTGAAAGATAAACTAGTCCAACAACTTCATTCTGAAGAAGGGCTGAGGCTCAGACAAGTTAAAATAATTTGCTGGCTGTTCTTCTATTGTCATAGGCTACTCTTGACTTCTAAGAGTCACAACATATAGGAGTAGATAACTCTGAATCCATATACTGGGTCTGACCTGTGGCTCAATTTAATTCGGGCCAAGAGGCAAGGACCAGAGGATTTGGTCATAATTGGGAAAATAAAAAGTGGCTTTAAAAATGTTGTAAGCAGTAATAGTCTAAAAGATAGTGATGTTACTGGGTAAGAGTCTATGTATATACTTTTCCAACTTTATCTGTCTACCTGTCTGGCTCTCTTTCCACTCTTCAATTTTCTTTCTCTTCTTTCCTCTGCCTGATCATAATAAACATGCATTTTGAGAAAAGACATGGGTTGAATATTTAGATGGTGACAAATTTGGACAAAACTGGGATAATTTATTACAAAATGTGATAAGAGCATAGTGAATTAATAGGCATCAGTGATGAGTTGGTCATGACTACACTAATTGCATTATGTGTAAAAAAAGCAAAATTCAAAACAGAAGAGTAACTTCTATTGTTGGAAAAACATAAGTAGATCTTAAAAGTTACTGTAAAACTGAAAATGTTGTAAGTGCAAAGGCACTGAGAATAAAAAATGGAAAGTGAATCATTAATAGAACGGAACCACTACAAATTGTACATTGAAGTACAGTACCTCAGCTTTGTGAATCTAGAAACACAAAGAGCATCACTTTCCAGGTATTTTGATAACACTCTTCAGTACAACTCTTCTATTTCCACAGGAATGAAATCTTGTTCCTTACCACTCTGTTGTAAAAGACTTGGCTTTCGTGTTATATGCTTGATCTGGGGTGTCCGATGCTGGAATTCAAAGCTTGAAGATCCATGTGCTGCTCCCAATGGTACCATCTCCCTGGACAGCATTTCGTGTCCATGTACACGGACTGGTACCTAAGGACAAGAAAGTTGGGCTTATTAGGGAATCAGGGTGATAATGAGATTTAAAACTTCAGAGAAAAGACAAAGAGCATCCCTTCAAAACAAAGGACAGTTAGAAACAGCACTAGATTTAAAAGTCAAGAAAACAGGACAAAAGGGGACATCTAGCATTCAACAAAGAACTAGCTCCAATTTTAACTCTGTAAAACCTATAACAAAGCAACTTCCCACCCCAATGTCTTGCTGAATTCCCTTACCCCAGGTTTCAAGGCCCACAACCTGAAACAATTTATGTTTCATTTCTCCTTTCCCACCTGCTGTCCTGATAAATCAAGCTCGAGATCCTCCAACAGTGTCACTGCTTCCTCTCCACAATCAGGACGGTACTCCTGCAACCAGGTCTGGATCTCTCTGGGCAACACAGCCAAGAACTGCTCCAGCACCAGCAGTTCCAGGATCTGCTCTTTCGTATTCATCTCTGGCCTTAGCCATTGATGGCAAAGTTCCCGGAGGCGACCCAGAGCCTCTCGAGGCCCAGAAGTATCCTGGTAGCAGAACTGCCTGAACCGTTGGCGGAAAATCTCTGGATCAGAAGGGCTATTACTTCTCTGAAGGCTAGAATCTTGGCCCCAGAGGTGTTCTTCTTCATCTTCCTCTTCCACCTTTACTATCACAATTCCCTCTTTATCTTGTATAGCCTGAGGGGTCATGACTGCAGCGTCCCTGGATTCTGCAGTCATCATTCAGGTTCAGAGTTCGTCCTCACTCGGATGGAATCTGTGAGGTAGACTGACACTGGAGATATCTGAGGGTTTTTTTTTTCCAGCACTGCTCCTGAATGAAAAAAAAATTCTTATTAAAAAAAAAATCAAAATGACCTATGTTTTTAGGGCCACGTTGCCCACCTTCCCAAGGAATTCACTGAGAACAACTCTGAGTAGTAATAAAACTGACAAGCAACTATGACATTAATGTCTAACATTATTTCTTGTCACAATGAAGGCCTACCTCAAAGCTAAGACATATTACATTCAAGTCCTGCCTGTTACATTCAGGTGGTGAGACTGTGGGAAAGTCACTAAAAAACCTGAGTGTCCCCAGACAACTCTCTAAGACTAAGTTACCCACACTAATTAAATTACCAGTCTCTTAGTCCTCCTCCTCCTCCTCCTCCTCAGCTTCCCTCCTCCCCCTACACATTTTTCCTGCAATTTTTGCTGCCAATAAGTAAGTAACAGTGCATTCTTTATGTGGACTCTAGTCTGAGAGACAAGGCACATGCTTTAATCTGAGATCTATAGCAGAACTATGAATTTTCCACTTCGTAGCTTTTAAAAGCTGAAAAATAGAAGCATTAAAATATAAAACATTAACAGTATAATGGAAAAGAAAATACATATTTCTACATTTAAAGAAACATGAAAAAAATGTGGTACCTTTCTCACTAAAACGAGCTATTATGATTTCTATTCCAATGCTAAACATTCGGAGTTGATAAGAATGTTTTTTTTTTTAATAACTTATCCCACTAATTTAGATCTAAATCTCTTTCAAGGGCATGGTTCTAGGCTTCTGGCCAGGCAACAAAAACTCTTATAGCTGTGGATCCTCCTGTGACTACCCTAGGCTGCAGGCTCCTATTACCACCATTCTCTATAAGCTTTAGCTTCCTTTTTTCCCCTCAGAAACAAGAGAGTGAAATGAAAGCCACGTGATCTCTTTATATAGACGACAGGGATCCCAGTGGTTTGTTCTGCAACGATTCACCAAAGATTAAGTGTTCACTCTCTACTCAAAAAGAGACTCCCCTCCCAAGTTTCATGGATTATTTGAAATGTGCTAGTTCCTCATCTTGATTTATGTCACCTTCTCTCATTTGTTAATGACACTATTCTTTTAGTCAAACCATAAGAATTATGTTTGATTCACCCTTCTATATGTCTAATATCCTTTGTTCTTCTGGGGTCAGTAAAGGTCTAAGGAGGCAAAATCAGGTGGATACTGTTGAAAAAGGAATTCTGGGAGCTGAGTAGTTGTCAATTGGTGACTTCACTCCGTTTTGTCCTATATTTGCCTTTTTTTTTCTTTAAACCATGCAATGCCTCAGCATTGTACAGCAGGGACAGCTGTCTCCTTTCCACTGTTTTTTTATAAATACAAGAGAAAACTCAAGAGGCAGGCCCTGGAAAGTTTAAGGAAGTTGTTCCCTTCTTTCTCCCACCAGATAAAGTAACAACATAGTTTCCTAGCATAAATGAGTAAGCTAACAAGGCCACTGGCCCCCCTTCCCTCCCCAACTCCCACTTTGTAACAAGTATTATAGGATGCCCTACAATACAATTCCTAGTGTAACAATAAGAATCCTCTTTTGTAGTAATAAGAGCCTTTAACCAGGCTAAGCAATCTGTCTACTCAGGAGGAATTACACCATCTCTTTTGCTAATTTCTCAAACTGAGCATCTTTGGAGAAGAGGATATATAAATGTCATCTGCTGACTTATCTGATACACATTTCCACCAATTGCTAGTGGGACATGTCATACTCTGAGTGAAATACCCTACAGTAAAATGCTCCTGATTCCTGCTAGTTTATTGGCATTAGGTAGTTGAAAAGATAAGAAAACTTATGCAGTAGATACCAAATCTTATAAGGCATCATATGTCCAGTCAATTCTTTCTTCACAAAGACTTTAAAATTAATTTCTTTTCATCCCTTTGGGCCTTAAGACTAATATTCCTAAAAAACAGAGACTTTCATTATGTTACTCCCGAATAGCTCCCACAGTCTAAAGCCCAAACTCCTTAGCTTTGTATTCAAGATCCCCAACAAATATAGCATTATCTCTCACAAACTTCTAATAACCAGCCAGAACGCTGTCAAAATAATCTGTCTGTTCGCTCTTTTCCTGAATATATGCCTTGTGTTTTCTTGCCTTCAGCAAACCTTTACTCATCCTTCAAAACCAAGGTCAAGTCACTCCTTTTATTTAGCCTTTCTTCATGGAATAGTAACTAATTATTTATCTACTGCTGGGAGGCAGTGTTGTGTAGTTGAAGGAGAACTGCACCTGGAATCAGAACTAGGTTCCAAGTCTACCTCAAGATGCTTACTAGCTGTGTGACCCTAGAGCAGCCATTTAAGTTTTGAGAGTTGTAGTTTTCTCATCTATAAAATGAGGCTACTTCTATCTTTACTACTTACTTCACTGGACTGTAAAAAGTATTTTTTAAGTCTTAAAATGCCATATAAATGGGATTTATTATTGAAAATATTTAGTTGTAAAACATTTTTTCCCTTTAAATTATATATTTGTGACATGAATAGAAGCTCCAGTGAAGAAACTCCTACCACTGATTCAGAGGATCACCTACCACTTGCCTAGACTTGCCTAGGGCACTGGGAAGGGAAGTTCTGGAGATTTGTCCAGAGTCCTATCACCACTATTTATCAGTAGCAGGTACCTCTCTATCTACTACTTCTACAATTGCCTTTTAAATTAATCATATTCTATCTTACAATGTTTTCTTGTCTATTTTACTGTCTTGTCTCGCCAACTAGATTCTATGCTTGGGGTGGGGACAGGAAACATTTTAAAATTTAATAAAAAATGTATTAAGGACCTTCTCCAATGCATCAACTATACTATACTGGTGATGGGGATACAAAGACAGATTCTGCCTTCAATGTATTTATAATCTAAAAGGTGAAAAAAGACAAAAAACCAAAGTTCAGTGTAAAAGAGAGGCAGAAGGCAGCACAAGATATTTAGAGGACTATTGAGCTTGGGTCAGAGTAGTGAAGGATAGCAGGAAAGAACTGGGTCACAAAAGAAAAGATTTTAACAGGCAAGGAAATCAGGGTTGGTGGTAGTGGAAGCATCCATTGTAGGCATGGGGGACTGCATGAGTAGAAATCCTTCAGCTAGGAAAAGGACGGAACAAGAAATAGGGAGAAAAGGCTGTTTGCTGGAATACTGAGTATTCAAAACGGGTGAGGAATAAAATGAGATCAGTCTGTAAAGATAAACTGGTGCCAGACTCAGGATGGCTTTGAATGTTGGAACAAGGAGTTAAAATAAGACAATGGGGATCCACATGCATGTGAATGTGGAGGAATCACTTCTTAAACAATGCTTTAGTAAGATTACTTGAGAAATAGCCTAAAGGATGAATTGGTTAGGTAACTACTTACAAAGCTAAGAAGGTGAAATGGGTCTAAATCTGAGAGCTTAAAGTTAGAATAATAAAAAGAGGACAGAAGAGAATTACTGAGGAGATAGTTATAGTGATTAAACTTCTGAATGACTATAGCACTAGACGCAGAGCCAGGAAGATCTGAGATTAAAAATTTCCCTCAGATATCACTTGTGGGAAATCTGGGCAAGTCACTTAAATTAATCTCTTTGTGCTTCAATTTTCTCATTATTAAAACAGGATATTTAATGTCTATAGTACTTACCTCTCAAAGGTGTAATGAGGCTGACATTAGGTAATGTATATCAAATGCTTCAAAGGCCCATAAATGTCAGTTATCAGAGGCTGCCTCTCAATATATATTCCTTGGCATTTAAGGCTCTTTATAATATGACTTTAGCTTACTTTTCCTGACTATTTTAATATTATTCTCTATCATACATGCTTTCATGATTTCCAATCAGAAGCCTTTCCTGATCCTCTTTAGTTGTTACTCCTTTCCCCCTCCTCAAATTATTTTGTGTTTATTTATCAGTTTGTGGATTTATATATAAATAAATAAATATATATATATATGATACTCCTTGTCTCCCCAAGTTCCTTGATGCATAGTTGGAAGCTTTTTTTTTCCTTTCCATTTTTATTTTTGCTTCTCCAGGGCCTAAGCACAGCACTTTGCATAGAGTAGGCCTTAGCACATATTTGTTAAGCTGACATGTAATACTAAATGATAGAGAAATCAGGTAGTATGAGGCCTTTAAAAGGCCATTTTATTTGCCTATGTGGATCTCTTTAATGAATTTGGAGAGAACAGTTATGGTGGAATAGTAGGAACGTAAATGAGATTATAAGGGATTGAGGACTGACTGAGTAGTGGGAAAGGACAGTCCATGAATATAGGTATTCTTTCTAGAAATTTGGCAGTGAAGGCAAGGAGCAATTGAAAGGCAGTTTGAATAAGCTAGAGGGGGTATATATCCCCTCCACATGCATAGCTGATACCACAAGCAGGCACTTAAATATTTGCTTATTGCTTCATGATATTTCCACAAGGATATATGTACACATATAAGCATTTACAAAATAAATACAAGGAAAAGGCTATGTCAGAGGAGCAAAATGGGTAGGAGAAGGAAAGCTTTGCTATAAACTTTCTAGGTAACTAACTCGATTCAAATTTGATTTGGTTGATTTGGAGAATAAGATGCCTATACCTATTCCTTTGGGGGAATATTTTAAACAAACAAACTGCAAAATAATTATATATACATATATACTTTTATGAATAAAATGGTTATCTTTTTTTATCTATTCTAAAACAGCATAAAGAAATTCCTGAAATATAACTATTTGGCATTTCACACCTGGAAGAGTAGCTAATGAAGCAATTGACCATGTTTGCAAATTTGAAGATTTTGTGCACCATTTTTTCAGTTCATTTATAATATATTCAAATAACAATGGAAGACAACATGGTACAGTAGGAAAGACAATGGTCTAAGTGTCAGAAAACCAAGTAGTTCTAGTACTTCAAGTTAGTGTGATTCTGGGCAATTCAATTTAATAAATATTTATGGAGTGTCTAGCAAGTCCCAGGCACTGAGTCAGGTATTAGGAGATACAAAGAAGAGTAAGACTGAATCTTCTCTCACAGAATTTACTATGTAGAGGGGAGTCAACTCCATGAGCCTCAGTTTTCTCATTTGTAAAAAGAGGGTATTAGATTGAATATCCTCTAAGGTCCCAAAGAACTAATAAATTCTATGATCTGTGAAACTCTTCAGGTGAATTTAGAAAGCTAAGAAACTAGCTTTCCCATGGCATTATATATAAATCACTTATTGACTTGAGAGCTTGGCATTCCAAAAAAAAAAATCTCCTTTTGTCCAGAAACTGTTTCTAAAAGGGCCAGTACAAACAATAAGCAGAAAATTTACAAGGTTTTAAAATAGAGCCATAAAATCATTTCACCATGTGAATACAATACTAATTTAACAAGAGATTCTATCCAAAGGTATTACATGGAAAAAGCTAAGATTTAAAATGAAAGATATTTAACATTTAGATCCAACTCAAAGCATATTAATAGAACATAAAAAGGATACTTAAATCAAGAATAAGCTAAACTTTGTCTTACTAAATTTTCAGGTATGCCCAATGATCCAGAAAGGTATCTACCAAATAAACAGTCACAATAATTAAAGTGAGTAGTAACCAACAGAAAACTTTCCAGGACAGTGAGATGATCTTTTGTATGACAAAGCTGTTTTTTCACAGATGGCTGGCAAACAGCAACCGTGCTCTGTTTTGGTTGCACTAAACTCTCCACAATTCAATTGGGCAACTGTTCATAAACCATAATCTGCCTAGAACTGGGCTTCACAATAAATGCTTTCTTTGGTCCCAGTCCATGCAATTTCCACTTTCTATGATGAAAGTATCTTATTGTGTATTTGTGGGGGTGTAGGGAAGAAAGAGGAGATCCAGCCCAGCTGATTTCTTCACAACTCTATTCACAAAATAATAGGTCTGGAACAGTCTTTGGGAGATCACACCATTCAATTTCTTAAATTTTACAGTTGGGGAAACATTGATCTAAACCAAGTTATTCCTCCAAGGTCACACGGCGAGTAAGAGACAACACCAGGACCAGAATCCAGATCTCCACACTCTGGGGTCTAGTGCTTTTTCTGCTGAAGTATGCAGCAACGCCCTTCATAATACAAACAAATATCCAACACAGACGTCAATTCAACCATCCCCTCGTTGCCCTGACCTTAAAAAAAAAAGACACACAAACACACACTTCAACGCCAAACTGCTCGTTAAAATACAGCACTGAGCTCCAAAACTGGAACAAAAAGGACGGGGTTACACCTAAGACCGCCCCATTTCACCTCTTAGGCCCAAATCACAGCATGAACAGACAGCAGTGGTTTAATTGCCAGCTCTGGCGCAGCAGGCGTGCCAGCTCAAACAATGCACGTACTCGAAACTGCTGAAAGAGCCTCAAACATCCCGACCAGCTCCTCAGGCTGAAAGAAGCGTCACCCGCTCTTTACACCGGGGTCTCCCCCCGCCCCCACGCCTCTTTAGAACCCACCCGGAGTCGTTCCCGGGGCGGCTGCAGAATCAGGAAGCCGGAGCAGGAATGACAGCGAGGTCCCGAAAAACACACGGAGGGACCTGCAGTCCGAGCCCAGACGGGGTATCTCGGGGCTGACACCGCCCCTCCTTCCCATCCCCCACGCCGCGCCCGGGCTCCAGCACCTAAACGGACAAGACGCTCCCACGCCTAGCCACAAGGACACCCTTTCCTCCCTCCCGCGTCTGTCTGGGATCTCTCCTTTATCGTTCTCCTTCCAGAAGGGTAGCGAGTCCTCTGGCTGGGGCCGAGCAGGCACTAGGCCCGGGCCCCGGCCCGTCTCGGGATGGACCCCGCGAGGCTGCAGACTCTCCCTCTGCTCCGGGGCCCATTCAGCCACAGCGCACCCCCACCCCCACCCCCCGGGTCCAGACTTACTCACCGCGAACCCAGGGGCAGTCTGGGCAGGGTGACAAGGGAGGGAGCGCAGACCCCGGGAAAGCGGAGAGACGAGAGGAAGAAGAACAAGAACCAAGGCCCTCCGGACGCCTAGAAAGACACAATGAGTCACAAAGGGCGGAAGTAAGTCAAGGACTTAGCTTCCGGGGCGGAACAGGAACTCTGGGGCCTCTCTAGGAATTCCGGAGGTGTCCATATCTCGTTGGTTCTTTGGTTTGCCTAGTTTGTATCTAGCCTTGGCCCGGGGGCACCTCAGCCTAGTTTAGGAGCAAAGGTGTCTGTTCAGAAGGAACTGAGAGGGCTACAAAACAAACCCTCAGAAACCAACTATTTCTATATCAATAATAACAAAATCCGAGAGGCAACAATTGGGAAATACCATCCCAGGTAACAACAACAAGCATAAAAGATTGGGGGATCGGTCCACCAAAGCAAGACTCATAGAGATACAATTACAAAGTGCTTTTTTTTAAATGAAGAAAAACTTAAATAGCTTTAAGAGACTGCTCAGTGCTCAGAGTCGAGCTCTACCCAGGAAGCATTTATTAAGCACCTATTATGTTCCAGGTGCTTTGGAAATACTATCTCATTTGATCTGAGCAACAACCCTGGGAGGTAGGTGCTGTTATTATCCCCACTTTACAATTGAAGGAAACTGAGGCAGACAGGCATTAAGTGACTCGCTATGTGGTTCACCCAGATGGTAAAGTGTCATAAGGCCAGTTTTGAACTCATTTTGCTGACTCCTCGCCTAGTGTGCTCCCTAGCAATCAATAAAATAAGAAACGAAGATAGTATCAAAGAATGAATTATCACTGGATACTTCACCTAATAAAATATGGGGTATCAAACTTCTGTGCTTTTTAATGTTTTCGTTTTTAGTGATAGTATACCAAAACCTATTGACTAGGCATTTCGTAGTCTACAGAGAACATGCCATGTAGCTATGGTTGTAATAGTTAACAATAATTAGCATATATATGTAATAATTATGTGGCATACTAAAAAAGATGTGAATGTTGTCATCCTAACACCACCCCAACCCTTAATTTAAACTCTTTGAATTTAGTGACAAATTATTTCTGTTTTCCCTTTACATCTTCAAGTACCCAGTAACCCTTTTAAGCCCTGAGCATCCCTCAGAATTTCAACTCCCATTCTCACAAACAAATCTAATCCCAGGCCAAAGCTACATTTCCTCCCTCAGGATTCTAAGGTTAACCGGGAGAGATTGAAGTGATTCTTTGCTAATAATGTCTTCTTGAGCCCTAATTATAAAATGTCAATTGCCAGTGATTAACCCCTAGTGTTACTTAGCAATTAATATCAGTTAGCTTTTTCAGAGGGATACTTACTGGGATGATTTAGCAAGAATTGAAGTATTAAAATCTATCCCCAACACCTGGCTGTATAAGGGCATACTCTCCCTTATACAATCCTGATTCCTGGGGAAAGTGGACTCAATATTTTATTTTTGAAGAGGAAGAGTGTTATGAATTTATTTTTTACATTTTTATATGTGTGTAATTTAGCACTTATTATCTCTCCTTCCACTTCCTGTAAAACTCTCACAATAAATGTACATAGTCCTACAACATAAATAGGATCTAAATACTTAATGGATAAATTAATTCATTTGTAGGGAGAAATAGATAGCAAATCTATAACACCCCAGGACTTCAATGTGCCCCTTTAAGCCCTAAGTAGTCTAACAAAAAGCTAGGCAAGAAAAAAAGTTAAGGACATGAATAGAACTTTTAGATAAATTAGAGATGATAGATCACTAACAATTGATGAATGGAAGCAGAAAGGAATTTATACCATAGTCCATCCATTCCTGTTTATCTTGTATCACTCATTCTGCTGCCATGAATTAAAAGGCTTGTTTTCTTATTCACTCCCTAAACCTCCCAGCTCAAAGTTCACTTGTAGGGAATATAACAGCTTCCCCGAAACTTTTATGAGAAGCCTCAAACTTAAAACCCTTGATTCAACCTGTCAGAGAAATACCAAACAGTAACAGCTCCCCCTTTTGCCACTGGCAGGAAATATGAATATCAACTAACCTCCAGTTCCCCTGGGGTCTTACCCCAACCCCAACTCCACCAGCAAGAATCAGCATTAGACTCTAGGTCCAGATTCTTTGAACCCTTCCCCCAATGCCTGGTTCTGCTGGACCCAGAAAAGAAACCTGTAGAAACATACCACACTTAACTGGTTGCAGAGAGCATAGCCTATTCCCTCCGGAGACAGGGAGGGCCACCAAACTCCATTCAGAATCTTACTGGATTGTCTTGTGTCCATCCATCCTAGGTTTTTTGTGTGTCTCCCTTCAGTAAAACTAGTTTGTTTTACTGTCTTTTGTGAAATCCATGTTTCCTTGTATGAGACTATGGGATTCAGAATGGAATCTTCCTAAGTTGTATTGACACCACCCTCCGTGGGGCATTTTCCTCAGCTATGTGGTGATCTGGGGGGAATTTTTCTTGGGTAGGGGGCAGAATTTTCCCAGTGGCACCTTTTAATTGCAGCTCTGGCAACTGTGTATTGCTTACGTTATAAATGCCTTAAACCATCTCCTTCTTGCTCAGAAAGGTGAGACTGTTGGGACCATGCACAAAAGAACGGGATGGAGTGAAGTACTGGGGCACAAGTGGGTGTGGTTGTTTTGGGGCCAAAATTGCTGCTTGCATAAAGTTACTTCCCCCAAACTTACTCCAGCAAAAACATTAAATTCATATCAGACCAAATAATGATCAAGGTCCATGAGAAACTATAGTAACTGATTTTTCCCATTCCATAAATGCACAAAAAGTCAGCCAATCACCTATAGGAAATAGGAAAGAGGGGCACTGACAAAGCTAGCACCAGCTTAGGCAAATAGGCCCATAGCCTCCAAGATACATATAGCCTTTAGGACTTTCTCTCTCATGCCCAGTTGCCAGAGTGCTTGTAAAACCATGCTGGGGGTGACTTTGGGAAGAAACAGAGACCAATTTGGATGCAGTAGCCAACAGACTGGCTTAGTACTACTTAGAGCCCAGGTTCTAGGGGCTCAAGGTCCTCAGCATTCTATCCTATAAAGCCATAGAGGGCACTAAAGATCCAATATTCTGTGACATTTAAAAAGTTCAGGAGACATAATTTCATGATGATTTAATAATTTTATTAATAATGCCAGCATGTTTATTAATAAAAGGATGGTTGTTTGGTCATCTCTCTTAGACCAAAGACTACCCCTCATGGGTGAGCTCACAGTTTATATGCCCTTGGAAGAGCAGGTGTTCCTCAGGGTGGCAATCAGCTCTGGTTAACAGTTAATGAGAAAATGAATATACAATAAGAGGCTAGGCTATATAATAATGAGGATTTTGGGGTACCTGACTTGGATCATTCAAATCTTAGTCCAAGAGACTCATCAATTTCCATATCATCTTCGGATGAAAGAGAATCAACACTGTCTCAAACCTGTCTGAGTAAATGAGCAGGAGACATTTCCCACACTGGTTAATTTCTGTATGAGGAAGCAGAACTGATTGAATAGTTATTAGTACAAGAGATAAATAATCATTTCTTACAACTTTGAAACCCCCAAATCCAAAGGGGTCTGCCACTGGGAAGTAGAGAGAAGTACAGGAACCTAGGGGACCCAGAGGAAGATGAAGCAGGCTTAAAAAGCACAGTAGGACTTGGAGTGGTGCTCAGCATCTGATCTAACTTGTTCTTATACTGTAAAAGGAATGAAGTCTCTGGTTGTTGTTGTTCTTCTTCTATTTACATCAGATACAGATTTCCAGTTATTAGATTTTCACAAAGGGGGGATATTACAACTAACTGTTGTTGGTCTTCTGAAATAATGCAAGACTGGGGCAGCCAAGTTGCTATTCCATTGGGTTGCATCTGCTTGGGTTGGAGTGGATAGAATGCTCAGTCCCTGAATTCTTCACAGGGCAGTGTTTCTTTTGGTTGCATCAATCTATTGTACTCTCGAGAATCTCTCTTCAATAAGCAGCTGAAGTATTCACCACTTTCAGCCTCTAGGGTTGGCTAGATATTATTGAGCTCTCTTCAGTTATGAGAATGGATAAATCTGACCAATTCATAAATGGTCAAAGGATATGAACAGTTTTCCAATGAAGAAATCTAAACAATTTATAAGTCATAGAAAAATGTTCTAAATCATTATTGATTAGAGAAACGCAGATTAAAATAATCTTGAGGTATCATTTTATACCTACCGATTGGCTAAAATGATAGAAGGGAAAAGTGACAAATGTTGGAGAGGATGTGAAAAAATTGGGACACAATTCATTGTTAGTAGGTTTGAAAAATTATCCAACCATTTTGAAGAACAATATGGAATTATTCCCAAAAAGTTATAAAACAACCTAAAACCCTTTGAATCAGCAATACCACTACTTGGTCTATTTCCAAAGGTGATTAGGAAAAAAGGAAAAGAACTTATATGTTCTAAAATGTTTATAGCAATTCTCTGTGGTGGCAAAGAATTGGAAATTACAGGGATGCCCATCAATTGGGGAATGGCCAAACAAGTTGTGGTACATGATTTTGGTGGAATATTACTGTGCTATAAGAAATGATGAGGTCAATGATTTTAGAAAAACATGGAAAAACTTACATGAAATAATGAAGAGTGAAATGAACAGAACCAAGGGAACATTGTGTATGGTAACAGCAATATTGTTTTAAGAATGACTTTAAGCAAGTATTTTCTCTATTATAAATACCCAAATTAACTATAAAGGACATTTTGTTGACCACAATTCTACCTTTCCCTCCCCCAACTGATCGGTGGGGAGGAATTTCAGCCTAGGGTAAAAACCTGGAGATTTCTCCATCCTCCCCTGTCCCCTGCCCCCCTCAAGATCACCTGATCCGGATATGTCTCCATCCCTCATCTCTTGCCCCCTCCCCATATTACTCCATCCCCGCCCATCCTAGGCTTCCTACCCTCAGTCTAGGGTAAACTTCATGCCTTCGGGAAATTCAAATATACACTGACCAATCACTAACTGTAGTTTTGGCTTACGTAACCTGGCTATTGAATCTCTTTAAAAACCAGCACACTGTCCATGCTGGCACTGTCTGATTTGGGCATGTAACCCCGACAGTTCTGTGGCAATAAAATCCACTTTCAATTTTAATCTTAGGGATCTTCTATCTCACTCCTTTAAGTTCTACAATTTGAAGAAAGATACTATCTGTATCCAGAGAAAGAATTGATAAATAGAAGCATGTATAGAATAATTTTACATATCTATATCTACCTACCTACCTTCCTGTCTATCTATCTATACCTTTTTGTGTCTAAAGGCCACCTCTAGGGCAGGGTGGGTGAGGGAAGAGAAAAAGAAAAAACTTCACATAATTTTGTTGTGTATTTGAAAGGAATAGCAAATTGGGCGTAATAGATTTGCAGTTTCATGTAAAATTATATTTTTAATGTACTGTTATTAAAATTCTTGTTTTATTCCATAAATTAAAAATAAGATAAAATGAAGCATTATAGTACTCTTTTCATTTGAAGTGCTATAATGGTTTACCCCCCCCCCCCAAGTAAAGACAACAACTTGGTATTAAACTGGTAGAAGTCAATTCTTTGACTCTTATTGACTCTCAGGTCTTTGTCACCTCCAGGTGACAGGTAGGGTAGATCTACTTCTCCTGGTTGACAATTCCTCTTGGTTTAAAGCATCTTCCCTCAGTGAGAATTTCTACCTTTACTTATAATGACCAACCCAAGTTATGCTTCCCAGATTCCTGTTGGGTCTGTCTGTTTGCAGGTAAGTGACTGGGAGTCAAAGTATTGAGATAATTGCTTGTCCTTGGGGTAGGTTCATTGGTTCTGCTCACCTTTCATTTTCAGTTGAGATGTTCAAGCCTTAGACCATTTCTATAGTGTAGAGTGTTTCCTTGACATCTGAAAAGTTTTTCCAAGACCTCTCCCTCCCTCCCTTTCTCTCTCTCTCTCTGTCTCTGTGTCTCTATGTCTCTGCCTCTCTGTCACTCTCTCTCTCTTCAGTTTTGCTAAGTCAGCTAAGGCAGCACATACAAGTACATGTATTTAGAATATGCATTAAACTACTAAGTCTGTATTCCAAAGAGATTAAAGAAAAAGGAAAAGGACCCATATGGACAAAATTATTTAGCAATTCTTTTTGTGGTGGTAAAGAATTGAAAATTGGAGGAATGTTCATCAATTGGGCAATGGCTAAATAAATTGTGGCATATGATTGTGATGGATGGCAAGAACTATATGAACTGATAACAAAGTGAAGTGAGAAGAATTGGCACAGTAACAGCAATGCTGTAATTATCCACTGAGAAAGACTTGGCTACTCTGATCAAATGATCAAAGAAAATAATGAAGGTCTCAAGATGAAAAAATGTTAACTACTTTCAGAAAGAGAACTGATGAACTTTGAGTGAAAACTGAAGTATAATTTTCTCCCTTCATTTTTCCTTGATTTTTTTGGAAATATGGCTAATATAGAAATGTTTTGCATAATTTCTCATGTATAATTGTTGCATCGTTTGCTTTCTCAGTGGGCATGTGAGGGGTTGGAAGGGAGAAAAAGAATTTGGAACTCAAAATTTAAAAAGAAAAGAGTGTAATAAATAAATAACAAAATGTAAAAAAAAAAAAAAGGTGCTAATGGAATGTTGACCTAATCAATGGGCAGAACTCCTCCTAAATCATTATTGAATATTGAGTGCCTGTCCTGGACTTTCAAATCAATGAAGAAGATTCCTCAAGTGCCTATACCTCATAGAGTTATTGTGAGGAAAGTTCTTTGTTAGTTTTTAAAGGACCAAGCAATTATTATTACTTGTATCCTTTTGGAAAAACCTAATAACTAGACATCTGTACTTATGGAAAGAGCCCCCCAACAATAAGGACTTGGTTCCTTCTACAGACTTGAAAAGGCCAAATTAGATAAGGGATGGAACACCAATGCCATCCCCTTTACTAAGTTTGGGGTCCTCTATCCAGTCCCAACAGCCTCCCATAATTTTTGCTACTGCTGCAGCCACTGAGGCCCTTGATTTCATCAACAAGCTATCAGTTTAAAAATTTTGTTTTTAGCACATGCTTTCAATATATTGAATAGAATATTGCAACAGTCTCCTAACTGGTCTTTCCACCTTCTGTTTTTCCTCCTTCCAACCCATCCTGCTTACTACCAGTAATCTTTTTTAAAGCACTTCTACCAATACTTCCATCATATCCCATTCCTGCTCAAATGACACAAGTGCCCCCTTACTTTTCACTCCTGGGGATAGTTAATTGTTTTTCTCAGGCTTACTATAACTATACAATAGTTTTGCATCATACTTGGACCTATCACTACTCATACCCCACTTTCTCTAATCTTTCCAGTCTCTGTCCTTCATTCCTAAAGCAGGCAAAATTAATTGCTTTTGGGGTTCTGGTGTACTTTGAGAAATTAAAGAACTCTTTGTAATGTACTTTCATTGGAAGGAGTAAGAACAGGGTAGCTAGCTTTTTGGCAGCCTTGTGGCTCTGTTTATTCAAGAAACAGCAGAACCCAAGAAGAAGGAGACCACAGTGTGTCATATATAAAGCAGGGGTTTTGAGCTGTTCTAATATAGTAGCTATTCTGTGTTAGGGAGTTGCCTGGATGTTGAAAATTGTTTGCACAGGAAGGGAGGAAGCCAGTGTACTGTTTACCCAGACTGGGAATAAGTAGCCTTCTGCCTCCTCTCCAGCTCTAGGCTATTTAAAGGACTAAGGAACCTATAGTCTGCTTGTCTGGGAAGCTAACTCCAATGTTTTGGAAATGGCACTTGGATTTTTGACTCATTTTGTGTATCATTATAATCATTATGACTGTTCACTATTAACACTAATCAACATTATTTGGAATACCATACATTTATATAGTGCTTCACAGTTTACATAGCTTTTTTCACAAAACTTTGTGGATGTCACATAGGTAGATCCAAATATTATTTCTTGGGAACAATAATATTTACACTACCTACTCCACTATAATAAAGAATCTTTGAAAAAGAAAACTAAACTAAGTACCTTGATGGCAGGGACCATGTCTTATCCTAACAGAAGAGTTTCCCTTACTTTATTCTTTTTTTAATTTTTTACTTTATTTCATTTAGTATTTTATTTTGCCCCAGTTATATATAAAAGCAATTTTTAACATTTGTCTTTTTAAAACTTTGCGTTCTGGGGCGGCTAGGTGGCACAGTGAGTAGAGCGTTAGCCCTGGAGTCAGAAGGACCTGAGTTTGGTTCCAACCTCAGACACTTAATGCACACACAAACAAAAACCTAGCCGTGTGACCTTGGGCAAGTTACTTAATCCCAATTGCCCTCCAAAAAAAACAAAAAACAAAAAAAACCCCAAAAACTTTGCGTTCCAGATTTTCTCCCTTCCTCCCCCACATCGAGAAGGCAAGCAATCTCATATAGGTTATACGTGTGTAGTCATACAAAACATTTCCACGATAGACATGTTGTGAAAGAAAACGTAGATAAAAAATAAACTTTAAAAAATTAAAGAGAGGGGCGGCTAGGTGGCGCAGTGAGTAAGAGCGCCGGCCTCGGAGTTGGGATGACCCGAGATCAGATCCGGCCTCAGAAAATGAGCCCCCACGCATAATGACTAGCCGTGTAACCTTGAGCAAGTTACTTAACCCCAATTGCCTTAAAAAAAAAAAAATTAAAGAGAGTAAGCTTCAATCTGTATTCAGACACCATCACTTCTTTCTCTGGGGATGGATAGCATTTTTTTTGTCCTAAGTCCTTCAGAGTTACCTTGGATCATTGTATTGCAAAGAATAGCTAAGTCGTTCACAGCTGATCATCTTACAACATTGCTGTTACTTTTTATACAGTACATTTCACTTTGCATCAGCCCATGCAAGCCTTTCCAGGTTTTTTTGAGAGCATCCTGCTCATCATTTCTTATAGTACAATAGTATTCTATCATAATCTCATGCAACAACTTGTTCAGTCATTTCCCAATTGATGGACATCCCCTCAATTTCTCATCTTTTTTGCTTTTTTTTTTTTGGAGGGCAATTGGGGTTAAGTAACTTGCCCAAGGTCACATTGCTAGGTTTTTTGTTTGTGCTTTAAGTGTCTGAGGCCAGATCCGAACTCAGGTCCTTCTGACTCCAGGGCCGACGCTCTACTCACTGCGCCACCTAGCCGCCCAATTTCTCATCTTTTTTGGTGTCTTAAAAAGATCTTTATGTTTGAGTTTTTCCCTTATAATATGCATAAAAATGTTTCCTGACATCTGGGAATCTTCCACAGGCACAATGAGGGCAGGGGCATTGCCCTGATTCCCCACACAGAACTGTCCTTTTTGACAACATGGGTAGCTAAAAAAAAAAAATTCATTTATTTTTAGTTTAGAACAAGCTTTCAAGTTTTAAATTTTCTACCCCTCACTCCTCCTCTTCCCAAGATGGCATGCAATCTGACATAGGCTCTATGTATATAGTCATATTAAATATATTATCACATTAATCATGTTGTAAAGAAGAATTAAAACCAATGGAATGAGTCACAAGAAAGAAGAAACAAAACAAAACAAAAAGGAGAGAGAGCAAATAGTGTGCTTCAATCTGCATTCAGACTCTGTAATTCTTTCTCTGGATGTGTATAGCATTTTCTATCATGAGCCTTTTGGAGTTGTCTTAGAACCTAGAATTGCTGACAAGAGCCAAGTCTATTAAAATTAGTCATTGGCCAGTGTGGCTGTAACTGTGTATAATGTTCTCCTGATTCTGCTCCCCTCACTCAGCATCAGTTCATATAAGTCTTTTCAGGTTTTTCTGAAGTCTGCCTGCTCATCATTTCTTATAGCACAATAGTATACCATTACATTCACATACCACAACTTGTTGAGCCATTCCCGAATTGATGGGTATCCCCTCAATTTCCAGTTCTTGGCCACCACAAAAAGAGCAGCTATAAATATTTTTGTACATGTGGGTCCTTTCCCCATTTGCATGATCGCTTTGGTATCCAACCCTAGAAGTGGTGTTGCTGGGTCAAAACTTATACACAATTTTATAGCCCTTTGGGCATACTTCCAAATTGCTCTCTAAAATGGTTGGATCAGTTCACAACTCCACCAACAATGCTTTAGTGTTCCAATTTTCCCACATCTTCTCCAGCATTTATAATTTTCCTGTTTTGTCATGTTAGTCAATCTGACAGGTATGATGTGCTACCTAAGAGTTGTTTTGATTTGCATTTTTCTAATCAACAGTGATATAGAGCATTTTTTCATATGACTATAGAAATCTTTTATTTGGGGGGGCAGAACCAAGATGGCAGAGTAAAAACAGCACTTCCACAGCGCTCCGGCCCACACCATTTCAAAATCATGTAAAGGAGGAACTCTGAACAACCTCTGGAGCACCCACAGAATGACACAGAGAAGCTGGCCTCCCACTGAGGACAGCCTGCCAGCCCAGCAGCCCGGCAGGGAACAACCAGCACAGTGCTCTGGGAGCCAATAGCACAGTGCTCTGGGGGCCAAGCCCTGGACCACATGACTTGGAGGTTTTAGCCCCAGGGTGACTGGACCAGCAGCCAGCTGGAGGGACTCCAGAACACCAGCAGCTGTGGCTTTCCCAGAATTTCCAACACAAAATGAGAGGTTAGTGCCCTATGGACTTTGGGACCAGTATTTGGGAGCATGTCAACTTCTTCCCCTGGGGGCTAGAAGCAGCTGAGAAGGTGTGGCACAGACGCCATTTTGCAGCTTCAGTGGCAGCTTCAGCTCCTGGCCTGCGAACTATAGGGGAATCCAGTGATAAATCTGGGGGGGTAATCACTCTTGCTTTAACCTCCCTGGATCTGGATTGTGGTCTGGGGTGGAGGTCTTGGGGTGTGTGTCCAACTTGCCAGAGTGTGTGGGGGCTTCAGAGAGGGCACCCAACTAATGCCTCCAGCAGTTGAGAAGACCCCAACGTTTGGGATGGAAGCTCCCCTGGCTGGTGGCAGAGTCCTGCTGTGGTAACAAGCCCAAAAGTCAAGTAATTAAGTGGCAACATGCCTAGGCAAATGAAACAAAATGCAACATTAGACTCCTATTTTGGGGGCAAAGAGGATCGAAGCATAGAATAGGAGGAGGACTGTGAGGTCAGAACTCCTACACCAAAAGCCACAAATGAAAATATGAGCAGGTTACAGGCCATAGAGGACCTTAAGAAGGATTTTAAAAACCAAATAAGAGAAGTGGAGGAAAAATTGAGAAGAGAAATGAGAAAGATGCAGGAAAAGTATGAAATGAGAGTCAACAGCTTGACTGAGGAAAATAACATCTTAAAAAATAGACTAACTAAAGTGGCAAAAGAGGCTCAAAAAGGCAATGAGGAGAAGAATGCCTTAAAAAGCTGAATTTGCCAGATGGAAAGAGAATGTCAAAAGCTCACCGAGGAGACTCATTCCTTCAGAATTAGACTGGAGCAAATGGAAGCTAGTGACTTTATGAGAAATCAAGATGCTGTTAAACAGATCCAAGCAGTTGAAAGAATAGAGGGCAATGTGAAATATCTCATGGGAAAAACCACTGACCTGGAAAATAGATCCAGGAGAGACAATTTAAAAATTATTGGACTACCTGAAAGCCATGATCAAAGAAAGAACCTAGAAATCATCCTTAAAGAAATTCTCAATGAAAATTGCCCTGATGTTTTAGACCCAGAGGGCAAAATAGAGACTGAAAAAATTCACAGATCACCTCCTGAAAAAGATCCCAAAAAGAAAAGTCCTAGGAATATTATAGCCAGGTTCCAGAATTCCCAGATCAAGGAGAAAATACTATAAGCAGCCAGGAAGAAATAATTTCAATATTGTGGAAACACAATCAGAATAGCACAGGATCTGGCAGCTTCTACATTGAGGGATCGAAGGCCATGGAATATGATGTTCCAGAGGTCAAAGGAGCTGGGATTAAAATCAAGAATTACCTACCCAGCAAAACTGAGTATCTTGTTTTAGGGGAAAATATGGTCATTCAGTGGAATAGAGGATTTTCATGCATTCTTGAGGAAAAAACCAGAGTTGAATAGAAAATTTGTCTGAATGTAGACACAAGAAGCAAGAGATACTTGAGAAATAAATAGGGAAAAGAAATCAAAAGGAACTTGTCAAAGTTGAACTATTTACATTCCTACATGGAAAAACAACTGTTACTGATGAAACCTTTCTCAGTATGAAAATAATTGAAGAAGGGTATATGGACATATGAATACATATGTGAATGTGTGTATATATGTTTACAGGTATATATGGATAGAGGGCACAGGTCAAATTTAGTGGGAAGGGATGATACTTAAGGGGTGAAGTTAAGAGGTGAAAGAGGAATGTGGCAAGAGGAGATGGGGAGAGATGGGGGCAGGGGTAAACTACCTCATGTAGAAGAGGCAAGGGGAAGTAGTCACAGGGTAGGGGAAGAACAGGAAGGCAAAAAGGCAAAACCATATTCTCATTGGATTTGGCTCAGGGAGAGAATGATATACATACTAAATGGGATATCTCACCCTGCAGAAGAGTGGGGGGAGGGGGATGAAAGGGAGGAGGATGGGGGGGGGATGCTGGGGGGAGGAGAGGTTGGAGGCACCCACTTTTGAAGAGGGACAGGATCAAAGTAAGGAATGGACCAGGTGGGGGGGTGGGATGGGTGGGAGGGAAATATAGTCAGTCTTTTACAATATATCCACTATGGTAATGTTTTGCATAGCTATACATGTACAACATATACTGAATTACTTATCTTCCCAGTGGGAGTGGGTGACAAGGGATGAAGGGAATGGATCTGGGATTCGAAGTATATATAAATACCATTATTAATACTATTTTGCATGTAACTGGGAGATAAGATGTGCAGGCATTGGGCCACAGAGATTCACCTTGCCCTAATGGAAAAGTCAAAGTGGGTATGGGAGAAGATATGGGAGAGAGCAGATTGGATGAGGGCATATCCTGTGGGACTGCTATTCTGGGGTGGTGGGTAGGGGAAAAACGGGGAAAAATTGTAATTCAACATCTGGTGAAAATGAATGATGTAAAGCAGAGTTAATAAAGCATTTGGAAAAAAAAAGAAATCTTTTATTTCTTCCTCTGAAAACTGCGTGTTCATTTTCTTTGACCATTTATCAATTGGGGAATGATTTGTATTCTTATAAATTTGGTTCAGTTCTCTTTATATTTTAGAAATGAAGCCTTTCTCATAGACACTGGTAAAAATTCTTTCCTAGTTTTCTGCTGCTTCCCTTCTAATCTTGGTCACATTGGCTTTGTACAAAAACTTTTCAATTTAATGTAATCAAAATTATCCATTTTGCATTTCATAATGTTCTCTATCTCTTTTTTTGTCATAAAGTCTTCCATTCTTCATAAATCAGACCTTGCTCTCCCAGTTTGCTTATAGTATCAGCCTTTATATCTAATTTGTGTACCCATTTTGACTTTATCTTGGTATACACTGTAAAATATTGGTCTATGCCCAGTTTCTGCCATACTGTATTCCAGTTTTCCCAGCAGTTTTTGTCAAATAGTGAGTTTTTGTCCCAGAAGCTGGAGTCTTTGGTTTATCAAACAAGAGATTACTATAGTCATTGACTACTGTATCTTGGGTACCTAACCTATTCCACTGATCCATCACTATTTCTTAGCAGTACCAAGTAGTTTTGATGGCTGCTGCTTTATAATACAGTTTAAATTCTGGTATGGCTAGGCCACCTTTCCTAGCATTTCTTTTCATTAATTCCCTTGATATTCTGGACCTTTTGTTCTTTTGTTATTATTTTTTCTAGCTCTACAAAATGCTTTTTTGGTAGTTTGATTGGTATGACACTAAATAAGTAAATTAATTGAGGTAGAATTGTCATTTTCATTATATTAGCTCAGCCTACCCATGAGCAACTGATACCTTTCCATTTATTTAGATCTGACTTTATTTGTGTGAAAAGAGTTTTGTAATTGTGTTCATATAGCTCCTGGGTTTGCTTTGGTAGGTAGATTCCCAAATATTTTATGATGTCTACAGTAACTTTAAATGGAATTTCGCTTTCTATCTCTTGTTGTTGGGCTTTGTTAATAAAATATAGGAATGCTGAGAATTTATGTGGATTTATTTGACATCCTGAAGCTTTGCTTAAGTTACTTATTATTTCAAGTAGTTTTTTACTTAATTCTCCAGGATTTTCTTTTTTTTTTTTTTTTTTTGAGGGCCATTGGGGTAAAGTAACTTGCTCAAGGTCACACGGCTAGGTTTGTTTTTTTTGTTTTGTTTTGTTTGTGTGTGTTAAGTGTCTGAGGTCTGATCCGAACTCAGGTCCTTCTGACTCCAGGGCCAGCGCTCTACTTACTGCGCCACCTAGCTGCCCCTAGGATTTTCTAAGTATATCATCAAGTAAAAGCTTTGTTTCTTCTTTGCCCATTCTAATTCTTTCAATTTCTTTTCTTCTCTTAAAAGAGAAGCTAATGTTTCTAGTACCATATTGAATAACAGGGGTGATAATGGGTATCCTTGCTTCACCCCCAATTTTAATGGAAATGCTTCTAGCTTATCCTCATTGCATATAATACTTGCTGATGCTTTTAGCTAGATGCTACTTATCATTTTAAGGAAGACTCCATTTATTTCTATGCTCCCTCATGTTTTCAATATGAATGGATATTGTATTTTGTCAAAAGCTTTTTCTGCATCTATTATTTCTGCATCATATAGTTTCTGTTAGTTGTTTTGTTTTTTTGCTGATCATATCTATTATACTGATAATTTTCCTATTATTGAGCCAGCCCTGCATTCCTGGAATAAATCCTATGTGGTCATAGTCTATTATTCTCATGATAAGTTGTTGTAATCTTTTGTCTAATATTTTATTAAAAAATTTTGCATCTATATTCATTAGAGAAATTGGTTTATATATACATATATATATATATATATGTATATATATTTTTTTTTTTTTAAGTGTTCTAAAGTCCTTTATTTGGGCAGGGCCTGATTACAAGCTGCCTTTAGGATTTCAAACACCATTCCACAGCATTGGGCTCCTGAAAGTCAAGCCCTCTTCACCACCCCCACCCCAACAAATGTACCTGAGGAGTTGAAGCTTCACTTCTGGCCCTTCAGGTAGTTCCAAGCTTCACGACTGTACTCCTACACCAAGTTGATGCCTGAGTTCCAGCTGTCTCAAAGGTTAATGTTGAAATGTGGAGTGGGTGGGAGCTCCAGTGTGAAGCCCATGTGCTTCAAAAGTAAGTCTGAGTAATGACTGGGATTGTCTCCAGCGCTCTTTGCAGGGTAGCCTGACCCTGGGAACTCGACCCTAGCAGTCCTGATTGTAAACAGAGGTATTCGGATCCACCAGCCAAGCTAGCCTTCATGAAAAACCGGAACACAGGCTACAGGTGGGTAGGCAGGGTCGGCGAGCTCTGCTGCTCTGCGGTGATGGTGACACTAGAACATAGATTGCCCACCGGCTACCACATCCCCATTACACCCCTGGTGGGCCCAGGACAGTTTATAATTTTTTTCCTCTGTTTTGACTCTTCCTGGTTTAGGTATCAGTACCATATTTGCATCATAAAAAGAATTTGGTGGGACACCTTCTTTGCCTATTTTCCCAAGTAGTCTATATAGTATTGGAATTAATTGTTCTTTAAATGTTTGATAGAATTTGCTTCTAAATCCATCTGGTCCTGGAGATTTTTCCCTAGGGAGCTCATTGATGGCTTGTTCAATTTCTTTTTCTGAGATGGGGTTATATAAGTGTTTTACTTCCTCTTCTGTTAATCTGGGCAATTTATATTTTTGTTATTAATTTCACTGATTGTGAAATTTATTGGCCTACAGTTGGGCAAAATAGTTCCTAATTATTGTTTTAATTTCCTTTTCATTGGTGGTTAATTCACCCTTTTTATTTTTGATACTGGTAATTTGGTTTTCTTCTTTCTTTTTAAAAAATTAAATTAACCAAAGGTTTGTCTATTTTATTGTTGGGTTTTTTTTTCCTTATAAACAAGCTCTTAGTTTTATTCATTAGTTCAATAGTTTTCTTAATTTTAACCTTATTAATCTGTCCTTTAGTTTGCAGAATTTCTAATTTGGTATTTAATTGGGGATTTTAAATTAAGCATTTAGAGATATAAAACTTCCCCTAAGAACTACTTTTGCTACATTCCATAAGTTTTGGCATGTTGTCTCATTATTGTCATTCTCTTGGATGAAGTTATTGATTGTTTCTGAGATTTGTTGTTTGACCCACTCATTCTTTAGGATTTGATTATTTAGTTTCCAATTGATTTTTAGTCTATCTTTTCATGTCACTTTATTACATATAATTTTTATTGCATCATGATCTGAAAAAGATGCTTTTAACATTTCTGCCTTTTTGCACTTGATTGTGAGGTTTTTATGTCCTCGTATGTGGTCAATTTTTGTATAGGTGTGATGTATGACTGAGAAAAAAGTATATTTCTTTCTATCCCCATTCAGTTTTCTCCAGAGGCCTACCATATATAACTTTTCTAAAAGTCTATTTATCTCCTTAACTTCTTTCTTGTTTACTTTGTAGTTAGATTTATCTAGGTCAGAAAGGGGGAGGTTGAGGTCCCACACTTGTATAGTTTTGCTGTCAATTTCTTCTTGTAACTACTCTAAGAATTTGAATGCTATACTATTTTGGTGTATATAATGTAATGATAATTTTGATAATTATAATGTAAGTAATGGTATTTCTTCATTGTCTATGGTGCCTATAGTTTCCTTCCTTATCTCTTTTAATCAGATCTATTTTTGCTTTTGCTTTGTCTGAGATCAGCATTGCTACCCCTGCCTTTTTTTTACTTCAATTGAAGCATAATATATTCTACTCTAGCCTTTTACCTTTACCCTGTGTGCATCCCTCTGTTTCAGACATGTTTCTTGTAAACAACATATGTAGGATTATGATGGGTTTTTTTTTTTTATGAAGCTATGACAGTTAAGTGACTTGCCCAGGGTCACATAGCTAGTAAGTGTCTGAGAATTTGAACTCAGTTCCTCTTAACTTCAGTACAGGTGCTCTATTCACTGCACTACATAGCTGCCCCAGGATTATGATTTTTAATCCATTCTGCTATCTACTTCTGTTTTGTGGGATAGTTCATCCCATTCACATTCACAGTTATGATTACAATCAGTGTCTTCCCATTTACACTTTTCTTTCTCTTTTCTCCCTTTCCCTCCTCACTAGAGTTTTGCTTTTGACCACCACCTTCCTCAATCTGCCCTCCTTTCTATCAGCCCCCTTTCTTCCCCCACCCCCCCTTTTCCTTACTACTTCTTGATTCCCTTCTATTCCTCCCTCCATTTTTTCCCCTTTCCCCTTCCAACTGCCTATAGGGCAAGTTAGATTTCTATACCTAACTGAGTATATTATTCCCTCCTTGAGCCAAAACCAATGAGAATAAAGTTCAAATAATGCTTATCTCCCTCCCTTCTTTTCCTCTACTGTAATATGTCTTTGGGCCTCTTTATGTGATGTAATTTATCCTTTTCTGCCTCCTTCTTTTCTCCCATTATCATCTTTTTTTTAGTGCTTAATTAGGTTTTTTAGCATCACATCAAAATCAACTTAAACCCATACCCTCTGCCTATGTATTTACCTTCTATATGATGTAATATAGATACTGTTCTCAAGAGTTGTATCATCTTTCCATGTAGGGATGTTATCAGTTTGTCCTTATTGAATGACATTTTTTCCCCTTCCTGTTTGCCTTTTTATGCCTCTCTTGAGTCTTGTATTTGAAGATCAAAATTTCCATTGAGCTCTGGTCTTTTCATCAGGAAGGACTGGAAGTCCTCTATTTTATTGAATGTCCATCTCCCCCCCTTGAAAGATTATGCTCAATTTCTCTGGGTAGTTGATCCTTGGTTATAACCCAAGCTCCTTTGTCTTACAGAATACAATATTCCAAATCCTTCGATCTTTTAATGTAGAAGCTGCAGGGTCCTGCATAATCTTAACTGTGGTTCCACAATATTTGAATTGTTTCTTTCTGGCTGCTTGCAGTATTTTCTCCTTGATCTGATAATTCTGGAATTTGGCTACAATATTCCTTGGAGTTTTCAATTTGGAATCTCTCTTAGGAGGTGATCATTGGATTCTTTTGCCTTTTTTTGAGGGGGGAAGGTAGAGCAATTGGGGTTAAGTGACTTGCCCTGTCTGAGGCTAGATTTGAACTCAAGTCCTCCTGACTCTAGGACCAGTGCTCTATTCACTGTGCCACCTAGCTGCCCCTGTTGGATTCTTTCAATGACTATTTTATCCTTTGGTTCTAGGATCTCAGGGCAGTTTTCCTTGATGATTTCTTGAAAGATATTGTCCAGTTTCTTTTTTTCATCATGGTTCTCAAGTAGACCAATAATTCTTAAATTATTTCTCCTGGATCTATTTTCCAGGTCAGTTGTTGTTCCAATAAGGTATTTTATGTTTTCTTCTATTTTTTATTCTTTCAATTTTGTTTGATTGATTCTTGCTGTCTCATAGAGTCATTAGCTTCCACTTGCCCAATTCTAATTTTTAACAAATTGTTTTCTCCAATTAACTTTTGTACCTCCTTTTCCATCTGACCAATTCTACTTTTTAAGGACTTGTTTTCTTTAGTGTACTTTGTTCCATTTTGTCAATTGTATTTTTAAAGGAATTTTCAATTTTTCTTCTGCTTCTCTTATTTAACTTTTAAAATCCTTCTTGAGCTCTTCCAAGAAGGCTTTTTGGGTTTGAGACTAGTTTGTATTCCCCTTTGAGGTTTTGGATGTGGGTATATTGACCACATTATCCTCTCCTGAATTTGTATTTTGATCCTCCCTGTCACCAAGGTATTTCTTTATGGTCATTGTCTTTCTTTGATTCTTCTTGCTCATGTTGTTTGCCTTTTTTCTGGCTTTTAAATTTGATCTTTGCTTTTTGGGCCCAGGGAGCACTGTCCCAGACTTTTTGTGCTGGGGGTTAGGGGCATGATTATTGGTTTTCTGTGCTAGGGTTTCAGGTGCTAGCAGTTGGATGTTGTAGGGGTCTTATAGTATATCTAGTGCTGAACTGGAGGTGGTGTGTGTCTAGTGTTTGCACTTGCCTCTTCTTCCACCCTGGGACTCAGGGTCTCCCACTGGTCCTCTGAGTTGGGGCTTGCTGCTGGTTTGCTGATATGCCTCCCATCCTGTATTGGTGCCCTTCAGCTGTAGCAAGAGGGACATTTCCTATTAATCCCCCTAGCCTCCCAAGCTAAAAGACTGCTATACCCCATCTGTTTGCTGGCTCCACTATTTCAGGATTTTTCCTGGGGCAATATTCTCTGGCTTTTTCAAGGTCAACAAGGGAGGGTGAGAGCATCTTATTGCTTACTCCACCATCTTGGCTCCTGGAAGTTTAAACAGGTGACTTTCGAACATTCAGTCTATGGGCTGATAGCCCCAGGTGTAGCTGTTGCCACTACTGCAAGCCCTGTGCAGGACTGTGCTTCTTTCTTATCCAGTTCTGAAAGACCCCCCTCCTGTGCTGAGAGATGTGGGAATCACTGCTGCTGCCAGTGATTCAGTCTGCTCCAGCTTTGCTATCATCAAGTCTGTGCTGTTTCATTCCTTTAAATTGTGTTTCTCTCCCAGCCCAGTGCAACAGATCCTTTCTGTCAATCCTCCAGGTTGTTTTGGGTTGGAAATCTGCCACACTCTGTCTCTTTGTGGATTTTGCTGCTCTAGAATTTGTTCAGATTCACTTTTTGGAGGTGTTTGAAGGAGTTTGTGGGAGAGTTCAGGTGAATCCCTGATTTTACTTTGCCTTCTTGGCTCCTCCCCTCCCCCAGAATATTTTTCTTCAAAGAATTTTTGTGCCTCTTTTTCCATTTGGCCAATTGTGCCTTTCAGGGCATACTTTTTTTTAAGCAATTGGGGTTAAGTAACTTGCTCAAGGTTACATGGCTAGTTATTTATGTGTGGGTGCTAAGTAATTGAGGCCGGAACCAATCCCCGGTCCTCCCGACTCTGGGGCTGTGCCACATAGCCATCCTGAGGGCACACTTTTTTAATGGCTTTTTGCACTTTTACCATTTGGCCTCATCTATTTTTCAAGATGTTATGTTCTTCAATATTTTTTGTGCCTCCTTTACCATGAATTTCTTGCATCACTCTCATCTCTCTTCCCAATTTTTCTTCTGCCTCTCTTAATTGACATTTGAAATCCTTTTTGAGATCTTCTATCACCTGAGACCAATTCATATTTTTCTTGGAGGCTTTGGATGTAGGAGCTTTGACTTTATTATCTTTTTCTGAGTGTTTGTTTTGATCTTCCTTGTCACCATAGTAACTTTCTATGGTCAGAATGTTTTTTGTTGTTTGCTCCCTTTCCAGACTATTTCTTGACTTTTAACTCTTTGTTAAAGTGAGGCTCTGCTTCCAGGGTGGAGGGCATGTTGTCCCGGACTTCAGGGGCTTGTGCAGCTGTTTTCAGAGACGCTTCCAGGACCTCTAAGTTCTCAGTTCTTCCAAGGTCTAAGGAGAGGCGTGTTCACTACTCTCCTCTAGTCTGTGAGTGACCATAAGCACTTGTCTCTGCCCTGGGACTGTGATGAGGGCTCCTGCCTCGCTAAAGCTATGAACTCTGTTGTGCTAGTGCTCCTCCTTGCCCCCAGCGCCAGCCAAGAAGCCCCTGTAATCTCCTCCTGACCAGTTGCTTGATTCCTGGAAGCAGCTGCTGCCACTGCTGATTCAGTTGAGTTCCACTTACTTTAGACACTTGTGTCTCTACTTTTTAGCTAAGAAGACTGAGGCTAAGAGAAAGTAATTCAGTCAGTACCTCAGTAGATAAACATTTATTAACTACCTACTATGGTACTACACTACACTACACTAATGGCTGGGGATATAAAGAAAGGCAAAAGACTGTTCTTACCCTCAAGGAACTCACAATATCTTTTTTGGAGGGCAATTGGGGTTAAGTGACTTGCCCAAGGTCACAAGGCTAGTTTTTGTCTTAAGTGTCTGAGGCTGGACTTAAACCCAGGTCCTCCTGGCTCCAGGGCCAATGCTCTATTCACTGAGCCACCTAGTTGCCCCAAGGAACTCACAATCTAATAGGAGAGAAAACAAGCAACTATGTACAAAAGATACACACGTACACATTTTGTACATATATATATATATATACATACACATATATGTATATGTATGTATACATACATACATATACACACAGACATACACACACATATGGAAATAATCAAAAGAGGGAAGGCATTAGAATTAAGAGGGTCTGCCTCTCCAAGCTCCAGCCACTGCACTGCTAACATGGCTAAACGTACCAAGAAGGTCGGAATTGTTGGTAAATATGGAACACGTTATGGTGCGTCCCTCAGAAAAATGGTGAAGAAAATTGAAATTAGCCAGCATGGCAAGTATACCTGCTCCTTCTGTGGCAAGACCAAAATGGAGAGACGGGCTGTGGGTATCTGGCACTGTGGATCCTGTATGAAAACAGTAGCTGGTGGTGCATGGACCTACAATACCACCTCTGCAGTCACAGGCAAATCTGCCATCAGAAGACTGAAGGAATTGAAAGACCAGTAAAATCTTATCAAATGTCTGTAGCCCATAGTCCAAATAAATGGGTTAATTTATTGAATTAAAAAAAAAAAGAATTAAGAGGGTCTGGGACAGGCTTCCTGAAGAAGGTGAGATTTTAATTTCAGGCTTGAAGGAAACCAGAAAAGCCAGGAGGTAGAGATAAAGAGGGTGAGTATTCTATTTATAGGAGGCAGTCAGTGAAAATGCCCAGAGGAGAGAGATGGAGTATCTTGTTTGAGGAACAGGAAAGAGACTAGTGGTACTGGATGGAAGAAATTTGGCAGTGGGGTATAAGGTATAAAAAGATTGGAAAAATATATGTGTGTGTTTTTGAGAGGAGGGTGTTAGGTTATTCAAGAACTTTGAATCCCAAATAGAGGATTTTATATTTGATCTTGGAGGTGATAGAGAACCAATATATAGTCAGATCTGTGCTTTAAGAAAATCATTTTGGGAAAAATTTATGACCAAATAAGAGAGAGAGTATTACAAAATGTAGAATAAATAAGTTTGGTTATATTAAATTGAAAAGCTTTTGTACAAACAAAACCAAAGTATTAAAGATTAGAAGGAAAATAGAAAGCTGGGAAAAAATCTTCATAGAAAGTGCCTCTGATAAAGGCCTCAGTTCTCAAATATATAGAGAACTGAGTCAAATTTATGAGAATACAAGCTATTCCCCAATTGTTAAATGGTCAAAGGATATGAACAGGCACTTTTCAGTTGAAGAAATCAAAGCTATCTATAGGCATATGAAGAAATGCTCTAGGGGTGGCTAGGTGAACCTGAGTTCAAATCAGGCATCAGACACTTAACACTTACTAGCCATGTGATCTTGGGCAAGTCACTTAACCCCAATTGCCCTGCCTTCCTCCCTCCAAAAAGAAAAAAAAAGGGAAATGCTTTAAATCACTTTTGATTAGAAAAGTGCAAATTAAAACAACTCTGAGGTACTACCTCACACTTATCAGATTGTCTAATACGAAAATAAAGGAAAAAGATAAATGTTGGAGAGGATGTGGGAAAATTGGGACACCAATGCACTATTGATGCAGTTGAGAACTGTCTAACCACTCTGGAGAGCAACTTAGAACTATGCCCAAAGCACAACCAAACTGTGCATACCCTATGATATAGTATCCCAAAGAGATTGTAAAAAAGGGAAAAAGACCTACAGGTGCAAAAATATTTATAGTATCTCTTTCTGTGGTGGCAAAGAGTTGGATATTGAGGGGTTGCTCATCAATTGGGGAACACCTGAACAAGCTGTGGTATATGAATGTAATGGAATACTGTTATGCAATAAGAAATGATGACAGGCAGATTTCAGAAAAACCTGGAGACTTGTACAAACCAATACAAAGTGAAATGAGCAGAACCAGGAAAACATTGTACACAGTATCAGCAACATCACATGATGATCAACTGTGAATGACTCAGCTCTTCTCTTCAACACAATGATCCAAGACAAGTACAAAGGACTCAGGAAGGAAAATATTATCCATATTGAGATAATGAATTGATAAACTCAGAATGCATATCACAGCACATTTTTTCACTTACTTTATATTTTCTCATGGTTTTATTTATTTTTTATCTGTTTATTTTTCCACAACTGTGACAAATATGAAATATGTTTTATATGACAGCACATGTATAAACTATAGCAAACTGCCTACCATTTTCAGAAGAGGGTAGGGGAGAGAGGGAGAAAACTGGAACTCAAAAGTTTGTAAAAATGAATGCTAAGAAATTTTCTTAATATATAATTGGGGAAAAAATAAAATACTATTTAAATTAAAAAAAAAAGAAAATCATTTTGATGGTTGACTATAGGATGGACTGGAGTGAAAAGAGACTTGTGGCTGGCAGACCAACCAGCAGTTTACTTAGTCTAGGCATGAGGTGATTGATGATGGCTTGCATCAGGGTGGTAGCATTATTAGAGAGACATGTGTGTGTGTGTGTGTGTGTGTGTGTGTGTGTGTGTGTGTGTGAGAGAGAGAGAGAGAGAGAGAGAGAGAGGTTTGGTTTTGTTTTGTTTTGTTTTGAGGGGCAATTGGGGTTAAGTGACTTGCCCAAGGTCACAGCTAGTAAGTGTTAAGTATCTGAGACTAGATTTGAACTCAGGTCCTCCTGACTCTAGGGCCAGTGCTCTACTCACTGCACCACCTAGCTACCCTGAGAAAGATGCTATAAAGGTAAAATCCACAGGACATAGGAACAGATTGTATATTGGGAATGAGAGCAAGTTAGAATTTGATGATGTCACACAACTCAAAGTATCAGGGCTGGGACTTAAACCTGTGTTTTCTCCTTAGTCTGGTGTTTTGCACTATACCAAGGTTTCTTCTTTATTAAATTATTAATATTTTTATGTGTTATTTTTTCTCTAAACATTATTTTTGGGAGCATTTTAAAAGATTTTTTAATAAACTATTGGACCAAAAATGTTTCTGTAGGAATGTTTCCTTAGTTTTATTTAAAAAAAAATACAGTAAAACAGGATTCAATTTGAAGAAAACTGATTTTTTTCAGAGAGTTTTGACACATACTTCCCCTAAAAAGTGAGGCTACATATGATTTTAATGGATTCCCCTCTATAGAGAACTCAGTACAGGCATCGTTTACTGTGACATTAATCTTTTCAAGAGAAGACCTATAGGAAACAGAAAAATACAAACAAACAATAAGAAAATCACATGATGGTGATGATAATAACTTAAATTTACATAGAACTTGTTATTATTGTTCAGTTGTTTCTGTCACATACAGCTTTTTGTGATCTCATGTACCAGAGCAGTTTGCTATTTCCTCCTCCATAGCACTGACAGGTTCATAAAAGGCTTCTTTTATAACAAACCTGAAAACTAAAGAAATACAAGACGATACAAATAAACTGAAGCTCAGAATGTGAACTTGACCTTCCCAAGGGAACACAGGTAGTAAATGTCAGAGCTAGGACTGAACTCTGGTGTCCTCATTCACTCTGTGTCCAAAACTCTTTCACTGCTACAGTTTTATAGAGCTATAAAGCTCAATACTGAGAGATGCCTTACAAATCTGATGACAGCACAAAAAAAGCACCTTGGGTGCTTAATAATTATTTTGTTTTGGAAGTTAAGATTCCTTCTCATCTCTATCCTTTCCTCTCCTTATACCTGAACTGTACTTAGAGTCATTCTTCCTCCCCTTCATATTTCTAATAGATTCTTTGTTTTTTCTCTGTGCCACCTGTACAGATCTCTCCCATCTTCCTGAAGTCAACTACTTATAACATATCTTATTTTATAGGCATTTTTACCTATTTTCTTTTTTCTGTAATAGTGACTACTTTGACCCCCATGTCTGAAAGTTCAACTATATTACATTTCTCCTCTCCTCTAGCATTCGCTTAGGAAGTTGGAGAGGTCTCTTGTTTCTACCACTAGCCTACTTCCATCTTTGTCCATCAGTTTTAAGGGTCCAAAAACCCCAGTTCCATTTAAACACTTAATAGTCAGATTAGTTTTTGTGAAAGAATAATTACTTCAATGGTTTAGCAAGAATAAACATATAAATATTCTCCCCCAACACCTGGGGTGGGTTGCATAATCTTCCCTACATCATCTCAGTCTCTAGGGAGGGGAGGGAAGATTAGGTTCACAGCTTAATTCAGTTCCTATAGCATTAGACCCACTAAATTCTAAGTCCAAAGTTCCTCTGGGCTTGTGTTCCTTGACCCTGGTTTCTCAGGGCTTCCCTGCTAGGCTGATTTTAACATCTGGTCTAGAATCCTGGGCTCCAAGGTCCCCATGACTGAAGCTTCCTTCTGGGTCTAGGACTCCACCACTCCCTGTACTTAGAACTGAAAAGAACAGAGGAAACAAGACTAAACTTTTTCCTCAGGATCACATGTCCTAAGGAAAAGTGAAGGTATCCTTTTCTGCTGAGTTTGGTACATGGTACCCATGCTGTGTGTGAATAAGACCTTCACCCCTGAACACCACCTGAAAAAGAGAGAGAGAGAGAGAGAGAGAGAGAGAGAGAGAGAGAGAGAGAGAGAGAGAGAGAGAGAGAGAGAGACTATCCCTGACTGGTAGTTCTAAAGTTGTAGTCAATTATGGTTATGTAGTTAATGGAGAATAACTGCTTCCACCTTGTGATGGGTGAATGTGCAATATCTTCTCCCAGAAGGTCCCTGGCCTCTCTCAAATGGGTATTTCGGTCTTAGATGCCTGGGCATCTGCCAAAGCCCCATTACAATGCAACTTGATCCTTTTCTTCCTTTCTTAGTTTGCTATTACTCATCTTTATTAGTGTAACTAATAAAAATTGCATTGTTAAATCTAATGTCTTCTAGTCTATTTTCTTCTTTGGCCTTTCCTGTATGTAGCATTCAGTATAATCTTTGTCTATTTACATCATCAAATCTTGGTTTTCTTTTCTGATTTATTCTTCTGACTTTTATTCGTTCTTATTTCAGACCATTTCAATTCAACAGACATTTATTAAGTGCCTGTTATAAACACATTACTGAACTAGCTGATACAAATTTTAGATAAGAAAAGGTTCCTTCTTCAAGGAGTTTATAGATAGTTTTAGTTTTAGATCTGTTATTTTCTTCAACAGTAAATCTGCTAGGTTATTATAGGTTATTATAACTTCTTCACTTGATCTCATACCTATGGCCACTTTCTCCTAAATCAGGGATGGGGAACCTGTGGCCTTGAGGCCACATGTGCAGCCCTTTCACTGAATCCAAACTTAATGGGACAGATTCCCCTAATAAAAGGATTTGTTCTGTAAAACTTGGACTCAGTCAAAAGGCCAAACCCCAGGATCTAGAAGGTCACATGTGGCCTCAAGGCCTCAAGTTACCCACCTGCCCTAAATAATTTATAAACTATTATTTCTGTCACCTTTCAGTCCTATCACTTCAACCCCACTCACTTTAAGTACCCAAATCCCTACCTCATCATAACTTTCCTTAGTAAATTCAATTCACTTGGCATTTGGTCCCTCTCTCCCTGACTGATTTTTGCCTCAGTCAGTCTCCAGAGTCTATCTCCCTTTTTCCTTTACTCAATCTATACTCTTTGTAAGAAGCATATTGTCATGTTACAGACTGTTTTGTGGTTCTAATATAAGTAAAAGATTCATTTAAATGAATGATTAGCTATTTCATTCCATGAATGACTTTATTATTTGTGTATTGTATGTCAGCTCTCTATATATCCATAATGCTACCTTTTTTATTTGTAAACTCCTTGAAGAACCTAAAGTTGCTTGTTTTTTGGTTTTTTTTTTTGCTTTTTGGAGGGCAATTGGGGTTAAGTAACTTGCCCAAGGTCGCATGGCTAGGTTTTTGTTTGCGTGTGCGTTAAGTGGCTGAGGCCGGTTCCGAACCCGAACCCAGGTCCTTCTAACTCCAGGGCTGGCACTCTACTCACTGCACCACCTAGCCGCCCCAAGTTGCTTGTTTTTTAAACAAAGATGTGGAAGAGGAGTAGTTCCTAAACCCCCTTGAGTTCCTTAAAGGAGGATAAAATCAGAGCTCTCTTTACTTGAGTTCCCAATAGGGTAAGGTTGATTTTGCCACAAAGTCTAGACTTGGTCCTCTAATCAATGAAGGGCCACTGAATTTTGGAATGAGGAAAATCTGCAGTGATAAGTAATCTTGATGAAGCAGTTGGTATTGTAAAGGAACTCTGCTAAGAAAGAAAGGTTGCTCCTCTTGGCAGGTTCTCCTACCCCTGCACTGCTCCTTTGGTTTCTGGTCCCATTTTTCCACCCCAGTTTGTGGGACCAGCACAGTTATAAGGTTTATTTGGTGAATGGATGGTCAGTTCATTTCATGAATGACTACATTGTATGTGTATAGTCTGCATTTGCAAGTCCACAATACTTCCTTTTTTTTAAATAAGCTTGTTGAAGAGCCAAGGCTGCTTCTCCTTCCAGTGTAATCTGCTGTGGTAGCTGAGGCTGTTCAAATGGGTAGCACAGCAACGGGGAGATGGGAGACTGCATTAGAGCAAGAATATTTTTTGGCAGCTAAATGTTGCTGTGGCTCTTTCTTCACAGTGGTAGTGAAGAGGGAAGGGTGATAAGGAGGGGGGGAGGGTAAGTGGTTCTGCCAGGGATACCTCTCCTGGCATCCAGTCTGGAAGGAATTCACCAGGCTCAAGCAGACTTTGAAGCCGAAATTGTAAAGTTTATTGTTACGCTGTAGAGAACAGTGGGCTAGATTCTTATGGAACCTGCAAACTCACAGAGACTGCAGGCATAGTTTTAAGGGGTCAATTATGCTAACTAGGTGAGTAAGGGTGGGATCAGGGAGGAGTTAAGGAGTGGTCAGTGCTCAAAGGACCATACACTTTTAATATCAAGTGCACAGGTGTATTGCCCATGATTCACTGGGAAATAGCTCAAGGCGGGGCTAGCTGAAGGTGTGGTTTTAGTCCTGATACGTCACTAAAGAGTGCCCAGTCTGCCACCCACCAAGGTCATCAGAGACAGTGCGGGTATATAATTGACTAAGGAGTTACCCTATAGATAAGGTATTGAAGAATTTATGGTGGGGCTGGCCACTCTAACTAAGGGAGATAACATTTACATAACTTATTGTTTCAAGCAGAGATAAACAGGTCATGAGTTGTTGCTGGGCAGAGTGCTGGGAGGGGGAAGGGGCAGAGTCAATGCTCTGAGGCTGGGTGGGGGGTGGAAATGTGATCTTACAGACTGGTTTTACAAATTGATTTTACAGACATAGATCCCAAAGCACCCCACTTACAAACTGATGTTACAGATTGATACTACAGACATATATACATCACAAGGACCCCATCAGTAGGCTCTAGTTAGCAAAATATTCACAAATGGGGGGACAAGGGAAGGAGAAGTAGGTACTGTATACTTTGCCCTATGGAGCCCTGGTGACAATTTTGGGGCTTTAGTCCCATTCAGCCCTCCCTTACTCAAATCAAAGTCAACTGCAAGTCATGTGATCATTTCCCTGATGTCATGATCTTCTTCAAAAGTGAAGAGCAAACACAACAACAAGTCCTGGAGTAGCTAGGTGGAGTAATGGTCCTGGATTTAGGAAGACTTTATTTGAAATCTGGCCATAGCCACTCACTAGCTGTGGAACCTTGAACAAGTCACTTAACCTCTGTTTGCCTCAATTTTCTCATCTGAAAAATGGGAATAATAATAGCACCTATCTTGCAGGGTGGTTGTGAGAACCAAATGAGATAATAGTTGTTGTGTTCATTATACAGTGCTTGGCACATAATAAACACTAGATAAATGCTGGCAATTAGCTGTACCAGGTGGGAGTAGGAAAGCTGTTTGTGGCAGAGTGCCTACCCATGAGTTGATTTGAATCTGGAGCCTCATTTCAGAAAATGGGATCTACACTTTGAATTATAGGATTCAGTAGCAGCTGGGATGGTCCTGCGATTATGCGTGCACACGCGTGTGTGTGTGTGTGTGTGTGTGTGTGTGTAATTTAGAGCTGTCATCTAGTGATAGCTCTCTACCTAATGTGTGAACCTTACCTAAAACATTTTTGACAAATGGTCACCAAATCTTTGTTTGAAGCCTTCTATTTCATGAGAAAGCCCATTCTGGTTTTGGACAAGCTTAATTGATAGGAATAACCTCTTTATATTGAGCTTTAATATATGCCTCTTTAAATATTTGAAGATAAGGTTCATATGTCTTCTCCTTTTTTTATATCCTCTTCATCAAATGAAATCTTTCCCTCAGTTCTTTTAACCCCATATTGTGCAGGTTCAAGTTCTTTCACTATCCTGATCATCCTCTTCTAGACATGCTTTGCAATGTCCTTCTTAAAATGTGCTGCTCAAACCTAACCTGAACTGAACATACTATTCTAGATGTGGAATGACATTACCAAAACATGCATGTTGCTGGAGCCCAGGAAATACCTCCTCTTCCTTCCTGAAGCAACTAGATGGTACAGTGGTTAGGGTGCTCGGTCTGGTGTTAGGAAGACCTGAATTCACATGTGACCTCAGACATTAGCTGTGTGACCCTGGACGAGTCACTTAACTTCCGTTTGCTCCTGTTTCCTCAACTGTAAATAGCATCCTACCTCATAGGGCTGTGAGGATCAGATGAGATAATATGTGTAAAGTGATTAGCACCGTAGTACTAAGTAAATGATTATTTCCTCTTCTCCCACAAGGACCTCAAGTAGATCTAGATTCATTCTTGGTTATGGGGGAGACCAAACCCAAAGAAAGAAGATTGAGAATTTTCTGTAGTTTCTAGCTTATTGCTTCTATTTAGAATTGCACCAAGAAATCTCCCAATATGACTGAGATATGGTTCACATCTGAGTTATTCCCAAAATGAATTAATAGAGTCCCTTCTACGATAGATACTCAATATATAAAGTAGATATCAGATAGATCTATAGTCAATGCCTCTGTTTCCTTTCTTTTTACTCTTTTTAACTCCCTATGGTCTGGCTTCAATCTCTTCATTTAACTGAAACTGCTCTTTCAAAGTTATCTGTTAACTATCCATTCTAATGACCTTTCCTCAATCCTTATCCTTTTTGACCTTACAGCCTTTGACCCTGTCAATCACTCTCTTCTCCTTGACACTCTTTTTTCTAAGTTTTCAGTCTACAGCTATCTATTATTTTCTTCCACAGTAGACTATTATAACTTCCACAGATCTCCTGGTTCTCCTCCAACCTGTCTGACCACTCCTCTATCTCCTTTGCTGGATCTTGGTCCAGGTCACACCCATTACTTGTGGGTGTTCACCAAGGCTCTGTTTTAGGCCCCTTTTTCTCTCCCTCTGTCTATGCTATTTTACTTGGTGATCTCATCAGTTCCAATGGATTCAATTATTGTCTCTATACAGATGATTCTTAGGTTTACTTATCCAGCCCTATCCTCCAGATTCATATCTCTAACACTTCAAATTGGATGCCTATGATGGGGTGCTTGGGATCTATGTTTGTAACATCAGTTTGTAAAATCAGTCTGTAAAATCACATTTCCCCCTCCCTAGCCTCAGAGCATTAGCTCTGTCCCTTCCCCCTGCCAGCACTCTGCCCAGCAACAACTCATGAATTATTTATTTCTGCTTGGAACAATAACAAGCTACACCAATGAATCCTTCACTAAACCTTCTATAAACATTTTAGCTTAGGCAAATGTTATCTCCCCTTAGTATAATGGCCAGCTGCATCTATGAATGCACTATCTATAGGTTAATTCCTTAGCCAATTATACACATACTGAGTCTCAGTTAGCCTTGGTTCCCAACATCCATCTTGTCAAACATGACACTGATGGGTGGCAGACTGGGCACTTCTCAGTCAGCCCTGACCTCTAGCTGACTTAGTGATGTTTCAGACCTAAAACCACACCTCCAGGTAGCACCCCCTTGGGCTATTTCCCAGTGAACAGTTGATATTAAAAGTACATGTTCCTTTAAGCACTGACCATTCCTAAACTCCTCCCTAATCTCACCCTTACTCACCTAGTTAGCATAATTGACACCTGATTTACTCCTCTTCCTTAAAAACCGTCTTCTTTGAGTTTGCAGGTTCTCTAAGAACTCTTGCCCGCTGTGAAGCATAACAATAAACTTTTACAATCCTGACTTCAAGTTTGCTTGGGCCTAGTGAATTCCTTCCAGACTCAGGCTCTGGTCATCAATTAGAGCCCTTGCATAACCTGTTGCCAGTCCCCCATCACCTATAAACATCTTACACTCAACATGTCCAAAACTGATATCTTTATCTTTCTCCTCACACCCAGCCCCTTCCCAAACTTCCCCATTATTATTGAGGGCACCACCACCCTCCCAGTCACCCAGGTTCAAAACCTAGGTGTCATCCTCAACTTCTCGATCTCTCTCACCCCTCTCCATATCCTATCTGTTGCCAAGTCCTATCAATTTTGACTTGTAAAACACCCTTTTGGTTTGTTTCCTTTCCTCAAGATTCTCCCAACTTCAGTCCATCCATCAGCTGAAATATTAATCTTTATGAAGTAGATATCTGACCATGCCACCTTCCTGTTCAATAAATTCTAGCGGCTTCCTATCATTTTTAGGATCAAAAATAAAATCCTCTGGTGTTCAAAACTCTTCATAACTTAGCTCTCTCCTAGAGGTGGTACCATGGATAGAGTGCTGAACTTGAGTTCAGATTTTGCTTCAGATGCTTACTAGCTGTGTGAACCTTGGCAAATCACTTAGCCTCTGCCTTAGTTTCCCCAAATGTAAAATGGGGATAATAATAGCTTGTTACATTCCCTCACTCTTCTCTTTCCTAGTCTTTTCACACTTCATACTCTCTCAATCCCTCCCCAGTGACAATGGCCTCCTTGTTCATCGTATCAGACAATCTCTCTCCCAACTTTGGATGTTTTTACTGACTGTTCCCTATGCCTGGATTCTCTCTTTCCTCATCTCTGCTTCAGTAACTTTCTCAGTCTTCCTTACTCTTAGTCCGTCCCTCTGAGATGATTCTCAATTTGTCCTGCCTATATCTTGTTTATATATAATTGTTTACATTATATAGTCTTCCCTATTAGAATGTGAGCTCCTTGAGAGAAGAACTTTTTCTTTTTATCCTTTCTTAAGCCCAGAATTTAGTACAATATCTGGCACATAATAGGAGTTTAGTTGACTTGACTTGGCTTGACTCAGTGCTTTCCCCTTGTCAATTTCTCCCTTGTACCATCTCTTTAATATACCCCCTCTCTCCTCAGGCTACCACCCTGGTACAGGATCTTATCTTCTCATGCCTGGCCTACTGTAATAACCTTTTGGTTGTTCTCCTTGCCATAACTGTCTTCCCACTCCATTCTATCCTATACTCAGCAATCAAAGTAATTTTCCTAAAGTACATGTTCAACTAACTAACATCACTCCCTCTTATCTCCCTCCCCTCACTCAATAAACTCCATTGGCTTCCTAATACCTCTAGGATCAACTATAAAACCTTCTATTTGGCATTCAAAGTACTTCATAACCTAATCTTCCCCCTCTACCTTTCTAGTCTTTTTACACCTTACACCCTACCCTCTCCCTCCCCAATTCTTCCATCCAGTAACACTGGTTTTCTTGCTATTTTCTGAAAAACACTCTTTATCTCTTGGCTCCAGGCATTCTGTCTCCCATGCCTGGAATGACCTACCTTCTCATCTTCATCTCCTGGCTTCCTTTAAGTCCCAACTAAAATACCACTTCCTCCAGGAAGCCTTTCCCAATCCCTTTTGATTCTAGTGCCTTCCATCTGTTGACTATTTTCTATTTATTCTGCTATAGCTTGCTTGTACTTAGTGATTTTCATGTTGTCTTCCCCAGTAGACTGTGAGTTCCTTGAGAGTAGGGACTGGGTTTTTTTTTTTTTTTAATCCCCAGCACTTAGCACAATGCTTGGCATAGGGCAAGCATTTAATAAATGCTTGTTTACTGGCCATGAAATAAACACAAAAGACTCACAAGCACACATTTGACTAATGAAACTACATTTCTCCTGTTATTCTCTTCTGGGCAGTGAAGACACCATGGCTTGTGGGCAAGGATGTGGTGGTAACTTTGGGGCAACCAGTTTGCTAGAAAAAAGAAATGTAGGCACAACACACTTTTGAGTTTAATATGCATTATTAACATTTTCTCTATTGCTTTCTTAAGTCTAAACAATCAATGAAACAATAAAATAAACAATGATTTGTAGTATTGCCTGATTTCAGAGTGTAAATGCTCACACTCAAAATTTAACCATCAGGGAGAGCCTGTGAAGCTGGTTTTACCACACCCCATCTTGTATAACTACTGAAGATATAGTTTCTTTTTTCAAATAATGTTTAAAAATATACAAACCTATTGGTATCACAGTTGTATAATGTTCATTTCAGAGTTCCCTTTCTGAATGTGTATATACTGGTAACAAGACACAGCAGCACAAGTTTAAAACCTATAGATGTATGTATGTATATATAAACATAAAAATAATATAATTCAAACAAGCAAAATAATTTATGCACTATCACTTGCTTCTCAGATTCAATAGATAAAATAATTTATGCTCAAATAATAAAAGAAACATCTCTAGGCTGTAAATACCCTCTGATAAGCTATATGTATGTATATATGGATATATGTATACATACACATTTTTTTTAACCTTCTGCTCCATCAAGTCCTGTACTATCAATTAATTCATGAGATTTGCATACTTCAGACTGATTTTCAGTTTGGATAATATTGAGTCATTAGCCAGACCCCAGACTCCCAGAGCCTCTCTCTACATTACTATACTATATATATATTATATATATATATACATACATATATATACTATACATTACTTTCACTACATTACTATATACTCTGTAATCTTCCTGAGTCAGGTAATGACTGACACACTATTTGATATTTTCAATCTTCCCTGTTCTGACTCATTGAAAGGCAGAGTATTTTCTTTTTTTGTCAAGGTAATCAGGGTTAAGTGACTTGCCCAAGGTCTCACAGCTAGTAAGTGTCAAGTGTCTGAGGCCAGATTTGAACTTAGGTCCTCCTGACTCCAGGGCCAGGGCTCTATTCACTGCACCACCTAGCTGCCCCCAAGGCAGATTATTTTCAAAAGGTATAGTAACATCAATGACAGCAGCAATACAGGTTTTGTGGTCAAGCATTACTAAATCCCATCTAAGTCCAACCCTGGAACACACTATTTTACTTGAATATTGGTAGATTCTGGCACTCTGGTTGCCTTTGCTAGTCTATTTAAGATGCCCTCATCATTACGTAATAGCCCCACTCAACTGAGTGGCAGAAGCAAAGGATGTGTGGAGATTGTTTTATTTGGTGCTACACTGATGACAGTGTTTGTCTGCAGAACCAAATCTCCTGACCCCATTCAACTGGACACAGTCTAATCTGTGAATAAAATGACATTTTACCAACCTGGTAAAGGATTCCTGCCTCATAAAAAAAAAAAAAAAATTGGAGGCTGGAACCATAGGTGATGAAATATACTTTATCCCACTCTTGCTTTACCCTAGTCCCATTTGTACAGTAGCTGTTGTTTATAAAATTATATGAGTACTTACTATAATGTCTTTTCTACATCATGTATACAGCTTGTGAGAAGCTACCCTATCAAGACCAGATATCTGATGTGATTTCACCCTCATTACTAGACTCTCTCCCAATAGAATCATTCATGGTCCTCTGGTTGGGGAGTGGTCTTACTTCATTCTCTTCCTACCATAATTGCTAAGGAAATAGTGAGAAAGCCAAGTTGGCCAGTAGCCTTACCCCATGAACCACCTGACCAATATCTGCCTCTGCAACTAGGGTTAGTAAATTCACTCCCCACGTTTTATACGGCAGATGCAGTGGCTCAACTTCTTGAGGGGGTGTTGGCTATCTTTTACTATTCTTTTTTATTGTTCTATACAGGAGTCTGAGGTCTCAGAGGCCATACCATACTTGAGATGAAAAGACACAGAGTAAAATAAAAATATTTGCTGACTCTAGTTTCTTTCTAGGGTGTTAGTTTCAACCTATTTATAACGTCCAAATCAAAGGTTATAATGATTATTCCATCACTGGCCAAATTTGTGGTGTAGGACCCCAAAGGGATGCTAAGGTAGAGCCATGTGTTCTCTGACATGGTGGATAACTTGGTTTGGGACCTGGAATTGGATGGGGAATGCCCACTTTCTTTTGGTTATCAATCCATAAACAAGCACATTTTGTCCCATTGAAATGTACTCCTGTCCATGTGTCAACCTTGCTCAAGTTGTCGCGTAGTTTTTTCCATGCGCTCTCTCTCATTAGAAAGGCAGTGGAGAGCAGAGGCCATTTTTGCTTGTCTTTGTATCTCCAGTGCTTAGCGTAGTGCCTTAACACATGGCAAGTTCTTAATCATTGCCTGCCTGGTATTGAGGAATGAATCCAGGCAGAGTATTAGGAGAATGGTCTGTGGAGAGAGGCAAGTTATTAGGTCTTACCTCAGGTCAATGTCACGGCAAGAATGTGGTATTGTGTTCTCTGTGGCCATAGAAGGCAGGAGCAAGCAATGGTATGGTGGGAGGAGTTAGGAGTTAACACCAATAACACTGAAGGTGTGTGTGTGTGTTCGTGTGCGCGCACACTTCTCCAGGGCTCCAGAGGGCATTCTCTAGCCTACATCTTCCCCTCTCCACCCACTTCCAGCCCTCAAAACACATACATACATACAAACACATACACACTTGTACATTATAGGCCTCTCTCTGACCATTGATATGTCAATCTGGACTTATTCATCATTGGTTTTCATACTTCTAACACCACATGCTTTCTAGCCCAATGATTCTGAGCTCCAGGCAACTGATATTTTCCAATTCTATTTTTCCAAACCATATTTTCCTGTCCCCAATTTCCTGTTTCCTCACTTCCCCCTCTCCCAACCCCCTTCCTTCTTCCATTGTCCCACTTCATATTTGCCTACCCCATGAAACCCATCTTGGTAATGAGTCAGTAGTAGTGTAAGGGAATGGAAGGTAGGAGTGGTCAAACAACTCTATTTACCATTCTACTCTATTATTGCTATGTAAAGATGGTTTAACATTAGGAAAACAATGAGCATATTGAACTATATTTATAAGAAAACAAAATCATATAATTATGTCACATATATTGTGCATCAATAGATACATAAAAAGTCTTGATAAAAATGAAACACATTTAAAAACACTCTTAAAAGCATAGGAATGAAATGTAAATACATTTATCTGAAACCAAGAACAAGCATTCTTTCTAACCTTAGAAACTTTCACACTAAGCATAGAGATGAAACAAAAATGTCCACTCATCATTATTTATCTGTTTCTAGAAATTCTATAGTAGTAAGACAAGAAAAATAATTTAAGTGAAGAAAGGAGTAATTTCCCTGCCAGGTCTCAAATGTATTTGTTATAATACTATGTGTGTGTGAAACACTATTTTTTTAATTTGCAGGAAGAATTTCTTACTATGCTACATAAAAAGGATCTGTAATAAACATAAAACTCTTGACCAAAAAAAAAAAACAAACCATATAAAGCTGAAAAAGGGGAGGAAGAATAAAGAATTTGTAAGGTTTAAAGTCTAGGAAATAATTTTTTTTTGTGGCAAGGTTCTGAAAAGATGAAAAGTTTGTATTTTTTCTTCTTTCAAAGAAAAATTGAAGATTGATTTTTAAATTATATATAAAAGAAGGAAAGAAACAATAATTTGTATTAAAACTGACACCTCTCCCCACATTCACACAAATGTCACAGATGGTGGAGCCAGCTGAATCAGCTCAAACATATTTAAAATTTTTCAATGTGAGCATTTATCCCTCAAAAATTGGCAAATAACACAAATCAGGACTTCATTTATTGATTGTTGATTATTTAGACTTAAGGAAGTGATGAATAATTTTTTTTTAAAGCAATTGGGGTTAAGTAAGTTGCTCAAGGTTACACGGCTGGTCATTATTTGTGTGTGGGTGCTCATTTTCTGAGGCCAGATTCAATCTCGGGTCATCCCAACTCCAAGGCTGGTGCTCTTACTCACTGCGCCACCTAGCCAACCCCCTCCCTTTTTTTTTTTGGCTTTTTGGAGGGCAATTGGGGTTAAGTAACTTGCCCAAGATCACACGGCTAGGTTTTTTTGTTTGTGTGTATTGTGTCTGAGGCTGGATTCGAACTCAGGTCCTTCTGACTCCAGGGCCAGCACTCTACTATAAATTTTTTTTTTTTTAAAGCAATTGGGGTTAAGTAACTTGCTCAAGGTTACACGGCTAGTCATTTGATTTATGCGTGGGTGCTCATTTTCTGAGGCTGGATCTGATCTTGGGTCATCCAAACTCCGAGGCCGGCGCTCTTACTCACTGCGCCACCTAGCCGCCCCTTTAGGGCAATTGGGGTTAAGTAACTTGCCCAAGGTTACACGGCTAGGTTTTTGTTTGTGCGGATTAGGTGTCGGAGGCCGGCTCCGAACTCAGGTCCTTCTGATTCCAGGGCCAGCGCTCTATTCACTGAGCCACCTAGCCGCCCCTCTACTATAAATTTTTAATAATGTAGATCAAACTTAAAAGTGTATCCTGTTCTCCTCTCCTCCTCCCTGGAGATCCAGTTGTTAAACATTTACCAGTACACCTCTGTCTACACATGAGATTCATCCTGCACATAAATAGCATATAATATATTGCCAGCAATGATTAACAAACAGAACCTGGCTTAAATAAATCATTCAGAAAATGTATGAGCAGAAAAAGAAATAAACTGGTCATATAGTAGAAGTGAAGAATAATAGATGGACAGTTCCAGTACTGCCCTAGTATCTGTGAAATGCCTCCAGTGCATTCAAAAGATTTTCTATGGAAAATCGTCTTGCAGTTCCCAAGGGAAAAGAATCCAGCTTTTGCCATCACCCCTGTAGGAGGAGTTTTGTCCTTTTCCCAATTTTACTGCACCTTTCCTCTCTCATGTCATGCTCCTTTAGGAGGAAATTTGTATTTCCTCCTCCTTCCTTTGTTGTACTTTATAAATATGAAAACGTCTATATAGATTGTGAACTCTTTGGGTTCCCTATGCATTTTCACTTCTTTTGTAATAAACCTAGTTCATAAATTTCATATATCCCTCAAGGAAGGGATATAATTCTGCTTTTTCAATGTTTTTAGGTTTTTCTGCCCCTGCTACTCCACTGTGGCCCATCTTTTCCCTTCTGTACCTCTTTCTGTCTTGCTATCCCACTAATGCAAAGACTTCGCTATGCCCTACACGTAAGTTCACAAGAAAATGTTTTTTAGGGCATTGCCTAGGGAACCATAGCCAAGTTTGTGTGAGGAAAGAATTGTTCATATGACAGCACTAGGTTTAGAAAGTCAGAGATTTAACTAGGACAATGCAGCTGGGGTTTTGCCCAAAGACAATAAATTTAGAACATTCAAGAACACTTTTAGTCCTTTGGTTGCTAGAAACAACACAGTTTAGCACTTGAGTAGCAAGAATAAATCTTTTCTGCTCTCTGCCTCTTAATAAGGCCTTCCAGCACATGTACATATCCTCAAACCTCTATCTCTCTCCCTCTCCCTCTTTCTTTTCACTTGTGTCCAAATGAGAGCACCTTTTATGCTCGTTGCTTTAGATGGGTGCAGATTGTGGTGTTTGCCACTGATGCAAAAATTCCTTCTCATGACTCTGGTGGCAATGGTCAGTGTACTCATGGACAAAGTCCAAACATAAGTCCCAGAAAGGGCGGCTTTAACATATATAAAAGGACTCCTTTGTAGCATTTTGTGTTCCTAAGCCCAGTGTTTCAGGGGTGGAAAAGAAGAGAGAATAATTACTGATAGAAAGAGAAGTGAAAATGTGTAACTATGCCCAGTTCTTAGAGCATGAGGCTTTAGAAGGCTTGGAGATAGGCTTGATTGTCTATTGGATATTACAAACTAGATGCCCTGGAGACATCTTAAATTCAACATGAACATGTCTGAAAATTCCCCCCAAACCCTTACCTCTTCCAAACTTCCTTATTTCTGTTGACTATACCTCAACCCTTCCAGTTTTCTCTTTAAAAATTAGCACTCTTCTGGACTCCTTACTCTCCTGTAGTCCACATATCCAATCAGCTGTCACATCTTGCCATTTCTACCTACATTTCTGATGGGGTGCTTGGGATTTATATATGTTTGTAACATCAATCTATGTTTGTAATATCAGTCTGTAATATCAATCTGTAACATCAGTTTGTAAATGGGGTGCTTTGGGATCTATGTCTGTAAAATCAATTTGTAAAAGCAGTCTGTAAAATCACATTTTCCCCTCCCCAGTCTCGAAGCATTAACACTGCCCTTTCCCCTTGCCAGCACTCTGCCCAGCAACAACTCATGAACTGTTTATCTCTGCTTGAAACAATAACAAGCTACCTATGAATCCTTCACTAAACTATCTATAAAGATTTTAGTTTAGGCAAATGTTATCTCTCTTAGTTAGAGTGGCCAGCTGTACCATGAATCCTTCAATACCCTATGTATAGGGTAACTCCTTAGCCAATTATACCCATACTGTGTCTCCAATGGCCTTGGTTCCCAACATCCATCTTGTCAAGCTTGACAGTGATGGGTGGCAGACTGGGCACTCCTCAGTGGCCGTGACCGAGGATAGACTTTAGTGACGTGTCAGGCCTACACCTCCAGGTAGCCCCACCTTGGGCTATTTCCCAGTGAATCATGGGCAGTATGCCTGCGCAGTTGATATTAAAAGTGCATGGTCTTTTAAGCACTGACCACTCCTTAACTCCTCCCTGATTCCACCCTTACTCACCTAGTTAGCATAATTGGCACCTTAAAACTGCCTGTGATCTCTGGAAGTTTGCAGGTTCCCTAAGAATCCTTGCCCGCTGTGCTGTGCAGCGTAACAATAAACTTTACAATCTCGGCTTCAAAGTTTGCTTGAGCCTGGTGAAGTCTTTCCAGACTGAACTGTAGGGTTTCTGGTCACTGACAGTGATCAGGGTGCCTGGCAGAACCTCTTACCATTCCATCATTATTACCCCTCCCTCATCATTTCTACCTATCCATTTCTATAGCTCCTCATGCTTTCAAGTCCTTCTGTCTCTGCATATTTAGTTCAGGCCCTCATACTTCTCAGCTAGATTGTTGCAATTGTTCTCCCTGCTTAAAGTCTTCTCCTATCCAATCCATCCTTCACATTGTTACCAATTATTTTCCCCTTAAGCTCAGAATTGACCATGAAACTTACTCTACTGAATCAACTCCAGTGACTTCCTATTGCCTTTAGGTTAAGTAACTTGCCCAAGGTCACATGGCTAGGTTTTTGTTTGTGTGTGCATTAAGTGTCTGAGGCTGGATCTGAACTCAGGTCCTTCTGACTCCAGGGCCAGCGCTCTACTCACTGCGCCACTTAGCCACCCCTCTGTTTAGCTTTTAAAGGTCTTTTGTCCCCAACCTATTTTTCTAGCTTCATTGGACGTTACTTCTCCCCACCCAACCCTAACATTCTGAAATCCAGCCAAACTGAATTTCTGTCTGTTCTTCACATAGAACATTCTACCTCTGGTCTCTACACTTTTGTCTTGGTCATATATGTATATATATATATATATATATATATATATATATATATATATATATATATATATATATATATATATATATATATATACACATATATATATATATATATATACACACACACACACACACACACACACACACACACACACACACACACACACACACACTTCTATTCCCTTCAACTATTTTTATACTGAGAGAAGTTTTGTAAGTTACAATTATCGTTTTTCCATGTAGGAATGTAAATAGTTCAACTTTGATAAGCTCCCTATGATTTCTTTTTTTTTTAAACAAATGCTTTATTAACTTCTGTTTTACATCATTCATTTCCGCCAGATTTTGAGATACAATCATTTTCCCCCCGTTATTCCCCTACCCAACCTCCCAGAATAGCAGTCCCACAAGATATCGCTTCCTCCAATCTGCTTTCTCCCATACCTTCTCCCATACCCCCATTGACTTTTCCATTAGAGGAAGGTGAGTCTTTGCATCCCAATGCTTGCACATCTTATCTCCCTATTACAAGCAAAAGAGTATTAATAATAGTATTTATATATATTTGAAACATTTAATGTTAAGACCTCGAATTTCAGATCCATTTCCTTCTTCCCTTGTCACCCATTCCCTCTTGAGAGATAAGTAATTCAGTATATGTTGTACATGTCTAGCTATGCAAAACATTACCATAATAGATATATTGTACAAGGCTGCTTATAATTCCCTCCCACTCATACCACCCCCCACCTGGTCCATTCCCTACATGATCCTGTCCCTCTTCTATAGTGGGTGCTTCCAACCTCCCCTCCCCCTAAGGATCCCCCCATCAATCATCCCTCCTCTCATCCCCCTTCCCCCTATTCTGCTGCAGGTTGAGATATCCCATTTAGTATGTATGTCATTCTCTCCCTGAACCAAATTCAATGAGAATGTGGATTTGCCTTTTTTTTCCCTTCTTATTCTCCCCCTCCCTTGCAACCACTTCCCCTTGCTTCTTCTACATGAGATAGTTTACCCTACCCTGTCTTTCCCCATCTCCTCTTGCCACTTTCCTCTCTCACCTCATAATTTCATCCCTTGAGTATTCTCTCTTCCCAACAGATTCAACCTATGCCCTCTATCCATATACACACACATTCACATATGTATTCATATGACTACACACCCTTCTTCCATTATTTTCATAGTGAGAAAGATATCATCACTCACAGTTATTGTTTTTCCATATAGTAATGTAAATAGTTCAACTTTGATAAGTTCCTTTTGATTTCTTTTCCCTGATTACCTTCTCAGGCATCTCTTGCTTCTTGTGTCTGGATGTCAAATTTTCTATTCAACTCTGGTTTTTTCCTCAAGAATGCTTGAAAGTCCTCTATTCCACTGGATGACCATATTTTTCCCTGAAACAAAATACTTAATTTTGCTGGGTAGGTGACCCTTGGGTTCATTCCCAGCTCTTTTGCCCTCTGGAATATTGTATTCCATGCCCTTCGATCCCTCAGTGTAGAAGCTGCCAGGTCCTGTGCTATTCTGATTGTGTTTCCACAATATTGAAATTGTTTCTTCCTGGCTACTTGTAGTATTTTCTCCTTGATCTGGGGGTTCTGGAACCTGGCTATAATATTCCTGGGAATTTTCTTTTTGGGATCTTTTTCAGGAGGTGATCTGTGGATTCTTTCAACCTCTATTTTGCCCTCTGGATCTAAAACGTCAGGGCAGTTTTCCTTGAGAATTTCTTGAAGGATGATTTCTAGGTTCTTTTTTTGATGATGGCTTTCAGGTAGTCCATATATATATAATTTTTTTTTCTTTTTGGAGGGCAATTGGGGTTAAGTAACTTGCCCAAGGTCACACGGCTAGGTTTTTGTTTGTGTGTGTTGTGTCTGAGGCCAGATCTGAACTCAGGTCCTTCTGACTCCAGGGCCGGTGCTCTACTGACTGCGCCACCTAGCCGCCCCTGCTACTTTGAATTTTAATGACTCTTTCTACATATTTGTATTTATTCACTTTATGTTTATGCTATATGTATATGTACCTGTATATGTGATATATATATATATATATATATATATATATATATATATATATATATATCACAGACAAAGGGAAAGAAGAAAAACCTAAACAGTCCCTGCCTCCTGGTTTGACTGTGAAGGAGTTGAAGTGAAGAAATCATTTGATATTCTGCCTGTATTAAAATTTAGAAAAGCAAAAAAAAATTATAATATGTGTATGTATGTACATATATAGCATAAAAATAAAGTAAATATATATATATATAATATATGTATATATACATAGTACACATACTCCCCAATTAGAATATCAGTAGGGCTTGTTTCATTCTTTGTATTTTTATCCCTAGAACATAGTACAAGTACATAGCCTGTCACATAGTGTATGCTTAATAAATGATTGACTGATTGACAGGCATTATCCTTCCTGCCTCCAGGCAAGCTTACATTGAAATGCCTCCTGGAGTTTTACTATAACCTATTTTTCTCATCTCTACCCTAGAGTTCATAGTGTGTTTTTTTCCTCTTGGCAGTAGGAGTGTGACCTTTCCTCACAAGAAGGAAAATACAGAAGTAAGATCATAAGACCTAATTCAATAGTGGTGAATTCACCGTCTTCCTATTCAACCCTGTAGAGACATAAAAGTTTCTTGATGAGGTTGAAGTGGAGTCAAAAGCATAAGGGGGGGCAGTAGGTGGCCCTGTGATTACAGCACTAGCTTTGAAGTCAGGAGGACCTGGGTTCAAATGTGACCTCAGACACTTAACACTTAACTAGCTGTGTGACCTTGGGCAAGTTACTTAACTGAAATTGTCTTGCCTTCCCCTCTCAAAAAATAAAAAAAGACAAAAAAAAAGCATAGGGGAAATTAAATCAGGAAACCTGGGTTCATGTCCCAGTTTTGTAATTTTAAAATGCTGTGACTTCATCTAATTAATATTGTTAACCAGCTTAGTGCCTTCCCTCTACCCACCCACCTGAAAAAGACTGACAGCCTGAACTGGGCAATCAGGAAAGAGACATCTTGGCCCACTCTGAGTTAACATCCCATAATCCTTTGCATGCCCTCTGAATGAACCCAAAATTCTCCTTGCTGTGTTAGCATCCGCGAGATTGGATGAAGCTGACCAGGAGCATTCTTCTGTTTATGAGTGATAAGGACCAGGCACCTTGAACTATACACTATCTTGATTAAAGCACTTCTTGTGCTAATGTTTTATGGACTCTATCCTTTATGACATTCTCTTCTTGTTATAACACTTCATTGTTTGTGAATGACAGAACCCAGGCATCCTGGGATACCCTCTTGTACTATGAAAACTATAATCTTGATTGATAGGCATCCCGAGGTGGGGTGGGGGGGGCACCTCCTTATATAATCTTCAACTAATTTTTCTGAGTTCAGGTTAATCTGACTCCATGCATGCATATTTCCCTAGATCACAGACAATAAACAGCACATATACAACCATCTCTTTTTAGTCCAAACTTTGACCTAATTCTGTTTGTCTCTTTTTAGACCACACTCTGGAGGTTGACAATGTAATATCTCTAGGTCTCAATTTCTTCACCTGTAAAATGAGGTATTGGATCATATGTTCTCTAGGATCTCTCCTGTTAACCTTCAAATTAGTTAAGCGAGACAAACTGGTTAGGTGATATGTAAATTCATATTGTTTATTCCCTTAAAGCTAGACAATGTTAGCAAGCTTGTATGTACAAGGAGCCAAAACCTAAGTTCTGACTGCCTGAACAAAAGAATGAGAAAGTTTAAATACATTTTAACCATCCCGATTCAGGGTGGTTGTGTCACTCAAATTTATGATCTCCATAAATGTTTAATCATTGTATGAGAAAGGAATTTTTTTAATTGAATCGATGGTAAAAACAATAAAATAAGAAAGTTGACAAAATGTCAATTGAAATTATAACTCAGGATATCTACGTTTTCTTTATAATTAACATACCATAACCTGGTATGTGTCCAAAAAATATTAAGATAAGAAAAAGTCCCATTATTCAAGTTAGTGCCTAGGGTTAAGGGCCTCATCCTTAATGGCCATAAAGTAAGCCCCATCTGGCTTTGTTGATATAGGAAGAGATTTTCTCTGAATTTACTCAGAGAACAAAGAAGCTGTTAAGTCCAGGCTCTTCTTCTGATTGATTAGTTCAGGCCCTGATCCTTATTGAGGTTATTAAATTGATATTAAATGATTATCACTCCCAACATTAGATTTTAGAGCAAGCTCAGAAGTCAAAGATATGCCTGCTCCCATAGCCAGGCCAACAAACAACACAAGGATCAATTCCTTTATTCACTTTACAAACTATTTTGAGTACTCCACTATGTGTGGAGTGCTGTGCTAGAGTCTTCCCTATTAATTACATGGAAAGAGCCACTAATGGGCATAACATCTGATCTGCAGGGATGTGCCTCAACTTGACAACCTTAAAGTGTGAGAACTGAAAATCTGAGGAAACTTCGGGTATCTCCAAGCTTTCCATAGTTCATATATATGTACTTCTCTTTATATATTTTGTCTCTTGTGGAGGTGTTTCTTCTTTCTCTTTCATTAGTCTGAGTTTTTCTGGAGTGGGAGAGGGGGCATACCTTCTCTTTTCACTGTATTCCCCTCACCCACTTCCACCCTAAGGAGACTATCAATTCCTACTGACTAATACAATAAAGTCTGAATTTTCATAATATCTAAAAGTCTTTTAAACAATGGAATTGTTGGTAGGATCAGGTGCCTACCAGTGCAAAAATCCTAGGGAAGGAAAACCTTAGTTAACATCATAGACTGTGAGAGGTCTGTCTGCTGAACACTTTCCTTAGGGCCCTCTTCATCTCATTGTTCCTCAGGCAGTAGATGAAGGGGTTTAGCATGGGAGTAACCACCATATACATTACTGATGCCACTGAGTCCTTTTCAGCAGAGTGAGATGTTGATGGATTCAAGTAGACCCCAGTGATGGTTCCATAGAACAGGATAACTACAGTGAGGTGGGAGCCACAAGTGGAGAAGGCCTTCTGCTTGCCTCTGGCAGAGGGAACCTTAAGCACAGCCAGTACAATATGAGTGTAGGAGATAAGAATGCAAATGAAGGGAATGAGAACAATCAACCCACCCACTAACAAAATCATGAGCTGGTTGAGGTGTGTGTCAGAGCAAGAGAGCTGAAGGAGAGGAACAAGATCACAGAAGAAATATGGCATGACATTCTTTGCACAAAAGTCTAAACGGGCCATAAGGAGAGTGTGAAGCAGGGAGTGGAAGTTAGCAATGAGCCAGGAGCCAGCCAGCATCAGACAACAGAGCCGTAAGCTCATCATAGTGGTGTATTGAAGGGGGTAGCAGATGGCTACATAGCGGTCATAGGCCATTGCAGTTAAGAGAAAATTATCCATATTTGCCAGCAAGATGCAGAAATAGATTTGGGTTAGGCAGCCCTCACGGGAAATAGACTGAATCTGTGTATGGATGTTTAGTAGCATCTTGGGGACTGTGGCAGAGGTGAAACAGAAATCTACTAGGGACAGGTTGCTAAGGAAGAAGTACATAGGGGTGTGGAGGTGGGAGTCTGAGCCTATGGCCAGGATGATGAGTAGATTCCCTGTTGCTCCAATCAGGTACATGACCAGGAACAAGACAAAGATGAGCTCTTGCTTCTCTGGCTGGCTAGAGAGGCCCAATAAGATGAATTCAGTGACAGTGGTATAGTTTCTATTCTCCATGGTTTTGAAAGATCTGTTTGCAGAGAATGGTTAACTCAAGTTATAGAATGAGAAGAAGACTCTCAAGGCTCCTCTCTGCTCCAATCTGTCCTTCCACACATACAACTCTCTCAAAAGATGCATGACCCTTATAACTCATTGAGACCCCACCCCTCCCCCAGACTCCAGAGCATTCACAGTTTTTAGAAGACTTTATAGTCATGCCCTAGATCCAACAGAGAGGCCACCAAATCTGACAGAAAGCTCAATTGTACAACTCCCTCCTAAAGCTTCTGGATTTTCAAACTCCAAGAAAAAGCCCTCCTGCCACCCATATTAAAAGAGGTTATCATGACACCATAGCTACTTACTGTGGGGCCCCTATGGCCATTCACCTGTCTTCTTCCCCACTTCTTTCCAGCCCTTTCATATATTCCCTTGTTCTCCCGTCTACTTGTAGCCCAAGGTTCAAGTCTCTGCTTTCTCCATGGCTCTCCTGCTTCTTCTTGTTGACTTGACACCTGGGACTTGGTGACAATATTCTGTGCTGGGTTAGGTCAGGGCGAGCCCTGAAAGAAAGACCTGCTGACCAGGGGTGGTACAACCAGCCTTTCTGTCAAGGCTCACCTAGGAAGAAGCTTCCCATCTCCAGGTGTGTGGGACAGGGAAGGAGCTGCCCCTGCAGGCAACAGAGGGAGAATAAACATGTTGACATTATTCAGTAGAAGTGAAACTTGGACAGCAAATTGAATGAAAACCTCACTTACTGCTGATTTCAATTAACCAGAATTCATAAATCAAAGGACTTTTGAATTGGAAGAATCTAAAAACTTATCCAGAATAATGTTTTCATAATACAAATGAGGAAATTAATTCAATAAGGTTCAAATCTACTCAATCTAAGGACCATTTATTAAACTCTTATTATATGCAGGTTACTGTCCTATATGGTAGTGATGCCAAGGGAAAAATGAAACTGTTCTGCTTCTCAAGAGGTTTACATCTTTCTTGGGGTGAGGTGGAGAATATAACATTTATGCAGATAAGTAAAAAGCATACTGTATACAATATAAATGCAAAGTAATTTTAAGAGGGAAGAGGACTGACAGTTGGAAGGAGTAGAGTGGAGAAATCAGGAAAGGCCTTGTGAACTTGAGTCTACCTCTGAAGGAAGCTAGGAATTGAAGGATGGAAGAGAGAAGGGAGTGTATTCCCAGAATGGAAGGACCACTTATGCAAAACCATGAAGTGTCCTGTGTGGGGAGTAGCTGGTAGTAGCTCCCTAATGTCACACAGTAAATGACAGAGATGGGCCTGAAATACAAATCTACTGATTTCAAGTCATGCTTCCTCTCCCATCTGCCAGGAACTATGGAGGGAAATGTTTTTAAAGCAAACTAGTTTCCTGTAACCCTAACCCTAACCCTAAATAGTTTCCTGTAGTAAAATTATAGTAGAGATATTTAGTCCTTTACACACACACACACACACACACACACACACACACACACACACACACACACACGTATATATGTATATACACATAAATACAGGAGTAAATGTCTATACTGCAATTTTACTGCATATAACACACATGTGCATATGTATGTTGTAAAAGCATAAATCGCCAGTACCTTGCTTAACAGCTATTTGCAAACAACAAAGTACTCCTTGGAATTGAGCCAGGATGAAGCTTCCACGCAGAGAGTGATAGCTTCATTTAGCAGACTCTAATGAAAAATTAATCAAGAAGTGTACAAATACTTAGAAAGGAAGGCTTAGAACACTAGCAGTATTGAGAGAAGTTTTGAATAAGCTAGAAGAGACTTCAGTTTATTTCTAGACAATGGGGAAAGAGTCAATGGAGCAAGAGAGATTGAGGATGTAGAAAAGAGAGGGAATAACTGATAGAACAAGGTAATAAAAGACTTGGGACAGGTTAGCTGTAATAGGGAGGAGAGAGACATGATCCCCTTAAATATGGAAGAATACAAGAGAATGACTTTCTAAAAGACCAGATGATTGACAGAAGAACCTTGAAGGAATGGGATAAAAGATAAGTACAGGCAATGGGAAGGGAAGGGAGAGGGCAGGTTATGGATTAAGAGATTCTACCTGAAGAAAGTTCACCAGGTTGACGCATCATAATCATAGTGGTGCCTTCTGTGTATTTAGAGGAAAACATCAGGGAGGTGGCAGCTGGAACACCACTGCTGTAAAGTGGGAGGAGAGTCTAGAGAAGGGGAAAGCCAAGAATAAACATTAAATGCTCCCTCATTTGGTTGAGAAATAGTGGTCTGTGGGGTTAAGGGTTGGACAAGTTGTGGTAGGGGTGGAGATTTCAACCCCACAGCAATCCCAGGGATCAAATAGATTGGTGGGCTAGGTCAAAGATAGTTCCTTAGAAGGGAAGATAGGGCATTTAGTCTGTATGCTTTTCTGTACTGGGGAGCAAGTATTCAGGATCTAAAGACAAATGGCAGCTAAGTGGCACAGTGGATAGAGTATTGGGCCTGGAGGCAGGAAGATCCAAGTTCAAATCCAGCCTCAGATACTTACTAGCTGTGAGACTCTGGGAAAGTCACTTAATCCTATAAATTGAGCTGGAGAAGGAAATATCAAACCACTCTAGTATCTCTGCCAAGAAAACACCAAAAAGGAGTCATAAAGAATTGGACATGACTAAATTACTAAACAACAAACAAAAGACAAACAGAAGAAAGGTTTACATGATGAAGGTGCAGGTTCCTAAGATGAAGAGGCATGTGATAAAGATAATTTGCTTAAAGACAGAAGACTTAAGGAGAAGCAGTTGTAATCCATCACTTTCTCACAACTAGTCTAACAAGGATTGAGGAAGAACACTAGATTGAGTCTTAATCAGAAAAGCCAAGGAGAAATCACAGGAGGGAATTTTTCTAGCCCACATTAGCACAGAGAGGCAACCAAAAGGCCAAAGGCACTTGGGAAATGGTCTAGTTAAGCAGACCAAATACAAAGGCTTCTAGCACCAGAAATGGTCTGTGGTCAGCACCTATATACCAAGGCAGGTAGCAATAATATGGTCAAGTTGGTAATTCTGTCTAAATGACTCTAGAGTGGAGTCTGGACCCAGCACATACTGGGGCTAGGGTATGGAGCACTGTACTGGGGCAGGGAGCAGGATCAGAGGTAAGCTAGTAGCTATGTTACTTTGACCATGGATCTAGGTCACAAACTGTGGCCAGCAGCTGTGTACCAGGGTATGGAATCCAAAAGAAGAGCAAGCCTGCCCCTATGTTGTTACTTCAAGCAGTGCTAAGAATCCAACACAGGCAGAGTCTGGGGCCTGAAGCTAAGTAATCAGGGCAGGGAGCCCAAACAGTGGGTGAACCTGTAGTTCTTTTACTCTCAACCTGCAGTGCCTTCCAACTAGCTGACAGGTTTTGGAGCAGTAGTTCTCTACCAATTCTCCAATCAAGAGAAAGCCTATAGTTGTGTCACCAAAACCAAAAGCAGGACTAGGAATATGAAAAGCTCAGATCAATCAGGAGGGCTTTGACTGACTACAAACTAAATCAGACAATTAAGCTTAGGGTGTGCTCAAAGTTTCCAGTTCACAGAACAGAACCCAGAAGAAAATAAAACCTAACACCAATAGAAAGCAGAGGCAGAACTCCAAGTAATAAGATCAAACTCTCACACAGCTCCAACATTAACTCCAGAGGTGCACAGAGCCTTGCTGTAACAGAAAGTCTTGTTTTAGGAAGTGAAGCTGGAAGAATAAGTTAACAATGAAAAAAAGATACCGCTTATACAAAAATAGTATGAAGCCAGTACCACCCAAGAAACAAACTGAGAAGACAAGAATAATTCCTACATGCAAACACCTACAAGCAAAGCCTTAAAGAAACTTAGCCTCAAGGTTAACTAGAATTCCTGGAAGGAATGAAACAAAAGTTTTAAAAAAATCATATGACAAATGAAATGAAAGTTTTGGAGGAAAGAATTGGAAAAGAAATGAGAGACCTAGAGGAAAGAAAAGAGAATCAACAGCTTAGTACAAGAGGTTCAATCCAAGTAGCTACCCAGGTAGCAGGCTCCCTGAAAACCAGAAAGGAACACTGAGAAGTTAATGACTCTATTAAATAAGAAATTTTTTAAAATGCAAAGGCTAAAGAAAAAAGTAATAAGATATACACACATAATAAGATATACACACATACACACATATACACACACATATAAGTATCAACTGACCTAATAGAAAACAGGTCAGGGACAGGGGCTGGGGAAGGAAATCTAAGAATAGGTGAACTATCTGAAAATTCAAAAAATAAATAAAATGTAAATCATCTGTAATGATGCATCAAAAAATCATTAATGAAATCTGCTCAGTCTTATTAGAATCAGAAGGCAAAGTGAAAATAGAAAGAAATCACTGACCACCTCCTGAAAGAAACTTCAGAACAAAAACTGTCATCAGAATAAAAACTAACAGCCAAAATCCAGAGCTTCCAGAAAAAAAGAAAAAAATACAGCTACTGGACAGAAAGAAAGAGTTCAAGCACTGAGGAGCCACAATTAGGATCAAATAAGATTTGGCAGTGAACCATTATGAAGAAGAGAACATGGAATATGATAGCCTAAAAGGCAAATGTTTGGGGTTTATAACCAAGAACAATTTATCTAGAAAAACTGAGTATAATCTAACAGGGGGAAAGAGTAGACCTTTAATGAAATGGAAGACTTCCAAGCATTCCTGATAAAAAGATCAGGGCAGGGTAAAAGCTTTAAAATGCAAACACAGGAGCCAAGAGAAATTAAAGGCATATATTTAATTAATTTGTAGAAACTTTATAAAGCTGAAATGATAGCCCTCCTTAGAACCTTAATATCATGAGAAGACATAGAGAAAGTTAAATAAGACAGAAGGGCTGGGAGTAGTTTTGTTGTTTTGATTTTCCTGAAAAAAGAGAGAAAGGGGAAGGGAAAAGTAATACACTAAAGAAGAAAGTAGGGAAGGGAAAGAGGAAGGGAGTTAATAATCTTATGCAATCAAGATGTACAAGAAGACTGTATAAACACAGGAGGAAGGAGAGGGAGGAATGGGCATCATTTGAAACTCACTTTCATTTGAATGAGGATAGAACATAGTTTATGGTGTAAAATATTTTTAGCTCAACAAGGAAACAAAACTGATAGAGAAGGGTGTAATAAAAAAGGAGGGTAGGCTCTAGGATGGGTTAATCATAAGCAAAATCCAGAGGGCTGTTTGTGAAAGGGAGTTTGACATGAAAGAAATAATGCTTAAGAACCTATGACTGGGTGGTGATCTAGGGAAGGAAAAGATGGCAAATGGAGCAGAAGCAAACTGCATTAATCATAGATCATTAGTTTTGAGAATACTCCTCTGACCACCTTCTTATTCTTGGTAAAAAGGAGGCTAGGAGGCAAAGAGGGGAAATTGCATAAGAGAATAGAAATTGAGGAAAACACACAGTTTATGATCATAACTGTGAATATGAATAGAATGAATTCACTCATAAAATGGAAGGGACAGAGGAATGACTTTAAAAGTAGATTGTTTAGAAAAAATATACTTGAAATAAAGCTTTTCATAATTTTATGGCAAAATTTGTCATAATCTTTCATTTTATAAAAATTAAGGGGCTGGAGGAAATGTATTATGTGTCAGGTAAACTCAAAAAAGCAGAAGTGCCAATAATGGTCAAAGAAAAGACAACAGAAAAAATAGACTTATTAAAATACATAAACAGGACTCTATGTTTAAATGCACTATATTGGCAATGAATTAATATCTACATTTGACATAACCAAATAGTATAGCAGAGCAACTTGATACTTATATAAAAAATTACATGAATGACATGGAGAAATAGATAGTAAAATTGTACTATTTGGGGACTTTGGTATGCCCTATTGGACCTAGACAGGTCTTTTTTTGAAAATCAAGAAAGAAGTTAATGATATGAATATAATTTTAGAAAATTTAAATGAGGTAGATTTTTGGCTGTTACTGAATGAGAATAAAAAGAAATATGTGTATTTCTTAGCTGTGCATATCACCTTTACATGAAGTAATCACTTATTAGAGCACAAATGCCTTATAAACAAATACTGAAAAGCAGGGATATTTAAGTATATCTTTTACTGACCACAATGCTATATATAGGTATATAGAGTGGTGGATCAGTGGAACATATTAGGTACACAAGACAGTAGTAAATGACCTTAGTAACCTAGTGTTTGATAAATCCAAAGACCCCAGCATCTAGGATAAGAACTCACTATTTGACAAAAACTACTGGGAAAACTGGAAAACAATATGGTAGAAACTAAGTATAGACCAATATCTTACGTTGAATACCAAGATAAGGTCAAAATGGGTACATGATTTAGACATAAAGACTATAAACAAATTAGGAGAGCAAGGAATAGTTTACCTGTCAGATCTATAGAGAAAGGAAGAATTCATGACCAAACAAGAGACAGAGAACATTACAAAATGTAAAATAGATAATTTTGATTATTAAAAAAAGCTTTTGCACAAACAAAACCAATGCAACCAAGATTAGAAGGAAAGCAGAAAACCGGGAAACAAATGTCTCTGACAAAGCATCATTTTTCAAATATATAGAGAACTGAGTCAAATTTATAAGAATACAAGTCATTCCCCAACTGATAAGTGGTCAAAGGATATGATCAAGCAGTTTTCAGATAAAAAAGATTAAAGCAATCTATAGTCATATGAAGAAATGCTCTAGATCATTATTGATTAGAGAAATGCAAATTAAAATAACTTTGAGGTACCCCTCATGCCTATCAGATTGGCTAATATGAACAGGAAAGGAAAATGATAAATGTTGGAAAGTATGTGGGAAATTGGGACACTAATGTATTATTAGTGGACTTGTGAATTGATCCATCTGTTCTAGAGACAAATTGGAATTATGGATAAAAGGCAACTGAACTGTGCATACCCTTTGATCCAGCAATACTACTATGAGGTCTGTATCCCAAAGAGATCATAAAAATGGGAAAAGGACCTGTATGCACAAAAATATGTATAGCAGCTCTTTTTGTGGTGGCAAAAAGCTGGAAATTGAGGGGATTATGGGCATTGATTGAATGCAATTGGGAAATGACTGAACAAGATGTGGTATATGAATGTAATGGAATGCTATTGTGCTATGAAATGATGAGCAGGTAGATTTCAGAAAAACCTGGAAAGATTTACATGAACTGATACAAAGTGAAATGAACAAAACCAGGAGGACATTGTACAGTTACAGCAACATTGTGTGGTGATCAACTATGAATGACCTAGCTTCTCCCAGTCATACAATGATTCAAGACAATTCCAAAGAAATCATGGAAAGTGCTACCCACATACAGAGAAAGAACTGATGGATTCTGAATACACATTGAGGCATAATATTCTCATTCTCTTTATTTGTGCATGTGTGTGTGTGTGTGTGTGTTTTGTCTGTTTCTTCTTTCACAACATGACTAATGTTGAAATATGTTTTACATGATTGTACATATATAACATTAAATTGCTTACTGTTTTAGGAAGAGGGAAGGGGAGAAGAGAGAAAAATCTGAATTTAAAATTTTGTTAAAAATGCATGTTAAAAATTGTCTTTATATATAATTGGAAAAATAAATATTTTAAAAAGAAAAAAGGAATACTTTTAAAAATAAAAGAATAATAAATTAGTGGATGAAAAACAAATTGTAGAAATAATTGATATTTAAGACTATAACAACAATGAAACAATTTTTTTGGTTGCAGTAAAGAAGTAATCAGGAGAAATTTGATATCTTTAAACATGTTCATCAACAATAAAAAGAAGGAATAGATCAATGAATTTGGCTGCAAATTTTTAAATCTAGGAACCCCCCCATGTTAAACTTTAATTAAACACCATAAAATAAATTCTAAAATTCAAAGAAGAGATCATCAAATTAATTAGTGAATTAATAAATTAAGCTAGGATTTGTTTTTTGGAAACATCAACAAAAAGAAAAAAGAAAAGGAAAAATAGAAAACAAAATCACCAGTATAAGAAAGGAAAAAAGGAAAATTTATAAGTTCCTAAGAATAATTTATTTTTCATGACCATATATATTTGTAATGGGTTTTGGTATTCTTACCTTCTTTTTTTTTTTTTTTTTTTGCTTTTTGGAGGGCAATTGGGGTTAAGTAACTTGCCCAAGGTCACACGGCTAGGTTTTTGTTTGTGTGCGTTAAGAGTCCGAGGCCAGATTGGAACTCAGGTCCTTCTGACTCCCGGGCTGGTGCTCTACTCACTGCGCCACCTAGCCGCCCCTATTCTTACCTTCTTGATGGATGGGTAAAAGGAAGGGGGAAAATTTGAAACTGAAAATAAAATAAAATTGGGGAAAAAGTAATTTAAAGAATGAAAAAATGAGTAAGAAATAAAAGAAATCCATAGAAACTATTCTGATGTCAATAAAACTGACAAAATAATGGACGGATATTTATAAACATATAAACTGTCCAAATTAATAGAACAAGAAACAGAGAACTTAAATCTTGGGAAAAACAATTGAACATGATATACATGACTTCTCAAAGGGGAAAAAAATCAACAACTCAGAATCAGATATATTTACAAATAGATTATATCAAACATTCAAGGAACAATTAATTCCAATAATTCCAATTTTCCAATAAATATTTATATAATATTTTGAAAAAGTAGTAAAAGAAGGGGTCCTACCAAATTCCTTCTATGATACAATTATGATTTTGTTACCTAAATCAGAACATCAAAACAAAGAAATAAAACAATAGACCAATAGTGAAATTGATAAAGACTAAGGAAGTAAAATTCCAAGCATGATCAATTTATTAGCAAAGCTAGCAATTGCCAATAAAAGGGATCCAAGGCTCTTCAGAAACCATGGATTCCATCTGAGAGTTAACACAGCATTTTTATAGTCAGTAATGAGGAACCAACCAACTTACAAAATCTTGAGTAGCACATTTACAGAATTTTCTGATAGGCTAGTAATTGACACAATTTCTTGCACTTAGAACAGAGAAATTAAATAGAGAAGTTGAGGTTGGAACATTTGGTGACAGGGAACTTGAGACATTGTTCCAACATTCTGTGTTTAGTATTGACTCCTCAATTTCCTAGCATTGTCTTAGTATAGCATTTCCTCATAACCATATGCTTCTGCAATAACTTATTAATTCTCCTAAATCATATGATTTTATGTTGAAGCAAGGCCTAGCTTGTGTGATTTCATAATGAAGAAAATTAAATTAACAGAATACAATTGATTGCTTTTGAATTTCTCAATTCCCACCTCCAATGAATCACTAGTTTATATAGGCCAGATTGATAAGTTGTTTCATTTGTTGACAATCAATATAATAAATCACTATGGGATTCTTAGAGCAGATTGCTAGAAATGAAAGCAGAAAAGTCAGGTGAAAGTGTCGTGAATGTTTGTTACAATTCTCCTAATCCTAAGAACAAAATTCCCCAAAGGTCTAATTATTCTTTTTTTTTTTTTAAGCAATTGGGGTTAACTAACTTGCTCAAGATTACACGGCCAGTCATTATTTATGTGTGGGTGCTCATTTTCTGAGGCCAGTTTTCTAATTATTCTTATGGTATAAATATAGACTGAAGGTGGTATCACAAGTGGTCCAGTTAGAGCCATTATAGATAGAACCCCTTTGGTTACTGTTAGGAGAAACAAGAGGTGCTGAGGCATATTATCTATCAATCAGGATCATCTTAATGCATATGATAACAGGCTCAATAGTCCACACTGCTATAAAGATTACTGACCATAATAAATCCTTTCCAATATTTCAGAGAGGAGTGGATGGGGAGGAAAAGGCCATGAATGTAAGAACATTATGAAGCAGTATAAGGGCACAAGCTCCTCCTTGAAGCTTCTGATATAAAATTAAATATTAGGTACAATAAAGTCCAAGAATCCTTCTCTCCAATCTTGATTGGAGTTAGTGTGGTCAACAGTACTTGTAGTGGGCCTTTCTCAAGCTAGTTGAGTTCTGCTGGTCCACTAGAAATTCTTGAATGTAGTAAAATGTTTGAAGGCCTAGTCCTGTGGTGGGGAACCTGTGACCTTGAGGCCATATGTAGCCTTCTAGGTCCTTGGGAGTTGGTCAGAGGACCACACATGAGGACCTAGAGGACCAAATGTGGCCTCAAGGCCATGGGTTCCCCAACCCTGGTCTAGTCTGTGTTGCAGAACTTGAGTTGTGAAGTTCTCTAGGTATTAGAGGTAATTAGTAATGATATATACACAGATGAAATATGGAAGAGTGTACAATTTAAAGGTATAGAGGTATGATATCACCTTTATGTGCACCCTTAGATGGAACTAGGCCAGGGGGAGTGCATTAAGCTTTTTAAGGTGGGTTTCAGTCCATGATTTGGGAATTAGAATACTTTTTTCACAATGAAAACTATTTTGAGTATATATCCTATCTAATTTGGTAATTATAAAGGATCACACATTGTGATATTCAAAATCAATCAATTATATTTTGTTTAGTTCTCTCCACTATGTGATTGTTAGTTAGGCCTTACTTTAATATAAAACCATATGATTTGGAAGAATTAATATGCTATTGTAAAAGCATGTGATAATGAGAAATGTTATACTAAGAAAATTGTGGGACATTGGGGAGTCAGTACTAACTACAGAATGTTCCAGCCTCAAGTTCCTGTCACCAAATGTTCCAACCTCAACTTCTATATTTAATTTCTCTGTTCTAACTGTAAGAAATTGTATCAATCACTAGCCAATCAGAAAATTCTGTAAACATATTACTCAAGATTTTGTAAGTTGGTTGGTTCCTCATTATTGACTATAAGAATGCTGTGTTAATGCCCAAATGGAATCTTTGGTTTCTGAGGAGCCTTGGATCCCTTTTGTTGGCAATTGCTAGCTTTGCTAATAAATTGATCATGCTTGGAATTTTGCTTCCTCAGTCTTAATCAATTTCACTTGTGACATCAGTGAACACTGACACCAAGTTTTAAAAGAAAATATTAACTAGGAGACAACAATAACATATCACAAACATTACAAACTAGAGCCAGGTTGGGTTTTTGCCAAGAATTCAGGGTTAGTTTAATCTTAGGAAAACTATCAACATAATAGACCATTTTGGCAATAAAGAATAACAGAAAGTGCATGATTATATCAATAGATTTAGAAAAAAGCTTTTGACAAAAAATACTTTTGACATACAAAAGTATACATCTACTTATGATTTTTTTTAAAAAGCCCAATATAAAACATGGGAATAAATGGACCTTTTCTTAGCGTGATAAGTAGTTAAAACAGGAGTCAATATTATTACATGGTAATAAACACAAGGACTTTCCAGAAGATTAGGAGTAAGGCAAGGATGTCCATTAATATCAATATTATTTGATATAATGCTAAAAATGCCAGCTGCAGAATAAGATAAGAAAAAAGAAATTGAGGGAGTAATCAAAGGCAAACAATTATAAAAAATATCCCTTTTGTGTAGATGATATGATGGTTTACTTAAAGAGCCTTTGAGTCCAACTAAAAATTAATTGAAACAATCAACAAATTCAGCAAAGCTATAGGATATAAAATCAATCGATGTAAACTATTAGCCTTTCTGTATGTTATATATATAACCCAGCAAGAAGAAAGAGAAATTCCACTCAAAATAGCCATAGAATGTATAAAATGTTTGGAAATCTACCTATCAGGACACAAATATGAATATGGTTATGGGATACACTTTATAGAAATGAAGACAGAACAAAATAATTAGGGAAGTATTTGTTGTTCATAGTATAGGCAAAAACAATGACCATATTATCAAAATTATTTACTTATAAAGTGCCATACTAATTGAACTACCAAAGAATTGCTTTATGGGGCTAGAAAAAAATAATAAAATTTACCTGGAGGATCAAGAAGTCATCATTTTCAAAGGAAATAATGAAAAAAGAGATAAGGAAGAGGTCTGGATAGTATCAGATTTCAAATTATACTTGAAAGCAATGATCACGAAAAATGATTGGCTAAAAAATGAAGAGATTAATCAGTAGAACAAAATAGTTAACACTGAAGCAAATTAGCCTAGTATCCTATGTTTGACAAATTTAAAGATCCTAGTTGCTGAGACAAAGACTTACACTTCAACAAAAGTTGCTAAGCAAACTGGAAATTTTTGGTAGAAAAATGGTATAGACAAACATCTTATACCATATATCAAGAAAAGCACCAACTATATTTAGGACTTAAATATAAAAGACCAAACAATAAACAAATTATAGGAACAAGGAAGAAATTATATTTCAGGACGGGGAAGTGCTCATGACCAAAGTATAGAAACACATGAGATAAAATGGAAATTTTTTATTACATAAAATGAAAAGGGTTTTTTGTTTTTGTTTTTGCTTTTCTTTTTGGAGGGCAATTTAGGGTTAAGTGACTTGCCCAAGGTCACAGGCTAGTTTTTGTGTTTAGTGTCTGAGGCCAGATTTGAACTCAGGTCCTCCTGACTCCAGGGCCGACACTCTACTCAATGCACCACCTAGCCGCCCCTAGAATAGAATTTTTTAAAAGTCATGTATTGAAGGAATCCTCAACATTTTGGGTAGAACTGCTATGGTTAATTTGTAGGGAAACCTATTTAAGAGTTGTGTAAAATAGGCAGGCATGTCTGGGTTATGATCTGTATTACTGGAAGGGAATGCTTTCATTAGTGCAATCGCAGATCTATTGGACCATTGAGTAGGTTTGAGTCCCTTACAAAAGATCACTATGTTGAATAAAAATTTAACTAGTTTCATCTCAAGCTGAATCAGGCTTTTCTATATCTAGCAAGACATTTCCTTCCTACTTCCAACTACTTAACTCATGACATTTAGTGTAAGGGTCTAGCAGGGTAAGTAGTCTGTCCAGGGATAAGATAGGAATTTATAAATTAGAGTCAGGATGAACATATTCCAGTTGCTCCAGGCTCAGCAAAGAACCCAGGATCCTGCCTATAACATGGCATCTGATGAATCCTGCTATACTTAGCACCTCAAAGAAAGGGCAGTTTGAGTTAATGCTAGCATGTAAGGACAGGATTCACTTTCATCTTCAAATCACAGAATTTCAGAATTGAAAGGGACCTTAGAGACTATCTAACTTAATCCACTCCTGAATATTAATCTCTAATTCTCTGACAAATAACCACCCAACCTTCACTTGAAGCCCTCTGCTAAAAGAACCCAATAATTCCTAAGGTAGTTCATTCCATTTTCCAGTTGGCAGGAATTTTTTCCACTTGCATAAAGCCTACATTTGCTTCTCTGCAACTTTTGTCAGTATTTCTTTGGGATTGTGCAGAAAGAAACGTATCCCTTCTCCCATGTGACAGTACTTCAAATATTTGAAGACTGCTATCATGTCCTTCCATTAGCTTTTCTATTCTCCAAGCTAGCTTCTCTCATAAATGATCCTTGTACTGTATAGTCTTGAGTCCATTTCATCATCTTGATTACCTTTTTCTGTACATGTTTCAGCTCATGTGGCACCCAAATCTGAGCACAATACCCTAGGTATGGTCTGACTTGGTACAATGAGACTATCAACTCCCTTATTCTGTTCACCAGGGTACTCTTTTTTTTTTTTTAAATTTTTGCTTTTTGGAGGGGGAAGGCAGGGCAATTGGGGTTAAATGACTTGCCCAAGGTCGTATGGCTAGTAAGTGTTAAGTGTCTGAGGCCAGATTTGAACTCAAGGTTGTCCTGACTCCAGGGCTGGTGCTCTATTCAGTGCACCACCTAGCTGTCCCTCTTTTGTTTTTTTTTATGAAGCCATGATGACTCATTCATGAGTTTCTTGTTAATAATACCAGCTGACAAATCTTCCTTTTAATAATACCTTCTAGAATATTTGCAAAAATCAAAGTTGAACACATAGGTCCTCTCTCTAGCTCTCAATACTCTGGTGGGTGGGAAACAGTGTAAAAATGAAGTTTTAAACATTAAAGAGCAGTGGGGGGGAACCTGGGTGTTTCCCTTCCCACTTAATTCACATAGTATGAGTAGTCACCTACTTTGATTATATACCAGACTGTACTTCCCTCCCTTGAATTCTTATTGATTAGTTCAAAAGCATTAAGTCAGAAGACCCAGGCTGTCATGTCAGCTGCACCACTCACAGCTGTGTGAGAGGGTAATTCCCTTGCCCTCTCTGGATCCCAGTGACCTCTGTAAAATGTGCATGTTGGACTACAGGATCTCCAAAGTCCCTTCCAGCTTTAAAAATTCTGTGATTCTTTGATTTTCAAAGTCTTCATCTTAGCATGGCATTAAATTCAAGATCAAAGGGTTAAGTGGTAGGCATAGGAAGAAAGTTCCAAGATTTGGGGACATGGAGAGCTTTTTCCCTATGTATAAAATGAAGGTATTGGACTAGATTATCTCTTTTAGCTTTAATGCTCTGAAATTCTGTGATTCGATCGTTCTATGATATTCCTACTTCCCAGACTAGATTTGGGGCCCAGAAGAAGACTCTCTATATCCACCACAATGAAACTGACCTTCATGGTCTGAGTTGATCTCCAATAGTGCTTTTTGGGGGTGAGGGGGAGGGGAAGAGGAAAAGTTTCCTCTTCTTATTCTCCTTCTCCCCTTCTGAAGGGCAGGAAACTCATAAGCTGTCAAGGACCAGATGGTCTCCCTTAGGAATCAAAGGGAGATAGGATGAAAAGCTGGGGTGAAGAGGGGCTAAATCAGGGCATGTGAGGGTGAGAGAATAGGGGATCCCTATCCTAGTTCTCCAGGTCGGGGAGTAGACCTTATACCTGGCATATAATGCAGTATTCCTCTTGACTTCATGTATCTAATAAGCAGTGGGCCCTATTAGAATCAAAAGTGGAATAATTGTTACAATTCCCCCAGGGTCCTATTTCATGGGATTTCTCTATTTGTTAGTTATTTATGTCACTGTTTCAACTTGGGACCTTGTTATTTAAGGCCTCAGGGGATAGACTGCAGTTCCAAAAAGAAGAGTCCTGCTGCACTTAGCCCTCTGAGACATTTCTCAACCTTTGGCTGACTCCCTTGTACTCTCATGTTCTTCTCTTCTGAGAGCCCCTGTACTTGGACTACCTGCTTCTTCGGTTCATTGCCACTACTTGATCCTCTAGATGGTTTCCTTTTTATCAAGATATACTGTGAAAGGGGACACAAATTCATGTTGCCAGTTATATTATGTTGTATAAACACTTCTCTTCCCCAACCTCAATTTCTACATCTTTAAACTGTAAATTCTAAATTCAGTGCTCTTAAATTAAAATACACTTTCTTAAGGTCTTGGTCACTCCCCATGTATGTGTGTTTGGGGGAGGGAGGGGGGAGGAATTAGCAGAAGGGAACAGGTATTACTCTTCTCAGTTTGCCTACCCTGAACATGGATGGAGATTAGAAGGTATAAATATGGACCAGGCAAAGCCCATTCATGGTGGAAGAAGGTAAGCCAAGACAGGGATTAATTGTTCTATTTTAATCACAGCACACACAGACCTGGCAAGGGAATCATCATAACAAAATTGATAAGAAAGGATGGGGCCAAGGAAATAAGCAAGGTATCCTTTGAAACTAATAAACTGAGGTGATCAGAGCCCAGTGAAATCCAAGATGGAGAAATTCATAACACAGGAGAGGGGTTGGTTTGGGGTCACACCAGAAATAGTTGAAACTCCCCATTACTGTAAGCAGAGGGCTTGCTGTAGATTATTCTCTTACTGGTACGCTAGTATCCAAGTACATAGCTTTTAACAAGGTATTCTAACCCTGGGTATTCTAACTCCATTCTGTGTAGGGGCGGGGTCTGAGGGTCACGCAGGGTCTGAGGGTCACGCCGAACAAGCTTAGGCAAAGACCTTTTATGGTAAAGAGTTTGATTGATCTTGGGGATTGGTCAGAAGGGCACTTCCGTGCTCGGGGGAGATATAAGGGGCGGCTGGGAGGAAGAGGGGAAGAAGATGTAGCTGCTGCAATAAAGTGTGCTTCACCTGCTTGACTCCGGTGTTCCGTCTGGTGATTTCCTGCCCCAGGAGAAAGGGAGGGGCGGGCCGGTGACGACCGAAGACCCTTGGATGGGTGAGTAGAGGTCCCGCGCGTAGAGCGGCGTAGGCTAGAGACCGGGCGCTACAGATTTGGCGCCCGAACAGGGACTTCTGGGACTCTCAGGGGTTTCTGCCCTGGTCTCCTGTCGCCTTTCGCGGCGAGACTAGCCCGTTGACGGGCGGACCAGTCGGCTCTCTGCCTTCTGTGAAGGCAGAGAAGGGTGTGGAAATGGGAGGCGCAAAGAGTCTCCCTCTCTTTGGGCCGGAGGATGAGCGGGTGATAGCACTCCAGTTAAAAGGGTTGTTAGCAGAAAAGGGGCTTTCGATTTCCCAGGGAAGGGCTGAGGACTTTATTCGCAAGTTACTTAGGGTTTGCCCTTGGATGAGACATTCGGGAATAATAGTGGATCGCATCCCGATTGTCAGACATCAGATGGCTGCTTATGAAAATACAAACCCGGGGTTTTTGGACCCCCAAGATTTTGGCATCTTTAAAACCCTTGAGGCGATCCTTACCCCCACCGCTATTCCTTTGTCCCTCACGACGGCCACGCAGACTGAGCCTGAAGCGAAGGGGGCAGAAGGCGGAGACAAAGGGGCCCAGGGCCCCCGAGGATTACGGTCCCGGAGGGAGGTGGTGGTGCAGATAGAGGAGGAAAGCGGGGGAAACGGGGAGGATGGAAGGAGAGATCATTACCCTGGGGGAGAATTAAAAAAGACCTCCTCCAGTGAGAGTGCTAAAGAGGGAAGTAACCCCGAGATGCCAGATTATAAAAATTTTAAAGGTGCAGACTCCCGAGGAGGGGAGATGACTTTTAAAGAAGGAGGTTCATCCTCTGCAAGAGAGTCCTATAATGCCCCGGCCTCTGCGGGGGAAGGGAACAGTAGGGTAAGAGGAAGTGGGCACGCCCTAGAACCCTCCGAAGAGAGAAGCGGATGTCAAGTGCAGGCACTCACTGAAAAAGACAGGGTGATTATTAGAAGCCATCATGACACGGAGCTCTCTGTCTACGGCCACCCCCCCCCCTAACTAATGAGGGCCGCTGGGGATGGGACCCTTCTTTTACCACCTTTGACATGGGTCTCAGAGGATCCTGTGTGGGTAGACCAGTGGCCCCTAACAAAAGATAAGTTACAGGCTTTGCAACAAATTGTTTCTGAGTTGAGCAGGGAAGGGAAAATTGAACCTTCGTTTAGTCCCTATAATTCACCCGTGTTCGTTATTAAGAAACGCTCGGGAAAGTGGAGGATGTTGATGGATTTGCGGGCTATAAATGCTAACCTGCTTCCTATGGGTAAAATGCAACCGGGACTCCCTTCCCCCTCAGCAATTCCTGAAGGTTTGAAATTGGCAGTTATTGATATTAAGGATTGTTTCTATTCCATTCCCTTACACCCGGAGGATAGAGCCAAGTTTGCCTTTTCAGTCCCGTCAGTAAACCTGGCGTGCCCCTATCAACGTTTTCAGTTTGTGGTGCTCCCTCAGGGTATGGTTAATAGCCCCACTTTGTGTCAATATTATGTAGCCGCTGTGCTCAGTCCCTTGAGACAGCTCTACCCAGAGGTTCTTTTGTTGCATTATATGGATGATATTTTGGTGGGTTCAAAAGATCAGAATAGGTTGGATAGGATGCTGGGTGAATTAATACAGGCTTTAAATAAGGCGGGTCTAGTGGTAGACCCTGCGAAAGTACAACTTACCCTGCCAGTTTCATATTTGGGATCGTTGGTGGACGCCACGTGTGTCCGCCGTCCGATGCCTATGTTACATTTGGATGAGTGTCATTCCCTAAATGACTTTCAGAAGCTAGTGGGAGCAGTTCATTGGCTTCGTCCGGTGCTCCCTCTTTCCCCTGCATTAATGATGCCTCTGTATTCCATTCTAGCGGGGGATTCCTCACTTACTTCTCCTAGAAAATGGACTTCTGAAGCCCTGCAGTCTATAAATGCCATCTTTAAATTAGCTGCGGGGAGTCTGGTTCGGGTGAAAGAAGATGTTCCTATTTATTTTACTCTATTGGAGGATCCATTTGCACCCTGGGGCGCTATACACCAATCCCATGGAGTTCTTTTGTGGGTTTATGCCCGCTCCCAGTCGGGGTCTGTCTCCCCTCGGCAGGATTGGGCGGGGAGGCTTATAACCTCGGCCCTTCAACAGTGTCGCCAATATTTTGGCCGTGATTTCATTCTTAACCTGCCCCGTTTGGAATTGATCACTCCGATTTTGGCTCAGTCCTCCTTGCTCTGGTCCTCCCTGTTAACTCAACTCCGGGTAGAGGCAGTTACTATCCCTCGTGTGCTTCAGGTGATCATGAGGTTTCCATTGAGCCCGGCTCCTGGACCAATTTCCCGCACTCCTGTTAAGGGACCCAATGTTTTCACAGATGCTACGAAGTTTAATAAGGCAGTAGTGTTTGATTCTTTTAGTAATCAGTGCTGGCTTTTTACTGCTGATAATCCCCCCACCAGCCCTAAGAGCTGAGTGTTAAAATGTTTTTCTTTCAGATTCTGTTGGGCTGCTTGATAGGATGGAAGACACAGAGATGCTCGTCCCCGGGGCTGTAGATGATGACCACTGGCGACCTGCCGACGAAGGGACTCGCCCACACGAACGCCGCGGCCATCTTTCTGCAAGAGATGAACTTAGAAGATGGCGCAAGAGGGCCTCGATACGTGTTCTTCGGGCCCTTCGCATTACTGTTAATCTACACCTTTTGTTTTGGCCCATAGATCCCGCTCAAGCAAGCCAGATTCCTCAGCGGTGGGGCCTATTACGAGCCTTACCCACCCCGCTTCCGGTTACGTCCTCCTCCCATGTGTTTCCTAGCCTTTTTGTTAAGAATTCTTCTTTGGGTTTGCCCACTCTTTCTTCGGCTCCCCTCACCACTGTTCCAGCCGCTGATGTGGTCTGGAATTTGGGAGATGCCGGTGTTCTTTGTTTTATTTTGCTCCCTACCAATTCTTGTATGCCCGCCGAGCGGAGTTTGCCCTGTCTTGGATTGTATCAACAGCAGGCGTTCCCAGGTTTTGGAGTCCCAAATTGGAATGTGACTGTGCCCCGTAATACTAGATTTAGGGGAAGGGCCCCCAGTGTTGTTTTTTCCCCGCTTTTGAAAATGTTTTATCTCCGGGGAGGCATTCTTGTATTGAATCAAAGAATGGACCTATTAGAAGAGAGATTAAGTGTGATGGAGGGTTTGGGAGCTTGTTGGCCTCGGCTCGAAGGCATTTGTGTGACCTCATACCCATACCTCAACGACTCAGCCCCGGCAGCTCTTGCTAGAAATCTTTCTAATTATATTAAGGGCACATGGAATGCAGGTTTTGATAAGGCTTTAATTGAACTTAGGGCCACCTACCGACGCCTTAATAACACCCATGTTTCTATTCCCCCGTTGGGAGGGATGGAGACAGTGTCTGATTGGTGGAGGTCCTTCCTCGATTGGTGGCGTCGCCCTTGGTCTATGGGGATCGTTGCTGTGGTGGGTGTCGTGGTCCTGGTCATGGTTGTTGCGGTCTCAGCCCTGGTTTGTAAGAGGGTTTGCCAGCTTATGCAGCTGTCCCGGTTGGGATACAGAGCCGTATCAGCTCAAGCAGCAGGTGAGACCCAGAACCTTTGGCTCTCCCAGTGGGGAGACAGATTGGGGGCCACCGTGGTGCCCGGGGATAAGACGCACCCCTCCGATGACGGGCAACCTCTCTTAGAGACTGCCGCCTAAGACAGGACCTGAGGGCGCTGGGTTCCCAAGACGGGTAAGGACAGATCTCTGGGAGTTGACCTAAGCCAGGAGGCTGCGCTCCCCAGAAATTCCGGGGCCAAATCTCCCTGCTTGCACCCATCGAGTCCAGAGACGCCATGATAGGCCCATGTACCCCCATGCACTTGAGTCCCGTAGATAGAGGGATGTTTGCCAATTAATTTTACAAGGGGTGAGTTGTAGGGGCGGGGTCTGAGGGTCACGCAGGGTCTGAGGGTCACGCCGAACAAGCTTAGGCAAAGACCTTTTATGGTAAAGAGTTTGATTGATCTTGGGGATTGGTCAGAAGGGCACTTCCGTGTTCGGGGGAGATATAAGGGGCGGCTGGGAGGAAGAGGGGAAGAAGATGTAGCTGCTGCAATAAAGTGTGCTTCACCTGCTTGACTCCGGTGTTCCGTCTGGTGATTTCCTGCCCCAGGAGAAAGGGAGGGGCGGGCCGGTGACGACCGAAGACCCTTGGATGGGTGAGTAGAGGTCCCGCGCGTAGAGCGGCGTAGGCTAGAGACCGGGCGTTACAATTCTGGGCCTGCAAGAGTGCTTCCCTGTGTCAAAAACTGTCATAGAATCAAGGGTGTAAGAAGAATTGCTGAAAGCATGGTTCTTTTTAGAACCTTGAGGCATCAGAATTCATCCTCAAACCACTGATACACAGCGGATAGGGAATCTTCTTCAAAATAGGTTACCATAACCCACTGTCCAATGGAACATTGACAGTAGGGTTTGATGGGGGAGTACTAATATGATTATACTTAGAATCAGTTAGAGTCTGTTCACAACATTCAGCAAACCAAGGAAAACTTCAGATAAAATACTTTGGTTTGAAAAGTACCCTGTACCTAAGAGATTAAGAAACTCCCCAACAGGTTTCCAGTGAAACCTCAGGAAAAAATTGTTCTGACCACAGGAACTTTAGGAGAAACTGGAGAATATGAAATAAGAGATAAATAGTGGAAAAGCTAGGGAGAAAAGAGTGGAAAAGAAAACTGATACCATAGAACTTATAGTAGATAATCTCATTCAAGAATTAAATGAACTAAAAAGTAGAAGGGGCTATACAGAAAACAAAAACTCAACAAAACAATAAGAAATAGCATAACAAAACAATTTTTTCAAATAGCAGAAAATTCAAGAAATATCAAACACAATTAACCTAGAAAATAGTTTGAGGGACAATCTAAGAAAACTATGATCAAAAAAAGTCTGGATATAAGACTTCAGGAAATCATAAATTACAATTGCCCAGAACTCTTGGAATTAGAATAAAAATAAAAATAAATAAAAATAAAAAGAATTAATTCTTCTTTACAACATGACTAATGTGAAAATGTTTACTATGAATGTGTATGTAAAGCCTGTATCACATTGCACACCATCTTGGGGTGGGGGGAGGGGAGAAAGGGAGAGAAAATTTGGAACTCAAAATCTTATGGAAGTGAATGTTGCAAACTTAAAATGAATAAATTAATATTTTAAAAGACAAAGAAAAGGAAAGAAAAAAGGATAAGAATTAGTGATTAGGTACTTGGTAAGATAAGGAAAAGAAGAATAGCAAAATAAAAGCAGATGATTTAAAATAAAGATCACTCATGTTGAGCAAAAAAAATTTAAAAGGACTCCAAATAAATGCTAAAATGAAAACTCCCAGAAACATCATACTCAAAACCCAGAGCTTCCAGGTCAAAAAAGAAATGCTCCAAGAAATCAAAAAGGAGTTCAGATACCAAAGAATCAAATGAAGACTACATAAGACTTATCAGCTACCACTATAAAAAAAAAAAAGATTGGAATATACTACTCCAAAAGTCAAGAGATAACGTTTCACAATCAAGAATAACCCATCCAGCAAAACCTGAGTATAATACTACAGGATAAAAAAAGGAATTTTGATGGAATAGAGGATTTTGAAGAATTTTTGATGACAAGGATGGGAACTGAGTAAGTGTTTGGAAATGGAAATGCAGGTTCTTGCTGCCTCTCACCCCCCAAAAAAACCCCACTATAGATAGGCACATATATTTAATTGAAAGAGAATATGTAGGGATGAACTGTTTATATGGTAAGAGGGAGATAAATAAAAGTAATCTCAAAACACTCTTATTAAAAATTATAGAGAAAGGTAAAAAGGATAGGGGGTCTGTGGATGATTTTTTAAATTTAATTTTGCTCCCTTCTTTCAAGAAAGAAGACAAAAAGGGGCGGCTCGGTGGTGCAGTGAGTAAGTGTGCTGGCCTCAGAGTTGGGATGACCTGGGATCAAATCCGGCCTCAGAAAATGAGCAGCCACACATAAATAATGACTAGCCGTGTAACCTTGAGCAAGTTACTTAACCCCAATTGCTTTAAAGAAAGAAGACAAAAGTAGGAGAGAGTTGGAACTAGACTGGGAAGAAACATAGGAAGAAGGGTAGCAAAATCACTTTTGCATTATAGAGGTATAAAAGAGAAATAATATGTAGATATGAAGGAAAGGTTGAAGGTGGGGTGGGGGTAAGTATTCCATGGACCTCACTTTCATCTGACTCTGATAAAAGAAGACTGAACACATATATTTTTCCCACTCCACCCCCCACATAGAGTTCTTATTATAGAAACTTGTTATACTCAAAAGGGAAATAGGAGGGGACAGGACAAAAAAAGGATAGGGAGGAGTCTTAGAAGAGGGGCAGAATAGGCTAAGGGAATAATTATAACAACAACAACAAAAAAAAAAACAAACAAACCCCAATCCATAAATTTTAAGGGAGTAAAATGAAAAATAAAAAGAATAAAAACCTGGAATTGGGAATGGGACAAAGGGAAGGGCAGAGTTGCAACAAAATGGAAAAAAGTGTTTCACTTATAAGATCATAGGTGTCAGGCAAACTTTCTCTCTTCTACTACTTTCTTATTTGTAGAGCAGGAGATAGGAGCAAAGAAAGGAAAAAGTAAAGGAGGACTAGTTGGAAGGAAATGTACAATTAATAACCATAACTGTAAATGTGAATGAAATTAACTCACCCATAAAATGGAAAGGGATAGAAGAATTGATTGATTAGAAAGCAACATCTGACAATGTGTTGTTTACAAGAAACTCTCAAAAAAAAAGATTTATATAGAGGTACAACGAATGATAGTCATGAAATCTATTATGCATCAACTGAACTAAAAAAATCAGGAGCAGCAATCATTACTTCAGATAAGGCTACGGTAAATATAGATAAGATAAAAAAGAGATAAGAAGGAAAATTATATTATGCTTAAGGGTACTATAAACAATGAATAAACATCAGCACTCAATATATTTATATCCAAAAACATAAAATCTAAGTACTTAAGGAGTAGTTAATCAAATTGGAAGAAGAAATGATAATATAACTGTGTTAGTGGGGGAACTCAATGTACCTAATTCAGGCCTACACGAATCTAACCAAAAGGTAAATTAGAAGGAAGTTAAAGACCTGAATAGAACCTTAGAAAAATTAGAAATGAAAGTTCTTGGGCAATTATTAAATTGGAATAGAAAGAAACACACACATCAGTTGTACATGTCCTATTTACCAAAATTGACCATGTATTGGTACATAAAGACTTCCCCCCAAATGTGGAAAAGCAGAAATACTACATATATCATTTACTTATCATTATGTGACAAAAATTATATTTAATAAAGGACTATTAAAGAATTAAAAAGTAATTACAAGAGTCCTAGGTCACTTGATCAACAAAATTAAAGATGAAACACTTTATCTGATCCTCATGAACTCTTAAACCTCTCCAAAATAGGAATTATGTGCAAGTGATAAGAAGTTTTTGAAGTCTAGCTTCTAAGGAGATCACCATCAAAGAGGAAGGAGACAAAAACTGAGCAATGGGGGGAGTACAAGGAGGGAAAAGACTGAAATTATCAAAGATCTCAGGAGGAATAAAACTCAGTTAAACACTTTGAATATAGGCAGATAAACAAACAGGGAAGATATTAACAACAAAAGGGAATATGGCCTCCACATCAGCTAAATGAGTGCAAAAATCTATGAATAAATATTACAAGAAAAAGGAAAGTGAATCAAAATCAGATCAAGCAGAGGATCCTGTGAACCTCTAAGAAAACATGGAACCAAAGTAGCATGTTCCCAAATAACCAAAAAGAGAAATAAAAATTGTGAAAGCAGAATTTGTGGCCTGAATAGTAGAAATAATTGATGGAATAGAAAAACTTGAAACTATTAGACATGACTCATCAAAGAAATAAAAGGAGAGAATAACTGATTAGAAATGTAAATACGTGGAAATGAAGGGCAATCTGGATGAAAAGAAGCAAAAAGCAATAACATTAAAATAAAAATCATCTCCATACAAGCAAAACATATAGATCCCATAGTTAGGATGCATAGAGACAACTTAAAGATTATAGGTCTCCCTGAAGAACATGGTAAGTTCAAAATCATGAATACCACAACAAAAGAAATACAAGAAAACTGCCCACAACATCTGAACAGAAAGCAATGTGCAAATTGAAAGACTCCATATATTGCTAGAAGAAAAAAAAATCTATGCTTCAAACTCCAGAATATGTGATTAAATTTAATAATTCTAATGACAAATAAATTCTGCAAGTGACAAGGAGATAGACCTACACATAAAAAGGAAAATCAGTTTGAATAACACAAGACTATTCTGTACTTATCAGGAACCATAGGAATGAATGGAATGTGTTCTGAAGAGTAAAGGAATTCAAGATGTAACCCAAGGTGACATATTCTCCCAGAGCCTAATCATTAATAATAATAAAAAAAGAATGTTCAATAAAAAAGTATTTCTAGAAAGAAAACTAGACCTGAACAAATTATTGTTTTTCTCAAATTTCAACAGAAATCTAAGTTGTTGTTGTTGTTCAGCCATTTCAGTTGTGTCTGACTCTTTGCAACCCTATTTGTGCTTTTCTTGGCAGAAATACAGGGATGGCTTACCATTGGATTCTCCAGATAATTTTTTAGATGAGGAACTAAGATAAACAAGGTTAAATGACTTTGCCAGGGTCACACAACTAGTAAATGTTTGAGACCAGATTTTGAACTCAGGAAGATGAGCCTTCCTGACTTCAGGCTTGGCACTATATACACTGTGCCACCTACTTGCCCCTAGAAATCTAAGAAATATAAACAAATACAGAAACCGAGGACGAAATAACAGCAGAGAAACAATTAAGAGAGTTCTTTCTAAAAATAAACAAAGAGAAAAGGGGAGAAACAGAAGGCAAATTGAGGTGATAGTAGGAAAACAGTATTGAAACATCAGGGACCAAATCTCATACCACCCAGCCCACAGGCGAATTGGTGTTTTTATGGGATTAAATTACAGAATAGGAGGGTGCATAAAAAAGGAGAGGGGAGAAAGAAGACAGAATAAAATATGTGATGTGCCCTCATCAAGTCAAATGAAAATGAAGGAAACAACAATAAAGGAAAAATAATTCCTGTAGCCCCCCAGAAAGAAGATAGGCATAAATTTTGCTTTCGGGGAGAATGTCCAGGGTCAGAACTGCAGGAGCCTCCGGCGGCCCCGCTCCTCCCCTGAAACGCTGCGGGATCTCTCTGTGGAGCTCGATGGCAGAACAGTGGGACCAGAAGGTGAAGTACTACATGCTGGAGGAGATCCAGAAGCACAAGCACAGCAAGAGCACCTGGCTCATCCTGCACTACAAAGTCTATGATCTGACCAGATTCCTGGAGGAGCATCCTGGTGGAGAAGAAGTTCTGAGGGAGCAAGCTGGAGGGGATGCAACTGAAAACTTTGAGGATGTTGGGCATTCCACAGATGCCTGAGAATTATCTAAGACATACATCATTGGGGAACTTCATCCAGATGACAGACACAAAATAAAGAAACCTTCAGATACTCTCATTACTACCCTTGATAATAATAGCAGTTGGTGGACCAGTTGGGTGATCCCAGCAATCTCTGCAGTTGTTGTGGCCTTGATGTATCGATTCTACATGTCAGAGTACTAATCACATTTTTAAAAAAGCCAATAAAAGAGGAGACTGACTTAAACCAGTATATAAAGAAGCCAGTTGTCACTGTCCACTTTGCCTGACAGAAACCAACTTCATTTGCAAAGAGAATTTTAAGTGTCCATTTCCCACCCCTCCACTTCCTGACATCCAAAAAGTGAATTATCCTTCTGTACACTTTTTCTATAGGGTGTGCCTTTTCATTCAAACTATCTCTTTTCAATGCTCTATCACTACTTTATTCTTTATATAACAAAAAACAGCTGCTATAATTATTGTATAATCTTACAGTTTTCTGCATCTATTTGTGTGTTTGTATAAAATCAATCTTTGATACTCAGAAGCCTTTAAAATAAGCCCTTCAGCAGACTATTTAGATCCAAGCAGTCAATGTTGATTCTTGGCTCTAAGAAGGTTTTTGGCTTCTGTCTAATATGATATTATCTCTAATGCAATTACCCTTTGTGGCACTTTTTTCAAGTCGGTTTCCTTTTCAGGAAGTCAAGAAGCCCAATGGTCAAAATTTGAATGCTTCTAATAACTGTTCTGGTATAGATAGTAATGGTAAGAAGGGAAAATTTCCAGAAAAAACTGACATTGATCAAGGAACATATTACATCTACCCATAAAATGAGACCTGTCCCTCCTTCCCCAATTCTCAACCTGGAATTAACACTCTGGTTCCTGGAGGCAGGGAGTGGTGGGGAGGAATCTGTTTGGAAGACGAAAACTTTGTTGGTACTCACTCATTTTAGGAGGGCCACTGTTTCTCAAATTTTTATTAAGAAGGACTGAAAGGCATCTTTTGTAATGTTTAGATAGTTTTTTATTTTAAGGAACTCACTGCCAACTATTTAATGACAAATTATGTTCATACATGTGGGTCCATTTTTCCCCTCATGGGAAACCCTTTTGACTTCTTCCATTATGTCTGTAGCCTTTATTCTTTGGCCTTCATCTTCCTCTTGGAAAGTTTAGCTGTTTGATGATGTGGTGGGGGTAGTGAATGTTTAAAATGTAAACTGTCATGATGAACTGTGATCATTCATTTTCAAACCCTTGATATATTAATCAAGCAACATGTACACGAAAAACCACTAATACACATTAAAAAGACTGATTTTTTTTCCTCTAAAAATTCTGTTGATATCAATTGTATAACCATTATGTTTACCATCCTGCCTCTCTAACTTCAAACATACACATACACTCACAGTGCATAATCAGGGCCTAAGGTTAAGGAGAAAGGCCCACTGTTTTATTTGTAACCGAAAATGACATTTAGGATGAAAGTGGGTAGGAAGAGGTGGGAAATGGTGAACTATGGTGCCAAAAATACAAAATTACCTTGCAGAAAAATTTTTTGTTCAACTTCTGAATAAACACGAGCCTGGAACAAAATGGTGCCTTGTTCAATAGATTTTAAATGGGGTGCTTTGGTAAATGATGTGTGTTTTTTGTGAATGCAGAGCTGTTAAGAATCAGTGAGGTTCTGAAGTCTGAATGCTAATTCTACTCTCAGAATGAACTCCCTCGATCTCTCTAGCCCAGATCTCTCTTTCTCCTCAGTGTTCTTGTGCATAATGTTGCTCATACCTTTCTTAGGGCACTTGCCCTGTTTTACCCATTGGTATCACAGTAACACACATATCAGTTCCAGGATCAAATGTAACAGCTTCTGTTTGCCATTCCAAGTCCTTCATGATCTGGCCCCACCTGTGCAATCAGGTGACATTGACTCCTTTGCTATTCCCCCCAGGCATCTTCTCTGGCAGTTGGTGCCCATGTGCACAGCTCTCTCCCTCCTCATCGCTGGCACTGGCTTTGTTCAAGTCTCAGCTGAAGCCACGTCTCCACAAGCCTCTCCAGACTCCTGATCTGGCTATTCCCAGTTTAGCGTGTGGAGTTGTTGTGTCCCAGTCAGCGAGCTTCTTGAGAATGGGGACTGCTTTTTTACCCTTCTATTCCAAGGGCTAAGCATATTGCTTAGCAAATAGTAGGTGCTTAATAAATGCTGTTTACTAAACAGAAGGCAAATAAGAACAAGTTTTCACCATTCTCTATTGCAGAGGTGGGGGACTCCAGGTATGAAATATTTCATGTATTGTCAGACATGGTTCATGTTTCGGTTCATTTTGATGAATGATTTTTTTTCTTCTTGTATTGAAGGGTAGGGGAGGGGAAGAAATAAATTCAAAAATAAGTGTAAAAGCAAAAGACTAATTAAAATAAGATTTTAAAAAATTCTGCTTTCACAATTCTTATTTATCTTTTTGATTATTTGGGAACATGCTGCTCTGGTTTCATGCTTTCTTAGAAGGTCACGTTATCCTCTGCTTCATCTGATTTGGGTTCATTTTCCTTTTTCTTGCAACATTATAAAGAGTATGGGACCCTAACAATTGTTGCTTAGAGAGACCACTTAATCCTGCTACAGGATAAAAGGAATCAGAAATTCCAGGGACATTTGACATGCACCCAGAAGAGTGGCAGGAATTGACTTTGTTCTGGAAGTGAGTGTAATGGTAATGGGAATTTGACGATCTTCCCTACTCCTTAATAAGCATAAATGAATTTGAAGAACTTCCCTACTTTGAAGATCTTCCCTGTCCCCTAATTCCTGTTCCTCTTATTTCTTCATAAATTTAGAAGATTTTTATAACCTTCTATGTTGTTCCCACTTTAATTCAGATCTGATGAGAGTAGGGTTCCACCATTACCAGCCTTCCACCCTACCCCTGTTTCCCCTGCATCAATTCTTCCTCTCATGCCTCATTTGTGTGAGATAATTGCTTCTTTTTACCTTATGCTATACAATTTTTAGTCACCCCATCATATTCGAATCAGTCCCATCCTTTCTTTCAAACCATCCAAGTATTAATGATAGTCTTAAGAATACTAATAACATTTTCACATGAAAGAAATAAACAGTTTGACCCTACTGAGTCCCTTGTAATTGATATTTTATGTTTACCTTATATTTCTCCTGCATCTTTATTTCAAATTTTCTATCAAGTTCTGGTCTTTTTCAGACAAAAGCCTTAAAGTCTTTCAATTCATTAAATGTTCATTTGCTTTTCATTCAGGATGATACTAAGCTTTGCTGGGTAAGTTACTTTTGGCTGCAACACCAGTTATTTTTTACTTTTCCATATATAGTGTTCCAAGACCTGTAGTCTTTTAGTATAGTGGCTGCTAGACCTTGTGTAATTCTCCACAGTATTTGAATTGCTTGTTTTTGTTGTTGTTGCTATTAATATTTTATCCTTAAACTGGGAACTTTGAGCCTTGACTCTCATGTTCCTGTAGATTTTCATCCTGGGATCTCTTTGGTGGATTTGTTGCAGTTTCATGGTTTGTTGTGGGGGGTCATTTCAAATGAATATACTGACCTTTAATCCAATAAAGACATTTATCGAAAGTGATATTCTCCAAAGGGCTGAATTCTGAAAGGAACTCACAACTTAGTAAGACAAGACAGGCAATTTTATACTGTAATGATGCCAATCACACAACAGAAATGAGGAATATAAAAAGGCAGGAGGGGTTTGTCAAGAGATTAGGTAATGGGGGAAGCGTTTGTTAAAGGATTAGGTAAAAGGGGAGGGGTCCTAGGCTCACTGGAACTGTGCATGAGATTTCCCACAATGCATACAGAAAAACCCATTTGGGGGGACATTAATATATGATGATATAATAAGCCTCTCTACATCACAAATTCACCTAAAGGACAGCTTTTGTTATTACTGCCTATTTAGGGAAAGGCCCTTCTATTGTTTTGGGGTCTTCTTCCTGCTTGGGTTTCCTAGTGGTACTGCTTTCTGATTGGCTGATTATTATGATCTTGCCTGAGATTAGATATATCTGGTTCTGATTGAGTGCATGTACAAACAAGTTATTTTTGTGGGAAATATGAGGAATGGGTCTGGGGGCAGTGTCCAGGTAGGGGCAGTATACCTTCTGTTCAGTGAGGTCTATGATTGAGCCTGGAGGTCTGTGATGTGGCTAAAGCCAGATTGTGTGGTTAAATTAGGACATGTCTGCTATTCAGTGGGGCCCATAATGAAGTTAGAATACTAGGACTAGTATTCTAGTAGGCAGCTTTCTTGGGATTCCATCAGATTTTTTTTTTTTCTACCCTATCTTCTTGTTCTAGAACTTCAGGGCAACTTTCTTGAATTATTTCTTGTAATATTGTATCAAGATTCATTTTTTGACCATGACTTTCAGGTTATCCAATAATTCCTGTATTATCTCTTCTTGATCTGTTCTTTAGGTCAGTTGTTTTTCTTATGAGATGTTTCACATTCTCTTCTATTTTTTCATTCTTTTGATTTTGTTTTATCATTTCTTTGTATCTCATAACATCATTTGCTTCCCTTTGCCTAGTTCTGGTTTTCAAGGAGTTGTTTTCTTTCTCAAGCTTCTGGATCTCTTTTGTACAGTTAGTTGACATGCTTTTCATACTTTTCTTGTTTTTTTTTTGGATTATTTTTATTTTTTCTAATTTTTCCTCAATGTCTCTTATTTGATTCTTTTTTTTTTTTTTTTTGCTTTTTGGAGGGCAATTGGGGTTAAGTAACTTGCCCAAGGTCACACGGCTAGGTTTTTTTGTTTGTGTGTGCGTTAAGTGTCTGAGGCTGGATCTGAACTCAGGTCCTTCTGACTTTGGGGCCAACGCTCTACTCACTGTGCCACCTAGCCGCCCCCTCTTATTTGAATCTTAAAGTCCTTTTTTAGTTCTTTCAAGAACTCTTTTTGGGCATGTGACCATTTGATAGGAGAGGAGAGACCTTTTTTTTTACTTCAGTATCCTTCTCTGGATACAAATCCAGGTCTTCTCTATCCCCATAGTATGGTCGAAGTTTTTCTCCTTTGCTTACTCATTTTTATTTTGTTTTCATTTTTAGCAGCCTTGTTATTATAACCACCTCTAGTCCCAGGGTGTAGAGAATGGTGCCTCTGGCCTCAGGTCCTTCTCCCCCCCCCCCCCAATGATTTATCTATTTATTTTTAGTTTTCAACATTCATTTCCACAAGATTTTGAGTTCCAATTTTTTTCCCTATCTCTCCCCTACCCCCACCCCAAAATGGTAAGCATATTAATAACCCTTCCCCCAGTGTGCTCTCTCTTCTGTCCTCCCTTATCTCCCCCTTCCTTCATTCCCCCTTACTTTCTTGGAGGGCAAGATGGATTTCTATACCCCATTGCCTATATATCTTATTTCCTGATTGCATGTAAAAATAATTTTTTTTAACATTTGCTTTTAAAAATTTGAGTTTCAGATTTTCTTCTTCTTTTCTCACCCACCCCCATAGTGAAGTGAAGTAATTCAATATAAATTATACGTGTGCAGTCATGCAAAACATTTCCATAGTAGTGAAACATTTCCATATTGTGAAAGACTAATTTTATTTCTCTCAATCCTATCCTGCCCTCCCCATTTATTCAATTTTCTCTTTTTCAAAGTGTTTGCTTCTGATTAACCCCTCCCTTCTATCATCCTCCTCTTTCCCCCTTACTTTCCTGTGGGGTAAGATACCTAATTGAGTGTGTATGTTATTCTGTTCTTAAGCCAAATCCAATGAGAGTAAGGTGGATTTCATCTCCCTGCTCTTCCTCTCCATTGTAACAGCTTTCTATTTCCTCATTTATGTGAGATAATTTGCCCTATTGAATCTCTCCCTTTCTCCTTCTCCAATTATATTCCTCTCTCACCTTTTAATTTTATTTTTTAGATACCATCCCTTCATATTCAAAACACACACACACACACACACACACACACACACACACACATTCTCTTCAACTATCCTAATATTGAGAAAAGTCTCATGAGTTACAAATATTGTCTTTCCATGTAGGAATGTAAACAGTTCAACTTTAATAAGTTCCTTATGATTTCTTTTTCCTGTTCCCGTTTTCATGCTTTTCTTGCTTCTTGTATTTGAAAGTCAAATTTTCTGTTCAGCTTTGGTCTTTTCATCAAGAATGCTTGAAAGTCCTCTATTTCTTTGAATGTCTATATTTTCTCCTGAAGTATTATACTCAGTTTTGCTACATAAGTGATTCTTGGTTTTAATCCTAGGTCCTTAGACCTTCAGAATATCATAGTTCAAGTCCTTAATGGAGAAGCTGCTAGATCTCATCTCATCCTGATTGTGTTTCCACAATACTTGAACTGTTTCTTCCTGACTGCTTATAATATTTTCTCCTTGATCTGGGAACTCTGGAAATTGGTTATAACATTCTTAAGAGTTTTCTTTTTGAGATCTTTTTCAAGGGGTGATTGGTGGATTCTTTCAATTTCTATTTTACCCTCTGGTTCTAGGATATCAGGGCAGTTTTCCTTGATAATTTCTTGAAAGATGATGTCTAGGCTCTTTTTTTAATCATGGCTTTCAGGTAGTCCAATAATTTTTAAATTATCTCTCCTGGATCTATTTTCCAGGTCAATTGTTTTTCCAATGAGATATTTTACATTGTCTTCTATATATCTTGATTTTTCATAAAGTCATTAGCTTCCATTTGCTCCGTTCTAATTTTGAAGGAATTATTTTCTCCAGTGAACTTTTGGACTTCCTTTTCCATTTGGCCAGTTATGCTTTTTAAGGCATTCTTCTCCTTATTGGCTTTTTGGGCCTCTTTTGCCCATTTGAGTTAGTCTATTTTTTAAGGTGTTATTTTCTTCAGTATTTTTGGGGTCTCCTTTAGCAAGCTGTTGACTCATTTTTCATGATTTTTCTTGCATAACTTTAATTTCTCTTCCAAATTTTACATTTCTACATGGAAAAACAATAACTGTGTTTGATGAAAACTTTCTCATTATGAAAATAATTGAAGAAGGGTACATGGCATATGTTCACAGGTATACATGGATAGAGGGCACAGGTTGAATTTGATGGGAAGGGATGATTCTTTTTTTTGGAGGGCAATTGGGGTTGGGTGACTTGCCCGGGGTCACGCAGCTGGGTTTTTGTTTGTGTGTTGGGTGTCTGGGGCCGGATCCGAGCTTGGGTCCTTCTGGCTCCAGGGCCGGCACTCTGCTCGCTGTGCCACCTAGCCGCCCCAAGGAAGGATTATTCTTAAGGGGTGAAGTCAAGAGGTGAGAGAGGAAAGTGGCAAGAGGAGATGGAGAGAGACAGGGTAGGGTAAACTATCTCATGTAGAAGAGGCAAGGGGAAGTAGTTGCAGGGGAGGGGAAGAACAAGAAGGCAAAAAGGCAAAAGCATATTCTCACTGAAGTTGGCTCAAGGAGAGAATCACATACATACTAAATGGAATATCTTACCCTCACTCTCCTGAGTAGGGGAAAGGGGGATGAGAGGGGGGATGATGGAGGGGAGGGCATTCTGGGGGGAGGGGAGGTTGGAAGTACCCACTATCAAAGAGGGACAGGATCAAAGTAGGGAATGGACCAGGTGGGAGGTGAGACGGGTGGGAGGGAAATATAAGCAGTCTCTTACAATATATTTACTATGGTAACGTTTTGCATAGCAATACATGTACAACACATACTGAATTGCTTATCTTCTCAGAGGGAGTGGGTGACAAGGAAGGAAGGGAATGGATCTGAAAATCGAAGTTTTAAAATTAAATGTTTCATAAGATATCCAGGCAGTGGGGCTCAGAGATTCACCTTGCCCTAATGGCAAAGTTGAAGGGGGTATGGGAGAAGATATGGGAGAGAGCAGATTGGATGAGGGGATATCTAGTGGGACTGCTATTCTGGGGTGGTGTGTAGGGAAAAATGGGGGAAAATGTAACTCAAAATCTGATGGAAATGAATGATGTAAACCAGAAGTTAATAAAGCATTTGTTTAATTAAAAAAAAATAAAACCAAATTTTCCCTCTACTTCTCTTACTTGATTTTCAAACTCCTTTTTGAGCTCCTCGATGGCCTGCAACCAATTCATATTGCCGTGGGCTGCTCAGTGTCCAGCACTTAGCATGATTCGGAGACGTGAATAAGAAACGACCAGGCCATGTGGGTAGCTCAAGGAAGAACCATGAACTCCATTTATTGATACTCAGGGAAAGGTTTTTATAGAGCAAAGAGACAAAGGAAGGGGACTCAAGTTTTCTAATCATTACCTTAGTCTGTTGTATCCTGGAAGTAGCATGGAATAGATAATTTGATAAGGATTTCTTATCTAGGAGACTAAAGTCTTAGGGTAAGCCCTTTGATCTAGGCCTCAGGTACCTGCTAATGCAGCTGCAGTCATAAACGGATACAACTGAGAGCAGACTTTGAGGCTGAAGCGCAGTCCTCAAAAGTCAACACGTTTAGAGCTGGCCACCCAAAGATACCTGAGTGCAGAATCAGATATGTCTTGGGCCAGAGCCTATTAGCCTCAGAACTCAAATACCATTCTTTTAAACGCAACCTATATCAAAAGAACTCCGGAGCAGACTTAGTGAAAAGTCTCATCTCAAAGAGATCTTTGACATGCAGGTCCACTGATATCAGGGTAATTATCAGAGTCCTGGGACAGGCCTCTTTGGCTCTCCACATCATATTTTTCTTGGAGATTTTCTATGCAGAAGTTTTGAATTTGTTGTCTTCTTCTGGTTGTATATTTTGATCTTCTTGATTTCTTTTCCTCTGTTTGCTCATTATCCCAGTCAATTAGTTGACTTTTGAGTTCTTTGCCACAGTAGAACTCTGCTTCCAGAGTTGAGAGTGTTTGTCCCAAATTTCTGGGGTTTTGCGCAGCTGTTGTCAGAGCTATGTCTAGGTACCAGCCTCAGAACTGTGAGGAGGACTTCCTCTCCACAGCTGTCACAAGCTCTGCCATGCTAGCACTCCTTCTCACCCCAGGATCACCACCCAAGACTGCCACCCAAATCCAAGCAGGGCAAAGCAAGAGAATCCTGCCTCAGTGCCAGCAAAGAGAGTCCTGCAATTGCCGTCTGATCAGCCACTTGGTCCCCCCACCATCTGTGGGCCTGGAGCTCCAAAAGCAACAGCTGCTGCTGCTGCTGCTGTCACTGCAGTCCTGCTACCACCTCTACTGCCCCAGGGGCAGGGACTGGACTGCACTCTTCTTTCACCCAGGTCCAACAAGGTTTCCCCATTGAACTTTTACTTTCTCTTTGGTGTTTGTGGGTTGAGAAGTCTGGAAACCGCCACAGCTGCCAGGGGAACTCAGAGATATTGCAAAAAAAAAAAAAAAAATATATATATATATATATATATATGTAAATATATAAATATAAATATATATATATAGGCAGAAATAGTTAATAATCCTTTATTGATCACAACAGAATAAAAAGAGTCATTGGTTCAAAGACCACAAACACAAAAAAAACCACATTCCTAATGGCAATTTAATAATGAATCAAAGAACAAATCATAGAAACTAATGAATAATTACGTGAAAGAAAATTGTAATGATGAAACAGCATACCAAAATGTCTGGGATGCTGTTTCATCATTATCTGTTTCCAAATAATCATTAATAAAATAGAAAAGAGAGTGGCTTGATGAACTGCATATGAATTTTAAAATGACAAAGCCAATAAATAAACTTAAAATAAGTATAAAAGAGGAGATTTTGAAAATTAGAGGAGAATAGATAATCTGGAAACAAAACTTCCCTAAAATTTGTAAAATGTTATCTAACTTGATCAAGCTCCAGCACCCACAAACCGACACAGAGAAGCTAACCTCCCACTGAGGACAGCCCAACAGGGAGCAGCCAGCGCAGCACAGCACAACGCTCTGGGAGCCAAGCCCAGGCCTGGGTGAGCTGCAGTTTTAGCCCCAGGGTGGCTAGGCCAGCAGCCAGCTGGAGAGACCCCAGAACACCAGCAGCTGTGGCAATTCCAGAATTATCAACACAGATATGCCTAGGACAAAGTGAGAGGTTAGTGCCTTATGGACTTTGAGACCAATATTTGGGGAATGCGTCAGCTTCTTCCCCTGGCAGCAAGAAGCAGCTGAGAAGCCCCAGAACTGAAGCCATTTGGCAGCTTCAGTGGCAGCTTCAGCTCATGGTCTGGGAATTGCAGGGAGATCCAGCAATCAGTCTGGGGGTCAATCGCTCTTGCTTTAACCTGCTTGGATCTGGATTGTGGTCTTGGGGGGAGGTCTGGGGCGGGTATCCAGCTTGCCAGAGTGTATAGAGGCTTTACAGAGGCCAGCCAACCTGCGGAAGTTGTGAAGACCCCACGTTTGGGATGGAAGCTCCCCTGGCTGGTGGCAGAGTCCTACTACGGCAACAAGCCCAAAAATCAAGTAATTAAGTGGCAACATGCCTAGGCAAAGGAAACAAAATAAAAAGAAAAATACAACATTAGACTCCTATTTGGGGGGCAAAGAGGATCGAAGCATGGAACAGGAGGAGGTTTGTGAGGTCAGAACTCCTGCACCAAAAGCACCAAATGAAAATATGAGCAGGTTACAGGCCATAGAGGACCTTAAGAAGGATTTTAAAAACCAAATAAGAGAAGTGGAGGAAAAATTGGGAAGAGAAAGGAGAAGGATGCAGGAAAAGTATGAAATGAGAGTCAACAGCCTGACTGAGGAAAATAACACCTTTAAAAATAGACTAATTCAAATGGCAAAGGAAGCTCAAAAGGGCAATGAGGAGAAGAATGCCTTAAAAACCCAAATTTGCCAGATGGAAAAAGAATCTCAAAAGCTCACTGAGGAGATTCATTCCTTCAGAGTTAGACTGGAACAAATGGAAGCTAGTGACTTTATGAGAAATCAAGATGCTGTTAAACAGATCCAAACAAATGAAAGAATAGAAGGCAATGTGAAATATCTCATGGGAAAAACCACTGACCTGGAAAATAGATCCAGGAGAGATAATTTAAAAATTATTAGACTACCTGAAAGCCACAATCAAAGAAAGAATTTAGAAATCATCCTTCAAGAAATTCTCAAGGAAAATTGCCCTGACGTTTTAGAGCCAGAGGGGGAAATAGAGGTTGAAAGAATCCACCAATCACCTCCTGAAAAAGATCCCCAAAAGAAAACTCCTAGGAATATTATAGCCAGGTTCCAGAATTCCCAGATCAAGGAGAAAATATTACAAGCAGCTAGGAAGAAACAATTTCAATATTGTGGAAACACAATCAGAATAGCCCAGGACCTGGCAGCTTCTACACTGAGGGATTGAAGGGCTTGGAATATGATATTCCAGAGGTCAAAAGAGCTGGGATTAAAACCAAAAATCACATACCCAGCAAAACTGATTATCTTGTTTTAGGGGAAAATATGGTCATTCAGTGAAATAGAGGACTTTCAAGCATTCTTGAGGAAAAAACCAGAGTTGAATAGAAAATCTGACATTCAGACACAAGAAGCAAGAGGAGCATGAGAAGGTAAACAGGGAAAAGAAATCATAAGGAACTTGTCAAAGTTGAACTTTTTACATTCCTACATGGAAAAACAATAACGGTGACTGATGAAGCTTTCCTCATTATTAAAGTAATTGAAGAAGGGTATATGGGCATATGATTACATATATGAATGTGTGTATACATATTTACAGGTATACATGGATAGAGGGCACAGGTTGAATTTGGTGGGAAGGGATGATACTTAAGGGGTGAAGTTAAGAGGTGAGAGAGGAAAGTGGCAAGAGGAGATGGGGAGAGACAGGGTAGGGTAAACTATCTCATGTAGAAGAGGCAAGGGGAAATAGTTGCAGGGGAGGGGAAGAACAGGAAGGCAAAAAGGGAAAAACATATTCTCATTGAATTTGGCTCAAGGAGAGAATCACATACATACTAAATGAGATATCTCAACCTGCAGCAGAATAGGGGGAAGTGGGATGAGAGGAGGAATGATGGAGGGGAGGGCATTTTAAGGGGAGGGGAGGTTGGAAGTACCCACTATAGAAGAGGGACAGGATCAAAGTAGGGAATGGACCAGGTGGGGGGTGGAATGGGCGGGAGGGAAATATAAGCAGTCTTTTACAGTATATCTAATATGGTAATGTTTTGCATAGCTATACATGTACAACACATACTGAATTGCTTATCTTCTCAGAGGGAGTGGGTGACAAGGGAGGAAAGGAACGGATCTGAAAATCGAAGTTTTAAAATTGAATGTTTCATAAGATGTCCAGGCATTGGGGCTCAGAGATTCACCTTGCCCTAATGGCAAAGTCGAAGGGGGTATGGGAGAAGATATGGAAGACAGCAGATTGGATGAGGGGATATCTGGTGGGACTGCTATTCTGGGGTGGTGGGTAGGGAAAAAATGGGGGAAAATTGTAACTCAAAATGTGGCTGAAATGAATGATGTAAACCAGAAGTTAATAAAGCAATTGTTAAAATAAAAAATATCTAATTTGATCAAAAAGAAGAGAGCAGAAAAACAAATAAATCAAATAGCCAATGATCAAGGTGAAATCAGAACAAATAAAAGGATCAGCCCAGTGAGCTGCTAACAAAACATAACACAAAAGAAATAGAGGATTACCTTAAAAAACCTAAACTATCAAATAAAATATCAAATAGGACCAGATAGAGACTTTAAACAACTCAGTTTCAAAAAAGGAAATAGATCTAGCTGTGGGGGGAAGGGAATTCTGTTTCTGACTTATTCATAGCAGAATTATATTAAATAAGGCACCCTACCAGAATCCTTTTATGAAACAAATATAGTCCTAATACCTAAATCAGTGAAATACAAAACCCAGAAGGAAAACTATAGTTATGATAAAAAAAAAAGAATCTTGATACAGTAGCAAGAAAAATAATTAAAGAACATTGGCCTGAAGTTCTAGAACAAGAAGGTAAGGTATATCCTAGTATGAAAACCTATGGGAACATGATATTCAAGGTTCAAAGCTCCCAGGTTAATGATAAAATATTACTAACAACAACAACAACAACAAAATAATTCAAATACTGTAGAGTCTCAATGAGAATTACACAAAACCTGGTGACCACTACATTAAAAGACCACAGGCCTTGGAAGAGCAAAAGGACTGTGGTTGCAACCAAATAGAACTTACCCAGAAAAGTTTAGCATGATTCTGAACAAAAAAAAAAAGAATATTTAATGAATTGAAAGACTTTAAGGTTTTTGTCAGGCATTGTTAATGAAAAATTTGACATATAAGATCCAGGAGAAATATAAGGTGAACATTAAAGATCAATTACAAGGGATTCAGTAAGTGAAGAGAGAAGGGTGATAAGGGGGGGGAGGGTAAGTGGTTCTGCCAGGGATACCACCCTGGCATCCAGTCTGGAAGGAATTCACCAGGCTCAAGCAAACTTTGAAGCCGAAATTGTAAAGTTTATTGTTACGCTGTAGAGAACAGTGGGCTAGATTCTTATGGAACCTGCAAACTTGCAGGGGCCTCAGGCATAGTTTTAAGGTGTCAATTATGCTAACTAGGTGAGTAAGGGTGGGATCAGGGAGGAGTTAAGGAGTGGTCAGTGCTCAAAGGACCATACACTTTTAATATCAACTGCGCAGGTGTATTGCCCATGATTCATTGGGAAATAGCTCAAGAGGGGCTAGCTGGAGGTGTGGTTTTAGGCCTGACATGGCACTAAAGAGTGCCCAGTCTGCCTCCCACCAAGGTCATCAGAGACAATGTGGGTATATAATTGACTAAGGAGTTACCCTATAGATAAGGTATTGAAGAATTTATGGTGGGGCTGGCCACTCTAACTAAGGGAGATAACATTTACATAACTTATTGTTTCAAGCAGAGATAAACAGGTCATGAGTTGTTGCTGGGCAGAGTGCTGGAAGGGGCAAGGGGAAGAGTCAATGCTCTGAGGCTGGGGGGCGGGGAGTGGAAATGTGATCTTACAGACTGGTTTTACAAATTGATTTTACAGACATAGATCCCAAAGCACCCCATTTACAAACTGATGTTACAGATTGATACTACAGACATATATACATCACAAGGACCCCATCATAAGGACAAACTGTTTTTTATGTGACAAACTTCTTTTATGTGAAAATGTTATCAATATTCTTAATATTGCCATTAGTACTTGGGTGGTTTGAAAGAAAAGTTGGTACTCAGCTAAGTATGATGGGGGTGAAGAGCAATTATCTCATACACATGAGGCATGAGAAGAAGAACTGATAAGGAGGAAACAGGTTAGGGAAGAGAACTGGTAGTATTGGAACCTTACTCTCATTGGGTCTGGGCTAAAGAGGGAACAACATATACATCTAGAAGGTTATAAAAGTCTTCTAAATTTATAAAGAAATGAGAGGATGAGGAGACAGGATAAGGATAAGACTTTAAGAAGGGCATGTAGATTTAGGAGGGCGGGGGAGAGAAAAAGGGATGGATTCTTAGAGGAATGACTAGAATAAGGCATATGGGGTAATGGGAGAAGATAAGGGAAAGATTCTTTAAAAGGGTACGGATTAGGGAGATGGTGGTTAGAAGTAAATTAGAGAAGGGATAGGGTGAAAAGAGGGGCTGAGAAGGACAACAGTGAGGAAAAATAAGATGGAGGGAAATACATAAATAGTAATTATAACTTTGAATGTGAATGGGACAAACTCACCCATAAAATGGAAAAGGATAGCAGAATGGATAAGCAGAAATCTTAAATGTATCCTTTTCACATAACAATACAATAAAAATAATCTTTAATAAGGGGCTTTAGAATCAGAATAAAAACCATTTGGAGACTAAACACCATAATATTTAAGAATAAATCATAGAAACAATCAGTAATTTCATTAAAGATAATGACAATAATGAGACAACATCAAAACCTATAGGATACAGCAAAAAGTAATCAGAGGAAAATTTATATCTCTAAGTGCTTATATTAATTAAAAAGAGAAAGAGCAGAACAATGGATTGGATATACAATTTAAAAATCTAGAAAAAGAACAAATTAAAAATCCCTAATTAAACACTATATTAGAAATCCTAAATGTCAAAGGTGAGATTAATAAAATCATGGAAGAAAACCAATGGATTAATAAATAAGACCAGGAATTGGTATTATGAAAAAACAATAACATAGATAAACTATTGGGTAATATTAGTTTTAAAAAAGAAAGAAGAGGGGGCGGCTAGGTGGCGCAGTGAATAGAGCATCGGCCCTAGAGTCAGAAGGACCTGAGTTTGGATCCGGCCTCAGACACTTAACGCACACACAAACAAAAACCTAGCCGTGTGACCTTGGGCAAGTTACTTAACCCCAATTGCCCTCCAAAAAGCAAAAAAAAAAAAAAAAAAAGAAAAGAAAGAAAGAAGAAAACCAAATAACTAGTATTAAAAATGAAAAAAGCGGGGCGACTAGGTGGTGCAGTGACTAGAGCGTTGGCCCTGGAGTCAGAAGGACCTGAGTTCGGATCCAGCCTCAGACACTTAACGCACACAAACAAAAACCTAGCCGTATGACCTTGGGCAAGTTACTTAACTCCAATTGCCCTCCAAAAAACAAAAACAAAAATGAAAAGAGAGAATATACTACTAAAGAAGATAAGATGAAAGCAATTATATGGAGTTATTTTTTCCAGTTATATGCCAATAAATTTAAGTACTTAAGTAAAATGGAAGAATATTTACAAAAATACAAACTGCCTAGATTAGCAGAAGAGGAAATAGAATTTCTATGGCAATCATATCAATAGCAAACTTTTATCTAGGCCTTAAAGTTCCCCAAGTAGTTTACATACATTATATCATTTGTCTACATACTGTTTCTTCCAGGGTTTCCTTCTGTACCAATGAAAGAAAGTTGCTTTTTAGAATGCAAACAGGTTTGGTTTGCATGGGTCACTAGGAGTGTAGCAGGAGAGGTAGGGAATTACCATTAGGAACACTGGATAATCCTCAGATTCTAAGGGAGCGAGAAAAAAAGAAAGTTACATTATAACTTTGTTGTATATTTTAAAGGAATAGCAAGTTGTACATGATAAATCTATAGTTTCAGGTACAATCCTCTTTTTTCTATTCCACTTTGTTATAGAAATGCTTGTTTTATTTCTTAAGAGGCAAAAAAAGAAGAATCACACTTATAAACTTCAAATTATATTGTAAAGCAGCAATCTACAAAACCTTTTGGTAGTGGTTAAAAAATTAATGGATCAATAGAATGGACTAGACAAGAAAATTAGAAACAATGGAACCTCAATAGCCTGTTGTTAAGTCATTCAATCATGTCTGACTCCTTGTGGCCTGATGGACCATGGCACGCCAGGCCCTTCTATCCTCCACTGTGTCTCAAAGATTATCCAAATTCATGTTCATTGTTTCTATGATCTCTCCTTCTCATCCTCTACTGTCCCCTTTTCCTTTTGTGTTCAATCTTTCCCAACATCAGGCCCTTTCCCAATGAGTCCTGCCTTCTCATTATGTGGCCAAAGTCTTTAAGCTCAATGGCCCAGTGTTTGATAAAGTAGAAAAACACAATTTACCTAGGAAAAACTCTTTATTTAATAAAATACTTTTGGAAAAACTAGAAAGCAGAAATTAAGCTTATACCAACAGCTTATGTCATATTCCACAGTACATTCTAAACAGAACTGTAGTCTATTAAAGATAGTAATATTAAAAAAAATTAGAAAAGAGGCAGATCATTTCTATCTCACAGCTATCAACAACCAAACAAGAGATAGAAGCGTTTATATTACCTGAAACTGAAAAGCTTCTGCACAGATGAGAGCAATGTACTTATAATAAAAAAGAGAAGTGGTTGAATAGAAAAAAACTCTTTGTATAAAATTTCTTGGATAAAAGTTTGATATCCAAGATGTGTTATGTATGTGTGTATGTACACATATATACACAAGCACATATATCTATATATATGTATATATATAATGCACATAACTAAGCCATTTCCCAATATTCAAATAGTCAAAGAATATGAATAAACAATTATCAAAGATGAATTACAAAATATCCAGTAGCCACATGAAAGAATGCTCCAAATCATTAATGAAAAGAGAAATGTAAATCAAAGCAACTCTGACATTTCCCTTCACACCCTACAAATTAGCAAAGATGACAAAAAATGGTAACAGTAAATGTTGGAAGGGTTGTTGAGAGATAAGCACACTAATGCATTATTGGTGGCACAGTGAAATGGTAGAATCATTTTGGAAAGCAGAGACTCCATTATTGAACTTATATCCCAAGGAAGCTACTGATAATGAGCAAGTGCCCACATACAACAAAATATTTATAGAACTACTTTTTTCTTTCTAAATTTCTTTATTTCTTTTTAATTTTCAACATTCACTTTTATGTGAGTTTATTTGAGTTCCAAATTTTTTTCACCCTCCTTATCTACCCCCTCCCCAAGACAGCCTTCAATCTGATATAGGCTACACATGTACAATCATATTAGACATAAGTTCACTTAGTCATGTTGTGAAAGAAGAATCAGACCAAAAATCACAAGAAAGAAAAAAAAAGCAAAAAGTATGTTTTAATCTGCATTCAGACTCTACAATTCTTTTTCTGGATGTGGATAGCATTTTGCATCATGAGTCTTTTGGAATTGTCTTAGATCATTGTATTGCTGAGAAGGCCTAAATCTATCAAAGCTGGTCATCATACTATGTTGCTGTTACTGTGTACAATGTTCTTCTGATTCTGCTCACTTCACTCAGCATCAGTTCATGTAAGTCTGCCCAGCTTTTTCTGAAACCCTCCTGCTCATCATTTCTTATATCACAATAGTATTCCATTATATTCATACACTACAACACGTTCAGTCATTCCCCAAATGGGCATTCCCTCAATTTCCAATTCTTTGCCATCACAAAAAGAGCTGCTATAAATATTTTTGTATATGTGTATATATATGTATATGTAAATATATAAATATATTTATAGCATATATTTGTATATAATATTTTCCCTTTTTTATGATCTCTTTAGGATATAGACCTAGTAGTGTTATTACTGGATCAAAGGGTACATACAGTTTTGTAGCCCTTTGGATATAGTTCCAAATTGTATAGCAGCACTTTTTGTCATAGTAAAGAATTGGAAATAAAGTAGATACTTCAGTGAGTAGGGAATGACTAAATAACACATGAATGTTATGAAATATTACTGTACTCTTAAAAAAAATTATATATATGGGGCGGCTAGGTGGCGCAGTGAGTAAGAGCACCGGCCTCGTAGTTGGGATGAGCCAGGATCGAATCCGGCCTCAGAAAATGAGCACCCACACATAAATAATGACTAGCCCTATAACCTTGAGCAAGTTACTTAACCCCAATTGCTTTAAAAAAAATTATACATGTGATGAATACAGAAAACCATGGAAAAATTTACACTAACGGATGCAGAGTTAATTAAATAGAGCCAAAAAACCCCAATATACATATTAACTGATATGGAAAGAACAACCACAAATCAAAAAAACAAAAGTGAATGAAAGAAAATTATAAAGATAAAATGAGTCTAACGAAGAGCTATAAGAAGAAAGCCTCAATTCTCCCTTTAATGCAGATTTACAAATGTTACACATTGCATGGTTTTTTTTTCAGTTTTTTCAATGTATCAATAAGTTGTACTAATTTTTTTCTTCTTTAAAAAAAATACAATTTATTGGGGCGGCTAGGTGGTGTAGTGAGTAAGAGCGCTGGCCTCATAGTTGGGATGACCCGGGATTGAGTCCAGCCTCAGAAAATGAGCACCCACACATAAATAATGACTAGCCATGTAACCTTGAGCAAGTTACTTAATCCCAATTGCTTTAAAAATAAAAAAAATACAATTTATTATATGGCATGGACTGCTGGGAAGGGCAGAGGGAAGAATACTGGGTATAATTATGATAATGTAAGAAACAAGATATCATTAAAAACTTATAATAAAAAGAATTCCAATTGAACTTAGCAAAAAAAAAAACAACAGGAGGAAAGAGAGAGAGGAGAGAGGGGAAATAAGGGTAGATTTAAGAAGGGATTATTCATAAACAAAACATATCTTATCATATTTGTATATAATAAGAGAACATACAAAGTGCTACCATGTTGAGTAATCTAAAAATTCTCTAAGGCTTCATTACCTATATATGCACTGAATGACATAGCCTTTAAATGATTAAAGGAAAAGCCAAGTGAGTGAGAAGTTATAGTGAGAAATGAACAATAAAAAACATAATAGTGGTAGGGGCCTCAATATGTCCCTATTTAAAGCTAGACAAACCTAACTAAAAAATGAATAAGAAGGAAGCTAAGGACCTAAATAGACTTTTAGACAAATTTGAAGGGATAGATCTCAGGTAGAGCAAGGTTCTTGATAATAGATGGAACCTTAAAAAAATTGACCAAATGTTATGGGATAAAAATATCATGACTAATGTATAAAAGCAGTTATATACTTCCGGCAGGAGGGATAATTGTTGGGGGGGCAGAGCCTAGATGGCAGAGTAGAAACAGCACTTCCACTGCGCTCCAGCCCACACCACTTCAAAATCATGTAAAGGGGGAACTCTGAACAACCTCTGGAGCTCTAGCACCCACAGAACGACACAGAGAAGCTGGCCTCCCACTGAGGACAGCCTGCCAGCCCAGCAGCCCGGCAGGGAACAACCAGCGCAGCGCTCTGGGAGCCTACAGCACAGTGCTCTGGGAGCCAAGCCCTGGACCACATGACTTGGAGGTTTTAGCCCCAGAGTGACTGGACCAGCAGCCAGCTGGAGGGACTCCAGAACACCAGCAGCTGTGGCTTTTCCAGAATTTCCAACACAAAATGAGAAGTTAGTGCCCTATGGACTTTGGGACCAGTATTTGGGAGCATGTCAACTTCTTCCCCTGGGGGCTAGAAGCAGCTGAGAAGATGTGGCACAGACGCCATTTTGCAGCTTCAGTGGCAGCTTCAGCTCCTGGCCTGCGAACTATAGGGGAATCCAGTGATAAGTCTGGGGGGGTAATCACTCTTGCTTTAACCTCCCTGGATCTGGATTGTGGTCTGGGGTGAAGGTCCTGGGGTGTGTGTCCAGCTTGCCAGAGTGTGTGGGGGCTTCAGGGAGGGCACCCAGCTAATACCTTCAGCAGGTGAGAAGACCCCAACGTTTGGGATGGAAGCTCCCCTGGCTGGTGGCAGAGTCCTACTGTGGCAACAAACCCAAAAGTCAAGTAATTAAGTGGCAACATGTCTAGGCAAAGGAAACAAAATAAACAGAAATATGCAACATCAGACCCCTATTTTGGGGGCAAAGAGGATCGAAGCATAGAACAGGAGGAGGACTGTGAGGTCAGAACTCCTGCACCAAAAGCCACAAATGAAAATATGAGCAGGTTACAGGCCATAGAGGACCTTAAGAAGGATTTTAAAAACCAAATAAGAAGTGGAGGAAAAATTGGGAAGAGAAATGAGAAGGATGCAGGAAAAGTATGAAATGAGAGTCAACAGCTTGACTGAGGAAATTAACATCTTAAAAAATAGACTAACTCAAGTGGCAAAAGAGGCTCAAAAAGGCAATGAGGAGAAGAATGCCTTAAAAAGCTGACTTTGCCTGATGGAAAGAGAATTCAAAAGCTCACTGAGGAGATTCACTCCTTCACAATTAGACTGGAGCAAATGGAAACTAGTGACTTTATGAGAAATCAAGATGCTGTTAAACAAATCCAGGCATTTGAAAGAATAGAAGGCAATGTGAAATATCTCATGGGAAAAACCACTGATCTGGAAAATAGATCCAGGAGAGATAATTTAAAAATTATTGGACTACCTGAAAGCCATGATCAAAGAAAGAACCTAGAAATCATCCTTCAAGAAATTCTCAAGGAAAATTGCCCTGATGTTTTAGACCCAGAGGGCGAAATAGAGATTGAAAAAATTAACAGATCACCTCCTGAAAAAGATCCCAAAAAGAATGGCAATGTGGAGCAAGCTGTGCTGCCTCCTCAGCCGCTTCTTGCCCCCAGCGGAAGAAGCTGACGCATTCTCCCAACCAGTCCCAAAGTCCATAGGGCACTAACCTCTCACTTTGTCCTAGGCGTCTATGCGTTGATAATTCTGGAAACTCCACAGCTGCTGGTGTTCTGGGGTCCCTCCTGCTGGCTGCTGGTCTGGCCGCCCTCGGGCTAAAACTGCGACTTATGGGGTCCTCGGCTTGGCTCCCAGAGCTCTGCGCTGGCCATTCCCTGCTGGGCTGCCGGACTGTCCTCAGCGGGAGGTTAGCTTCTCTGTGTCATTTTGTGGGTTCTGGAGCTCCAGATGTCGTTCATAGTCCCCCCCTTTTTTTTTAAGTGGTGTGGGCTGGAGCTCCAAGGAAGTACTGTTTCTACTCTGCCATCTTGACTCTGCCCCTCAATTGTCCTGAATAAATATTCTAAAGAAATTGCATTGGGTCTTCTTGGAGTGCTGAGTGTTTCATTCATGTGAATCCTGAACCTCCTTAATCGGGCAGAAGGGACAAATCAAAGTCAAAAATTTTAAAAAGGAAAATTCACAACATCTTAAATAGATATATAGCATGTGATCGACAACTATTTTGTCTGACTATATCCCAATAAAACCAACAACTTGAATGAAATAAATGAATATTTACAAAAATAAAATACTTAGATTAACAGAAAAGGAAATAAAGAATTAAATACCTTAGTCTCTGAGAAAATGAACTTCAAAGGAAAAATAATCTGGACCAGATGAATTCATAAACAAATTCTATCAAACATTCAAAGAATAAATAATTTCAATATTATACAATTGTTTTCAAATATATCAAAAGAAGTGATTCCACCAGATTCCTTCTCTGAACCAAATATGTTCATGATACCTAAGCCAGGGAAAATCAAAACAAAGAAAGGAAACTGTAGACTATTATCTTTAATGAATATTGACCCCCAAGTTTTTCCAACAAGATATAAGTTAAAGATCTGTATCAACATATCAGAAATATTATACACTACATTTAAGTTAGATTTTTCTGAAAAATGAAGATTTGGTTTAATATTAGGAAAAATACACTTAAAAATTATATGATTATATAAATAGACAAAGAAAAAACTTTTGACAAAATACACCAATTTCTAGTGTTAAAATACTAGAAAACATAGGTATAAATAGACTTTCATGTAACATAATAAGTCGAAGACTCAACATTTTATGTAACTGAGGTAAACTGGCATATTTTCCAGCAAGATTGGTGTGGTGTGGATATCGGTTATCATATTAAATCTAGGATAGTTCTAGAAAAGCTACCTGTAACAAATAAGATGAGAAAGAGAGATGAAGGAATAGCATAGTCAAAGAATAAACGAAATTATTATTTTTAAAGATGATATGACTGTATACTTAGAGAAACCAGAAAGTCAACTAAAAATTATAATAACTTTATCAAATTTTCAGGATATAAAATATAAACCATCAACCAAATACAACCTAACAGAAAGAAATAGAGATTCCATTTAAAATGACCACAGAATTTATAAAATGTTTGGGAATCTACCTACTAAGATACAAATAGGAACTATATGAATACAACTTACAAGTAATTGTTGACAGAAATAAAGACAGAACTAAATAGTTGGAGAAACATTAATCACTTATATGTTGATTATGCCAGCATGATAAAAACAATTATGCTACTTAAATTAATTTACTTACATAGTGTTATGCCAATCAAACTACCAAAGGATTATTTTATAGGATATGCAAGGCAGGGAAATTCAGATGAAAAACCTCATCCCACATAGTTTGCTTTAATAAACTTCCTTGCTGTTCATAAGAGACAAAGAACAGCTACTAGCAGCTTCCATGCCTGCAGTGGGCAGCACCTAGGGGTCAAAGATGTTCCACTCAAAGATCCAAAGCCCCCTTGAGGCTCAAATTTAGATATTATTTGATACAAAGAACTGATGTGATACCCATGGAAGAATTCCCTGGTATTTATATGACCAACAAAGAGAAGGTGTTTTCTGAATTACATAATAGGAGAATGTAACCACAACAGTGCCAAACACCCCAAAGTATCAAAGTGATGGGGAAGGGAGGTTTAATGTTTAGTCTCTGGGTTTATTAGCTTTTATTAGTTCTGGATTAATTAGGGCCACACAGTTAAGCCAGTTTTCACTAGCTGACAGAACTGGAACAGAAATAATAAAATTCATATGGAAAAACAAAAGATCAAGAATTCCAAGTATAATAATAATTTTTTAAAAAGTGGGATGGAAAGGGGCCCAAGAGTCCTAGATTTCAAACTGTAGTACAAATCAGTAATTATCACATCAATTTAGTACAGTTTTTAAAAAGGAGGTCCATCAGTGGTACAGTTTAGGCACAAAACATATAGAAGCAAACAAACCTAAGTAGTTGAGTGATCAGTAAATCAAAAGACCCCAGCTCCTTGAGTAAGGACTCACTATTTGACAATAACTTCTGGGAAAACTGGATAGCAATCTGGCAGAAATTAGGTTTAGATCAATACACACCAGGATAAATTCCAAATGAATACATGACCTAGGTGTTGAGCAAAATGATTATTTTCTTTTTATATTAATAACAAGTTTTATATATGGGACACAAAGATCCTCTTTTTGCTTGATCATTCAGAGCCCAGTCTCTCAAGAACATTTATGGCCGTGCCCAAAAATTCACCCCACCCAGACCATCTTATCTAGGTGGAATTCTCACTGTAACCCCACCACTGTTCAACTTAGGTAGGACTGGGAAGAAAATAGATTCTTTTGTTGGAGGCAGAATGATCTGGGAATGCTGACATAATCAAAGTCACTAAATCAAGAACCTCATTAGGAAAAAAGAAACACTTCTCATTATAATATTTTCTCATTGATTGTTCACCAATCAGGGTTGATCTCCACCTCTTAGGGACACACACTTTTCCAAAGATATTTAAACATTCAGTGACCTCTATGAAGGGTCTTTGGTTATGAGAGTTCATTGACTTTAATTTATTATTTGTTAGCCGATTAGGCTCTACCTCTTAGATTTTTCATTTGCCTCAGTATAAAAGATTACATCATAAACAAATTACAACAAGGAAGAAATTATCTTTCTGATTTATGAGTAGTGGAAGAGTTCATGACTAAAGATACTGAGAGTATCATAGGAAGATGCAAACCAACCATGGAAATACATATATATTTTCATATCAGCTTTAGCATTGGTATTACACTCACTCTCTTGCTAATAGTAACAATGACATTTTTGGGGCGGAGCCAAGATGGTGGAGTAGAAACAGCACTTCCAAGGTTCTCTGCCCCACACAACTTCCAAACAATGTAAAAGGGGAATCTGAACAACTTCTGGAGCCCCAGCACCCACAGAACTACACAGAGAAGCTAACCTCCTGCTGAGGAGAACCCAGCAGCCCTGCAGAGAGCAGTGAGCAGTGAGCAGCGAGCAGCACTCTGAGAGCAGACAGCACAGCACACTGGGAACTGACAGCGCAGAGCTCTGGGAGCTGAGCCCAGGCCCGCTTGAGCAGCGGTTTTAGCCCTAGGGTGGCTGGGCCAGCAGCTGGCTGAAGGGACCCCAGAACACCAGCAGCTGTGGCGATTCCAGAATTATCAGCACAGATATGCCTAGGACAAAGCGAGAGGTTAGTGCCCTATGGACTTTGGGACCAGTATTTGGGGAATGTGTAGGCTGCCTCCCCTGGGGGTGAAAAGCTGCTGAAGAAACGCAGCACAAAGACCATTTTGTAGTGTCAGTGGTGGCTCTAGCTCCTGGTCTGTGAACTGTAGGGAGATCCAACAATCAGTCTGGGGGTTAATCATTCTTGCTTTAAACTGCCTGGATCTGGATTGTGGTCTGGCGGGGAGGTCTGGGGTGGGTATCCAGCTTGCCAGAGTGTATGGAGGCTTTACAGAGGCCACCCAACTTGCGGAAGTTGTGAAGACCCCATGTTTGGGATGGAAGCTCTCCTGTCTGGTGGCAGAGTCCTACTGTGGCAACAAGCCCAAAAATCAAGTAATTAAGTGGCAACATGCCTAGGCAAAATAAACAAAATAAACAGAAAAATTCAACATTGTACTCCTATTTTAGGGGCAAAGAGGATCAAAGCATGGAGGAGGACTGTGAGGTCAGAATTCCTGCACCAAAAGCCCCAAATGAAAATACAAGCTGGCTACAGGCCATAGAGGACCTTAAGAAGCAGATAAGAGAAGTGGGGGGAAAATTGGGAAGAGAAATGATAAAGATGCAAGAAAAGTATGAAATGACAGTCAATAGCCTGACTGAGGAAAATAACACCTTAAAAAATAGACTAACTCAAATGGCAAAAGAGGCTCAGAAAGGCAATGAGGAGAAGAATGCCTTAAAAAGCCGAATTTGCCAGATGGAAAAAGAATCTCAAAAGCTCACTGAGGAGATTCATTCCTTCAGAGTTAGCCTGGAGCAAATGGAAGCTAGTGACTTTATGAGAAATCAAGATGCTGTTAAACAGATCCAAACAAATGAAAGAATAGAAGGCAATGTGAAATATCTCATGGGAAAAACCACTGACCTGGAAAATAGATCCAGGAGAGATAATTTAAAAATTATTGGACTGCCTGAAAGCCATGATCAAAGAAAGAATTTAGAAATCATCCTTAAAGAAATTCTCAAGGAAAATTGCCCTGATGTTTTAGACCCAGAGGGGGGAAATAGAGACTGAAAAAATCCACAGATCGCCTCCTGAAAAAGATCCCCAAAAGAAAACTCCTAGGAATATTATAGCCAGGTTCCAGAACTCCCAGATCAAGGAGAAAATATTCCAAGCAGGCAGGGAGAAACAATTTCAATATTGTGGAAACACAATCAGAATAGCCCAGAACCTGGCAGCTTCCACACTGAGGGATTAAAGGGCATGGAATATGATATTCCAGAGGGCAAATGAGCTGGGATTGAAGCCAAGGGTCACCCACCCAGCAAAACTGAGTATCTTGTTTCAGGGGAAAATATGATCATTCAGTGAAATAGAGGACTTTCAAGCATTCTTGAGGAAAAAACCAGAGTTGAATAGAAGACTTGACATTCAGACACAAGAAGCAAGAGATGCTTGAGAAGGAAATCAAGGAAAAGAAATCAAAAGGAACTTATCAAAGTTGAACTATTTACATTCCTACATGGAAAAACAATAACTGTGTCTGATGAAACCTTTCCCATTATGAAAATAATTGAAGAAGGGTATATGGGCATATGTTTACAGGTATACATGGATAGAGGGCACAGGTTGAATTTGATGGGAAGGGATGATTCTTAAGGGGTGAAGTTAAGAGGTGAGATAGGAAAGTGGCAAGAGGAGATGGGGAGAGACAGGGTAGGGTAAACCATCTCATGTAGAAGAGGCAAGGGGAAGTAGTTGCAGGGGAGGGGAAGAACAGGAAGGCAAAAAGGCAAAAGCATATTCTCACTGAAGTTGGCTCAAGGAGAGAATCACATACATACTAAATGGGATCTCTCACCCTGCAGGAGAGTAGGGGAAAGGGGGATGAGAGGGGGGAGAATGGAGGGGAGGGCATTTTGAGGGGAGGGGAGGTTGGAAGTACCCACTTTCGAAGAGGGACAGGATCAAAGTAGGGAATGGACCAGGTGGGGGGTAGAATGGGTGGGAGGGAAATATAAGCAGTCTTTTGCAATATATCTACTATGGTAATGTTTTGCATAGCTATAATGTACAACACATACTGAATTGCTTATCTTCTCAGAGGGAGTGTGTGACAAGGGAGGAAGGGAATGGATCTGAAATTCGAAGTTTTCAAATTAAATGTTTCATAAGATATCCAGGCATTGGGGCTCAGAGATTCACCTTGCCCTAATGGCAAAGTCAAAGGGGGTATGGGAGAAGTTATGGGAGAGAGCAGATTGGATGAGGGGATATCTCTTGGGACTGCTATTCTGGGGTGAGAGGTAGGGAAAAAATGGGGGAAAATTATAACTCAAAATCTGGTGGAAATGAATGATGTAAACCAGAAGTTAATAAAGCATTTGTTTAATAGTAATAATGACATTTACATAATACTGTGTGCTTGGCACTATGCTAAGTGCTTTACAATTATCATCTCATTTCCTTCTCACAACAACCTTGGGAATCAAGTGCTATTATTATCATCACCACAAATGAGGAAACTGAGGCAGATAAAGTTTAGGTTATCTGCCCAGGGTCACACAGCTAGAGTTTGGTTAATGTTAAGTGTCTGAGGCTGGATTTGAATTCAGGTCCTCCTGACTGCCCAGGGCTGGCGCTCTATTCAGTGTGCCACCTAGCTGCTGCTCTGATTCCTCTTAATACTAGTGCCTTCCCTCTGCTGATTATCTCTAATACATTCTGTATCTATTTTGTTTATACATAGTTGTTTGTATATTGTCTTTACCATTAGACTTTAAGTTCAGAGTTGATTGATTACTTCAATGTTGAGTGAATGGTCTTAGAATCAGCTCCAAATAAATGAAGCCTCTTCCTCTTCTTATAGTGATAGTGAAGCTAACTGGTTTCCAAACAAATCTGACAATTTTCCTGTTGGATGAGCTTGAAATGTTCTTCTTTCTCATTCTGATAAGACTGTTCTGTAGTTTTAAAATCTAGATAGGAAAAAATTAATCTGGAAGAGATTATATGAGGATAGGAAATGCTCTCCCTTGGGGAATATAGCAGCAACTGGTAAAACATGAAGAGTTCATACTGGCTGGGTGGGGCAGAAAATGCAGCATGGACAGATGTAGAAGTAGGCCCAAAAATGTTTCTCTGACTTCAGGCAAAAAGCCTGTGGTCTTAAAATACTGAGAAAAGAGAAACTAGCTTTAGCTGGCCTTTGTCTGACTAAAGCCCTTGCTTCTTTTTCCTGACCCCTGACTCACAGTGACTGGAAATAATTATAAACATAAATTGATGATGAGCTTCTCGAGGGAAGGGATTATTTCATTTTTGTCCCAGCTTTTAGCACAGTGCTTGGCACACAGGACAATCAATAAACATTTATTAAATTGAACGGAATGTATTTAAATTTAACCGAATTGTATGCCTGCTATGGCAGGAGGCAAGGACAAGTGACACAGAGATGCCAAGGTCTAAACACAACTCTTCCAGATTTTCTGGGAATCCAATCTCCCCCTTTCACTCACACACCAAGCTTTGAAAATCTTCCAGCTTCAAGGAAAAGTATTTCCTGTCCCCTTTTTCCAGACTAGAGGCAGCAATATAGTTATTGTACTTGCACCACCTTGTGGTCATGCTTAAAAATGCAACTTCACAAGCAACAAGCATCTGTTTTAAGGAGACTATAAGCTATAAATATGGAAGAGAGAACACAAAAGATAATAGTAACAGTTTTGATTATATAATATTAAAAAGATTTTTCATTAATAAAATAAGTAGAATAAATCAACAAGCATTTCTTATGTATCTATTGTATTCCAGACACAAATTAGAATAAGAGAAACTGTCAAATGGGGAATAAATCTCTGTATCAATTATCTCATCTAAGTCAGATATCCAAGATTATGTAGAGAATTTGCACAAATGTGTGACTAAGAGTTTCCAAAAGATAATTGGTTGGAGAATATGAATAAATAGTTTTCAAAAAACAGCAAATCATCAATAGTTAACAATCTTTTAAATGCTCCAAGTCACTAATAAGAGAAATGAAAGTGCAGGAATGCGAAGTTTTCACATCATACTTATCAAATTAACAAAAAATATTTGGAACAGATTTAAGAGGATAGTCACATTATTATGTTTTTAAAAATCACCATATTCTTTATTATGTACCAAATTTTCTTCAACTAAGTCACACAGTGATTAAATTTAAGATATTTTATCTATTTAGAAGCTAAAATGATCCCTAATGGCTCAAATGGTATGGTATCTTTGACTGGAATCTAACAAGTATACTACCTTTCACTGCAGGACTTTTGTTTTTTACAATAAAAGCAAAACCCCCAAAATGCTCAGCTGTAAACATCAATATCAAGTAAAACACTGGAAAGATAACAAATATAGAACAACTGTGTTTAAAAATGTGTAATGAACACTAAAGTTAGTGACAAAACAAAATAAAACAAAAGACATAAGCAAAATAATTCTATTAGGCAGACTTTCCTGCTTGGAGGATGAAAGCAAAGGCTACATATCATTTCTTAGTTCCTCTGGATAGCACAGCATAGAATCATACTGAAGACCATACCAACAATCCATGGCTCTAGTGATGTGAAACTTATTGTTGAAGATTTTATCAATAGCTTGTCAGTAAGACTCTGTAGAAACCAATGAAATAAGGTCCTTGCTGTGGCAGGTGTCTGTGATTAATTGATCCAAAGGCCCAGTCAAACCACAACAGTCTAATGCAGGTTCCCCATCCCTGGTCTAGTGTATGGTATATAGTTTTGAGGGTGTTCTTATAGGGGCCTTCTTTAGTCCTCATCTCATTGTACATTTCCCCTAAATGCCTAGACCTTAGAATCACATCATCTTTGTGGAAATAGCCCGTATGGCAGTAGCTATTTTGAAAGCAAAAATCCCCAAGAAGAAAGCAAAGAATAAGCCTAACATGTACTGCAACTCTTGTTCATACAAGCTCCACAGTAGCTCAAGGAACCTACTAACATTATGGTGACAGTAACTCCTGCTTAGATATAAACACCTGCGTAGAAATTCGAATGAATTATTGTTGTCTTCCCTCTCAAAGACATTCTTGGTCTGAGAGTCAAATGTGAGTAATAGGCAAGGAACACAATGTGTGTAAGCCAAACAAGTTAAATCTGAACCACAAATTAAATGAATGTGGTACCTACTTTGACTAGCATGGTGCAGATTAGGCTATTCTGGGTTTGTGTGTTCAGCAAGGGGAGCCAGGCACTCACAAATCCAATCCAATGAGTAATTAAAGTAAGGTAGGAATGCCTACTGGTTAGCCTTACACTAATATACTGTTGATGAAATCTTGAATCGGTCCAATGATTCTAGAAAACAATTTGGACTCAGGCAAGAAAAGTGACTAAGTAGGTCAAATCCATTCAGTCATCAATCTACTACCAAGCATGTACCCCAAAGACAGAAATGAAAGCCACACATATCCTAAGATATTTGTAGTGAGATTTCTCATGATAGCCAAACCTGGAAAGAAAAGTAGATGTTCATAGACTGGAAGGCGGCTAAACAAATTATGGCATAAGAATATAATGTGATCCCATTGTACTTTGAGGTGTGAGAAATACGAGGCATTCAGAGAAACACTGAAAGACTGCTATGAGTCGATACAAAGCACAGAAAGTAGAAAGAGAAGAACTATATACAATTACTATAGTAAAACAATTGAAAACAACACTAAAAAGGCTGCTGAAATCCGAATAAAGACAATGCATTGGGTCCACAGGCAGCTAGCTGGTTCAGTGCATAGAGTACTATGTCTGGAGTCAGGAAGACTTGAACTCAAATTCAGACACTTACTAGCTGTGTGCCCCAGGGCAAGTCACTTAAGCTTTATTTGCCTTATTCCACTGGAGAGGGAAATTGCAAACCTCTCCAATATCTTTGCCAAGAAAACCCCATGGACAGTATGGTTCATCAGGTCACAAAAAGTCTGAGACAACTGAACAAAAACATGGGCTAATCACTCTACTGATATTACCTGTTTGGGCAGTCAGGTGGTACAGGGCATAGAGTGCTGGACCTAGAGTCTGGAAGACTCATCTTCCTGAGTTCAAATCTGGCCTCAGACACTTCCTAGCTGTGTGATCCTGGGCAAATCACTTAACCCTGTTTGCCTCTGTTCATCTGCAGAATAAGCTGGAGAAGGAAATGGCAAACCACTCCAGTATCTTTGCTAAGAAAACTCTAAATGGGGAGTTATAAAGAGTCAGACATGACTGAAATGACTGAACAAACCAGAGGATAGGAGATAAAATATGTCTCCTAACTCTTGTTAGAAAAGTATATGATGGGGTGGCTAGGTAGCATAATGAAAGCACTGGCCCTGGAATCAGGAGGACCTGAGTTCAAATCTGGCCTCAGACACTTAATACAAAAAAATAGCCATGTGACCTTGGGCAAGTTACTTAACCCCAATTGCCCTCCCCTCCCCACTCCAAAAAGCAAAACAGAAAAAAGTATATGAGTATGTTGCACTCTGAAAGATACTGATGACGTTGCTACTTTTATCTATGACAAGGGAGGCTTAGTTCTTATGTTGAGGTCATATTGGAAAATGTCTGGTATAAAAAATGAAAGACAATAATAATTTTTAAATAGATATTATGTAAAAGGAGCACCTTTCCCAGGGTTCCAAAAGAAATCCCGACTCTACCTTGTAATGGAAATGCAAATTTAAAGATCTTCCCTGCCCCTAGCTTAAGTGCACCTGGAGCCTGTGGTGGGAGGCTTGTTTTTCAGGAAAGCCCATACCTTGATACTTTGTGATTGGGCAGTGGGTCCAGAAGGTTGTTACATTCTCTGAGCCAGGAGAAGGCTATATAAACTCTGATGAGAGGCTTTGCTTTGGGGCTCGCTTTGAGAAGTGTTGTGTGATTTGACCAGATGAGACTCTGGGAAGCCGTTGTTGAGAGCCCCCGGCTTTGAAAACCCAGATGTTGATGCTTCCCTCTCTGGTAACTGTGATTTGGTATTGATGCATGTAATGTTGGGACAGTTTGGAAGCCTGTCTGATCTGTAAGTTCTGTAACTCTGAAGTTCGGGGTGCTGACCTTTTTCCCCTGAACTAGGTAATGTATGTTTGTTTGATTAAAGTAAGCTTGTTAACCCATTTTGAGTTGCTTTCCCTTTGAAAAGCAGATCTAAGAACCTGTGTTGGCAGTCTCCCTGGGGATATTGGGGTGCTTGCTGCTACATACCTCCACTCAATAGAAATTTATATGTATTTAAGATTTATAAAATACTCTCCTCACAGAAACATTTGAAACACAAAGGTAACTATTATTATTTTTCACATTTTACAAATGAGAAAACTGAGGTTCAGGGGATCATCAAACTACTAAGCATTAGAGCCAGAATTTATTTAGAGCTAGGGTTTTTTTTTTTTTTAATTTCAAAATAACCCTTTATACTGCAGAATATATTTTAACTGAAGAAGTTGAAGAATTATGAAGTCAAAGTATTAGAATAGTTATCAGTGTCTCACAATTAGTCTTTCCAAAACCCCTAATCTTGAGGGCAGGCTAGGTCCTAGGGGGAAATCTAATAACCACATTTCCTCTCGAGATTCCAGGGGTAGTGGGTTCCTTTTCTTTTTTTATTTTGGAAGGAGGAGGGCAGGGCAATTGGGGTTAAGTGACTTGCCCAAGGTCACACGGCTAGTTTTTTTTGTGTTAAGTGTCTGGGGTCGAATTTGAACTCAGGTCCTCCTGACTCCAGGGCCAGTGCTCTACTCACTGCGACACCTAGAGGCTCCGTGGGTTCATTTTCTAATGTTCATGAGCCTCATGCTCAATAGTTGATATCAATTAGTCAGACTTAATTAGTTTTTAGAAATAGTTATTCACTGTGGTTGTATTACTGTGGTTCCCCAAAATCTGTGACACACTTCCATCCATATATAAAGAGAATGGGCTCAACCTTAGGAAGTATATTTGGTAAAAGGGGTAACTCATCGTTCTTGGAAATCCTTTTTCTGGAGCTGTCAAGATGGTCCCCTCATATGGTACAGTTTTTCCACTGGACTCTTTATAGAACCTGAAATCTCATGACTTCAAAGACAGCATCCAGGTTGTCTCATCTTCTAATGTAGACACTACTATCAGCCATTGTTGTCCTGGTGACACTATTAGGAGAGCAATGGAAAAGTCCCGATATGCCGGTCCTCCAAAATTCAAGACTTTCTGTCTGACTGAGTGAGGGGGAAGCCTGAAGCTCAGGCTCTACTCCTTCCCCCAGTTAATTCCTTCTCAGGGGCTTAGCTGGAACCGCTCTCTTCTAGACTACCACTCATTCAGATCGCTGGGTTCTGAAATGATCTGCTAGTCTATTGACTTGAAGAGAAAAACAAAGTTTCCTTAACCAATCTGAACATACTTCCTTTACAACCCCAGCTCATCCAGTGACTCTGAAGTCATGAGATGACATTTATAAAGTACTTAGCACGATGCTTGGCACATAGTAGGTGCTTAATTATTGATGATATATGAATTATTTCATTCCTTTTTTATCTAAATTGATAAAGCTTTCTTTAAAAAAACTTTTTTTTTGCACTTAGTCTAAAGGGTTCCCTCTCAGGGCATATTGGCAGTTAAAGTGGAATAAGGTGATGTGGTTGATTGACTTAAGGAGATGTCCAGACCTTGTTCTCAGCTAGTTCACACCTCTGGTTGACTGTTCAATGTAGAAGTGGTCTTGTATGTATATCCTTTGACCCAGCAATACCACTTCTAGGCCTATGATCTCTAGGCCTATATCCCAAAGAGATCATACAAATGGGAAAAGGACCCACATGTACAAAAATATTTACAGCAGCTCTTTTTGTGGTGGCAAAGAATTGGAAATTGAGGGGATGCCCATTAGTTGGGGCATGACTGAACAAGTTGTGGTATATGAATGTAATGGAATGCTATTGTTCCGTAAGAAATGATGAGTAGGCAGACTTCAGAAAACCTGGAAAGACTTGAATGACTGATGCTGAGTGAAGGGAGCAGAACCAGGAGAGCACTGTACACAGTTACAGTAACACTGAATGATGACTAACTTTGATGGACTTATCTCTTCTTAGCAATGCAAGGATCTAAGACAACTCCAAAGGACTCATGATGGAAAATGCTGTTCATATCTAGAAATAAAACAAAACAAAACTATGGAGTCTGAATGTACATCAAAACATATTATTTGCTTTCTCTCTTTTTTTTTGCTTCTTCTTTCTTGTGGTTTCTCCCATTGATTCCAATTCTTTACAACATGACTAATGTGAAAATAGGTTTAATATAAATGTATATGTAGAGCCTATATAAAATTACATGCTGTCTTGGGGTGGACAGAAGGAAGATATGGGGAGAAAATTAGGAATTCAAAATCTTATGGGAGTGAATGTTAGAAACTAAAAATAAATAAAGAGATTTTTAAAAAAGAAGTGCAATAGTTCTATTATTCTTGAGAAAGGAATATGGGAGGCCCCTCTCACATAAGCATGAATACTGAGATACCAAATGGATAGCAGGTATTTTTTCTGTAGTCCTTGAAAGGCAGCATGTTATACAGGAAAACATATTAAACTAAGTTCCTTCACTTGCTTCTTGTTGACTTTGTAAAATGGAGATGATATTTAAACTCCTTAGTTTAGAGGGTACTCCAGCATCCTGAAGAATGGATATGTATGTTATGTTGTAGGGCATGTTCAGAGAAGACTAGTAAATCTTGTGTGATGGCTGCTAAGACCTTTTCAGGGCTGCTTTCCACTTTTGGTGTCCACTTGATCTACCTGTGGCTCCTAGAAGCTGTAGCATGTACATCAGCCACACCCTGGTAAACTGTTTTGACAGAAGGCTACACGAGACTGAGGGCAGCCAACAATGAGTTTGAAGGGCAGTGAGGTGGCACAGTGAATAGAGCACTGGCCCTGAAGTCAGAAGATCCTGAGTTCAAATCTGGCCTCAGACACTTGACACTTAACTAGCTGTGTGACCTCGGGCAAGTAACTTAACCCCAACTGCCTTCCCCCCTCCAAAAAAAAGTAAAAAGAGTGAATTTGATAAGTTGGGGGGGGTATTTACCTCAAGTATGTGAAGACTTCCCCCAGCGAAATAAGCAGATGAAAACAATCTGTTCCAATGGCCATGAAGAGGGCTGAAGCAGGCCTGTTTAGACATCTAAAACACCTAGGTCATACACTGCATCCCGAGCCATCCACCAGTCATTCTGACTTTGTCTTGCCACTGAAATTTGATGACTCTGGAAGAGAGAGTGAGACTTGACTATTTTATCTAATTCTGCTTTACTTAAATCTAATTTATGCATCAATCAGAAGACCTCACCCATAACATTTTACTATTTTTACCTATTTCAAAGTCCTATGACAACGGGTATGTGATGAAGCAATGGGTGCAGATACACTGGGAGCTGTAATCACAACCCTGCACACACGTGGCCCAGACCATTGAGTTCTCAGAGGAAGCAGCGGTGGGATTTGGCAGTTCCCTGGATGTCTGAGAAGCCTTTTGAAAGGACCACACTGCTCACCTCCTGCTGGGGAAAGGGGCTTAGAAAAGGTGCTCTGAAAATTACTTCACCCAATCCAATCCTGGCTTGCTTACCACAGCAAGCAGGGATTCCATCCTGTGGGTTGAAACATACAAAAAAAATTTACAAGAACTTCTGCAAAAGTGATTCCACTCATAATCAGTACATGAAATATGCCCATGCTTATGAATAATATGAAATCCAGCAGACCTAAAATACAAACAGCTCTTGCTGTGAGAGAAAATTAACAATGTTGTATCCAAATAGCAGCACTGAGGCTGGCAAATGAAGGCCAGCTTACTGAAGTTGGAGCTGGAGATAAGTATTTCTGGTGTGGCTGTAATGAAGGAGACCACGAAGTTGGCATAGTTTTTGTAATCAATACTAATCTAGTTAACAAGCATGTATGCCTCCCAAAATGAGTAAATAGGCTCATGACAATGTGATTGTCACTTATAGGAAAGTGCCATGCCACTATCACCAGTGCCTGTGCTCTCACCATGGTGAACTCTGATGAGATCAAAGAAAAATTTTATGGAGACCTGGAGACCGTTATCATCAACGTTCGGAGAGATGACAAGCTTATAATTTTGGGTGACTTTAATGCAAGAGTACTTACGGAGTCCTTGAGAGGCATGGAGTCAGAAATGGCAATGGCTGTGGTCACTTACTGCTGAAGACTTTGTCACCAACACTGTCTTCCATTTACCTAAATGTAATAAAACTTCATGGATACACCCTCACAGCAAACACTGACATTTAATAGACTATGTCACTGTAAGGAGAAGAGACAGGATGTGAGAGTTGACAAAGGTGATATGTGGCATAAAGTTCTGGACTGATCATAGACATCCTCTCCAAGCTAGATGACTACCAGAAGACTTAATGTCAACAGATTATAGTGCTTTGCCAAGGGTGAACTTTTGCTCACTTGGAGGCAAAGGTGAGCCAACACATTTGGCAAGAGTAGAGCAGAAAAGGGGTGGGCAGCTTTGAGAGATTTGGTGTAGAGCTCTGCACGTACTCAACTGGGTCAAAATAATTCTAAACTTCAAGACCAGTTTGATGAAGATTATGGGGAAAATCAACAGTTGCTAAACGAAAAATAAAAACTCCACAGGATTTACCAGCAGGGTCGTTCATCAGTTTCTAAGAAGGCAGCATTTAACTCCCTCAAAAGAAAAGTGCAAATGAAGCGCTCTCTCTCTCTCTCTCTGTCTGTCTCTGTCTCTGTCTCTGTCTCCCTCCCTCTCTGTCTGTCTCTGTCTCTCTCTCCCTCTCTCTCTGTCTCTGTCTCTCTCTCCCTCCCTCTCTGTCTCTGTCTCTGTCTCTGTCTCTTTCTCTCTCTCTCTCTGCAGGTTTCTAGTCTGATAAAACAGGGAAGAACACAGCCGCCCGAGTCCCAAAAGCACGACGACGTTCCGCGGTGCCCGGGATGATGACATCACGACGCAAGATCGGTTTGACCCCTCCCCCTGACGTCAGCCCTCTTTCCCTTATTGGCTGTAGGCGACACCTCCGCCATTTCGTACGGAAACGTGTTACGTGGGGTCGCCATTTTGAGCGCGATCCGGGAAGTTCGGGTATATCCGATTCCGGCCGGAAGCTGCTCTCTCTTTTCTTGCTGGGCGGCTGGCTGCAAGGTGGCTCGGCTGCTGTCTCCGTGTAATCTGGATCCATCCTTCCTCCTGGAGCGATCCAGCCGAGTCTCGTCATCATGACCGAGCAGATGACCCTTCGGGGAACCCTTAAAGGCCATAATGGCTGGGTGACCCAGATCGCCACGACTCCCCAGTTCCCCGACATGATCCTGTCAGCCTCCCGAGGTACCGCGCCCGGATCACGCCTGCCAGGGGCGGGTGGAAGGTGAAGGTGGTGGGGGATTGGAGGAGGAAGGCCGCTTCTGCTTGAGGAGTGCTGGAGGAGAGCTCCGTCAGCCTCGGCGGGGGCGGGGTGGGGGGGAGGACCGGCTACGCTGGGAAAGTTGGGGAGAGCTCTGTCTGTGGGGGGAGACACGGTCCGAGTAAAACTTTCTCCAAAGCGGACCCAGACTGTCCTTTCTGTATCAGAAATAAAAGGAGTTGGGGGAGGGGTGCATAACAGTGTCACCACTGGCTTGGCTGGGGGTGGGGGGAGACGCCTTAGTGGGCTGCCCTCGGAACCTTACTTGGCTGGCTGAAGCGAGTGGCGCCCTTTCTTGGACCATGCTGGGGAAGTCGAGGGGATGGTAGTCACATTCTTAGTGAGGGGGGAGGCAGAAGTGGTCCCCCTCGCCCGTGCCCACCCCCCCACCACGCAGACCTTTCCAAGGACAGTGACTCCTGACACAGACAAGGATCACCGAACGGAACCTGTGGGTCCAGGTTATTGGGTTCTCCCTATTCTGGAGATTGAAGGTTTGGATTTTTCCTCCTAATCCCCAGATCCCCTGGGTTCACATTGAATTGGGGCTGGGAAGGGTGAGACATCCCTGCTGTGTGCCCTGCACTGTGCTAACTCCTACAGCGCCTGAAAGTGTCCTCCAGGCTCCCCAGCCAGTGACCCTGTGTAGACTCCAGCGCTTCACAATGCTCTCACCTCCTGCTCATTGGGATCCCAGCGTAGACCGCCGCCGGGAGTGCTTTAATGCTGCTGCCTGATTTCTGGGCATTTATTCCTGTCCTCGTTTGTCTGTGTGACTGGCTTTTCACGATATGTAACTTGACTGAAGAATCAGACGGACGCTTGTTTTCATCTTTGCACTTAGGACCTAGAACACCGCGGGCACACTTGTTAATTGTTTTTGGAATTTTACTAGGGAGAAGAGTCTGGTGTAAAGGATCTGTGGAGGAGAAACAGCAAGTAGTTTTAGACACGAGGAAAACTTTAGGGGAAAAAAGGAATGGGAGACCAGAAGAGGCTGTCTCCTCCCGGGAAGTCTTGTGGGGCCAGAGAAGCAATGACGATTTTCTAACATGCCATCTGATTGCCTATGCTGAATACAGAGGCTGTTTCTGAGCTTCAGTCTTGGCCTCTGAATCTTTCCATTCCTGGTGAACTAATTTTTCATTCAGTTAGTTTTTATTGAGCATTTCCTGTGTGCAAGGCACTTTGTTGAGGGTTGGGAATACAAGAAACGCTAGGTCTAAAAGGAAAGGGTTGAATAGTTCTACCTGCCTTAACATTTATATAGTGATTTACATTTTGTGAAGTGCTCTTGTCACAACTGAGAAGGTGACATTTTTCAAGTTGGACCATAGAGGTGACTTGCTAGTAAGCAGGCAGGATTTTCAAAACCAAGTTTCTGACTTCAGGTCCAGTGTTGGGGCTGTTTCTGTATCTCAGACGCTGGATTGGAAGTGATGAGACCTCTCTGGTTCTGGTTATCCTGTAACCTTGGTTAAATCATTTTAACCTCTTTAGACTGAAGGAAAATTCTGGGTTTTTTTTTTTTTTTTGTCTTTTGGAAGGCAATTGGGGTTAAGTGATTTGCCTACGGTCACACAGCTAGGTGGTTTTTTCGTTTGTTTTTTGGTGTGTTAAGTGTCTGAGACTGGATTTGAACTCAGGTCCTTCTGACTCCAGGGCTGGTGCTCTAGTCACTGAGCACATTCTGTTTTTCTTATGCCTAAAAGGAGAATGTTGTGGGCATGCAGCAGAATTGTTGGGGGTGCGTGGGACCAAGACCAAGTCTTCTCTCCACTTCCCTACTTTGTTTTTTTCCCTAATAAAATATCTGAAGTTCAGAGTACTACTAGGCCTTGGTGAAGAGATATTTGTGAATAGTTGACATTTGACTCAAGCTTTTATGGATGGATGAATAAATTTAGGTAAAGCTAGAGGCGATTGCCATTAGGAAGTGAGAAAGTACAAGGAATGTTTGGGAAATAACATGGTCCAGGTTTCTGGGATGTAGATTAAGGAATGTGAGACTTAGAATCCTAGGCAAAGGAATTTGACCTTTAATTGGTTGACAGAAGGGAAGCACTGGAAATCTAGAAATAGTCTAGTGTGATAATAAGAGCTTATAGCTGTGAGATAGGATGCAAGAGACTGGGGGAGAGGTGTTGTAAGCTTTTCATCTGAGCTATCCTCTTCAGAACGTGCCATTAACCTTTAGCGTTTAAATGGGTGTTGCAGTAATGGACTCAAATATTTATCTGCTACTATTGTGGTAGACACTTGTGGGGGAGCTTAGAAATAATGGAAAATACAAAGTACTCTTGAGTTGTGATCTCTCAATGATTCACATCATTGGGGTGTTTGTTTTTCAGAGATCCACAATTTTTAATTTTCAACATTCTTTATAAGATTTTTGAGTTCCAAATTCTCTCTCCCCAACACAACAAGCAGTCTGATAGAGGTTATACATGTGCAATCATTTCCACTTTATGTTGTGAAAGAAGAATCAATACAAAAGGAGAAAAACCCCCAAAGGTGAAAATAGTATGCTTTGATCTGCATTCAGACTCCATAGATCTTTCTCTGGATGTGAATAGCATTTTCCCATGAGTCTTTTATCATTTGCGTTTTAGAGAAAGAAGGCAAATTGGGTGTAGGAAGACAGCTTGAATAAATACAATAAAAGGGAAGGGTAAACAAGAGTTTTCTTAGACCAAGCACCAGCACTAGGAGAGTTTGTTCTCTACTAAAATGCTTTAGAAGTATAGATGTTATGAAGCAGAAAGTATGGAACGCATTTAGGGATTGAGCTTAGATAAGTAGTTAGAGGTTAGACTGTATCTTAAGCAGTAGGGTGATTATTCAAATCAAAACATTTCTCTTCTCTGGACTCCATTATTGTTTATGCCCTCTTTAGGGCTTTGATTTAACTGTTTTCTGTATGACTGCCTTGTTTTCCCATTGATAAGTTCAGTAAGAACACCTATTGGGCGATTATCATCAAATCCCTAACTGAATTTAATCTGGGATGGGTGGTAGTAAAAGTATTACTCTAAATTTCTTAAGACTTTTGGGAAACAATTTATTCACATAGGTAATAAAGATCTCTTCATTCTTCTGTATGTCTTATATTTTTGTGTAACTATTAGCTTTGAGGTCTTCAGCACTGACTAGGACCCTTTGTGGTCCTGTCAGCTAAAGAACTAGTGTATGATGGGATTGAGAGGACAAAGATGAATTTAGTTTTGCTTATCTTCTTTTCTCTTTATTTGTTCCCTCCTATCCAGATAAGACCATTATCATGTGGAAGCTCACCAGAGATGAGACAAATTATGGGATCCCCCAGCGGGCCCTCAGGGGTCACTCACATTTTGTTAGTGATGTGGTCATTTCCTCTGACGGCCAGTTTGCACTTTCAGGCTCCTGGGATGGCACACTAAGACTGTGGGATCTTACAACGTAAGTACCTACTTGAATGGCTACCTCTTGGCTAGGTATTAAACCATCTAGGTTCTTAGCAAACGATAGGTAGAAGAGGGAAGAGGTAGAAGTGTGCTAGAAGAAGAAGGGTGCTAGAATTTCATAAATACTTACTGTAGCAGCAAGCACCCCAGCATCCCCAGAGTGGCTGCCAACACAGGTTCTTAGATCTGCTTTTGTAAAGGAAATCAACTCAAAATGGGTTAACAAGCTTACTTTAATCAAACAGACATATCATTTACCTTGTTCAGAGGGAAAAGGTCAGCACCCCGAACTTCAGAGTACACAGACAGATCAAACAGACAGGCTTCCAAACTGTCCAACCATTATCAATACCAAAATCACGTTACCAGAGAGGGAAGCATCAGCATCTGGGTTTTCAAAGCCGGGGGGCTCTCAATGGCTGCCCAGGGTCTCATCTGGTCAAATCACACAACACTTCTCAAAGTGAGCCCCAAAGCAAAGCCTCCCGTCAGGGTTTATATAGCCTTCTCCTGGCTCAGAGAATGTAACCACCCTCTTGATGCACTGCCCGATCACAGCATCAAGGTGTGGTCACTCCTGAAAACCAAGCCTCCTACCACAGGCTCCATGTGACCATATTTAGCCTATTAGGGGGCAGGGAAGATCTTCAAATCTGCATTTCCATTACACTTACTAGCTACTTGGCCCTGGCAAGTCACTTAACCATGTTCCGCCTGTTTCTCATCTATAAAATGAGCTCCAAATGAAAGTCACAAAGAGTTGGATATAACTGGAAAGAATGAAGTTACATAAAATTGGTGTGTTCTCCAGGTGTCCAAGTGGGATAATAGTAGTCTGAACAGGGAAAAATAGTCCTAGGGGATATTGAATTTAAAAACCACTGCTCATTTGAATTGGAATGTTAGTTTTCATAAGGGTTAGGTAATTAGAGAATTTTTTGTGACCTGGATCAAGCCAATGAACAAATCAGCAGCCAGAATTCTGAGGTTAGATGAAAAAAATTCGTGATGTCCCAGTGATGAGAGAATGACATTGTCACCCGACCCCCCTGGGGATTGAAGACAAGTCCTGCAATTCTGATGGGACCTTTAAAACTATAGGCATAGATATTTTCTAATATTCTCTCCAACCCCCAACTCTTATTGCAAAGAAAATTGGGTGAAACAGATAAAATGACATCAGATGTATGCTATACAGAAGATTTTGTACCTGTCTCTTTCTCCTACTCCCTTCATCCCCCAAATCCAGGAGGGAAAAGGTGTTTCATTATCTTGTCTGCTGGAATCAGTATTAATCATTGGACCTAGATTTTCAGCAAGGGGTTCTAGCTAGCATAAAGAAGGAATCATTTTTCCTGGTGGGTAATACAGACATAGGAAGCTATAAGAAACCCAATGTGGAAGACTGTCTTGGGAGAAAGGGAATTAATATAGAATACTGTCTTCCCATCTAGTGGCACTACTACCAGGCGTTTTGTTGGTCATACCAAGGATGTGCTGAGTGTAGCCTTCTCTTCAGACAACCGTCAGATTGTCTCTGGTTCCCGGGATAAGACTATCAAGCTGTGGAACACCCTGGGTGTCTGTAAATACACTGTGCAGGTAAAAAAGTCAGTATAGGATTCATAACTGTATAATATACACAATTCATGGCAAAGACATAGGGTTTATTGTACTATAAGCTCACTTATAAGTCCATTTTGTGTGTAGTATGGTTTCATCGTATTTGTCCCTGTCCCCATCCTATTCTCCCTTCCCCCACTCCCCCAGAAGTATGATGTCTGGATTAGTTGGCAACCTAATTTTTATTGATATTTTGCTAATGCAGACTATTGACCTGGGTGTGCAAATGACAGCTCCTGCTTTGAAAGCCAGTAATAAGTGTACACCAGTAATAAGTGTAGATAAATAAGTCCTTTTCATACTTAAAAACTTCCTCATCTTTTGAGCAAAGAGTAGTATAAGGGGACTTGCAGCTCTGAAGTTCTGTAAGGTATAGTGTCTATGAAGGACAGGTAGGATTGGTATGAGACATGAATTCAGATGAAGTGGAGTTATTGTAACTGATAATTAGGGCCAGAATTACAGTAACCTTAAGGTTATTCCCTACTTTGGTGCATGCATGGGTACAGAAGGAAGTATTTTCTCATCTAGTCAATTATTTTGAACCAATTAGGGTATTAAGAAATGTAAGTCCACAGAACCACAGCCTTATAGTAGTGGTCAGGGAAAAGAATAACTGTGCCTAATTTTTCCCCTATGAATATCCCACAGGATGAGAGCCACTCAGAGTGGGTGTCCTGTGTCCGTTTTTCACCCAATAGCAGCAACCCTATCATTGTGTCCTGTGGCTGGGACAAGCTGGTCAAGGTGAGAACAATTTCTGTAGGTGTTGGCCTACTAGTATGTTTTTAACCTGTTCCTGAATTTGGCAGTTCTTCTGATCAGTTAAAATTATATCACTCTCACTAATCCAAGGTCTTCATTTCCCGAAGACATAACTAAAAACACACTTTGTTCTGTTTTATATATATATCACTATCAATTTGTATTTGCCTTTTTTTTTTCTGAATTCCTTTGTTCTTTAATCTCCTAGAGATATGTGCCCAGTTGTATAGCTGGGTTTAAAAGGTTACAAATAATTTAGATATTTCTCTTATGATTGCAGAAATTTTGGTGCAAAATGGTGGGACCAGTTCTCAGTTCTACAGCATATTAGTTGCCTATTTGAACATTCTCTTTGTAATACTTTCTGTTCTTCTCATTTTGTTAGATTGGTAGATGTGAGATAGACTTTATTTTGTTTTAATCTGTGGTTGTGTTGATAAGGAGGATTTCTTTTAATGATGGGTGGTAAATTGCATATTTTTTATCTTTTGACCCCTTGAGGAATAGCTTTTTCTGGGTCCTAAGTATGTGTCAATTTCCTTTTTATATCTTGGATATCAGTCTTGTTGGATTTGGTGCAAAAATAACAGTCTGTAACTCAAAAGTAGGAAATTATCCCTAGTTTGAATGGTTCTTAGTTATTTATATATTGAACATCTAGGCAAGCTATGAAATCCAAAGAGCTGGTTAACATTTTCAACTCTGCTTTATGGTCTGAGTTAGCAAGTAACTTAATTCATCTGGGTGTTGGATTTTGATTATAAGAAGGGAGAAATAATCTTTATACCAATTATTACTGCTAATTGTATGACTGATAGATTTTAAGTTAGTGTTAAACTAAAGGCAAGACAGATCTATTGAAAAGTCAAGTTTCTATTGGATTTTCATTGGATCATCAGCCTCAGGAAAACTGAAAAATTGTGAGTTAGCTAGAAGGATTCCATATGCAGAGCAGATTCCTCCATCTGGAACTTCTCCTTTCTCTCACTCATACACCTAGGTCTGGAACTTGGCCAACTGCAAACTGAAGACAAACCACATTGGCCACACGGGCTACCTAAACACAGTTACAGTTTCTCCTGATGGCTCTCTTTGTGCCTCTGGAGGCAAGGTATGAGAGGTGGGAGGACTTTCATCCAAAAAGCTACCCAAGAGTTAAATATAAGAAAACCTTAGTAAGTGGTAACTAAGTTTCAAGGGTACTAACCTGAAGGGGCTTCATTAATTCCTGATCATGAGAACCAGTGCAGTAGAGTGGGGACTGCTGGGTTTGCAGTTAGAACCAGAATTTCAGTTATCACTAGTGACCTGAATGATTTTTTTTTTTTTTTGATACATCATTTAACCCCTTGGGACTGCTAGAAGAGTAAAGTTAATTTTGTCTTGGCTCCTTTGGTCTCTGTAGGAACAGGGATAATGATAGGAATTGAAGAGTCCCAGAGCAGGGTAAAGGGGGACTGGAATGAAATGGGCCGATTGCAGGAAATGAACTGTTTGGTAGTATTTCTGCATTCTCTTTGTAGGACGGTCAGGCCATGCTGTGGGACCTTAATGAGGGTAAGCACCTCTATACTCTGGATGGTGGTGACATAATTAATGCCCTCTGCTTCAGCCCCAATCGCTACTGGCTCTGTGCTGCCACTGGGCCCAGCATCAAGATCTGGGTAAGTGATGGGTTTCAAATTGACTAGATTTCAGAGAGATATTAGTGGAAGGGGGCCTAGGGGCCACGTAGAGCTGTGATGAAACCCAACATGCCAGCTGACTGACCCTGTTGAAACCTAGAGGCTGTTTCTGAGCAATCTCCTGGCTCCCTAAGGTCTGAAGTTGGAGTAGAAGAGGGTCTGGTTTATTCCCTGAACTGGTAAATGTCTTACGGGGTAGGTTAGCAGTTCCTGGAGTCTGATACTCCCATACCCTTCTTTGTATAGTCCTTAGTATTCAGAAAGTTACTATGTCCCTATGTGCCAAGGGAGAGAAATGCCTCCATTGTTTAGTTACAGCCTCTATAAATTGGGGGTAATACTGGACAAGGTTGTGAGAGTCAAGTGAAATAAATAAAAATCAAGCAGGAAAAAAATACACTCACACACTTTGTGAAGCCGTAATCGTGGTGTAATGCTGGTTGTTACTGTTAATCTTAGGACCTAGAGGGCAAAATCATTGTGGATGAGCTTAAGCAAGAAGTGATCAGTACCAGCAGCAAGGCTGAGCCTCCCCAGTGTACTTCCTTAGCCTGGTCTGCTGATGGCCAGGTAAGTGTTCATTCTGCCCTCCCTGGCAGTTGATTGTCTCAAGGAACCCTTGGACCCTTAGATGTACTGGGAAGGAATTGTTGAAAGTAGTCACTGCCTCCGCCACTGGGCTTGGGTGAATTGCATGGAATTGTAATTTATTGGAGGAGCAGTGTGAACAGTGCAAAGAGCACTTGGATTTGGATATTGCCTCTTTCACTTTTTTCTTAATACTTTGGGCAGGTTATTTTACATCTCAGTTCACTTTTCTGGGAAATGAAAGGGTAGGTAGAATGGGCATCCTTTGATTTGATAGGGTCTCCATTGCCTTAAGTATCTCTGTGGCTCATTTATTCAAGAACCATTTATTAAGTGCTTATAGTGTGCCAGTTCCTGACTTCATGGAGCTTCCATTGCAGTTCAGGAAATAACATGCATATAGAAAATGAAATACAGAACATATAAAAATTTCTAAGGGATGGCACTAGCTATTGGGGTTAGGGTAGGGTCCCCCTACTCAGTAAAAGGGGAGGAAAATTGCATTTTATTTTGGGATTTATGTGTGAGTGACAAATTATATTTGTCTTCTTCCTGCAGACGCTTTTTGCTGGATACACAGACAACTTGGTACGGGTGTGGCAGGTGACCATTGGCACTCGGTAAAGGGGTCGACCATAACTCAGATTTTGAAATAAAGACCTTAATTTCTGCCTTTTGAAAAAATGAAGTTGTATTTATTTATTTTTTGATTGGTTGATCTGGTTTCTCAGCTGAGTCCCGTACTTCCCCGTATCTCCCTCAGAAGAAGAGAGGAGGTTTTTTTAAGTCTAAAAGCTGGCAGATTCTTAAGATCAAATAGATTGGGCTTACTGAGGAACACAGACTTTTGGGACAGAATCATTGGCTAATTATAGTCCTGGGAATAGAGAAGAACAGTAAATACTCATTTTTGAAGTATGCAGGAAGTGGTCATCTAGATGGCAAAAATCAGCTATTTCCTTTACAGGAACATGGCACCCTTCTAGCTGGCATCCAGTGGCCCTCATCCAACCTAGTGTTAATCCTAGACTTTATTTTTATTCTGAATGTAACAAAATTACCATTTCTACAAGCATTGCAGAATGGTAAAGAGATTGTGAACAAAACACAGGCCTTTAAGTTCTTGGGGGGGGAAATTGTATTCTTTGACTGTTGCTATTAAGGAGTAGCTTTCTTGGTTATAATCACATTTTTCAGAGGTAACTGAAGCAAAGATTATACTTTCAATCAAAATTTGTTTAGCTTGTCATGAAATACTTTGTTTTATCCGTTATTTTGAGTATTCTGTATATTTACTTTTATTTAATTTGTATGCTCAGTTAATTTTTGGTCTCTAAGCTACTCTTGCTATACCAAGCCACAAAACCCAAGGGTCTACCCAAGTTGTCTGGGTGTCCATTTTAACATATGTAGAGGAAATAAATAACCCTTTACCACACTTAAGCTGCTTAGGGATGATGTAAGAGTGAAAGTATATTAATGTGATAGCTTTGCAAGATAAATAGTAATAAGCTACTTGTGCACTCAACTATGGTTTCAAAGTAAAATTCAGTTTTTATTGGATTATTCTTGATAATCTCATTAAGTGATCACAGGGAGTTGGGGTTGAGTATTTGGGTGTTCTATAAAGACCTCCCACTATATATCTCTAAGCTAACAACTCAATGTCCTGGGCTGTCTACTACTATAGCAGCCCTTTCTGGTGGCAGTTGGGGTATAATTTTTTTTGACTTTTGAGAAGGGGGCTGAGGAAAGTGTTTGGACATGGGAGGCAATATGGTATGGTGGGTGGTAAAAAATCAGTGGAGTTCCTGTCAAGTATAGAGTTTGAAGCCCATTTCTATGACCTTGCTTGGGAGTCTCTGGGTCACAGTCATCAGTCAAGGTTGGTTGGGAGGGCAGTTAACAGCACCACATAATTAATACACCCCCTAGTCCCCAGATGGGTTGGACTCGAGTGTCACCCAGCCCATCTTTGTAGAATCACAGGAATGACTGTTAATCTAATTTTGTAGACTTCAGATCGTCCTATACAATAGGTTCTGGACTCTTGACCTTGGAATATAGATAAAACACATGGAGATAACCGGTAATATTGCTGATAAATATCCAAAGATTATCTTGGTACCAGTGTGCTTTAACATTGCTTCCTAGGACAAGTACCTCAGGTGCCTAGCATATACAATATTTGCATTGTGGGCAAAAGGATTGACATTCGTAATGTTAGAATTATAAAGTAACATGGATTTTGAAGTAGTTATTAAAGCACCCTAGATGGGAGTATTGTAACACAGTACAGAGAAGCAAAGGATGTGAGCAAAGAAATGTATCTTTTGGCCAAGAGAAAATGAGAAAGGACCATGGCTGAGGTGTAGACCACCTCTGATTTTTGATCTGCAGGACTAATGTGAATGAAATCACATTGATGTGATCGAAATTTACTTGAGTACCAGAAAGCAGTGTTACTCAGGGACAAAATTGAGATGTGAGTAGAAACTGAATTATTGCAAGGTTTTGTGCTAAATTGTAAGTTAAAGGTTTTTTTTTTTTTAACTTGGGTGGGTGAGCTGTAAGAAAGTGTGGAAACAAACATGTACTATGTAGGTACCTAATATGTAGGTAAGGTATGGAAAAGTTAATAGTGAACATTTGCTTAAGATTTCTGTCCAAGATTGCCCTTTGAATGGAAAAGAGACAGTCTAGCTTACATGTAACCTAATCCTTAGTTCAAATAACTTAAGATATCCGTTGTGATTTCTAATACCCCAGAACTGCAAATAATGTCAGCCAGAAATCCATGAGCAAGAAAGTGGCCCTCTAGAGTATGTTCCCAGCACAACCAGGGACATTTGAAGCTTGCAAAAGCTTTGTGTTTGGAGGCAACAAGAGCCAAAAGTAAAGAAGTTTAATTAAAGCCCCAGGACTGGCTTGGACCTTGGAAATAACAGAAATTGTCAACGTTAAGGCAGACTAGAACATCCCAGGCCTAGGTGTTTAGATCTCTATCCATTAGAGACTTGAAGATACGGGTCTTGGGGGTGGGGAGAGGGTGTGGTTTGGTAATTTTAGGTCTGCAGCCCAGAATCCAGAGTGAAACAAAGCAGGACTGATTACTCTTAGCAAGTGTGGCAGAGGATAGAGACCCAATTCAGTAACTGAAGTTTGTAGAGATGAGTAGAGGAAAGGGTACTGCAAATTTAGATTCCCCAAAAAAACTGTGAAAAGGAACTGGATATTTGACAAGGACTACCTAAAAGAAAGCCTTAAGAAGCATACTTAAAACATCCAACATATTTACCACAGCAGCACTGTCAAATAGAAACAGATCCCAGTAGGCCACATTGGCTTAGAAAATCGCAAATTTTGTGTTGTTTTAATTAAGCATTTCCTCATTTCATTTTAACCTAAAATGGGCACAGTTGGGAGTTCTGCCTGAAGTTTGATGTAGCATTAGGGGCAACATTTCAAATTCCCCAGGCATTTTTTCCTGTCCCCCATGCCTGGAACACTTAACTCCTGACTTTACTCATTTCCTGTATTACAAATATACATGGGACTTAGAAGCATAGCAGAAGTCTGGATTTGATTTAGAGCTTTGTTTGACTAAGTCATTTCAATGTTTCTGTGCTTGTTTGCTCATCTATGAAATGCTTAATCAAAGGGGCCAAACAGGTGGCCAGATCAAATTAAAATGCAACCAGGAAATGTTAAATAAAATAAAAATACAAATGAATACCCTAAAGTGGTTTTTCTAAGTCATTATGCCAGGAGTATAGGGGTGCTTACTAGGCTTTTTAGTGATACCAGTATTTCTACTTGAGCTTGACACCGCTGGACTTAGCTGACTTCTTTCCATCTCAATAAACTCTTAAAAGCATTGTGAATTGTATCTTCTTATGGCTTAGTTATTGGGTGTGTTAATCCAGTTCCGTTGGTGTTAAAGCAAGAGATTCCTAGATGTCTGGAATGGGTTAAATGGAGGAATATCCTAAGTCTAAGGGGAAGATAAGGAGAGGCACCAAAAAGAAGGGAAAGCCTGCAGGGGAAGGGTTAAGAAAGATCCCCATTATAGGGGTTGAGAAGATAAGATTGTTATGTGTGAGGCATGTATAGAAACAGATCTTATCTGGAAAATTGGGAATGTAAGGTAAAAATGAAGATAGGAAAATAAGCAGGAAAGCAGATGTGATTGGAGAGAAAATTCAAGGTAATCAAGGTGGAGCCTGATAAAGGAGGAAAGGAAGATCCAAAGAATCAAGTAATGAGAAAGGGATCTTTCCTCCTGTGTACTTCATGTAGAGGGGCACTCCACTCACTGGAAGGGCCTAACTATAATGGCAAAGTGGAAGGGGGAGAATGGGATGGAGGGAAAAGAATAGAAGGGAAAGCATTAAGAAACTAAGCCAATTAGTCAGCATCTTCTCCCAGAAGCTACCAAAGCAAAATTATACTCACTGAAAATGATAAAACAGTAAACTTTTATTGTCCATTTCTACACACCATTCCACTCCCACCCCTCAATCCCCCCCCCCCAACAAACCAACCTTAGCCAACAAGCAGTACAGAGAAAGGCAGGAGGCTGAGAAATAGGGAGGGGGGGTTACCTCCAACTTGGAATAAGCCCCCAAATTGGAAGGGTTCTAGAAAAATAAAGACTATGCCCGAGACTCTTCTCAAAGGATCAAACCGATCCCTACCTCTCCTGGTAGACTGCAAACAGGAGGGGGGGAAGGGGAATCTGGGCCTGAGAACACCAGAGTCACATTTTTGGTGACAAACTCCCCTTTGGGAAATGGAGGTGAGAGGCAAGTGAGCAGGAGAACAGGATGAGAAGAGAAGGCAGAGCTAGCTAAAGTGAAAAAGAAAAAACCATGAGGGTGATGACCATTATGGTTCTGATCTTGAAAGAACCTTAGAGACCCAACCTCCCCATATAACCCCCTCAGCTACAGATAGCTGACAAGTGTGGAGGGGAAGGGTCTCATCCCATTAAAAAAAACAAAACTCAAATGTTCCCCTCCCTAAGTAAGATTCGTTTGTGTAGACAAGTGGAATTGGTGGAATTAGAGAGGAGGGGAGTAGAAAATGGCAAGGGGGGTGGGGTGGGGGAAGCAGACTGTTGAATGATTTTTTCCCTTTCAGGAACCCATACCCAACTACAGACAAGGATGAAAGGACAGAGAAAGTAGGAGAATGAAAACCAGAGGTGGGAACCTAGGAGACAGTAGTGTAGAAGAGAACTAAACCCCCAGCTTGAGGACCCACCCTTAACCCCTATCAAGATAAGGGAAGTTTGGGAGAGGGGGGACGAGCATTGGGATGCTTCAGGGGCAGAGTTTGATTCGGGTGCCCTTGGAAATCACCCGGAAAAAGGGGAAGACCTGCTCACCCAGAAAGGCAGCTGAGAAGGTATGTACATGTCCCAGAGTCTCAGCATTATAGAACCCCAGCTGTCCTGCCTCGTAGTCCAGGTACACCCCTAATCGGTGTGGCTTGTCGCCAGGGCTCAAAGGTGTCTGCTCAGTTGAGCTCTGTGCTTGGTAGCGCTTCCCATTGGTGCCCACACACCACACCTCCCTTTGGAACATTGGCTGCTGGGACAAATGGGGCCTTCTGCGGCGATGGTGGTGGCGGGATGGTGTGGCATCCCCACTACCACCCCCAGACTCTCCTACTGGTCCCCCCTTCTCCTTGTGACGAGTTGATTCACGGGCAGCCCCTACAGCCCAGCCACGCCGCCCCCCCACCTCCACCTCCCAATAGTGGCGACCAGAGCGGAAGCCCTGGGCACCCAGCACACAGCATTCAGCTGAAAATCGTTTGGGGTGGTCAGGGAGTTCCTGGCGCCGCTCTGCCAGACGGACTGCACGTCGGTCAGGTGACAAGGCTAAAGCTGGATGAGCAGTGTCAGGATCCAGAGTCAGGTCCACTGGAATGAGAAGGAAAGGAGTTTCAAAGTTCACTTGGTTCAGTCCCATTTCTTCCCCTTTCCCATACCTAGGTGTCTTGACTCAAGATTCTTGCTCACCATCAAAGAACCAATACTCCTGCCCCCAAGTTCTATCCCCCAACTTCAAACCATTTTTCTAGGACCCTTAGGTCTTAGCCTACATTCAAATCCAAGATCACATATATCTTCCCTTCTTCCAATATACACACATTTCCCCCAAACTCTGGCTCTAGATTGTCCAGGAATGAATGAGGGAAGGTGATTTGTGAATTCTCTATACCTCTGGCAGCCTCACAGAACATCCGGCTCATCTTTCTCACGATGGCATCTTTCAAGAAGTCATGACTGTGGGGATGGCTGGGATCTGGGGACCAGATCTCTGGAGGTTGCAGCTTTACCTCCTCACACCTGGGAGAGGATTAGAGGTTGATACACATGGGACACTAAAGTCCCAGAAGGGAGAGGAAAAGATAGGGGAGGAGAACTGGGGGCTGGGAGATAAATATAAATATAAATATAAATATAAATATAAATAATTTGGGTCCTGAGAAAGGAAGACAAGGATTCAGGGGCTGGGGAAAAGATGTATGGGTCCAGGGAGGGGGATAAGGGAAGATCCAGATATGTGGTCAGGGTTAACTATGTAAGAGAGTCAGGGCCAAGGAAACCAGATGCCTTGGTCCTAGTTAAAATCTGTATTCTGTGGAATTCAGGGTTTTAAGGGATAGAAACTCACCTGTTAAAAGTCTCCTTGATGTCCTGGGAATAATAGAGACAAAAAGTTGGGGTAAGGAAGGGGAAAGAAAGATAAAGTCAGCCCTTCACAGTTGGTTTCCTTATCGCCTAAGATCTCTAGACTGGAATAGAAGGGCCAGGTTTGGGGACATTTGAGAAAATGAAGGAGTTTTAATTCATCTCCTCCAACCCCCTATACTTTCAGTTACTCAACCCATGTTATACCATTCACTGAGGATCTTTTCCATCTTTAAGGGACCCTAAAAAAAAAGCAATGTTACGTCCTCTCTTGGATGCTTGGTCCACGGTCTTACTGTTTGGATATTCTTCTCAAGTCTGACTTAATATCCCACCTCCTGAAAATTTAATTCTGTTCCTTCTTATTCTGACAATAAGCCCTCAAACGTTCATGTTCACTATTCAGTTTCCATAATGACTCTGGCTTCATTCTCTTCAAGTTGAAACATCCCAGTCTTTGGAAAGAAAACAATTACAACCGTCCCTTTAAAATCCACAATAATCCAGGGAAATGGTAACGGGCATAATCCAAAAGATACAACTCCAAATGTATCATTTCTATTAGCTTTAGAGTGTTTTATGATTTTCCCCCTAACAACAGTGGGTTTATCTTCCTAATTATATTATGGAAAGCAAATTCATTTTAACAATCCATGCCTAAATATATACTGACTGTTTGGGGGGAAAGTAGCTCAGAGATATGCTGAGGGATTGGAAAAAAGCTGTTTTAGGACAAAAAATATGTCAGAGGTAACTGACAGTTACTAACAGTGTCTCTCTTATTTTTCTCTCTTCTCCTCCCACCTTCTCTGATAAGCTATGACTCCCAACCAGTATCATTCCATTTGTCTGCTCTCAGGTCAAAGAGAATTGCTAAAAGCAACACAACCTTTAAGATTTTAGTTAAGTTTTATGCTATCCTTATGTCTTGACCTTTTTTATCTATTTCTCTGGCAATTCTTTTCTTCATCTCTGACTTTCTAATATACTTCCCAACATAGTTACTTCAGGCATTTTCCTTTGAACTTCCAATTGTCCACCCTCACTTAGTGGATGACCACAAGGTTCAACCCTTGAATTACAGTGTTTATCTAATAAGAGCTCCCCTCTGTACTACCACACTTAGATCAATATATTACTGAATGTCAGGGATGAATGGGGCCTTGGAAATTATCTAATCCAATCCTGAAATGAGATTAAGGGACACTATGCATATACCTATCAAGTCACAATTTTCTTCCTTTCTCAAAGGAAACTCCCTTTTCTGTAAATATCTATTTAAATGCTACATTCCATTTCCTTTCAATGCCACCTATTCCTTTCTAATCTCTTTATTCTCCCTTTTTCTATATTCTTTTCTTTGTGCCTTCTACTGGATCCACATATGACATTCTTATTTCTTAACTTGGTACTCCAGTTTTTGTTCCTACAAATTTATTGAAACTAATCTGAAGCCACTAATGACCTTCCTTGGGAAGTTCAAATGCCATTCTTCCTTGACTTTTACAATCTTTTTTCTTCCTTCTGCCTCCTAAAAGTGAGTAAACATCAAAACTGTTCACCGCCTTCTAGTATTCATTCAGTATATTTATTTCTGTCAAAAAGTACCATCACTCTTGTAGATCCTAGATTCTACTCAATTAAATAATTATTAAGTAGTTGCTATGTATAAATACAAAGATAAAAATAGAGCATAACCCTGCCCCCAAAAGAGTTTACTATGAGAGGGGAGGAAAGATAAAATACGTATACAACTATGCATAATGCAAGGTAGAATATAGGGGAGAGACCCAGACAAAGTACATAAAAAAATGTGAGGAGAGCTTACTTTTAGCTGAGGAGGAAAAGTAGAAGTAGAAGGGAGGACAGGTGGAGGTGAGAGAAAGCATGGAGGATGTAGCAACTGAACTGGACCTTGAGGGAAGAGAATGATTTCAACAGGCAGATGGAGTACATTCATGGAGGGAAAAGAAGGGACAGGATAAGACTGGAGGACAACCACCAGGTTTCTCTGGATTACAGATTATATGAAGAGGAGTAAGTGTGAAATAAAGCTGGAAAAAGATTATGGTCAGACTGTGGAGTGCTGTAAGTAAACTAAAGAGTCTGTAGTTTATCCTACAAGCAACAAAAAGTCTTCAAATATTCCTGAGAAGGGGAGTAACGTGGTCAGCCCTGAGTATTAGGAAGCTGTGCAAAGGGTTTATTGGAGGAGGGAGAAACTAGAAGCAAGGCCACTAGACAGAAATACTATTATAATAAACAGTCCAAGCCAGAGGGGCTGAAATGTGAGCAATAGGATGGAGAGGAGGGGATGGCAGGAGAAGTACTTTGGAGGTAGAACTGACAGGATTTGGTGACTGCCTGAGAGTGAGTGAGAGTCAAGAGTCCAAGACAATTCCAAGGTTTTCAGCCTGGCTGATGAGAAGAGTGGTAGGGCCATCAAAAGTAAATCAGAGAAAAAGAAATCAGAAAACTGGGCAGAGGATGGGAAGAGGGGACTGATTACAGGTTCAGTTTTAAACTCAATATTGAGTTTCACGTATCAGTAGCTAGGATTGCCCAGGAGGCTGCTGGAAATGAAGGCCTGGTGAATAGAGAAAAATCAGGAAGAAAATTAGAAAAATCTGAATATATGGGTTTGGGAGTCACTTACATAGAAAAGATAACTGAAGTCATAGGCAAGAGTGAAACTGACAAGGGGAAGAGAGAAGAACTCAGGTGAGAACCTTTGGGACATCCATGTGGAGGAGAGGATAGAAAGAAAAAGTAGTAAGACAGGAGGAAAATAAGAAGATGAAAGACGAAGGAGGGAGAATGGAGATGAGGGGAACACAGGGATTTCACTACCAGGCATAAGCAGCACTTTTTGTAGTATTAGAAAACTGGAAATCAAGTTGATGGTATATGAATATAAGGGAATTTTATTGGCTCAGTAAGAAGCAACAAATTAAAAGAAATTCAGTGAAAGACTTGCATGAAGACATGCCAAATATACCTACCTAATGACAACAATAACATAAACAAAAAGAACACTGAAAGGAAGCCAAATTCTCTATTACTGTAATGACCAATCTTAGTTCTGGAAAACAAATAATGAAACTTAAATAGGCATCACATTACAGTGGAAAAAGCATTGAATTTGGAACCAAAGGACCTGGGTTCAAATCCCAGATCCCCTGCCAGCTTTTTGACCACAAGCAGGTCATTTGGCCTCTCTCAGCTCCCTCATCTGTGAACATCAGGGCTGGACTAGACGACCTCTAAGGTCCCTGGCCTTTGAGTCTATGACTGTCTTTTTCAGGAGACAGGGAAGAATGGGTGTGGAAGGCTACATGCTTTGTCAGATTTGGTTCCTATGTCAGCTGTTTAGGACTGCTTTTCTTTGTTATAGGGATCGATCAATAAGGGAGAAGTGTGTTTTGGGAAATAACTATGATGCAAAAACAAAAAAAATCTATCACTAAGACTTATTTTAAGAAGGGAGAACAAGGCAGTGTCAAATCACTGAACTCTTACTGGATCCTTCCCTCTCCTGCTATCCCCTACAGTCGGTGTGTGGGAAGTCTGCCATGCTTTCTTTTAAAAATACCTCTCAGATTCCATCATACTTCATTCTCACTGTTCTGCCCTAATCTAGGCCCTGAGGTCTAGGGATTACTATAGAAACCTTGTAGCTGGTCTCTGCAGTCAGTCTTTCACCAATTTAGTTCATTCCATGTAGCAAAACACTAATCTTCCAAAAATAACATTTCTATCATGTCACTCTATTCAAGAGCCTACAGTAGCCTATCATGGTATGAGTACTGAGGAGTATAAAGGAGCAAGAAACTAAGTCAAGAGACCCTGCTAGTAACTATGGGTAAACGGTTTAATCTCCCAGAGTATCCAGTGATTATCTGTTTAAAAAAAGAGGGAATGGAGCTTTGAGCTAGATAATCTTCAAATCCATTCTAGCCTCAACATTTGGATTCCATACAGCTTTCAAAGTCTTTCATAATCAGGTCCTACTATCCAATCATATTTAAAAATGACTTCGACAAGCCACTTTTGGATCAATCAGGCTAATTTATTCACTGTTAACCCCAATAAACTCATATTTCTCTTATTGTCATCCATGCCTAAAATGTCCTCTTTCTCCATCTCTACTTATGTAAATCCTAGCTCCCGTTCCATCTTATCCATGAAGCCTTTACAGACAAAAGGATATGGAAGCTGCAGATAACCTTATACCAATAATCAGTGTGTATTTATATAGCACTTTCTAGTTTATACAACACTTTTGTAAGAGGAATTCTGTAAAGTGACAAGTATATATATATTTTATAGGACTAGGAAACAAGCTCTGAGATGAGCTAACCTACAGCTATGTAGCTGGTCAGTCTCAGAGTCAGTACTCAAACAGAGGTCTCATGACTCAAATCCAGTGTTCCTGCCGTTAATTAATGCTATACTGCTCTTTTTGTGGCCCAGACCTGTGATTTCATTGTCGACCAAACTCAAACAGAAACAGATCCCTGTGGGCCACACACTGACTTAAAAAATCAGAAGCAAACACTACCTATGTTGTATAGTATTTTTATTTTGTTAAACGTTTCCCAATTACACTTTAATCTGATTCAGGTCATGGCCTGGGTTGCAACTTTCACATCTTAGGTGTAGACAACTACTATTGAGCAAACTCCTTATACTAATGCAGATGAGCAATGGTTCTGCAACTTGCATTCTGAGTGAGCTGCCTAAAGAACTGAAAAGCTATGTGACTAATCCAGGATCCTACAGTCTGGCAGAGGCTGGCCCTGAATAAAGGTCAGTGCAGGAAAACCAGAGACAAAGTTGTTGAAGGTCAGACAGAGGAGAATCTTTTTCATTCATGGGGCATTAATGGCTCCATGGCTGGCAAATGAAGTGTAACTTGACATGATAAGTACCTTGAAAAGCCTAATATTCAAGAAACAATTAATAAACATCAGATAATTAAGACAGAAAGAAGTGGCAGCAAAAACTTGAACGGGGGCATCAATGAGCCAATATAAGTGCTTCTTGGAGGAATAAAAGAAAGGTATTGATGAATAAAGGAGGCCCACCCACCCCCTTTCCTTCCATGATTTCAAATATCATTTCTATTTAATGATTTCTCAAACTTGGGTCTAGGCCCCAGTTTCCCTGAGGGACCAGATCTGTTTGATGTTCCTCTGCCATCTGTCTTAAACAGAGCTTAATTTTCCTCCAGAGCTGCTACTCAAATGACCTATGCCTATCAGCTATGCCACCATGGAGGGGTCAGAGAGGGCCTCTTGGAATCTTTCAGTAATTTTTGACTCCTCACTCTTCCTCTTCATCCAGGTACCCACCTGGTCAGTTTTGCTCCTGGAGTCACTGTCCTACAGAGCTTCCTCTCCACTTCACTATCTCTGATCCAGGCTTTCATTATTTTTCACTTATGCTCTTAAAACAGCCTCTAAACTAGTCTCTCCCCTCTCCAATGCATTTCATGCTATGAAGCCAGATCAGTCTCTCTACCCCCTCTGCTCATAAATGTTCTGCAGCTTCCTGATACAATGGATTCAGTTTATACTTCTTCACTTGATGTGAACCATGTGGTTCTAATTTTATTTCACATACTTGATTCAATCAAAATGGACTACAGCTATTACCTAAACATGCCCTGTATTTTTTCACTTCTGTACCTGTGGAATGTCTTCTACATGCCAACCACTGAGAATCCTACCCATCCTTCAAGGTCAGTCTTACAAGTCACTTCTTCCCTAAAACCTTTCCTAATTCTGCTTTACCAGTAATGATCCTGTCTTTTTTTTTTGTTAACTCTGATCACACCTTTTTTTCTTTATCCACCTTTCATGAATTTTTACCCTCTATTTTTCTATCTTATTTACTTGGAAATATGTCTTATTCCCTCTACTAGACCACTACTTCCACTATTTTCATATCTGAGAATGAGATTGTTTTATTTTTCTTTTTATCCCCAACAGAACCTAGAGCACAGTGCCTTGCAGCCAATAAGGATTCAATATATATCTGTGAACTGAAATTATTCTTTGTACCTCAAGTGCAAAAACTACTCAATAGTTTCCATCTGCCAAACTGTAATTACACAGACAGTCCTTACATATACCTACTAAAGTGAAAAAGTTTGATTCCTATGGATTCTAGTATGACCTAAAAGAAATTCTTCTTATGGAATAACTCCTTCTGTTCTCTTTTACCATATTGTTTTTTAACAAGATTTTTCTGAAAAGACATATCCATCAAGAAGGTAGGACTATGCAGATTACTAGTCCGAGTTCTTGTGCCAGATATATTTCACAATTTTGAAACTTAAAATTCTAATGTACAAATTTGTCTTTTTTTAATGCTTTTTAGTGCAAACTAGTCATTTCTAGGTGATTTAATTAAATAGAATAGGGCCCTAAGTTTATGCTATATAAAGTTCAGTTACAGACAATGGGGATGTTGAACCTCGAAAATAGAGAACTCAGAGGAGCCATGATAGCTGTCTTTGAATGTTTGAAAGACTATTGGATAAAAAAAAATGGATTAGACGTGCTCTTTTTGTCTCCAGAGAGAAGAACTATATAGGAGGAAGTTGCAAAGCGGGATGTTTGGGCTTGATGTAAGGAAAAACTTCCTAGCAATTTGGGCTGTGCAAGAGTGGAATGGACTACCACAGTGGGTAGTAGCTGTCCTCTCACTGGAGGCCTTCAGGCAAAGGCTAAGTGTCAGGTATATCATAGAGGGGATTTTTGGTCAAGTACTGCACACTGAAGTCCCTTCCAACTATGAAGTTCCGTGATTCTATGGATTCACACAGATTAGGTCCATCTCTTCTTCCTCCCCTTCATCTTCCTGCTCCCTTTCCTCCTCATCCTCTCCACCCCACAACTGGGTCACACACACCCTGCCGAAGTTGTGCCCATAGCCAATGGACACAGGATCTGTAAAGTAATTCAAGGTCATTCTAATAATGAACTACAGAATATGAACCATCCAAGACCAAACCTCTTCCTGCTCTGAATTCCTATAGAATTTAATATACGACCACATAAACATATATAAATGGTCTCCTCTTTGTAACTAAGACTGAAAGCTACCTGAGGGCAAGGACCGAGATTCTGTTATTCTCTGCACTTTGCTGACAGTGAGTGATGAATACATGTTAAAGATTACAATTAATAGTTTCTTGGTAAATGTTGATTGACTGAAGAAAGACCAGCAGGGATGAGAAGAGTTGGGATTGAATAGAACAAGGGCACAGGTAGCTAGACATGGAATAGAATCTGAAGTTGCTCTCACCTTGAGCAGCCGAAGTCCCCCCTGCTGGCTTCGCTCTTGTGCCTCTGCCAGCAGTCGACTCAGTTGGGTAGCCTGCTCCCCTAGGCGCCCTGCTGCAGCTCCTGCTCGTCCTAACTGGGCTTCATGCTGTTCCCGTAAACGCCGTTCTAGCCCAGCTTGTTCATCAGCCAGGAACCGTGCCAATCTTCCAAATTCTGATGCTACTGCTGCCAGCTCGGTCTTCATCTGACTCTAGGAGGGAAAAAAAGGGACAAAGGTGTCACTTGGCCATCCATATACCAAGAGTTCTCTTGTTCCCTACTTTCCCTTATCCCTGGCCCTCTCCATGGGACACCAAATCCAAGGTTTCTTATTCTAAGTAATATATGAAAGAGTACTCACTAAAGAGTCTAGAGACTGGTTTCTCATCCCAGTTCTGTTACTACCATATTTGTGACCAAGGGAAAATCAGTCACTCAATTTCCTCATTAGTAAAACAGGTGAGCTGTACCAGATGATCTCCAAGGCCCCTTCTACCCCTTAGATTTTTTTTTACTGCTCTTTCTCTTCTCTAATAATTCTTCCCCACTTTTCTCACAAAGACTCTCCTGATATCACATTTCCTGAACAGAACTCCCATTCTCCTCCAAAGATTTCAGCATCTGGCCCCTGGTCTCCACTTCACTCCCACTATAGGCCCCTTTCCCCCTTTTCCATTCCCTTTATCACACCAGTATCTGGCTGCTTTTTACTCTGCCTCTACCCATCCTCTCCAGATGGGTAGGACTCTTGCTTTGGACTGTGACCACCCTCCCAATCCCATCCACCTGCCTTGAGTTCTGTGACCCTCCTCTCTTCCTTGGCCTTCAGTTTCTGCACAGTTTCCAGGTGCTTCCTCAATGGTTCCACATGACCCTGCAGCTTGGCCTATCACATGTGAATGGTAAGAATGGGACAAACATTGTTGGCTTTTTCAACTAGTTGTAATAAGTATATCACTGGATAGAATGCTCAGCCTTCCTTTACGGGCAATGAAAAACATACTCTCCACAAATGGGCAAAAAGGGCAGTATTCTGTATGTACATTTACCTCTCATTCCTTTTCTTTATCAAACCACTGAAACGTTTAGCTTTATACAGGGTTGGAAATCTACAGTCTTTATCACCATTGGAATCATATGGCTTCTCTGCTCTTTTAAGAAAGTCAGCAGCCTACACAAACATACCACATTTCCTCCCACCATGCCAGAAAGAAAGGGAAAAGACCTTGACACAACTCTTTAAAAGGCTGCCAAGCTTTAGGTTTACAGCTTATTTTTAGAGGGGATTTGTTTTACTTTGAGTTAAAGTAAAAGGAAAGGAAGGGTAATTTCTGAACAAGAGTTAGGAAGTCAGATCCAGTTTAGCTTTCCAGTTTTCACTTTCACCATGACTAAATGAGAAATGTTTTGTGAACAATTTAACAGAAGGTATATTTTTTTTTCTTTAAAAACCGCTATTACATGGCCAAGACAAGCACATATGGGTGAAGCCAATGAAAATGCACTGACAGCACAACCCCTGCCAAATTATATGTATTTATACTCTATCAATCTTCTGCTCTCATGTTTTTCCTCCCCTCTTCTCTCTCCTCTGCCTTAGTATCCCAGTGGTTACTCAATAGTACTTGTAAACTCTGCTAGTGGTCCTCAAAGGCAAAGAGAATGAAGATTCTATGAAGAAAGTAAAGCATTTTTCTCAGTAATGGAATTTCATTTACAACTTTTGACTGAGTAATTTCAAATAATTACAGTAAGTGAATAATTCATAGCTATCAATCTGTTATAACTACCTTTATACGCTCGTGTCAATATGGTATTCTAATTGATGGAACAAATATTGTCAAGGGCAAGGATCATGTGTTGTCTTTTGCATCCTTCTCTTTCCTCCCCCAACCAAACTCTGATACAGTATTGAGTACAAGTCTCTACAAATAAAGAAACTAAAAAAACAAACAAACAAACCATGCCAATTTAACTCAAATTCAGGTCCAGGATTCTGTTAGGAGGTATGCCTGGAGAGAACAAGCAAGTACCGAATTTATTCTCACAACCAATATCAATACTAATGACATTAATTTTACATACCATTATGGAAAGCCCAGTTCAAAGTAGAATGGGAGATACAAAGGAAAAAGAAAAATTACTTAATCCCTCACAGGGATTAAGGCAGTTTACAATTCTGGATTAGGTGCAGGTATCGTGATGCTGTGAATTAGATAAATCCAACTTGCCTTCAATGTAAATACACTCATATTATACAATTAATTCTTTGTTGCCAAGTTCAACAACACAGCCAGGCCCAGAAATAAATGATGTGTCAACCAATCTATAATCAGAATTCAAAGGTGGGATCTCAATCAGAAGCCACCCAGAAAAAAACCATTGTTGAAGCAGTAAGAGTGCTTACATTGTGTCTCCTGCTTCACAGTATAAACAGTAAGTTTAAATTAAACAGGTCAGCAAAGCCAGAGAATGAAGTGCACGGTGGGTCTGAGGAGCACCCCACCCTCATTATTTATTCCAGATTTACACCTGACAGATGAAGTTATCAGCTAACTTTTAGTCTAAAGTGTTTCCCCAATTTGTTTTTCTCCCAAATTTCTAGAACTCTCTATGACTGTCTCTAGGAGCAGAGGTCTCTGGATCACTCTGTCAGGACCAGGCTTTTCTTTGGTTACCAAAAAAAAAAAAAAAAAAAAGCACCTGTGAGGTAACCTGCAGAAGGCAGTAACAGTCTGCTCCCTAGTAATCTGACATCGTGCCCAGAATAGGTGAGCCAATCCTAGTGTCTGCCCGTGTGAAACAACTACCTCATAAGGTTGATGGAGGATAAAATGAGGTATTTTAAAGTGTTTTAGCACAGTGCCTGGCACATAGTAGATGCTATATAAATGCTTATTCCCTAATTCTCTTTCTCCTCCAGTATGAAGCTGCAGTAATAAGGTTGAGTTTGGCATGAGATCTGGCAGGGACAGCCTCCCTGACCTCTGCTGCCTCTCCATCACCCCCACGACTGTGTCTCACCTTGTACTCCTGCACCACCTCTTCCAGCGGCACCACGCTGTGCTGCTTGTGGCTTCTCGACTCTCGGCACACCACACAGATGGCTTCTTCATCCACCTCACAGAACAACTTGAGGGCCTCTTGGTGCTTGGGGCACACACCTTGCTCGTTTCCCCGGCTTCCTCTCCGGGGGGTGGGGTGCATTTGCCGAATCACCTGCACCATGTTCGCCAGCTGTAGGTTGGGTCTGAAGCTCCTTCGGGGAAAAGTCTTCCTACACTGGGGGCAGGTGAATCTCCGTCTGGGAGCGGGCGAGGGTGGCGGAGGGGTAGCTGGCTCTAGCTCTTCCTCTTCATCTTCCTCCAGCACCTCGTCCTCATCTTCCTCCTCCTCCTCCCCCCTCAGCTCCTCCTCCACATCCCCCAGGTAGTAGTCCAAGTCTTCCTCTTCGTCCTCATCCCACACATAATCCATGTTGTCCCAGGTGGGGCCATTGATGCTATTGGTCCAGAACTCCTCATCCTCCTCCACCTCTTCTTCCATGTCCCCCTCGTACTCATCCTCTCGCATGGGGGTGTCCCACCCACCGCTGGCCCCCACTGCCTCTACCTCTTCTTCCTCCCCTTCATCTTCCTCCTCCTCCCTCTCCTCCTCATCCTCTCCACCCCACAGCTGGGTCACGCACACCCTGCAGAAGTTGTGCCCGCAGCCAATGGACACGGGATCTGTAAAGTAATCCAGGCAGATGGCACACACTGCCTCGTCTTGGAGGGTCTGGACTGGGTTGGGTGCCATGGCAACGGCAGCCATCTTAGTCTCAAGTCAACCAGGGACGGTTAGGTGCCAAGGGCTGGGGAGGTGAGGTCGGGAAGAGGGAGCGTCTTCCTTTCTGATTTTACAACCAACCTCCCTTTCTCTTCCCCACTCCCAACCAGGGCCACAGAGGTGCCCTGACCCAAACACACACTGTGGCGCCCACACGCGCGCGCACACACGCGCGCGTACACACACACACAGACAGTTTATGGCCCCAGAAAGAGAGCTCTAATTTACATACCTAATTAATAAATAGCCCTTCCCACCCCCACCACCCCCACGCTGCAGAAGGGAAAAAAATGGCACTATTTCGCGCCCCCCCCCCAGGCTGTTCACCCAGTCTGGGTTCTGAATGCAAATCCTACCTAACTTCCCCTTCCCCCTCCTCATATGGTCCCCTCCCCTCACCCCCTAGCTCCTCCCCTTCACTTCCTGTATCCTTTGCTTTACTTCCGGCCTCTTCTCAAGCCCAACTCCTTCCACCCGGGGCTCCTTGGCTCCTTCGGTCTAGGGCTGCTCCGCCCCCTCCCTCTCTTATCTTCTCCGGCGCTCGTGCGCTCAGCTAACAGGAAGTGGGCTAGAAAGCGCCGCTCCCGTAGGCGCCCGAGGCGGAAGAGGAGGAGGGCACAGAAAATCTAGGCCTCTATGGTACTTAAGGAGGCCAGGGCCGTCGCAATGATTGGATACCCCCCTCCCCCCCGAAATGGAACTCGCAAGTTGGGGGGGAGGGGAATAGGAAGGACGACGCTCTAGGCCATCCGTCGATGCGTCTTCGAACCTCTAGAGCGCCGTTGCCACTCTAGCCCCCCACGGAGGTCTTGGGCAGCTCCAACCAAGAAGCGGTTACCAGAAATGGAAGGAAGGTGTGGGAACAGGAAGACGAAGAGGGAAGTTTTACGCCTGCGTTCTTGCAAGCTTCCGGTCTTTCTAGCCCAAGGACTTTGTGGTTAGGAGGACTCTGGACGATTCCATAGAAGAGGAATTTTGGGGGAGGTCACGCTTCTAGAGTGAACCACACGGAAGGAGACTGGGTCTGAAAAGAACAGGACTTCGGGACTTAAAAGACATAAAGCTGTGAGGGCTATTGGGGGATTAAGGTCTCTTTAGCTTTGTGAAGGGGTAGGTGTGAGGGCTTGGAACACTCAAGATTTCAGACTACAAAGAAATGAGTTTCGAGCCTAAGATGTATTGAAATATGGACCCGAAAGCAGGGATGAAATTTGGCTGAGGATCCTAGGTACCATGAAGTACAATCAGAAAGAAAACAAAAACAAAAACAAAACACTCCAGAAAGCAGTTCAGGGAAATATTACTTTAAACCTTGAACAACTGATGGGATGAGCTTCTTAAGACTTGGGGGAAACCAAAAAGTCAATGAGTTTCCGTAGTGTAGTGGTTATCACGTTCGCCTCACACGCGAAAGGTCCCCGGTTCGAAACCGGGCGGAAACACCTGTCCCTTTTTTGAAAGTTTACTTGAGTTGGCTTTTTCCCTTCCCCCCCTTAAGTTATAGTTTTCTCTGTGTATTTGTTACCTTTTGCTCCTTTCTCCCCAACCTTTTTGGTGACAATTAAGGGGTCCTGCAAAAGAAATATGCATAAAGAAAAAAAGGAAAGATCCGATTTCTTTGAACCAGTCAAGAGTTCTAGCCTCCTGAGACATATGGGTCAGAGCGTGCTTTCGGGAGCCCGGCTAGCTCAGTCGGTAGAGCATGAGACTCTTAATCTCAGGGTCGTGGGTTCGAGCCCCACGTTGGGCGGTGTGTTTTTCCCCCCCCCCCCACCTTTTATAAGAGAAAGCGGTTGCTCACTCTCTCATCCTATTCTGTCTCTCATTCTGGTCTGCCTCTGATTTTGTATGTTTCTTCCTGTCCCTGTTGGCTTATTTCTCGCGGCCTCTCCACCACTTCTCAATTGTTTGGGGTTTCTTTTTGTTCTCATCTCTGTCTCCGCTCGCACAAACCTCAAGACTTCGAAAATTAAAATGCAAGAGTCTAAAGTCTTGTTTGCCCTAAGCCCTCACACCTACTCTTTTCTTTCCATTCACTCTGGGTACAGGGGAACTGGGTGGCGACGACGAGCGGCGGGGTGGGAGGGTCGTGACAGGACCGGGAAGAGATGGAGTCAGGAAATGCAAAGGAAATGAGTTACCCTCTCAACGCCCGGCAAGTGACTTCCTCTCCTTCCTATGTGTTCAGAGCGAATGCGCAGAAGAGGGAAAGGGTGGCGGCAGCAGGAGGATGAGGGAGAGGAAGGGACGTTGGGGAAACCGGGAGCATCAAAATCTAACTGTGGAAACGAAAGTGTAAACCCAGGACTCCAGGGGCCTTTTCTTCCCCCATCCTCCCCCCAGATTCTGCCCAGTCCCTGCTGGGTTTAGGGACCCAGGACTCCGTGCTCCCCACTCCCCCGCCCGGTTCTCCATCTAGCCTGCTCTCTTCTCCAGGATCCAGAGCTCCCGGGATTTTTCTTTTCGCTAACTTGGATCCAGGGCATCAGGTTCTCAAACCCTGGTCAGTCCAGGAAGCCAGTGTCTGGCCTTTCCTAAAGCAGGTGCTCATTGAGAAAGAAATACGGAGGGAAGTCTGGAAAATCTGGCTCCCGGTTTGCAAACCGTAGTCACTGGGACTCCGGGCACGATCAGAGTCACCCTTCGGGCCTGAGGATAGATGGATAACCTAGGGCTGGAGAAGTAGGAGAACCATTCCATCCCTTAGTCGACTTTCTCATCTGAAAAATGAGAGAGTTGAGCTAGATGATTTCTAAAGTCTCTTCCCTCTGGAAATCTATGGTTCGGCCAACCACGAGGTAGCCATTCAAAAGCAAACATACCTAGGCATCATACAAGATGACAATGGGGTTCCTTTCAAATTTCTCTACCAGAGTGGAGTGGTTAGGTTTGGATGCTTGTAATGCTGTGGCATACGTTCAATCCAGGTTTCTGAGAGAAATTATTTCTCTCTTATATTAACAACCAATTATTAACTGAGGTTAAGGTTTCCTCTTTCTATTTCCTCGTTCAGAATAAACCACTAGCCAGTCTTTGAAGGACATAGCTGATAAGATTGTCCAAATCCTCCGGGTACATACTTGGTTGGAAACCCACCCAACTAGAAAACCTCCTGCCCATTGTGTTCTTTTCAGGCGAGCCTGGGTGGGGAAGAATCTCTTTGCCAGAGGTGGTCTGGGTGGAGAGGAGTAAGAGTGACATAATGGAAGTCAAGTCCCACAGTCCCTTATTAGAACAGGTCCACCTCTCATTGTAATAGTCATTCTCTCATTATTTTATAACCAATCAAAGTTTATTTCCACCTATCCAGACCACTCAGTTTTCTGAAAGCATATAAACCTTGAGAGGCCTCCATAATTTGTCTTTGGCTTACTAGAGAAAGCCAAATGACCATTCTTTTATTAATTATTTGCTAGCCATAATTAATAAAATTATTAATGACCAGAACGTATCTCTCAGACTTTGCATACATCACATTTGTAAATAAACGAATGAATGAATAGGTAGATAAATAAAATTCCAGTTGCATTTTCTGTTTTACAGTTTCGATAAAACAAATCTAAAAATGCTATAATCTTGATTATGAAAGAAGGTGTGGTGAAACTCCTTGGTTTTCAAGAAAAGATTCTCTTAACTTTAGACTATTTTTTCCAGCTGGAAAATCAAATATTTGAAGATACTCATACCTTATCTATGGAACCTTAGGATATTTTGATATCTCCTTCAATAAGTTCTGTGCCTGGCTTACAGTCTTTCCATCTCAAATCCTACCCTCATATTAACATATTCTCAGTTCCAGCACATAGAGATATTAATACCCTTAGTATTTATAAGTGTTATGAGAAATGAGTATTTCTGTTTTGTACTTAAAAATGTTGAGCACAACTCTACCTTTCCCTTCCACTAATTGATCTCTGAGCAGGCATTTCAGCACAACTCCACCCTTTCCTTGCCCTAATGCTAAAAATCCCTGCTCCATTCTTCCCCTGCCACCACCCCCACCCCCCTACTGGCAGTTCCCCAGCTCCACCCATTCTGGGTTTCCTGTCTCTCAGCCTAGGATAAACTTCGGGCTCTTGGGAAATTCACTGACCAATCACTGATTGTAGTTTCAGCTTAGGCAACCTGAATATTGAATCTCTTTAAAAACCAGCACACTATCTGTGCCAAATCACTGTCTGATTTGGGTATGTTACCCCGGCAGTCCCTAGGCAATAAAATCCACTGCCAGTTTTAGTCTTGGGGATCTTCTGTCTGGATCCTTTATGCTCTACATAAGTAATTATTTTTTTTAGGATCAAGAGTTTTCCCATTTCCTACTTCCTCATCTAGAAACCAACCAGTGTGGGAAACCTCCAAGATCTAATCAGACAGAAATTCTAAGATTAGGTTAATAGGTGCATTATTGCTCATTGTATTTGCTCAGACCAGGGAGAAGTGTTGATTCTCCCTTTTGTCAAATAGATAATAAGGAAACGAATAAGTCTCTTTGACCAATATTTGGGTGATCCAAGTCATGTACCCCAAGACCCTCATTTTAATAAAGTCCATCTCCTACTGTAATATTCATTTTTTTCATTAATTATTAACTAATCAACAGAATTGATTGCCACCCCTCAAGAACACCTATTCTTGGAAGGGCATATAAACTATGAGCCCACCACCATGAGAGGTCTTTGGTCTAAGAGAGATGACTATTCTTTTCATTAATAAATGTGTTGGCCTTATTAATAAAATGATTAAATTATTCAGAAACTATGTCTCTTGGAACTTTTGAAATTATCACAGTGTTCTAGTTCCATTTTCATAAACTCTCAAATTCCTTTATCATAATCATTTATCATTTCATCTTTTTCTATGCCTTAAAACACTCTAATATTGATCTTCAATCTTAAGTGACTTCTGTCACTGCCACCTCACAGAACTTTCCTAGGCCAGTAAAACTCCTGAGCTGGCTCCTTCTTTTCCAATATGGACTACCTGGTGAACCAGTTCGACTTTACTCTTTACTCTTTTGTCTCTGTCCATTCTGAAATCTTGATCTGACAAATTCTCAACCTGGATTATTCCCATAATCTTCCTATTTGCTTTTATTCCCTCTGTCTTGAATTAAAGGTAGAGGAAATCACTTGATTATGGAATCTCTACCTACTTAACTGACTCCTTGCTGGCTGCCTACAAACACACCCCATTTAAAAAGACAACAACAAAAAATAACCAAACTGGAAAAAAAAAACAACAAAAAACCTATCAGCTAATCTAATGTTTGGGCTAACTAACCTCCTATATCTCTCCTTCCCTTCTCAGCTAAATTCCCTGAGAAAGTCATCTACATTCTCAATTGATAAATGGTCAAAGGATATGAACAGACAGTTTTTTAAAGGAAGAAACCCAGCCATTGAATGAGAGAAGTGAAAACTTCTCAGACTCCACTCTAAAATATAGTAAGGCTTTTCTTGGGAGACAGGCCCAAGTTCCCCTTTACAGGAAATCACATGATCTACAAGGACTTAGAACTCAGATGGGTAGAGAGTCACCTCTCTCTTCAGTGACACCTCAGCATAAGATATGCCAAATAAGGACAGAAGTGCTTTTTCAAATGTACAGTGGGCGGTCACTGTTTCCTTGTTCTGGTACTTGAGGTAGACTACTTTGATGCGCTTAGAATGTGCACCTGACTTCCAGCCAATGGAAGAAAAGGGTCAGCAGGGGAGTGGGGGAGAATTCCACAATAGGGCTTTATAACTTCTCCATTTCCTTTTGTAAATTACTTCTCCTCTGTGACTATTTGTCAGAAGTGGGGGCTGCCCTTTCTTGAGAACCATTCTTTTCTACTTCCTACCTTTAGAAGCCTCCATGTATTATTTGGGTAAGGATGTCTGTAGCACACAATTTTGGGGTGCACACACCATATAAAAAAAAAATTAAAGCAACTCAAGTTCCATCTGCCATCCATTAGGCAGGCAAAGTTAAGAAAAAAAGGGTAATGGCATGTTGAAAAGTCTGTAGGCAAACAGTTATATTAATGTACTGTTGGTGGAACTGTGAATTGGTCCAATCATTCACGAGAGTAATCTGGAATTATGCTCCCAAAATTTACTAAACTGTGCATACATAATTTTTGTCCCAACAATACCCAATAATACTAAGATTATATTTTTAAATGGTTGAAGAAAGAAGAAAATGACCCATATATGCAAAAGTATTTTTATTACTTAACTTCCTTTAACATGTGCTAGCTCTGACCTTACAACCTACCTGGAAAAATCTATTTCTTATATTTTAGGGGGGTTGCAGTGTGGTAGGGTAGAAGAAACATGCTGTGGTACAAGTTTTAATCCTTTTTTTAAATCCTTTTTTAATTTTAAATTTAATTTTATTTATAAAATTTATAAATGTATATTTAATATATAATATAAATTTATAAAATTTATTTATAAAATTTAAATTTTAATCCTTCCCTCTATGCAGGTTAGGCTAGTTTTTCTTTAAAAAGTATTGACATTCCTGGAGATTTGGTCAGCTCAAGGAGCTAAGTACTCAGGTTGTTAATGTTATGCCCTTATCACCTGAATACAAAAAGAGCCGCAAAGACTTTGGTTGGGAAGGAGAAGTCTCTTAGAGGGTTGGCAGTTAGTTCATGATGAATAAAGTGGGCAAGAAAGCTTTGCTCAGTCAGCTAGTCAGTCAATAAACATTTATTAAGCACCCATCATGTTCCAGGGACAGGACTAATTGCTGGGTTTCCAAAGAAAGGAAAAGAGCAGTAGCTGCTCTCAAGGAACTCACAGCCTAATGCAAACAACTATATATAAACAGGCTATTGTCAACGTGCCAGAGTTAGTTCTAAGAAAGACAGAGTTAGGTTGTATGAGCTATGTTTATTTCTCTCAAAGTGCCACCACTATGCATGGGAGTTCATAAGAAATGAGCTCATTTTGGGGCCAGATTGCACAGATTATATACCCATCCCTCCTTCCTTTCTCCCAGTCAGAGTGTTTGTGTCCTCTGTTAGTTCCCGTAGAACAAGGTGCCTCCAGAATGTATGGTTTCTGTCAGCCATGAACAAGGGGGTGTTATCAGTATGATAATGTCATAACAGGATGGTGTCCATAAAACGAGAGAAGTGCCCTGGATCAAGATGGTGACCGGCGAAAGGTGCCTGGTCCTTATCAACCAATGCTCCCTGTGGGGTTCACCTAAGAGGGCATTTCAGAGGCCTTCAAGCGGGGTATATTGATATACAGGATAAACTGGAAATAATCGACAAAGGAAAGGTACTGGGATTAAGGGGAATAAGCATTTAATAGCACCGACTCTGTGCTGAACATCATGGTAAGCGCTTTTACAAAGATCTCCTTTGATGCTCCGGAAAGCCTTGGGTTGTTAGGACTAATTATTATCCTCATTTTAAGTTGAAGAAACTGAAGCAAACAGAGGTTACGTGACTTGCCCGGGGTAAGACAACGAGTAAGTGTCTGACATCTATCAGCTGTTGAGTCTTCTGCACCCCTAAATCCAGTAATACTAAGACTCCCGGGGTCTTTTAACCTTGGTCTTAGCTATTTTGGTCATACTTATCACCATGCTTACTAGATTAACTAATGAAGGATTCATGTTAGGGCAAAGGTCTCAGTTCTATCTGGCTTCCTTTCTCAGCAAAATCTAAAATATACACACGTACAAACTACAAATAGAATTAATCAAATGCTCCGTGCCTCCAAGCGATTTGTTGATTGCCATGGGGGAGGCGTGATCTCTTGGGCAGTACTCTTCTCTCACAGTCTGTAACAAAAAGACTTAGAATACGGTTAAAAATATCATCTTTAGCAAACCATTATTAGAATGTAAATATTGATTAAGCAAAACTTTTAAATAGCAAAACAAAATCTTAGCAATGAACTATGCCACTGCATGTGGCCATACAACAAAAAGAAAAAACAGGTTAGAGTGATATCACTATGTCTTCCAGGAGAGGACAGTTCATTTACTTTTTGTTGTATTCTCCAAGCCAAGCTATAAGCCAGGGAAAAGGAAGTTTCTTCTTGTAATAAGGTAGTCTTCTGGGAACAATCTTCCATTTGCTACTTTTGCTAATTACTGCTGCACTCTTATCTCTCCAAATCATAGTCCCACTTTTCTGCAAATTTTCTCAGAGTGTAAAAGTACAACTCCCAAGGTCTTTAGCAACTTAGTTTCTTATTAAAGCCAGTCCAAACCTCGCGCAGGACAATTCATAAGTCCCCTTCCCACGGTCTAGGGTCCTTCCTCACGTATTCTACCCTACTTTTCAACCCCTCTCTCCCTTTTCCTGGACCCTAACAATTATCGGGTTGCGATTTGTTGTATTTCTATGTTATTGTTCTGTGTTCAGTCATTGCCGGTGTGTAACCCAATTTGGTCAAAGCTCCTAGAAGGCTCGGAAACTGCAGTCACTCCGTATTATCTGAAAAAGCTGTGTCAGAAGTGGGATTCGAACCCACGCCTCCATACGGAGACCAGAATCCTCACAGAGGAAGGAACAACCTTGAGTCTGGCGCCTTAGACCACTCGGCCATCCTGACACCTTACTTTAAAATGACTTCTATTTTCTGACATAGTAAGTTCCTTCCCCTTCCTTCCTTGAAAAAGAGTGGGACACGACTGAAAACCACTGAGCAATTGCCCCCATTCCTTCTTCTAAGATCATAAAAACAGAATAAAACCAATCTAGACGTCCTACTTGTCTTATTTCTCTTTCTCTTGATGATAAACTTCTTATCTTCAGATAGTATTTTTCAATTGATTAAATGTGTGTACCTTTCTATATTTCTTTTGTTTCCCTAGTTTCCATTTTAAAGTGTATTAATTCAGTTATAGCCGTTTCATCGAGGATGCTTGGAAATTCTCCATTTCAATGATGGTTAATTTTTTTCTCCTTATAGGATACCGCTTAATTTTGATTTATTTATTCTTGGTTGTAAGGTTTATCTTTTGCTTTTTGAAATTTTGCATTGCAAAGCTATCCGTTTCTACAAAGTGGATGGTGCCAATATCATGTAATTCTGATTATGGTTTCTTGGTATTTGAGCTCTTGTTTGCAGTAGTTTTGCTTTGCAGTTTTTTTTTTTTTAATTAGAAGATCTGGATATTGGATATGTTTCTGGGTGTTTTCAGGTTGTGTTTTCTTTCAGCAGGTTATTGGTAGATTCTACTTTCACTATCTTTTGTTTCAAAGAAATCGGGTAATTGTCTTTCATGAACTCTTGAAATATGGTGTCCAAACTTTTAAAAATGATTTTCAGATAGCGTAATAATTCATGTTATCTATCTATCTATCTATCTATCTATCTATCTATCTATCTATCTATCTATACACCCAGATATATAATATATTTCTTCCTTCCCTCCCGGTCTTTTAATTTTGTTTTGATACTTCTTTTTGTTTCCTGAGTAGGTAGTTTCTTTTTAGCTAATTCTAATTTTCATGCAGTTATATTTTTGGGTATGGCTAATCAAAATCTACTCAAAACTATTTTCCTTGTCGTTTTTTCTTCCCTAGCTATTCCATTTTATATTTCTTGTTTAATTTATTCCAAATATTTCCCTAATCTTTACAAACAAGATGTTCTTTTCTCCCAAGTTCTACTTAGACTTGTTTGGAGTTATTCTTTTCTTCTAAGTCTATCGCTCGGGTTTCTCTGAGTCCAAGGTGTTTCTTCATTTTATGGGTGGGGGGTGAGGAAGTGCCATTTTCTTCTTTTACTCCTCTCTTTATCCTAAATTTTTATAATGGGGGCTTGTGCTTAAGTCAAACTCTGCTCCTTTTCTCCTGGATGGTGTGGACAAGCTCTGCTTAATATCCAGTTTGTCTTGTCTTATGTGGCAATTATATGGCCTTGTTTTCTATTTTGGTCAGGCCCAGACTACCTGGATACTGATTTGGGCATAGGCTCCCTAGTTACTGGGTCAGGCACATGCTGCCTAGATATTAGTTTGACCCTGTCTCTTGCTGCAGCTGGGGCCCCTGGGTCACTGAAAATAGACCCTGTCTTCTGCTGTGGAATCAGGCTGGTTTGCATTTCACCTTCTGTTTACCCTGGCTTGTTTCTGCTAAGGACTTTCCTCTATCTCTGCAAGGTTTTAAATCCCTCTGTCTTAAGAGATGGTCTGCAGAGCTGAGAATGGGAAATCTGAATTCTGGACCTGCGCATTATAATGAGCCATTTCTTTAGGAGCCCATGAAAAATGAGGGGGCAAAAAGTGTCCTAGTTGTGAGTAGTAAGTGAACAAAAGCTGAAGTCATAGTAGGGAAAATGCAGCCTCTCATGACTGAATCCTTACTGACCAACTTGGAATTGGTTAATACTATGATAATCATTTAATATCAATTTAATAATCTTAATAAGGACCAGAGTCTGAACTAATCAACCAGGAGAAGACCTTATACCTAACAGCTTCTTTGTTCTTTGTTCTTTCTTTGTAAACTCAGAGCGTATCTCTTGCTATGTCAACAAGGTCAGATGGGGCTGACTTTATGGCCATTAAGGATGAGACCCTTAACCTGAGACACTGCCTTGAGTAATGGGACTTTTTCTTATCTTAATTTTTTTGGACATATACTATGTTATGGCATGTTAATGGTAGAGAGAACACTGGTATCTGGTATCTTGGGTCATAATTTCAATTGAAACTTTGTCAACTCTCTTATTTTATTGTATTTACCACTTATCCAATTAAGAAAATTCCTTTCTCGTAGCATCATTAACCATATATGGAGATCATAAATTTGAGGGACACAGCCACTCTAAATTGTGATATTTAAAACATATTTAAGTCTTTTCATTTTTTTTTTGTCCAGGCAGTCCATAAATGTATGTATTCAGCTTGCTTTAAGGGAATAAGCATATGAATATGTATATATACCTAGCCTGTTTGCCTCCTTTAACCAAACTTTCCAGTTGACAACTATTTACAGAGTACAGGGAGAGAAAAACAAAGAGAGATATGATTGTCACTCTTCCAAAATTTGAGTAAGGACAGACAGCATACATGCAGGAAAAGGATTTAAGAATCTTGCACAGCTTCACTGACAAAAATTTAGGGGATGAAGAGTTAGGGAGGAGTCAACAATATTAAAACAATTTTAAACATTTATTTGCATCTCAGCACTTGAGCACAGTATCTAGTCTATAATAGGTACTTAAATGTCTATTGACACTGGTTATTTAATATTTTTACAGTATTTTAAGGTTTAAAAGGACCCCCCCTCCCCAACTTGTAAGGTGGAAGCAGCAGCATCTCACGCTTCTTTTATTCCATTTTGTTTATCCCATTTTATGGATGGAGAAATTGAGGTTCTCCTCAAGAGGGGAAGATGCTTCTATTCCCTCTTTGGGCAAATTTAAATCCAACAAACTTTTATTAATGATCTAGTAGATTTGAGGCATTTTACTAGGAGTTAAGAATACATAAAAATGAACCATTTGATTTCAGAATAGAACACTAGATCTAGATCTCCTGGTGTCATTTATTATTTGGGTGACTTTGGACAAGTCTGGGGCTTAGCACAGCTTGGGGCATAAATGCTTGTTGACCAATATATCAAGTTATCTCCCCAAGACTCATTTCTCTCATGTACAAATGGAAGGAATTGAACTGAATGGCCTATAAGGCCTCTTCCAGTTCTAATCTATGAATCCAGTGTACAAGTTGCTTATAATTGATGAAGACAAAACTGTCAATTTCATCTAGATCTTTCTGAATTATCCTACAATAGACTATGCAAGTTAAATCCACCTTGATATTAGTTAGTATCCAGCAAATCCTGCCATGTGGCATCCAGAGTGAAGAAATTCATTAGCCACTACAGATTAATTGATAGTGATGATAATATAATAGTACATTTATGATTATTCTTTTAAAGTCTGCAGTCCATATCAGTATTGATAGAGAGAATGGAACATTATTAGATTTTTAGGAGTATTTATCTGAAAATACTTAGTTGTCATATGGAATGGCTTTCTTGGGGGAGAGGAAGAGGTACTGGAGAAAACTGTGATGATGTAAAAAACAAAATAAATCAATAAAAACTTAAATTAAAAAAGATTTATCTGTTGAGTGGGTCCAGTTCAGGTTGGCAGTTTGGCAGTTCTTTAAAAGCGATTTTAAATGCCAAGGCTCGGACCATTCTGGAGAGACATATTTGAGTCAAAAATTTTAAAAATTCTTCTCTCTCCTTAAAGATACCGATTGGAAGGATTAAAAAACAAAGTTTAAACTCACATCATTTCTTAAAAATGTCAATTCGAATAAGAAATATTTCAAAAAGTTAATGTGTCAGAAGTGGGATTTGAACCCACGCCTCCATACGGAGACCAGAATCCTCAGAGAGGAAGGCAGAGCCTTGAGTCTGGCGCCTTAGACCACTCGGCCATCCTGACACCACGAGAACAGCTCTCCCTTTAAGCCTATTCAACTAGCAAACAGCCAGGCTCACTCCCGATTGGTGAAAGGGACTGGAAGGGCGTTAAGAGAGACAGAGGAGCGGAGTCCGCAATCGCCGTGAGCAGAGACTAGACCTCGCAGCGACCTCTGCCGAGCGGGAAGTCTTCGGTATGACCAGAGATTCCAAGAAAATATGTAGGAGCCAAAACAATCTCGGCGTGGGGATCCAAAGGGATTTAAAAAATAAAATGAAGAACAAAATGATAAGTTGGAGAACAAAACTGGGAGCCCCAGAGATGACCAAAGTGAGTGGGAAAGAACAGTTCAGGACCGAGATCCTCACACTGTCCACATCTTACTTGTACTAGGCTGTTTGCGCCTTGTCTCCCTTTAGACTGGGAGCTCCCTGCACGGGCTGTCCTGCTTTTCTGTACCTCCTCTATCCTTAGCACAGTATCTGGCACACAATAGGAGTCCAATAAATGCTTGTCGGGTGCCTGGATAAAGGCATTTAGAGGAGGAATGGCTGAAGGGCGAACAAGGGCCTTCGGAGAGAGATAAACAGACCCTGGCCGCTGTCAGTCCATGTGGATGGACGCTGTACCCGCACAGACATGGAGCCCCTCACTGGGAAGGCGCGGGCTTCCCGAAATTTTCAGAGAGAGGAGAAACACAAGAGAGAAACATTGGAAAGAAAATTAATTGTCACTGAAATTATAATAAGATCCTTTGTATAATGTTTAACCTATTTCTGCACTATTCCGTGACAGTCAGGGAATTAGCTTGAAGTAGACCAGGGGCTGTTCAGGACCGAGATCCAAGAGGTTAACTCTACTAAGCTAAGCCTCGAGGATGGTGATTGACAGGAAAGACATCCTATCCTGGGTGAAATAGCGAGGCGGAAGTCGCCGCCCTGGAATCCCGGCTAGGGCTCCACCAGGCCGGAAACGGCAGGGCAGGCTGCCGCCTTCTAGCCCCTAGTACCTTGGCATCTGACTCCAACCCTGCGGAGGTAAGGAGAGGTTAAAAGGCCACAGGTACCGGCTGGGAGAGCGACCCCAGGCCAGCCGAAGTTGGGGAGCACAGCTGCCATGGAATCGAGAGCTGAGCTGGAACATCATCCTTACTCCCATTCCGGGTCCAAGGGTCTTATGCCAGAATGGCTCCCCTTCCCCTCCCCCCCCAACACGATTTCCACTTTCTCTCCGGAGCGCACCTGTTGTTTTTTTTTTTTTTTCTGCCTACCTAGTCTCTTTTTTAAAAAGCCAGTATTAAGATAAAACCATGATTGACAGTGTGTTCTGAAAGTCTTCAATGGCCTTTAAATGGCGCAAAGACTTGGGACACCCTGTCACCATTTGCTCTAAGGCAGAGTAGATACAAGGTGAGACAAGGTACATAGAGGTTCTCATTCTAATCGATGAATCTATCACTCGGGGTTCCAGAGGAAATAAAAGATATTTTATTGGAACATATGATTATAGTTCCCAAAAAGTAGAGGAGAAAAAAAATGAATCCATATACTATTCTGGACATAGGATGAGCTGGTGGTTGTCTGGGTGTGAGATTTAGTAAATGGGTTAGAGAAAAACCTAATTTGAGGCCCTGGCTTTAGGCAGTTTTCCTTTCCTTTTTCTGCCTTGCCGAGTTTAAAGAATCCCTTCTTATGTTAAGTTTAAAAGGTTCCAGGCATGTAATTTATGGGTAGTCATTTTATTAATAATGCTAGTATTTTAATTTTTAAAAAAAGGCCAGTGCCAAAGACCCCTCATGTGAGTGGACTCAGTTTATATGCCCTTGGAAGAGCAGGTGTTCCTTAGGATGGCCATAAGCTCTGATGGCCATAAACTCTGATGGCCAACAATTAATGAGAGTATGAATGTTATAACAAGGGGCTCATTCTAATGAAGGTCTTGGGGATAGTGAGGGAAGTCGCCCAAGTCTTGCTTGAGAGATTTGCCAATTTCCATATCACCTGTCTGAAAAATGGGAGAATTCACATTTTCCCAGACCTGTCTGAGTAAACACAATGAGCAGAATATAATCTTTGACAAAAACTTCCCACAATGGTTTATTTCTGGATGAGGAAGTACAAAAGGGGGAAAACCTGGGTCCTGATTCAGTAATTAGTTATTAATAAAAGAGAGAAACAATAATTTCTCTTACCTAGAGGTAGAATGATAGGTGGTAATGAAATTCAAGCATGTTGGAAGGAACTGAGGAAGAGTGGTGTTAGAGGCCTGCCTGAGAAAGGCAGTTGGTAGTTGTCCTTGGCCAAAACAACCTATATCTCCCCAAACCTCTAGACTAAGATAAATAAGGAAGCCACAAAGGGGTGAAAGAGAATGTTCCTAGGGCAGGCAGACCCAGCGGCCCAAGGCAGAAAAGTATTCATACCTATATAACAAGAAATTGTGTACACATTATGTAATAAGACCTTTTGCAAAATGTTTATGCAATTTTAATTCACTTTGTTGATTATTTCTAATTTATCCTGCATATATATGTATATATACACAACATATATACATGCATACCCTGTCACCATTATACACACCAAATATATACATATACAACACCAAATATACACATAATTATATATATATATACAACACCAAATATACACATAATTTTTATGAAGTTGTTTGCATGTTTCTCCCTGTGAACTCCTTGAGAACATGGACTGGGTTGTCTCTATTTGTACCTGGCAATTAGTAGCTTAAATGTTGATTGTTTCCATTTCACATGGCCATTAGGATCATAGATTTAGAGTTAAAAGAAACATTAGAGATCATATAGTTGCTCCCCACCCTTTTTTTTTTTTTTTAAGATGAGGAAACGAGGTCAAGAAAAACTGAAATAACCTGCCAAAGGTGACACAGTAAGCATTTGATCCGAGGTAGGAATGGAATCCAGAGCCTTTGTTTCTTCTCACTGCACCATGGCATACCATGGGACTGTGAAGTAGTAAGATGATGTTGCTTCAGAGCAGTGAAATTTAGAGGACACTAACAGTTTTATCCAGGTGTGTTCATCCTACCCTCAGTGTATATCCTAGGTGAACTAACTCAATTTCCCTTAGCAGTGCTGCCAGTTTATTCATCATATTTCTTCCCTTTTGGTAGCTACATTCTTCATCTTCATTTTTTCAGTTGTATAGAAATCTCTAGGTTTTCTAGGGTATGCCACCTAACTTTTGGGTTGCACCCTAAATGACCTGCCCCCACAAATATCTTCCAGATATCCACAGACAAAAATTCTTAGTTAAGGTACTGTTCCTTTTTGAGGGATAATAGTTAAATTAAAACAAACTCATAGCATTTAACAGTCCCTACAGGACTGAGGATGGAGGGGAGAGGTAAAAGAAGCTTGAAACCTTTTAATTTTCAAAGCAGTGGCTTTGAAACGAACTATGCAAATATAGAGGAGAATATTGGAGTTCACAAAGAACAGGTCCCCTTAAATAGATGGGGAGGGAAGAGGGAAATAATGTAATATCATTGTATAAATGGTGATATAATGCAATTCAAAATCCAGACCTTTTTTGTGGTAATTCAGAAATGTCTTATGTTTTTACAGAAATCAAGGAGAAAATAATTGACTTTTTAAGTTTCAGAAAGAGCAGACTCAGATAAACCTGGAAGGGATAGAAAATTTCAAGTACACAAAATATAAAAAGGATATGAAATATAAAATGATAATGTGACTACTGTATAAAGTGACTACATACATAATGTAGTCATACGTAATTATGACCGATTAGAATGGCAAAATCCGACTTTGCTAACTATCTTAAGAATTGCAAATACCACCAATTTAACCACTAGGTTTAGTATGCTGATAGAGGGGAAGAGAAAAGCAATAAGGTTATCTCCGGACAATGAGAAAAAGCAGAGACATACTTGTTTCCGCCCGGTTTCGAACCGGGGACCTTTCGCGTGTGAGGCGAATGTGATAACCACTACACTACGGAAACCCACTGCAGGCCGCCTTCCCACAACTATTAATAATGGGAGGAAGATGGCACTGACCCCAAACTGTTGCTGCATGAGTTTCATTACCGACTACGGATAGTAGGTCGCTAAGCAAGTCACTTAATACTTACCAAGTTTCATTTATTTGAAAAGCAGCTGTACCCAACACAGGGCAAACAGTTCAACTTTTCGCAAATTATAGTCTAATTAGGTATCGGGGAGGGGGGGGGGCTTGGCCGCATCCCGCAAAAAAATCTTGAAGAGGCGCGCTACAATTTTTTAAAAAATCACTGGCTGCAGTGAAGTTTAAAGGGCACTTTTTCTTTATAGGTGGAGGAGGGTGGGGGGGGGAAAAAAAAGACACTGCGCCCAACGTGGGGCTCGAACCCACGACCCTGAGATTAAGAGTCTCATGCTCTACCGACTGAGCTAGCCGGGCAAGTGAAAGCACCCCTCGCCAATTCCTTTTTTCAAAAAGTATCAACTTGTGCCAAAATGCTCGATGGCTCGCTCTTCCTTTTCTTCCTAAGTGAACAAATGCGCCAGCGGGGAGAACGCTCCTCTTCAGGGGCTAGACTCCCTGCAGACTGCGAAGCGGCCGCCCTGGCTATCCGGGCAGCACCCCCACATCATTCTCACGCTGCCGCTCCCTTAGCCCGTCTTTCCCTCCTGTTTTTCTCCTCCCCCTCGGTCCCCTCTAGTCCTCTTGTTTCAAGGGGAGCCCGCAAAGCCAGGCCACATCAGCTCAGGGGAGCCAGCGGGCCGCACACGCTTCTGAGGGTAGTGCGCCCAAGGCAGGGAACCTGCATTAAACCTGACCTGCCGCCCGCCCACCTTCAAAGAAGTTCCTCCAAAGCCAAGCACGCCGGCGCAGGCGCACTGTGCGGAAGGGTGCGGTGGCGAAACACGCGCCTAGTCAAAGGGACAACTCGAGGGCGGGGCTTCGCACAAGTCCCTGCTCCAGTGAGTTCAATGGCAGATCCTGGGAGCGTCCACTACTGGAGCTTGTGGCAGTGAAGAGGCAACAGAGCTAGGGAGCAGTAGGAAGCAGTCGGCTGAAACGTCAGGGGTGGCTGGCCGCTCCCCCGAATTCTCAAATACAGGGTGCGTCTCTTTCTCCTGTTTTCTTGGATGGCTTTGTTTCTTTGCAATTGGAAAAGGGTGGAGGTAAGAAAAGAGAAAGAAAAACCTCTATGGAGATGCCGGGGATCGAACCCGGGGCCTCATACATGCAAAGCATGCGCTCTACCACTGAGCTACATCCCCTACGTCTTAGAGGCCCCTTTTTAGTCACCTAATGAATGGTATAAAAAGAATTGTGCCACAGTCAAATTGTTAGGAAAATAAGGGAAGTGAAGGAAAATAAGAGGGGAAAAAAAGGATAATCCCATTCCTTGAAAATGGTAATTTAACTGAATATTTGTTACCAAACTTTTTCTTTTTTTTCCTATAGGATGGGAAGAAGTGGGAGATAAAAAAAATATTTTTCCACTAACAATGTCGATCTTCTTATGCAACAAATATCCTTGAGAATGATGAGTTTACATCTGTAATTTTTCTCTTATTAATTATTATTTTTTCTTTTTATGTAAAAATTTTTGAGATTTTTGTTTCTTCTATCTCCACAGTATCCCATGTATCCCTCCCAGAGGGCCATCCTATGTAAGAAATAGTATTTTTTTTAGAGAAGGAAAAAATTCAGTATAACTGATCAAAATATTGGAAAAAGTCAGGAAACCTACGAAATGTGTAGCATCTAGGGACCTCCTCCCTCTGCCAAGGGGTGTCTCTTCCTGGTCCTTCATTCAAGTCTTACTTGATCTTTGTCATTTTGTGACATTCCCTTTGGATTTTTGGGTGTGCAGCGCTTCCCATTTACATTGTTGTAGTTACTATGTATAGTGTTCTCTTGGCTGTTCGCACTTTACTTTTCATCAGCTTAGCTCATATAGATCTTTTCCAGCTTCTCTGTATCTATCACATAAATCATTTCCTATAGCACAGTATTATTCCATTGCATTCACGGAACCTTCATTTGTTTAGCCATTAACCAACTGATGGACATCTGCTTTGCTTCCAATTCTTCTAAATCACACAAAAAGGACTGCTATAAACATTTGGAGGTATAAGGGTATGGATGTTTTAGTCACTTTGTTTGCAGAATTCCAAATTATTTTCCAAAACAGTCATACCGTTTCATGGCTACACCAACAATATATTAGTGTACCTTCATTCCACAACCCCTCCAACATTGATACCACTTTTTGTCACATTTGCCAAATTGTTTTGATTTGCATTTCTGTTATCTGGAGCATTCTTTCACATGGTTGTTAATACTTTGCAATTCTTTTAAGAACTATTTGTTTATATCCTTTGACCACCTATTTACTGAGGAATGGCTAATAGTCATATATATTTATTGTTTATATTTCTTGGATACCAAACCCTAATCAGAGAAATTCTAAAGACCCCTTTCCCCTGTACAGAAGCTTTTTAGTTTTGAGTAGTTATATATTTTATTTTTTGTAATTGTCTATCTCTTGTTTGGTTAAGAATACATCTCATTTCCATCGATGTGAGAGTATATGATCTGTTTCTTTTCTAATTTTTTTTTCTAGGATGACCTTTAATATAAGGTCGAATATTCATTTAGACTCTGTCATGGAGTGTAGTGTAAGATGTTGGTCTAAGCCTGATTTCTGCCAGGCTGCTTTCCAATTTTCCCATCAGTTTTTTTTTTTTTAATGAAATAAGGAGTTTTTTCCTAGGTAATTTATGTTTCCACTTTATCAAACACTGTGTTGGGTTGTATTGTGTCTGATTCTCTTTGTCTAGTCTGCTTCACTGAGCTCTCCCTCTATTTTTTTTTTTAAAGCAATTGGGGTTAAGTAACTTGCTCAAGGTTACACGGCTAGTCATTATTTATGCGTGGGTGCTCATTTTCTGAGGCCGGATCTGATCTCGGGTCATCCCAACTCCGAGGCCGGCGCTCTTACTCACTGTGCCACCTAGCCGCCCCTATCTCCATCTATTTTTTAAGCAATACCATATAATTTTGATGACTGTTGTTTATAGTACAGTTTGAGCTCTGGAAGTATAATTCCCCTTTCATCTATACTTCTTTTCATCATTTCCATTGATATTCTAGATATTTTGCTTTTCCAAATGAATTTTATTATTATTTTATTAAGCTCTGTAAAGTATCCCCTTAGTAATTTGATTTGATATGGCATTGAAAGTATAAATTAAATTTCATGGTTTTGTCATGTTTATTATATTGGCATAGCCTAGTAATGAGCATTTAATATTCCATCAGTTAGGGGTGGAGTCAAGATGCCTGAGTAGAAACAGCACTTCCATGGAGCTCCTGCCCACACCACTTCAAATTTATGTAAAAGGGGGACTCTGAACAAGCTCTGGAGCTCCACAACCCACAAAATGGCACAGAGAAGCTAACCTCTCGATGATAACAGCCCAGCAGCATGGCAGGGAGTGGCCAGTGTAGCACTCTGGGAGCGGAGACCAGGACGGGGTGAATCTATGGTTTTAGCCCCAGGGCGGCCAGACCAGCAGGACTGAGGGACCCCAGAACACCAGCAGCTGTGGAGTTTCCAGAATTATCAACACATAGATGCTAAGAACAAAGTGAGAGGTCAGTGTGGTATGGACTTTGGGACTGGTTGGGAGAGCACGTCAGCCTCTTTCCCTAGGGGCGAGAAGCCACCGAGTAGCCAGCACAGCTTGCTCCACGTTGCCACATTGCAGTTTCAGTTCCTGGCCTGTGGACTATAGGGGGATCCAGCGATCAGTCTGGGGGGTATGTGTGATCGTTCTTCCTTTAACCTCCCTGGATCTGGATTGGGGTCTGGGGTGGGGTCTTGGGATGTGTGACCAGCTTGCTAGAACATGGGGAGGCTTCAGAGAGGCCACCCAGCTAATACCTCCAGCAGTTGAGAAAACCGTAACATTTGGGATGGAAGCTCCCCTGGTTGGTGGCAGAGTCCTACTGTGGCAAAAAGCCCAAAAGTCAAGTAATTGAGTGGCAACATGCCTAGGTAAAGGAGGATCAAAGCATGGAACAGGAGGAGGACTGTGAGGTCAGAACTCCTGCACCAAAAGCCCCAAATGAAAATACAAGCTCGTTACAGGCCATAGAGGACCTTAAGAAGCAGATAAGAGAAGTGGGGGAAAAATTGAGAAGAGAAATGAGAAAGATGCAAGAAAAGTATGAAATGAGAGTCAGCAGCCTGACTGAGGAAAATAACACCTTAAAAAATAGACTAACTGCCAGTCTCTTAGAATCTGGTACTTTTAGTGGCTCTTAGAAACTTGCTCTTCTGAACTTTTTAAACTCACAAGGACAAGGCATCCAGATTATTCTCTTTCACCTAAAATGTTTTTTTTTTTTTGGTATTCATGTAGCAAAAATATTTATTTGGCATAAAGTTGGAGATTAGAAGGCTCATAGATTTTAGAGCTGGCAGGATCCTTAGAGTTAATTTTTTTTTTAAGCAATTGGGGTTAAATAACTTACTCAAGGTTACACGGCTAGTCATTATTTATGTGTGGGTGCTCATTTTCTGAGGCTGGATTCGATCTCGAGTCATCCCAACTCCAAGGCTGGCGCTCTTACTCACTGCGCCACCTAACCGCCCCCAAGTTTTCTTTTCTTTTCTTTTCTTTTCTTTTTTTTAGAGGGCAATTGGGGTTAAGTAACTTGCCCGAGGTTACACGGCTAGGTTTTTGTTTGTGTGGGTTAAATGTCTGAGGCCGGATTGGAACTCAGGTCCTTCTGACTCCAGGGCTGATGCTCTACTCACTGCGCCACCTAGCCTCCCCTAGAGTTAATTTTTTTAACCTAAAATGTAAAAGAACAAATGGGGATACAAAAGGACCAAAACCACAAGTAGACCCCCGAGGGGAAAACAACCAAGACCTCTTCATTTAGATTATTTTAGACACCAACATCCAATAGAAATCAAACCAAGAAAGAGCATACAAAACAAATGACTCTAATTGGCCTCCTTCCTATTCACCAAGTAGTTAGCCAAGTGGAGCCAATTAACTTGAGCCCCAGTGTTTCTCCAAAGTATTCTCCATAGTATTATTAAGTCTTCATGTCCTCCCTCAAAACAGGCCCCCAGCCTCTTCCACATGGGGAAATAGCATCAAAGGTGCTCTTGACACATGCCATTCCCTATTACATTTGTATGAGTGGGATTAGACTCTTCAGGGTACTTTCTATCACTAAGTCTCTGATCCTTTGAGGAAAATTTTGAATTTTTACTTCTAATCATTTTATAGATGAGGAAATAGAGACTGCCTTAAATGATTTAATCATGATAATTTAGCTACACTCAGTGGTATAGATTAGAGCCTATATCTCTTGATTCCAGGTCTAGTGATTGTTCCTTTACACCAGTGATTCTCAAAGTGTTGTCCATGATCCATGGGGGTCCCTGAGACTTTATCAAATCAAAAGTATAATAATACTAAGACTTTATTTGCCTATTAAAATACCCCTGTCTTTTCTAACTACGGATCTGGGTGAGACTGGATTTTCTTCATATACTTCAGCTAAAATAATGCATTAAAACAGATCAAATGCAGAAGCAGACATGAGAACCCAACTGTCCTCTATCCAGATATTAAATAGATTTGCAAAAACATGAAAAACAATGTCATTCTTCCCACTAAATCTTTTTTTTTAAGCAATTGGGGTTAAGTAACTTGATCAAGGTTACACTGGCTAGTTATTTATGTGTGGGTGCTAATATTCTGAGCCCAGAATCGATCCCGACTCTGGGGCTGGCACTCTGACTCACTGCACCACCTAGCCACCCCAACCCCACCTTTTAAATACCATTCTATTTGGCATCCATTTATTGGATTCTTTGAGGCTTTAATTTAAATGTGCTCCTGATAATCTATCTTAGCTGGTTCTCACGCCATTCTCCAAGCTGTTTAGGTATCCAGGCAATTACTTTTAGATGTTTTGTGAGGCAGTGGGCTTATAGTTATTCACCATTCTCCATTATGCTTGCCATAAGGTTGGCAGGTGAACTTGCATTCCAAAACAGTGGCAGCCACATATCTTCACTTCACAAGTGGATTAAATGGCTATGGCTATTTCTAACCTTTTAAAAACCTCCACATTTGGATTATATTAAAAACATTATTTGTCATTCTGAATTTAAATAAATCAAATAAAATATTTCCATGTATATAACATAGAAACATATTAGAAACCTCCTTTTTAGTTCAACTAGAAAAATTAAGGAAAACTATATTCTCTAGTCTAAAAACCCTTTCCAGAATGTATGCAAGGAGGATTTTGTTATCCTTATTAGTTTAGTTTCTCAGGATCCATGGCCATGGCAATGTCTAATTTCCAGGTGTTGGATAACAACTCCCAGAATAACCCCAAGGATCCTAGACAGTATTTACTAAAATCATAATGAGAAGCAGTCCTACTGAGGCTGCACTGGGAGATACGGGGTAACGTAATTGATATTTACTGTGCTTGTGCAGAATAATGATATTGTTGAAGTTAACCTGTGAGCTTCATATTGGCAAGACGCCTTCTCCAGCACTGGTCATTGAGGGGGAAGCCATGGGGAATCTGTGCATGCCTTGACCGGCCCCCATCAAAGCATGAGGAGATTTAGGGGAGTACAAAGACTGTTCCTGTTTTGATTAACCCCATGGAAATGTAGGGGTAGCAGCCCCCTCTTCTCACTGGCCCCTGGAGAAGGGCGGTTAGGGAATGCTGTCTTTGGTTCTCCCATTATCAGCAACCTTTCTGAGATTAGACTAGAATAAAACTGATTATTAACCCCTCCAAAGTCTCTGCCTGTCTGACCAGATCAAGAGTGAACCTGTTAGAGGCTGGAGTCCCAAACTTCTAGTGCCTCCCTCGAGTTATCTGTGAAATGCAGACTTTTCCTTGTTTGAAAGAATAGGTCTTTCTTAAGGAAATAGATTAAGGGTGATAACCAAATTTAGCTCCCATTTTGTAAATAATGCCATTGCTTTCCCTACCCACCTGAAGAAATTGGACCCAGGACTCACCAAAGGGCAGTGACCTTTTTTAAAATTCAAGATTAAGTTACTGATATTGTGGAACCCTGGTTGAGCCCTTTTGAAATACTCTCTGAGTGAACCCCAAAATTAAACCGACTGGGAGTATTCTCTGACTTATGACTGATAAGACCCAGGTACCTTGAATTGGACACTTGATTAACAGTACTTCTCTTACCTTGTTTTATGAACTCTATCCTGTTATGGCACTCTCCTGTTTATCATACCCCCTTGTTTATGGCTGACAGAAACTAGACACTCTGGGGGCCACCCTTTTGTTCTATGGACATTATTATTTTGGCTTTTTTCAAAGGACACGGGCATCCTGAGTCAGGGGGAGGGAACACTTTAGTACTCTTGAGGCATATAATCTCTGCAGGCTGGTCCCAAAGTGAGCTTATTGCCAAATGAACTCCCATGCATGGGCACATGTATGTCTGCCACTCTGAGAGAAATAAACATGCACAAATAGCCAAATTTTGTTTGTCTTTCTTAGAATGAACTCTTGCAGGTTAATAATATGGAAGGACAAAATCTTTCAGCCCTTGAGGATTGAGAATCAGAAAGTATAAAGAATGTTAACTGTTAACTGACAATAATGACTATAGTTAACTGAGTGTTAATCCCAAACTGCATTTACACACACACACACACACACACACACACACACAATCAATCAATCAGTCAATCAAAGACAATCTTTATTTGATTTGTGGAAGCCTCTTATTTTTTGGCCTTCTGAGCAAGTCTCTTCTGAGCTAGTCCCTTCTAAGGGTCTTTGCCCTTGGCCTTTCCAATCCTTCTGACCTGGGGCTGCTTTCTGATCTTCAGTCTTCTTAGAGGAAAGCTTCTTGGCAGAGACCTTTGAGGCAAATGTCACATTCTGGTCAACTTCCTTCTTAGAAGACCCTTTCTGGAGCTTCTTCACTTCATGCTTGATAATTGTTTCTCAATTTGAATACAAAGTCTCATTTAGCACAAGGTCTTTTCCTTGTTCAGGATTCCTATAAATGTTATCTTAAATTGTTTTGGAGTAGAGAGTCATCTTGGAGATCATAGGGAAATAATGCAGATTTGACATTTATTTTCCTAAGCCAGAAATGGTTTGGATATTAGATTAATATTAAAATAAATAAAATTGTTTCTGACAAATATGCCTACAATTCAAGGCATATTATTAATGTATGTTTTTTTTCTTTGACAATAGTATAATAGAAGAAGAGGTTTGTACATGAAATTCTGGATATCTATTATTTTTATATATATTTTAAATATATATAATAAATCCATCATGTAACTTTCAAAATTGCCCTATTTATTTGTGATTCTTTCTGGCCTTCCTTCACTTTTGTGCATTTAAAAGACATGCCTCAGACACTTAACACTTACTACCCCTGTGACTTTGGGCAAGTCACTTAATCCCAATTGCCCTGCCCTCCCTCCTCCAAAAAGCAAAAAAAAAAAAAAAAAGACTTGCTTCAAAGACTTCCTTTCTTCCTTCTTTCCTCCCTCTCTTCCTTCTCTTCCCTCCTTCCTCTTTCCCCTCCTTTTATACCCTCTCAAATTGGAAAACAAAACTCTTGTAACAGATATGCATCGTTAAACCAAATAAATTCTGGCCATTGCATTAATCAGAGGTCTTAGGTTTCTCAAAATTATTCTTCATAATTTGTAATGTTGTTATTGTATAAATTGTTCTCCTAGATCTCCTAACTTTTATATTAGTTTATATACAAGTCTTCCTACCCATTTGATCATTTCTTACAGTGCTATGATTCCCCAATATGCCCAAATGATGGGCACTCCCTTAGTGTTCCAATTCTTTTTTTTTTACAAAGAGCAACTATAAATATTTTTGCCCATAAGGGGCCTTTCCCTCTTTCTTTGATATTCAGTGTCAAAGGGCATGTGCATCTTAGTGACTTTTTCGGTGCTTTCCAACTTGACTGGACAAATTTTACCAAAAGTTCACTAATATGCCTGGAGCTCTTTTCATGAAGCCCTTCAACAGTTATATTCCTTTTTAAAAATCTTTGCTAATTTGACGAGTGTGAGGTGGAACCTCAAGTATGTTTTAATTTGTATTTCTCTATCGTATTGGTTATTTGGAACTTTTTTTTAGTGTGGCTATTGATAGCTTGGTTTCTTCTTCTGAAAATTGTTCTTATCCTTTGACTATTTTTCTTTTGGGGAGTGACTCTTGTTCTTATAAATTTGAATTATTTATATATGTAACTTGAGCACCAAAGCCCACTGGTAGGGGTCTTTCATAAAACTTTTTTTAAATTTTTTTTATTTTTTAGAGCAATTGGGGTTAAGTAACTTGCTCAAGGTGACACGACTAGTCATTATTTATGTGTGGGGGCTCATTTTCTGAGGCCAGTTTCGATCCCGGGTCATCCCAACTCCGAGGCCGGCGCTCTTAACTCACTGCGCCACCTAGCTGCCCCCTTTCATAAAACTTTAAAAAAATTTTATATAAGCAAAAATGTCTGTTTTGTCTCCTGTGATTCTCATAAATTCTTCCTCTTTCCTTTTGAATCAAAATTAATCTTAAAGAAGTCTTTTTTTTAAAAGCCTCAATGTCATTAAATAATGCATCCATTTAGAGCTTGTCTTCAGTGGATATTCTGTTTTGTTTAAACTTTAATAAATGGTAGCATTCAAAGTCTATATTGTTCTTTCTGTTCATTTCCCATTTTTTGGAACTGATAGCTTTATTCAATAAATTGGCTTGAGAGTTCTACAAATCAATGCAGTGTTTTTATCTTTGGTCTTTTTATTTTTTTATTTGCTTTAACTATTTAACTATTGTGTGAATTTCCACTGGGGAGGACTGAGGAGGAGGAAAAAGAGAAATGAAACACATATTATTTGTGCTTGTAACAGATCTGGTAATTTTATACACATACATATATTTAGGTTTAACAGTAGAGGATGCTCAAATAAATGAATGAAATATATTCTGGAATTGTTTCTTATGTACTTTCATATATGTATGTATATATTATAGTTTATTATATTATATGTGATATATGTTTATATTAACTTATATATAAGATATAATTTGTATATGTAATATGCATTGTATGTAAATGTATAAAATTCTAACTACGAGGGGGGGCTCTTGAGTGAGTTCATGAGTTCAGAGCTTGTAGTTGCTAGGTTGCTATGGTAACTGCACAATCAGTTGATAGCCTCCAGCTAGGATACTGAGCCTGAGGTGATGTGTGTTCTCACTCATCCCTATTTTCTCTAGAGGTTATGGCTGTCATAAGCTAGTGGAAAAGCTGGTATCCTCAAGTGTCTCTGATTAAAAGGGACAGCAGCTTTCCTTTTTTCAACAGCTTGCTGCTTCTGGTTCAATGTCTTTTTTACAAACGATATGGAAAATAGGACTAGATGGTGTATTTTGTCTCAGGTGCTTTTGCAAGATTTGTGGTACAAATACAATCTCCTTCTCTTTGCCTCTGTGCTCAATGGTTAGTAGTAGGAGAATCCTTTCCCTTATCTATGTATTCCTTAATCAACAGATCAAACAGCTTGGGACTTTTGTTTTCCAATAAATATTTTCTCACAGGGTTGATTTCCTAAAACAGAAATACTTGGAAAACAATAAAGCCTCCAAACCTGGCTGTCTCTCAAAGAGCCTAATAGGGTCAAGTAGAGGCAGGGAATGAGAAAGAATGAATACTACACATAGCCCATACATGGTTGGAGGATCCTTAACCAAATTCCCACTTCCACTGATGAGTTTGGTCTCTAGAGTTTGGTTATATCTCCTCCTCAGAATTGATGAGTCAGGGCTGAGTCTCTAATGCTGTTATCTCCAGTCCCTACCAGTGTTATTCCCCAAAGATCATTTAAAAAACAAGTCCAGAAAAAAAGAAAGAATTAGCCTCAAGTAACTTGCAGAAAGGAATATTTACTAAAGTATTACAATAAGAACAGTTGGTACAACAAACCTCCACTCAGTCCCCCCAAAAAAGAGTCTGTAACACACCTTCCCACAAATATATATAGTTCTAGAAAAAATGGGCTCAAGATTCAAGAGCCCATATAGGAAAGGAGTGATACAACCCTTAGTTTCTGGAAGTCTTTTTCTTCTAATTTTTCTTCAAATTTCTTTCAATTTCCCCTTAAATATGGTGAATTTGGGTCCATTTATCCTTGGCTCTTGATGTAGATAGACACTGCCATCAACTTATCTAGGGATTCAGCTAGAACACCAGTGGAAAGATAGGAAGTTTAGAATCTTCTCTTTGAATCTGGCATGGTTTTGTTTCTACCAAATATGGGAAAAGGAGACCTGGTAAGGACTGGTGTCTTTTCAGAAATGTACTGGAAAACTATACTTGCTTCAACTTCTGAAATACTCCAATTCTAGCTAACTCAATGCTTTTGATATAGGACCCAAAAGGTATCAACCTTGTGAAATGGTTTTCAAAGACTTTTTTCTAATTAGTTTAAGACCTATGGTTGAACTTGATACATTAGGTGTCTTATTGATGTAATGGGGGCTCTGCCTGCTGAAGTTGTGGTGGAACCATCTCAAAGAATTCAGTCAGACCACCTCTAATCCAAGTATAGGCATTTATTGAGATTGATGCCTCTCAAGAAGCAGGTTAAAGGCAGCTAGGTGGTGAAGTGAATAGAGCACCTGCCCTGGAGTCAGGAGGACCTCAGTTCAAATTTGGCCTCAGACACTTAACACAAAAGCTAGCCTTGTGACCTTGGGCAAGCCACTTAACCCCAATTGCCCTCCAAAAAAAAAAAAAAAAAGAAAAGAAGCAGATTAAGTTCTAAAAGGAACCAACAACTTCAGAGAAAGCAAGATGGATTTTTATAGCATAAAGTTCAGTGGTTAAACATTCTGGTCATGCTGCCCTCCAATTGGCTAGCTATTGTGGCCCTGTCTGGTCAAGAGAGATAGGTAGGTATTGTGGTCCTGTCTTGGGCTAGATGGATGATGTGATTGTGATTGAATACAAGAACACACCTGTTTCTGTCGGAATGGGTCTGGGGTCAGTGACAAGGTATAGGCAGTAGCTGGATTCCCATCATATGGACACACCTGCTATTTCTGTGGGAACTAAGAGTTCAGGGACACACCTATTGTTATAGTGAACAGTGAGACATATATGGAGAAGTCAGTACATTGATAGGGGGGCTTGGTAGGTACGGTGGGTTCTATAATGAAGTTAGGATATTGGGGATAGGGGTAGCTTTGTTAGGATTCCATCATTATAACTTAAGTGAAGTGACTGAGTAAATATCAATCAACACCACCTTTATACACAAAGAAATTTGTTTTTCTTCTGGAAAGGGAGGGGAGGAGACAGGGAGAGCAAAGGGTCATTGCTTTTTCATTCCTAATTCAGATTGGTCAGCAGTTCAGAATTAGTCCAGACTCTAGTTCATACTCAAAATGATCCCATTATCTTCAACACTAGTTTGAGAACATCATTGTTCATGTGGGTCCAATCTCTAGCAGTTCCAGTGATTCCTTACAGTAACTACTAATGAAAGCTTCTGGTATCTTCCTTCTTTTTTCTATAAATTCTTTTCAATTTGAAGTCACTTCTCTCTTGCCTTCATAGAACTATCCTGCATAACACTGATATATAATTAAGTAAAACACATCAACACACTGACCAGAGTCTGCCTTTTAAATGCTGGGGATGGGGGATGAGGCAGGAAGAGGGAGAAGAGGTATATTTCACAGTCATTTAATCATTCTATCAGTCACTAAGCATATATACTCGATAAGGAAGACATCATGCATATATATGTAGATGTGAATATGTGGACATAAACATAGAAAGTGATATTTACAAGATACACACAAATACCACCCCTTCTGAGCTCTCTCTTCCTATTCCCATTCTTATTGTCAGCCAGGTCCCCGGAGGTCAATTGACCTCTTATCTTCTCATGATCCTAAAATCCCGAGGGTTTGTAGCTTCTACCACAATTGCTAATGAATCCCTATTGGATGTCTTCTCCCCAATGTTGTTTAAGCAACTGGTATTGACTAGCTTTTACAAAGAGATATAGCCAGGACTAAAGCTAGAAAAGCTTCCCTAAAAATCAGGGTTGGATTATACCTTCTCTGTGTTCTGGGAAGAGAAGGCTCAAACTTAAAACAAAAAGGTAGTGAAGTAGTTATGCAGGTAACACGTGTGGCTGAGAGGTACCTCCTGAGCCAGGGAATCCTTTCTCTCTTTGCAGAGTCCCTACCAAGTTCAACTTTGGGTAGGGGTTTGCTGGAACCAGCTCAGATCATCAGCTCAGGATTACATACTATTAAATTTTCAGTGTGAGCGATTATGCTTGGAAATCAGCAAATGCTACAAATCAGAGCTTGATTTATAATTTTGCAAATTGCTTAGACTTAAGAAATTGATGGAGAAAAAGTTAATTCAGATTAAATTTAAAAGTGTGTCATGCATACATTTCCCCTTCCCCCCCCCCCCTTCATGTGGCACAACCAATGGATGAGTAGTATATAGTTTCTCAGCTGCTGGGTCTGAGGAGGGGGTGATAGGTGTTTCAGGGGCTTCAGTGACTAGAGGCCCTGCAGGGCAGTCTGGAAGGAAGGCCCAAGCAATCTTTTAAGTTAGGATTGTAAAAGTTTATTGTTATGCTATACAGTGGGCAGGAGGTCTTAGGGAACCTGCAAACTTAAAGAAGTCATAAGTATAATTTATAAAGAGTTACAATAGTAAATCAGATGCCAATTATGCTAACTAGGTGAGTAAGGGTGGGATTAGAGAGGAGTTAAGGAGTGGTCAGTACTCAAAGGAACATGCACTTTTATTATCTACTGCACAGGATTATTGTATTGTCCATAATTCACTAGGAAATAATCCAAGGGGGGCCTACCTGGAGGTGTGCTTTTAGGCTTGAAACATCACTAAGTCAGCTAGTGGTCAGGGCTGACTGAGAAGTGCCTAGTCTGCCACTCATCAGTGTCATGTTTGACAAGATGGATGTTGGGAACCAAGGCTAAAGGGGATTCAGGATGTGCCTAATTGGCTGAGGAGTTAACTTACAGATAGTGCATTGAAGGATTCATAGGTGCAGCTGGCCATTATACTAAGGGGAGTTAAACAGTTCATGAATTGTTGCTAGGCAGAGTGCTGGCAGGGGGAAGAGGCAGAGTTAATGCTCTGGTGGGGGGGGGGGCAAAATGTGATTTTACACACCGGTTTTACAAATTGTTTTTACAAGCTGATGTTACAAATATAGGTCCCAAGCACCCCATCAGGTCAATCCATTGCTGGACTGGGTAAAGCAGGCTCCTCCTCAGGGTTCATTCCTCACTGGACACAGATACTGATATCAGCTCCAGTGAGGTTATCACTGATTTCAGTTGCTGGACCTCTGATAGTTCTGATATTTCAAAGCTCACAAGATTGTAACTTGGTCAATTCTGTCTTTGAATACTCAGGAATACTTTTGTCCCATAAGAGACAAAAGAAAGAGAGGTACTGTGCATTCAAAGACTCATAGAAAGAATAGACACAAAAAACAAAAGTGGTACCATATTTTCATGGACTCAAATTGGCCACATAGAAGAACCTGCTGCTTTTCTCTCACTCTGTGTAATCCTCCTCATTCAAAAGCTTCTAAGGAAGAAAGCCAGAGGTTGTCTACTCCTAAAGGCAGAAAATGATTCTCAGGGCCAGGCTCACCCTTTACTGAGTCATTGGTCTACCTCACTCCTCAGACTGTTTATTTTTAGTACCCATGACTTGACCAGACAAATTTTTGATGACAAATGTCATTATTATATAGTTGCTCATGGTCTCTCAGTCACTCATAAATGGGAACCAACTCTCCAAAGTTTCATGTGTTGTATTATTGGCAAGAAATGAATATTGGACATGTTCTATAACCCCCCCCCCCCCAGGAAAGGCAAATTCATTGGTCATTTGCACATTCAGATGTGCAAATAGATAAATGAATATTTGTCAATCACAACAAAAGTGTTCGATCCTTAGCATCTTTACCTCTCACGATGAAGTGGCCTAGATGATAGAGCCCTGGGCCTGGAGTAAAGAAAACCTACCTTCAAGTTCTGACCTCAGACATTTATTAGATGTGTGACCCTAGGTAGACCTCTTAACTTCTGTCTGCCTCAGTTTCCTCAACTATAAAATGAGGATTAATAGCAATGTGGATACAAAGGTGTCCTAAGGGTTAATATTAAGGGTTGCTTTTTCAGTACCTTGTGAGGCTCCTCCTGAGCCTTAGCATCCTAAAGTCTCTTCCCCTTATCTTGGAATACCATAAAACTTGCCCCTTATCCTGGACCACAAAATTCCTTGTCTCCCTCATCCTGAGTCATAAATTTTCCCTTGTCTCCCTTATCCTGTCCTTATAAAAACAAGCCCCTGTCCCTCTGTAAATTACTATTCCTTCCAGGGTTAGCCTGCTGCTTTTGTGTCAGTAAGCTCACCTTAATTAGGATATAATGGTCTAAGTGAATTCTTTCACATCTAAACCTGCTTTCCTAACTCTGACCTCAAGAATAACACCTAAAAGCATTGTTGTGAATATCAAATGAGATAATATTTGTAAAGCTCAGTGCCTAGCACATAGTAGGCATTTAATAAATGCTGATTTCCTTCCTTCCTTTCCTCCTAACTCCTTTTTACCACTCTATCACCATTCCTGTAGGAGAGGAGGAGCTACATAGGAATGATGGTTATCTTGCATTTTTAAAAATTTCATGGTGCCTGTCACCAAAGAGTCTTTGCTAGCTGATGACTAGTCTTGTGGAAATGATACTCTTCATATTTAGTTAGTCTGCTCCTCAGACAGCAGACATATTTGTTACCAGTATTACTTGAAGTCTTTTATACTGGAGCTTGGGCTCTGCTTGAGAACCCAGGGTCCACACCTGAATGAGGCATTTGAGCAACTTTTGTGGATGTGAACAGAATTAGTACTAATAAACATTTGGGGGAGGGGGAGGTTAGGTGGTAAGGATAAGTCCACACACAGCTATCTGGACAATATGACACTTTTGCCCCTTTACTCTGAAGGCCCATACAATCTCTCTCAGGGCACTTTACTAGGATATCAACACTGAAGAGAGTACCCAGTGGTTCAGGAAGCTAATGCTTCCCCCTTCTCTGCCAAGGGGAAGAATCCTATTACCCTCAGGCTTTTGGAGGAAGTCATATCTCTTCTGGGTTCAAAGATGAATCTCTTTCTCCTAACTACAGCTTATCAGCTTTACTGAGGGTGACAAAATCCTTCTCTTGCCAGCCCAGAAGAGGTGAAGGAGAATCCTGATCCATTTTCTTGCAAAGAGTGAAAGCAGAATCTTGGCTGTGATATGTTTCTGGGGGTCAGTGGGACAAAGGTCACAAGGCTTTTTATTCCCCACCAGTTATCTTCAGCAAACCACAGCCACTGTGATTTGGATAGAACAGAAAAGCACAAAGGGGGAAACTTTGGAAACCATATCATTATTTTCATTCAGTTCCTTGTCCACTTGAGGAATAGAGCCCTGGGAATACTTTGCCCTAACCAGGCAGGTGCAATATAACTTAAGAACTAAAATGGATTTTGAGCCAATGCAAATGAGAGTTAAAGGAGCGATAAGAAACAGAAGGAGAAATCAGCTTAGCCTACACATAGACTATCTTCTTCAAGTAGCCTGGCTTAAGGAAAAAGCTTCATAATCATGAGCTAGAAGAGCTGGCTAGATCTGTGACCTTTTTAGGGAGAGGCTTGCAGGGGAACTCAGGGGAGCTCAATAACTATAACTAAGGTCCTGTGAGAGATTGAAAAATCTGGCTAATAGAGCAGTTGTATTCCCCTGGAGTTGGGGCCAGAGATTAGGGGAGGGGGGGAGGGACAGTTGGCCAAATACAGCATTCCAACGTTTTAACTTGATAGCTGAATACCAACTAGATTGGAGATATGATGCTTACCTCATTAGCAAGCCCCTCAGAAAGTAGAATAATGACATTGTCAAAAGATACCAGTAGCTCTGTAGTGTTGGAAGCCTGGTCAGTTCCTTCACTCATGTGCCTTGGTCACAGACGCTTTCTTTGTGTACATGACTCCATAAAGGTAGCCTAGTCTCACATCTTCTGTATGTATTTATGCCCTTTGTGTAATTCCTGTAAGTATATACTCTTTCAACGAAGAGTGAACATATTCTTTAGAAAATAAACTCAAGGTTTTATGGAAGGAAATTCTGTTTTTACTTTTATTACTATTGAATTTGATTAAAATGCCTTTACTTTGCTTCTGGCTGACTAGTAAAAGTAAACACATTAGTTGGGGTTCTTGAGGTGTGTCTTGGTTTAGAGAGGTTACTACATTTGTTTTTTTAAGTGGACCAGTGTAACTGATGACTGAAAGCAGCTCCTACTTCACTCAAAAAGAGAAAAGGACACAGTGAGACCAAAGCCAATCAGGACTTCCCAGAAGGACTTGGGAATGAAACTTTGGCTTCATTATACAGTAGAGAAGGGAAGAGGATAGAAGAGGTTGTCTCTTATGGGACATTCCCAGACATAACGAACTTAAATCAATAAGTATTTAACTGTGTGCCAGGTGAAGTGTTAAGTACTGAAGATAGAAATAAAGGTGAAAACATAGTCCCTGCTCTTAAGGAGATCACATTTAAATTGGGAAAATAATATACAAAAAATTGTTCTATGATATATATGTATATACCTTGTGTGTTTATTTATACACATGTGGTACATATGGTACCGATATATTTATATACATATATGAATAAATTTGTATTTATATACATGCATAATGTAAATGGAAGGTCATCTCAGAGGGAAAGCATTTAGCAGTAGTCTAGTAGGGAGTGACCAGGAGATGCTTCCTATAGAAGTTCTGATATAGGGACGGGTAGGTGACACAGTGGATAGGGTACTGGCTCTAGTCAGGGGGAACAGGCTTCAACGGTGATCCTTGACATTTAACTTAGCTGTGCCACTGAACCCCGATTTCATCACTCCAAAAAAAAAAAAGAAGGAAAAGAAATTGGGATTTGAGTTGAGTCTTTAAGGAAGCCAGAAAAGCTAGGAGGCAGATGTGAGGAGAGAGAACATTCCGGGCATGGGGGATGGCCAGCATACAAGGAGAGAGCAGGAAGATAAAGTGTACTGTTCCAGTAATAGCAAAAAGGCCAATTGTACCAGAAATACAGAAAGCCAAGGGAAAAAAAAAGACTTGAGATGGAGGTAGGGATGGGCAGAGGAAGGGACAGACACATAATAACCAGTGACAACCACAAAGTTTGCTGAGAATTAAGCAAAGACAGTAAGAGAAATTTTAAAAAGAGGAAGAAAAGAGGGAAAGAATCACTAAAAACCCGAAACATATATATATAGTGAATAGACTGAGAACTGGCTTCCTGGATCATACAGATCAGGTAATATAAAAATGAAAAGGAAAGAGAAACATAGAAAAATAGGAAATCTGTTTAAACTAAATTATATATATATATATATATATATATATATATATATATATATATATATATATATATATATTTTTTTTTTTTTTTGGGAGGCAATTGGGGTTAAGTAACTTGCCCAAGGTCACACAGCTAGGTTTTTGTTTGTGTGTGCATTAAGTGTCTGAGGCTGGATCTGAACTCAGGTCCTTCTGACTCCAGGGCCAACGCTCTACTCACTGTGCCACCTAGCCACCCCTAAATTATATATTTTTATGTTCTAAAATATTTTTTCTTATGTATACCTTTTATTTTTGCATTACCTGTATTTCTGAATATATATGGCCCTCATTCCTCTCCTCATCTATTGAGCCTTACATTGTAACAAGGTTTAAAAGTAAATTAAAAAGCAATTCTGCAAAGCTAATCAGCCAACATATATGGCTGATCTAATGGTTTATTTCACAATTGTAGAGAAGGGAAGTATGTATGTTTCCTCAACCCTTCTCCAGGACTGAGTTTGGTTATTACAAATTATCTATTTAAAGCAAGACATTTAGGGGGTTGCTAGGGGTTTGAGTGAGGGGTCCTATATTTAGTACTTGCCTGGGCAAGATCCTGGGAAACTCAACACCTCAGGTTGCCTGTCCCTGTTAGGCCTGATTATGGGTATGGAGCCAGGGCTGACTCTGGGGTTGGCTACATGGGGAAGAGAGGAATGGGTCAGGGTGCTTATTAGGAGCCTCCTCTCCTCCTCACAGAGGGAGTGATAGACATCAGATCCTGGACTTTGCTTTTCCACCTGCTCAGGTCTGTTTTTTTCAGCTGAGCAGGTCAAATTGGGTTGGCCAGGAAAAAATGAGGAGGGGAAAGTTGTAAGTAGGAGAGGAGGGAGGCATGAATGTGAAAGGGAGGGGAGAGACAGACAGAGACAGAGAGACAGAGACAGAGATAGAGAGAGAAACACACACAGAGAGGATGGCTAAAATCCTATCTCTTACCGGAAATCTTCCCCCAACTCCTTTTAATTCTAGTGCCTTCCTTTTGTTAATTTCCTATTCATCCAGTATGTGGCTTGCTTTGTATTTATTTGTTTGCATGTTGTCTCCCCTATTAGATTGTAAACCCGTTGAGGGCAGGTACTGTCTTTTGTCCCTTTTGGCATCCAAAGTGCTTAACACACTGCCTGGTATATAGTGGAAGCTTAAAAAACCTTTATTATTAATTGAGACAGAGACACAGAAAGAATCGGAAGCGGATCCAGACTTGGAGACAGGGATAGTGACAGATGACAAGGCTCCCATACTCTGCCCAATTTGTAGGAAGAGCCTGTGTTTTGGGCAGGGCTGGAGAGGGGCGGAGAGGGAAGGGCTGTCAGTGGTTTCACTTTCTGGGTTGGGGGGAGGGGTCTGGGGTAGAATTGGCCTGAACCTTTGCCCACTGCAGAACCAGGGTACCCTGGCGCGGTTGCCCAAGCCTAGTCACCATAACCAGGCGGGGCGACAACTATTTCCAGGGACCCTCCATCTTGGACGCTCCCCACGCCACGCCCCCTCGGGCCAAGCCTCAGGCCACGCCCCTGGCCTCAGAGCCCCACCCCCTCAGTCAGTCCTGAGGCCCTCTTGGAGAGGAGGCAGGCAGAACGTTCCATCCCAGAGCTGGGGGTGTTGCAGCGGAGGCGGCGGCGGCGGCGGCAGTTGGAGCCGCCGAACCCGATGGCTGCGGTGGGCCCGAGGTCCGGCCCTAGTGCCGGCGCGGAGGCTCTGGCCCTGGCGGCCGAACTGCACGGGGAAGCGACGTGCTCCATATGCCTGGAGCTCTTCCAGGACCCCGTGTCCATCGAGTGCGGCCACAGCTTCTGTCGCTCCTGCATCGCCCGCTGCTGGGAGCGCCCGGGGATCCCAGTGTCGCCTGCCCCCCGAGCCCTGCCCTGCCCTCAGTGCCGGGAGCCCGCACGGCCCAGCCAGCTCCGCCCCAATCGCCAGCTGGCCGGGGTGGCCAGTCTGCTCCGCCGCTACAGCCTCTCCCCGTCTGGGGACGGGGACGGGGATGGGGAGGGCGCGGGGAGCCTGGTGTCCGGCTGCGTCCAGCACGGGGAGCCGCTGAAGCTCTACTGCCAGGATGACGGGCGGGCCATCTGCGTGGTGTGCGACCGCGCCCGGGAGCATCGCGCCCACGCCGTGCTGCCGCTGGATGAGGCGGTGCAGGAGGCCAAGGTGAGGGAGGCCCCGCGAGACCCTGCTGCGCGCACCCTGGCCATTGACGTTGAGCGACTCCCCGCGGCGGCTGCCTGCGCTCGGCAGCCAGCCCCGCGCCCCGCGCCCCGCGCCAGTCTTCTCGTCTTTGTCCCTGGCCCGACCCCGAGGCCTCTCTCACCTCTCCTCGCTTTCCTTTCCTTCCCCAGCTCCCCCTGAGCCTTGGAGTCATACCCCCACTCTTCCCCTCTGACAATCCCACGAGGGTTTTGCTTAGTTGTTTGCATGTTCTCTCTTTCTATTTCCTTGAGAGCAGGAGTTGTCATTAGATGGCCAGGACTTAGCACATCGGAGGTGCTTAGCTTAATAACTGCTAGCCGACTGATTATGCTACTGATGCCCCTGGGTGGGCTTTCCTGCTGTGACAGCTGGACCTTCGGGACAAGCCCCCTGGTTCTTCCACTTCCTCCTCCTTCATCCCCAATGTGTCATCTTCCTGTTTAAAACGATGTAGACTTTGCCAAGCTTCCCCAGCCCTGGGTGGTGAAGGCTTGGGGAGAACTATGGGATAATCTCCTCTCAATTGGCAGAGTTCATTAAGAGCCACCCAGCGCTGAGGTAGGATCTGGCCCTTGTTGGGAGAAAGGAACACAGAAATGCAGGCTGGTGCACATACCTCCTGATAAATGCTCCCTCGTGCTCTTTGTCACCCCTTCCTTTTTGTGATGACTAGTTACGGTCTCAATTAGGTATATTCAGTTCTGCTTCCTCCATTAGTTATGAGGGGGTCCTTGGAATATGCTAGGACTGGGAGGAATTTGGAGAACTCTCATTCATCCACTAGATGCAACAAGCTAGCTTTCATTGGTGGCAAGCTTCCTAGACGAGTCAGAGGAGTCACCTGTTAGAGGAAAGCTTGCCTTCCTCGACTCTTATTGAAGGGTAGTGCTCACTTAAATCCTCCTCACTGGCGTGGAGGCCTGTCCCTTCCCTTTCCTGAGCAGGTCTCTTGAGTGGATGTGGGACCACTGTCTCTCAGCTTCCTCATATGTAAAAGTAATAATACTTGCTCTAACCAACCTAACAGGGCTCCTGTGAAGTCAGTGCTTTGTATATCTTCAGTAACAACTGTTATTATTATAGAAGCACTTTGGTGTAGTGTCTAAATAATTGGGCTGCTAATCAGGAAAGAAGCTGAGTTCAGAAGCCTACCCACAGAACAGCTGAGTATTGATGTAGAGGACAAGAAACTACTAGGAGCCTGTTTCCTCCTCAGTAGAATGAGATTATTACCTATGGGTGATAGCTCAGAGGATGACTGTGAGGCCCTGAGGGATTTGTGAACCTATTAAATTTTTTTTGGTAACTATTTCAATATAATTGATTTCCTTTCATTTAAAGACATTATGGGAAGGGGTCTCATTTACCAGACTGCCAAAAGGGTCCATGAGACAAAAGAAAAAGGTTAAGAATCCCCTTTCTAATGAAATGTATGTCACTTCCATTAATACATTTTAATAGTGCCATATAAATTCACCATGTTGCCCCCACCTCCATATTCTGATTGGGCCTTCCCAGCCAAGCCTTACCCTGGAACAAAATACTCCCCCCCACACCCCAAAATTACATTTCACCAGTTTTTGTTTCAGACTTCCTAATCTGTGCTCATGCTTAAAAGGTTAGCTCTCTCTTCCTCCTCCCCCTCCTCCCATTCCTTGCCTCACATTGCAGGAAGCTTGTGTATTTTAGCTGTGGTCTTTTGGAGACTACCCTCTAGAGGACTGAACCAAGAACACTAAGTGAAAGTTACATAGGCTTGAAATCAGGAAAATCTTCACAATTAAGCTGCCCCCAAATAGAATGGACAACCTTAGGAGATGCTTCAAATTAGAATTAGAATTCTTCAGACTGGATGATGAGGGAAGGGGATTATTCCAGATCCTCACAACAACCTTGTCAGGTAGTTGCTATTATTTACTATTATTTTCCCTATTTTACAAAAACTGAGGCAAACAGGTTAAGCTATTTTGAATTCAGATCTTCCACTTTGCCACTTAGCTGCCCAGTCACTTAGTTGAATTAATGGTCAGGTATGCTGTAGTGGTTCTTCCTTTCTGGTATGAGCTGTATTAAGTGGCTACTGAGGTTTCTCCCAACTATGAGTTCTATGATTCTGAATAGGGGAAGGCTGCTGAGGGTTAGGTTGTTGCAGGTTTGTGGGGGAGATATTTTTGGGTAGGGGCACCTTGTGCCATTGTTCAAATCTTATAGCTATGGGTTATTGTTCTCACATAACCCTCCATTCACTGAAGGTTATTTTTGCTTTTTCTTCATGGTGGAAAAGTTGGGATGTTCTAAATTTCCTTCTCCCCCACCCAAAGTCAATGAATTCACTTGTTGTTCCTCCCATTCAGGAGATGTTGGAGTCCCGGCTAGGTGTTCTGAAGAAGGAATTGGAGGAGTTTGAAGATTTTAAGTCCATGGAGGAGAAGGAGAGCCGGGAGCTCCTGGTAAGGAGGTGGAGGCTAGGGAGGTACCTTATATTGAACACCAGTCTGGCTACCTGATTTGACTGCTGCACCACTCCAAAATGGGTGTATGTAGAGTAAGAACAGGTGCGAGGATGGGTAGAAGAGGCAGAAATGTATATGCAGGGTGTCCCAAAAACCTTGGTGCAGCTTAAAACTTTTAAAGCTTTGTCCTGTATAGACTTGAAGGATGTGGGAGACAAAAGTATATATCTGTACAGAAGAATTCATATTAAAGAGTTAGAGTTTGTGTAGAAGAGGGGTGTGTTTGTGTATGTGTATTTGTCTGGGAGAATTTCTCTCTTTCTCTCTCTGCTCTCTACTACCTGAGACAGGCACATAAACCAATGATGGGGAGATTGAGTGGAGATGGAGGTCAAAGAATTCTGAGGACCCAGGCTACTTTTTACTTTTAGACTTCTAGGATTCCAGGAAAAGCAACTCCATGGGAGTTCCTTAGCTCATGATCCTTCTACTGATCTATGATATCCTGTAGTACCTACCCCTAAAACCTTTCAACCTTTTGTTGCTGGAGAAGTATATTTATTTTTGTCAGGCCAAAAGCACTCCCTTCTCCTCCCTTTGGCTTGTGATTGCTGTGATTTCAGTAGGGTGGGGAAACTCCTGGTGTGGCCTTTCCTTCCAACAAATCTTATAATTCCTATGTAATTTAAGGACATAAAGTTGCTTTAGGGCACTTGGAGTCACTCACCATTGAAAGTGTTCCTTATGACATTCTCATGGTTCTGGTTAGTTTAGAGATAATCTAAGCTTCCTTCCATCTCTAAAAGGTTATGCTTCCTATACCTCTCTTTGCGGAATCTCGTTCTGAAGGATTCTGCCTGATGTTTGGCTTATCTTGGGCTGGATCCTGTATGCAACTGATTTTTCAACCTTGTCTCTTCTACCTCCACCAGCTGTAACGCAACTAGTTAGCTATGTGGCTTTTTTGTTTAGACATTTTTCAATCGTGTTCAACTTCATGACCCCATTTGCGGTTTTCTTAGAAAAGATGTTAGAGTGGTTTGTCATTTCCTTCTCCAGATCATTTATGGATGACGTAACTGAGGCAAACAAGGTGTCTGAGGTTAGATTTGAACTCAGGTCCTCCTGGCTACAGGTACTGCTCTCTATCCACTGGGTCACCTAGCTGCTAGTTATGGGGCTTTGGTTAAGTCATTTCTTCCATTAATATAAAAAAGTTTTAGTGGGGAATTAAGGAGAAAACTAAAATAAAATAAAATCTTAAGCTAGGAAGTTGACATAGGCAGAGGATGTTAATATGCTTAACTGCCTGTCTGACCTTTAACCCAAATTCCTCTTTATCACTTCATTTGACACTTAAACACATATACTCTATTTTCCCTAGGTGAGAAGTAGCCTTAGTCAGTCATTCAGTCAACAAGCTACATGTACCTGTTTTTCTTTTGGTACTAAGGTAGAGTAATAACGGATAATCCCCGCAGAAAAGTTCATCTATACCGTGCCCCCACAATCACTGCTTCACACAGATTAAAAATCTGACAGACTTTCAGGAGCCCTTCTTTCTTCTCTTCTTTGGAGAGAGGACAAATTTGAGTAAGAAAATGGACCAGGACCATTTGGACTTCTCATCTGAGGCCTTTTCTGATCTTTCCCCTGATACTGTACCTCTCTCCCTCCCCAACTCTTCCCACTCTTGTCCTTTACTTACTTATAGGAGTTGTTTCCCCTGAGAGAATGTAAGCTTCTTGAGGGAAGGGATGGTTTTGCTTTTCTGTGTGTATTCTCCATGTGTAGCATTGTGCCTGATACAGCGTAGGCTTTTAATAAATACTTGTTTACTTTGTGAATGGATGAATGAATAAGAACCTATGGATCTTTAGGTAACTGAACAGAAGAGCAGGGAGGTCATGCAAGACTGCTTGTTTAGAAAAGACAGTAAATATATGAGCATATGGAGATAATAACGGATTTTTAAAAAATTACCTTAGTCTGTGCTCCCAAGTGAGTGCTACTTTCTTCAAAGTAGTCACTTTGGAAGAACATACAATTTATTCTAATGATACTTCCATTGTTCTAAAACATTTTTTAACTCCTCTTTTGGAAATTCTGTAGAAGAATGTACTACAGATTTTAGAATATTTTCATTAATTGAAAATCTTAATTTGAATTTGATTTTTGGAAACAGCCAAAGATATCATGGCAATCTCAGTCAGTAAGGGAAGTGAGCAAATTTGATGACATTTTTTTTTTGTCACCTTGGTCTAGTAGAAAGAGTCAGTGCATTTCATTTGAGTCCTAGCTATATAACTTTGGGAAAGATGGTTGGTGTAGTATCTCTGAGTCTAAGCCTCCTTCCTCATCTACCAAATGGGGAAGAGATCTACCTGCCCTATCCCATGGGGTTCTAGAGAGGATTAAAAAGAGATTCTTTGTGTGAAGGCACTGTGTGATTATAACTATAAAATAATATGTAAATGTAAGTTGCTATTATTGCAAAAGAGAACAATTTATATAGTGATTTAAGGTTTGTGAAGCCTTTTTCGTTCACAACAACCCTGTGCATTAGATTAAATGCTTTCCTCACAATAATCCTGGTGGGTAGGGGTAGGTAGGGATTGTGTATGATTGTGAAAGGAACCTGGGGCTGTGAGGAATTAAGTCACTTGTATGTGATTGAATCAGAAATGGGATTCAAATCCAGGTCTCCTGACACTAGAGATTTGATTTGCTGTTTTTGTTCAGTATTTCCTTTTGTTTTTTGTCATTTGGAGTTTTCTTGGTAATACCAGAATGGTTTGCCATTTCCTTTTCTAGCTCATTTTATGGAGGAGGAAATTGAAATAAACAAGGTTTTTTGACTTGTTCAAGGTCACACAACTAAGAAGTATCTGAGGCCAGGTTTGAACTCATGAACACAGATCTTCCTGACTTCAAGCCTGGCACTCTATCCACTGTACTACCTAGATACCTATAAACCAGTGAATGTTTTTCAGTTGTTTTTCAGTGGTGTCTGATTCTTCATGACCCTATAATAGTTTTCTTGGCAAAGATACTAGAGTGGTTTGCACTCCATCCACCAGCAAACCCAAATAGAAACAGATCTCTGAAGGCCTGATATTGACATAGAAAACCGCAAATTGACATTATCAATGCTGTGCTTTATTTTTTTTTTTTTTTGTTAAAAATTTCCCAATTACATTTGAATCTGGTTCTGTGGGTGTGTTTTGCAATACCAGGATGTGAGTTAGATGCATCAGCTCTAGATATATCTAACTATAAAATAGACTGATTTTTTTTAGTGTATTTTCTAAAGCTTCAAAGACAATCAGCACTAGAGGAGGAGTCCCAAAAAAGATTTTGAATAATAGTGTCATAATAGGAATAAGTGTGTAATCCCAAAGGGTAGAAGATCCCTTTAAAGGATCATTTGATATGGAATGAGGAGCTGGACAATCGCAAGTACATTTCCCAGCATGCTTGTGTAATAGACAAAAAGCTGTCTGAACAAAGCTTTATTTCCATGAGGACGGAGAGTTATTTTGTCGTGGGGAAGAAACAGGGAACCTGGAAGGAGGAAGAAGAAGCTTAGGAAAACCCAAGGATTTCCTTCTCTTTTCCAAAGTGTTAGGCCACAGACCCTTGGTATATTATATCCTGGCCAGAGGGTCTTTTATCTACTGCCCAATACAACACATAGAGAGTTATCAGCTTGCTGAAATCCTGGTTTTCTGACCCCATTATAGATGTATGAGTTCTGTCCTTGTTTTTAATTTTTTTTTTAACTGACAGGCTGAAGAAAGACTATTGGGATGATGGAGTAAAAGATCATTAGAATATGATTCTACAAACATACAGTTTCATCTCATATAAAATGAATGATGTGTGTATAGGAAGGATTGGTAACCAAGAGGAAAGAATCTGTGTAATAGATGAGAATGTGTGTTTGAGAGTGTACAGGAGAACAAGTTCAGTTATATGAGTATGTGTAGACTGGTCTGTGTATGTGCCTATTGTGACATGTGGCTGAGAGCTAGGAATGCATGTTCTTCCTTTATGGGCTATACAGTATCATTTCAATGATTATAGGTCCATGTCTCTTAACTTATTCCTACTCCCTTTCTTCTTGGCAGAAGCAAGTGACAGTGGAACGTGAGAAGGTGGGGGCTGAATTCCAAGCACTGAGGGCCTTCCTGATGGAGCAGGAAAGCAGGCTGGTGGGGCGTCTGGAAGAGCTGGCCAGGGAAGTGACCCAAAGGCAAACTGAGAACCTGAACCAGCTTGGCAGCGAGATCTCCCTGCTTTCCAAACTCACCACTGAGATGGAAGAGACATCCCACAAACCTGACCTGGACTTCCTGCAGGTGAGCTGGGCTTGACTTGCTCAGAATTGCAATCATTAGATTGTTTAAGACTAAATAATAGTGGGAAAATACCAGTGCAATACTCTAAGTTTATCTTATCATCAAGGCTTCTTTTTGGTTTGATAAAGTAATAAACAAGTGATATTAGAGTAATAGGGCATTAGAATCTGATTCTATAGTTTTATGAAGATCATAGAATCCTGGCATTGGAAGGGACCAGGAGAAATCAACTCCTCCAATGTCACAGAATTTCTGATTGGTTCCTTCTCCTTCAAACTCTGATAGCATTCAGTCTTAATTTAGCACTTAGCTACATAATGGTCCCCCTTTGCTTTTGTTTCATGTGGCTTGACTTGGATTCAGAAAATCTATGCCCAAGTTTCAACTCTGAGTCTAGCTGTATGACTGTGGTCCCATTTTTAAGGAAAGCGAGACTTAGAGATCTTTAGGAGTGAGAGTTGTCTCCCCAGTCTAGTTGTAAGCAACTTGAGGGCAGAGCCTATTGTGTTTTTTATCTTCATTTTATATTAGCAACCAGTACTCTACTAATAACAATGCTCCATGATTATATGTTGGTTGATTAAAGCATGCAGCATCGATACCTAATTGTTCTTTTCTCCAAGATCATCAGGTCTAGAGACTTGGTTTTATTCCCTAAGAGAGGTGTTTTGTGGATGTGAGCTAAAAGCTAACTCAGGAGTCCCTATTTTATAGATGAGGACGCTGAGGCCCTAAGAAAAGAAATGACATACAGGGAGCAAGTAGCAGGACTAAGATTAAAACCCTAGTTTTCTGATTGTAAATCCTGAGCTCTTGTCTCTTTGGTCTTGGTTTAAGAAACATCATAGGTTTCCTGTAATCCCATCCCAATTCCCCCCGTACTCCTGTCACTCTGCTAAAAAAAAATTCTCTAACCATGTGTGTAACAAATAGCATTAAAGGGTAAGAAATTTGTGACTTGGGTTGTTGGAAGGCTACATGTTCTCCCTGTAGCTTCCTATAGTCTCTCTTCAATTGATTGAGAATTTGTTATCTGCAAAGCTCTGGGCTAGCATTTATTAAGCTTCTACTGTGTGCTAGCACAGCAATAACTGATGAGGATACAAAGCCAGGTAAAAGAGCTGTCCCTGCTCTCAAGGAGTTTATAAGGGGAGGAAACACTTGTGCAAACAATTATGTCCAAAGAAGGTATATAGACAGGATAAATCAGATGTAATCAGCAGAGCAAAGGAGCTAGCAGGAAGGGGGCTCAGTAAAAGCTTCTTGTAGTGTGATATAGACCTAGAGAGAAATTGAAAACATGGTACAAGACTGAGGTTGTTTAGTCCAGCTGGAGATAGGAAACTGTAATGCCATGCACAGCTTTCCAGAAGAACGCACTATGAACAGCTTTTAAGGTTCTGATTACACAGTATAGTGATCACTCTATTCCATAACAAATCAAAGCAAAACTTTCACAGAGAATCAAGGTACAATATTCACAATATTACAACTTACCACAGAAAATCATAATATAATATTCACAACATAGTCTCAAAGAAAAATAGTCACTCCCAGTTCCTTGACCAGCTCTCTGGGTAGGTCCTGCTCCACACTGAAGTTCACAGGGTCTGGTCCATGTCAGATCTTTCACCATTTCTGCTCCAGGGACTTCAAGGCTCAACCAAGCCACAAACAATCAGCATCCTAGTCATGCCTCCTCAGTAACCTGGGCTCCGGGCTTCGGGCTTCTGGATTCTGGCTTCTGGCTCTGGCTCCTGGGCTCCTGGCTCTAGGCTCTGGGCTCTGGGCTCTGGGCTCCCATCCAGAAGAAGCTCCACCACCACAAGCTCCCAGGAAATTCTGGCTCAGTTCTCCATTCTTCTGTAGCTGCTCTGCCACCAGATCTTAGTGTCAAGAAAATTCTGACTATGCCTCTCTGGGGCTTTCCTTATATACACACAGCATTAGCTTCCTCTTTCAGCCAACCCCTTCCTGTTACATCAGTAACAGGAGGCAGGAGTTCATACCTTCTGTTTCCCCAACGGAGGCTTGATCAGTTACTGAGTGCTAAGTACCTGCTACCTTTGCCAACACAAAGGGATCTTCAAGTTCAAAATTACATCACCATTACAGAAGCATAAACACTAAAACAAGATAGCAATATAAGGCGGGCACTAAGTGCCAAATGTGTGATAAGAAGTTCCATAGGAATTCAGAGGAGGAAGGTTGGTTCATGGAAAACTTAAATTGGGCTTTAAAGAGTAGGTGGGATTCAGATAGGAAAGGGGTGGAAGCCCAAGAAAATGTCAACTTATGAAGAGGGGGAGATGCAGGGCAACAAATTTGGCCTGTACTAGGGCCCAAAAACCTGGGAGAGAAAAAGTAGGGAAAAATGAGATCTCCTAAGGGGATGGTTTTCAGGTCTTAGAAAATCAGAGAAAAAGGAAATGACCATGGTTTCTTTGTTTGAACCTGATTTTTGAAACCTGATTTTTCTTTCTTTATCTGGAGAATGAAGCATGTTCAGTGTTGCTTATTTTCTTTATTATTTCTGTTTAGGAGTTCAAGAACACATTAGGCAGGTAAGTAAACTATGACTCTCTGCATTTTTTAAGAACCCTTCTCTGATCATCCTTTCTCATCATATCCACCATTGTGGGGAGGAAAAACTGGATGACCTCCCCCAAGGAAAGATGATGCCAAGTCATGGTTGCAGAGTTCTGGAGCGATGGTTCTCTTCTCTACCAACAAGCTTTTAAGAGTGTAGGTTCCATTCCCTCCCAGAACTCCAGTGTGTGCTCAGTGCTTCCCCAGGGAGGTCTTCCCAGGTTGCCTGTGTAAGTGGAGGGAATGGAACTAAGCAGGGCTACTTAGTCAAGGCTTCTGGGAGCTGTTTGCAAGAAATGGACACAATGCTGGGAGAGGGATAGAGAGAGTCTCTCTCAGGGGCTCGTACAGACTAAAAGGCAAGAACCGTGCTGGGAAGTTCTGTAGTATTACCTTTCTTACTACTATATGGTCTCATTGCTCTATGTCCCAGAGACCAAAAGGAAAAAAAGACCAGGGAAAGGGAAGTAGTTGATGCCAATGACATCCTCTCTGTTCTTCCCTCCAAGGTGTGACAATGTGCCTGGCCCCAAACCAGCCTCAGTCTCTTCTGAAATGAAGAGTAAAGTTTGGAATATTTCACTCAAGACCTTTGTTTTGAAGGGACTGCTAAAGAAGTTCAAAGGTGATGGGTTTTGTTGGGGATGGGTAGCTGGAAGGGTTTGAATACAGATACGTGTATAGGAGAGCAGAAGCTAAAATGTGTCTAATGAGGCTCACCTATAGTCCAGCTTTGTCAGCTGATTAATTCAAAAGCATTCATTAAATGCTTGCTGTGTGACAGGCACTCTAATTAGGTTCTGAATGTCTGATCCTGGTGGAACTTGTAGGGGAAAGGTGAGAGGGCAGTGCAAAAAGGGAAAGGTATAAGCAGCCACAGGTTCGTCCTATAAGGGGGCCTTATCTGTCTTGCCAGAGACTGTCCCATTATTTATTCTGGAGAAAGAATACATGTGAAGAGAAGGACTTTGAGTGGGTTGCAGGCACTGGAATAAGGCAGGATAGGGAGCAGGGCGGCATTTTAAACTCCTTGAGGGGCCTGCAGACAGGTTACAAAGTGGATGGACCACTGGGCTTGAAGATATGTGGCTCCAGATTTTTATTAGCTCTGTGACCATAGGGAAGTCACTTAATCCCTGTTGGTAAAATATAATGATGTAATGATATAACCTGCCTTCCAGGTAAGGTGCTTAGCAGGGTGCCTGGAGCATAGCAGAAGTCCATAAATGCTTATTTTCTTCCTTACTTCTCAGCCCTGCCTAGCCCAGTGCCTGCTCTTATAGCAGATTTAATAAAATATTGCTTGAATGAATGTTGACTTGTTAACTCAACTAGAACATTCATTCTTGCTTTGTTTGTGTTCCTCCTCCTTTCAGAGGATCTTCGGGGAGAACTGGAAAAAGAGGAGAAAGGTAAATGTTGTTAGCACTAAAGATGTGAAAAAACGCAAACTCTCCCCATCTCTGTAAATTTGTCTCCTAGTCTCTGTCTCTCTCTCTGGCATTGCCAGCTATCTTAGAGGGAGACAATGTGTGCTACAGGGCAGAGAGCCCAAGACCAGGAGTTAGGAGACCTGGTATGTCATCCTGGCTCTGCCTCTTAACTAGCTGAATGACCATGGGCAAGTCACTTTTGCCTTTCCTGTGGCCTCCATCCTTTCTGTAAAATGAGATTGGACCTAAGATCCTTTCCAGCAGTGACATTCTATTACTTTTGTCTTTTTTTTGTGGGTTGTGTGGGTCTTTTTCTATAGATGTGTTTCCTCTTTTCTCTGCCTTTTCCATTATGTAGGTGGGACTACCCCAGAGGGCAATGGGGCATGTTCTCAGAGGCCTGTGGGGTAACCTGTACCATTGGCACTTCTCCCAGGGGGAGGGAGCTACACTATGGCCTGGGTCTCTGGATACTTTACTTTGGGGAGGTCTGTCAGTCTACAACATGTACTGACCTGCTGTGCCTCTTTCCCCCCCATTCCCGCCCGCCCTGTACAGATAGATCCCTGTACCAGGCACATTGGGGGGGAGAGACAGAAGAAAGGAAGAAACATGGTCCCTGCCCTTGGAGAGCTCCTGGTATGATGGGGGATACAGGGCATACACTTAACACAGACTTTTTTTTTTAATGTAGAACACAGTGCAAATGATCAGAGTGAGATCTGAATGTACACAGTATAAAAAGAATGAGCAGGGTCTGGTGGGATGTAGGAATCCTGGAAGGCTTCCTCATGGAAAAGGGATTTTTTTTTGGTCAGGTTTAGCAAGAGAGAGATACAGCTTTTCTGAGAGGAGGGGGGATATCCCAGCTAGAGTCAGGGAGCTATACCCAATGATGCCTTTCTCTGCCTTTGTCTTTTCCTCTCTTCCTTCTCCCCCAAAGTCGAATTGACATTGGATCCTGACACAGCCAACCCCCGCCTCATCCTCTCACTGGATCTCAAGAGTGTCCGCCTGGGCCCACGACCCCAAGATCTGCCTCCTAATCCCCGGCGATTTGACACGAATACTCGAGTATTGGCCTCTCGTGGATTTTCTTCTGGCCGTCACCACTGGGAGGTGGAGGTGGGCTCGGCTGATGGCTGGGCCTTTGGGGTAGCCCGGGAGAGTGTCCGGCGTAAGGGCCTCACCCCCTTCACTCCCGAAGAGGGCGTCTGGGCCCTTCAGCTCAATGGTGGGCAGTACTGGGCTGTGACATCTCCTGAGCGCACCTCACTGAGCCCGGGAGGGCGGCTGGCCCGAGTCCGGGTCGCCCTGGATTTAGAGGCTGGTGCAGTGTCTTTTTATGCTGCTGAGGACATGAGGCACATCTACACCTTCCGAGTGGCCTTCCGAGAGCGGGTCTTTCCCCTCTTCTCTGTCTGCTCTACTGGGACATATTTGCGGATCTGGCCATGAGATGGGGCCAGAAATGATGGGCCACTAAGAGGATGGGGCTGATTCAGGCCTCTGGGTATTGGGAACGGCAGGAAGTTGATCCTGCATAGGCCTCTCCCCAACTCTGGCTTTCTACCTGGCCAGATCTAACTTTGTTTTCTTTGAGAGATGGGATACAAGCAACAAGTTAATGTCATATGTATAGGCCTCTCCCAAATCCCAGCTTCTTGTTTGCCATGCTTTATCCCTTCTCCAGCCTCTTGCTGGGGCTTATTACAAGGAAAGTATCCAGATTATCTCATACAGATCTTCACCCTTTTCCCTCCTTGTTCTGGGCTACCTTTTTACCAAAACTTATCTGTGAATATAACATTGAGGCCTGTGGATACTGGGGACTTTGGCTAACCCTCCCTTTGGCCTTTTTTGGCAGGTGGCGACTATGGCCAAGTAGCAAGTTTAGGCTATACACATCTGCCTGGCTCCTTGTTCCTGGTCTCACTTCATCTCTAGATCTTAAAACTGCTCTGTGTCTCCTTTCTCTGGCTGTTGATACTGGCTTTCGTCTCAGCTTTCTTCTGCATCTTCATTTTTCCCAGGACTTTAGGAGGTATTGGGGAGAGGTGGTAGGAAGTGGAAGGGGGACTAGCATAATTCCCCTTCACTAGGGGGTCAGCTTCCCCAGCTCTCTGTAGGTTCCTGCTTACTTGAATCTCAGCCTTGAGCTGTCCCAACTGAGAAGGAAGGCAGCTCTGGGTCTGGGGCAGGACATTTTATTTCTGTATTTGCACTTTTGTCAGGTTGTAGCCAACAGGATCAAAAGTGAACTCAAAGCTGAGTGGACTTGGCTGCTTGTCTTTGGACTCAGAGGTCATCAATTTTCCTGGCTACAGTTGCCATTTGCAATCAGGAAAGAATCTGTTTCCAAGATGTCAATCTCTGCCCAGACTGGAATTAGACCCTTGCCCATGTGTGTGACCATGCAGCCACTCAAAGGAATAAATGCCAACACTTTTGGGAATTCATACTCACACTGCCCTTCCTTCCCCTCCCCCACCTCCAACCATATAACAGATTACCAATACAAAGAGACTCCCACCCACAGACTGTATGGATAGATCTCTGCTCCCAAATACATGTGCAAATCTACACTCATAACTTCACTGTCACATTAATGTACAAAGGTACCTCCTGCCACAAATATATATACTCCTACTGTTTTACCAAATGATGTAAATAAACTTCTGACACCTTTCCAAGAAGCACACCTAGAGTATGTCATACACACATATACATATTATCTAGACCTTGAATCACTGGGTTCTAGGTTCTCCATCTTGATCTGCATGGCTTCTTTGTCAGGACGGTGCCTCACTTTCCCCAATTGGTGATGCTTCCTGCTCTTGGTGACTCTGATGCAGAGGGAGGAAAGCAGAACAAGAATGGAGGAAGAGTGACTTTCCCTGATCAGCTTTCCTTTGGAGAGTCAGAAATACAGAATATGAGTTCCTCTCATTACTTGGTTTCCTGGTGGGTGAGCTGGGTTCCTCAGTATGTCATTCAAGGGTTTCTATGAGTCCATGTGTGGTTTGGATATGGATCATTTCTCTATTCTGAGTGGTGATGTCTCTGTGTGAATGTGTACATTACTTAGTAACTCTGGATACTAGTGTATGTGGGCGTGTGAAGGGAGTATACATTTATTGTAGTCTCACATTATGTGACTGTGGCTGTACTTGTGTGTTCTTGTACTGTAAGTACTAATGTGAGCTTGTCCCTTTGGGGTTGTTAATGGATGAGGGTTTTTGAATGTTCTGTCTGTGTGTCTGAGTCCCTTGATTGTGCATAGAGATATGTTTGCATGTAAGTATGATATAATTAAGTGAATGTATGTCTCTGTAGCAGGAGTGAACACTTATTTGACTAGAAGATGCTCTGGGTAGAGAGAAAGGAAAAATTTGGCATAGACTCTAAACCCTAGAGCAGGAATTCTTAACTTAGAATTTGTGAACTTGTGTTTGAAAACATTTTTTTAAAAACTGTATTTCAATATAATTGGTTTCCTTTGTCACCCTATGTATTTTATCTTATTCAATTCACAACATTATTCTGAGAAGGAGTCTTTTCATAGGTATCCTCAGATTGTCAAGAGGGGCCGGTGATACATAAAACTTAAGAACCCTTGCCCCAGAGGAATGCTATATACAAAGCAGTTACTTGTGATGTCATCATGGGTCTGTTTGATTCTGTGAGTGGCTCTCAGCTCTCCCATTCTCAGAAGGCCTTGAGGTTTTTTTCCCTCTCCATGCTCAAATGATGATCCCTATTAAGTGGCAGAGGCAAGCTGGGTAGTTGTGGGAATAGGCGGGTCTGTCATATTTCCTGGAGCAGAGTTAACTCCACCTGTGGAAGCAACAGTAGAGCAGAGCTTTGAGAAACCAGGCTTGAGGTAAGCCCAGCTACCCCCACTGACTGGAATCCAGGGATCCTGCCTTTGAGCTGATAGTAGTTACCTTAACTTTTACTGTTTACTTTGTTGTTTCATTTTTCTCTGGCCTCCTTTTTTAAAAGGCATTTTCTTCCTCCCCCTTTTCTGGACATAGACATCTATCCAGAAGCTCCTTTTTCTCTTTAGGGATCCATGTGTCTCAATCTTCTACTTTCTGAGAACTAGAATGACTGGTTTGCATATAGAGTGGTAAGAAGTCTGCAGCACCCAACACAGTATCTTGCAGGTAGATACCCATGCAAATGTTTGATGAAAAGTGAATTTCCACATGTATAATAACCAGAATTTCTTTCTTCTTCTTCTTCTTTTTTTTTTTAAAGCAATTGGGGTTAAGTAACTTGCTCAAGGTTACACGGCCAGTTATTTATGTGTGGGTGCTAGGAAATTGAGGGCAGAACCGATCCCAGGTCCTCCGGACTCTGGGGCCAGCGCTCTTATTCACTGCACCACCTAGCCGCCCCTAATAACCAGAATTTCTGTCACTTAAAGGTTAGCAAAGTGCTTTACAAATAAATATCTCACTTGATCTCAGTAACCCTGGGAGGTAGTGGCTATTATTATCTCCATTTTATAGGTGAGAAAATAGAAAAATGAGGTCAAAGGAATTGTCTAAGGCAGTATTTGAACTTCTGTGTCTTGTATCCGGAATACTTAACTGCAACATTAGATCACTAAGAATTGACTATTTTGAATGGAATGGAGAGATCATTAGATTGGAGGTTGGAAGCCCAGAGTCCAGATCCTAGCTCTAGAATGCAAATATAAAATAAAAAATCTTCAAGGAGCCTTTATTCTATTGAGGGAGGCAATGAGTTCAGTACATAAATAAGATAATAAAAAAAGAAATACAAGGCAATTTTTTGGAACAGGCACAAGCATTTAGAGAGAGGCTTAACATAGAACTAAGTTCTTAAAGGAAATGGCCACAGTGATGAGGAAGTGCATTCCAGGCACAGGGAGAGCTTATATATACAAAAGCACAGAGATGGGAGATTGAGGAACAGCAGTTAAATCAGTTTGACTCTGTGTGTGAAGGGGGAAAATGTAATAAGATGAAAAATGTAGGATGAAGTCAGATTTTGAAGGGTTTTAAATGCCAAATAGGAGGTTATATTTCATCCCAGTTTGTATATCAGGATACCCCTGGAGTTTTACTGAGTCACCTGTGTGACCTGGGGAAAGTAATTTCACTCTCTGGGTCTGATTTATCTGTAGAATGAGGGGTTTACTGTAGCTTATATGATCTCCAAGGTCCTTTACTGCTTTAAATCTATGTTCCTGTGATTCTAATTAGGGAGGTAATATGGAGGAGGTTAAAGTGTTAGGAACCCTGAATAAAGGTGGTGAAATCTTTTGTCATTCTTTGTTGATGGGGGCATTTCAGGCTACAGCTATAATCTAGTAAAAAGCCCAGAGGCAAGAAAAGCATGTTTAATAAAAGGAACATTGACTCACTTTAAGAGGAAAAGGAGAGGTTCTAAGAAATTAAGAAAGTCATTTTGTAGAGAGCCCACTGAAAGTTTTAAGACTGGATTTTGGGCTTGCTTTGTAGCTTAATGGTAAACACTCAAGGGCAGGGATGGTATGGTTGGAGCAGTAATGAGGGAAGAAAACTTAACAAAGGTAAACTGCAAAGAGAGGAAGAAACCTGGAGGGGATAGTCTGGTTAAGGAAATACCAATATATTAAAGTGAGAAATGACTGAGATTGTGGTTGAAAGGCACAAGGTAAGATTTTAGAGTTATGTCCTTATCATCTCTCTTGGGGTATTGCAAGAGCTTCCTAATTGGCTTTCAATCCATCATTCATGCAGCTGTCAAATTGATTTATCTACCAAAATATCCTCAATACATGCATATTTCAAAATACTCCTTACAGGAATAAAGAGCCACTTAAGTACTAAGAATACATAGTACACATGACTGAGCTGGGCTAAAATAAAATTTCAAATAGAACCAAAGTTAATATACAGATTTAATGTCATGCCAAAGTGCCAAATGATATATTTTTCAGGGTTAGATAATAATCCATTTGGAAGAAGAAAATAACCATATCATCAAGAGAAATGATGAAAAAAAGGTAGGAATGAATACAAAACAGCTTTTTCAGACCTTTAAGTATAATAGAAAGCAACAATCATCAAAACCATTTGATACTAGTTTAAAGAATCGAATCTAAGTCAGTACATATGAAACAAGAACAAGAAATATTGAAACCAATGTTCAATAAACCTAAAAACAAATTACTTAGGAAAGAACTTATTTGATAACATCTAGGAAAAATGGCAAGTTAATCTGATCAAAATCAGATTTAAATGAACATCATTTTTCTGTAATTCAAAGTGGATATGTGATCTGAATATTAAAGATAATACCATTAAAAAACAAGAGAAGCAGATAATATACTTTTTGCAGTTTTGAGTAATAATTTTGATTACATGAAATTGAAAAACTTTTTCACCAACTAGGATAAGAGAAGTAATCTTTGTCTCAAATCTCTGATGAGGGTTTCCTGTCTAAGTTATATGTACTAACAGAACTATGAACTGACAGAAATAAAGACCAGAAACTATTTTCTAATTAAAAGTGGTCAAAGGATATGTCAAAAGAATTGCAAACTATTAACAACCATATGGAAGAATGCTCTCAAAGACTAATAAGAGAAATGCAAATCAAAACACTTAGCCAAATAGCAAAGATTATAAATGATGGAAATCATGTTGGAGAAGTGAAAAGATGAAGATTAATGCATTATTGATGGAGCTGTGAATTAGTACAACCAGTTCTGGAAAACATTCTGGAAGTATGCAAACACAATGACTAAAATGTCAATACCCTTTGGTCCAGGAATCCCACTGCTGGAATGACCCCAGAGAGGTCATTGAGAAAAAGAAAGGTTCCACGTATGCTACAATATTTATAGATACTCTTTTGGTCAACAAAGAACTGGAAACAAGAGTAGATGCCCATCTGTTGTAGAATGGCTAAGAAAGCTGATACATGAATGTAATGGAATATTATTGTGCTGGAAGATACAATGAGCATGACAAAAACAGAGAAGCGTATAAAGACATACATTGGTTCAAAGATGAATTGGTTGACTTGCATATTTAGGGGGATGGACTCTAATAAAAAAAAAAGTCACCATTTTGTGCTGGCCATATTAAAAAAGGAAATGTATAGACCTGCTTAGCACTTTCTAGGCTTCTTTCACATTTTCCCTTTCAACTTCTGGAATGCTGCCAAATAGGAGAGAGGAGGAATTTCTCTTCTTTTCTTCTCCTCCCCACCCTGTCCTGGCAGTTAACGGTTTCATTAGGGCAGAAGCCCAATGTATTTACTCAAGTTAGCCTGGAAAGAAAGAGTTCCTTTTTTTTTTCTGGTTCTGAGTATAAGTCAAAGACTCAAGAGTAAATGTACCAGATCAAGAGATGACAACAGTCAGGCTAGTAGGCTGAGTATTCTGGACGGGCACATAAGTCTATACATAAGTCATACACATGGCTACAGAAGCGTATGTCCATGGACAACATCAGTCATGAACTGTAGTTCTTATTAGAGGAAAGAGGATTTTTCTAGGCAGCATGAATCTAGAATGTTGCCTCCTACCTAGCCAGGGAAGCAAGGTCTTTTGGACTTTACTAGCCTTGAAGAGGGCTAGGGATTAAAAAACCAAAACCACCTTCCTGTCCCCTAGGAGCTATAGTTTATGGGGGAATGAAGAGAGAGAGAGAAGTATAGTATTTCAATATGGGGGACAACTTGTGAAAAGATTCCGGAAGTGAGATATGGAGTGTCTTACACAGAGCATAGCAAATAGGCCTTTCTGGAAAAAACAGAGTGGGTATCAAAGCCAGTAATGTATAATCAGCCTGGAAAGCTAGGCTATAGCAAGATTGCAAAGGACTAAATGCAAAATAGAAGTATTTTATCTTGGGAGATGTGCCACTTCCTACAGGAAACCTGTGTTATTTCCCCTAACCCCCACTTGCTAGTGTTGTGTCCTTCAAAATTACTCTATATAGATTTTCTTTTTAATTTTCTCTATATATTTTGGGATTGCCTTCTTTCTGCTTCCTTCTCCCCTTACTATAAGCTTCTTGAGGGCAGAAGGTAGAGTTGGTTTTTGTTTTTGCATTTTGGGTTTATCTAGCAGAGTCTAATACGTAGTACATAGTAGTTGATTAATAAATGCTTGTTGAATTTATTAGGGAGGTAATGGAGCTTCTTGAGCAGAAAAGTAACATAAACTTATACTCTGGGAATATCTATTGGAAACAATACTTAATGCTGTGTCCAGAGAGCCTCAGCTTGCCCTCAGAGAAAACCAACTTCCCTCCCTTCTTTGAAGAAGTGGGGACGATGGATGTAGAATATTGAATAGACCCCTCAGATGTGGTTGATGTGTTAGCTAGTTTAGCTGAATTGTTATTTTTTTTAAGTCTTTGTTATAAGGGATGATGAGATGGGTAAAGTATTATGTCAAAACAAAATATATCAATATTTTTTTAAAGTTGATTTTTACTGATCTTTTATTTTTGAAAGACTTCCCATTATATCCATCTCCTCCCAGACACATCATTTATGATAAAGATTTTTTTTAATAAAAGAGAAGAGTAAGGAAAATTCAACACAACTGATAAACAAATGGAAAAAATGTGATATTATATGCCATGTTCCAGACTATGTATATTTTTTGTCAGTGTCTGACATGATAGTGAAGTACTTATTGTAAGTGCTTGTTGAATGAAATTTACTTGAAAAGTTATGACCTGCTCCTGGTGACTAAACCAGTAGTTACAAGACTTGTACTCAGGTTTTCTGTCTCCAAGTTGGTCCTGCTATCCACAGCAAGAGATGAAATGTGTAAAGGGACTAATCTCTCAGTTGATTCTAGTCCTCAGAGGCCCAGAATATAATCAATCACAAGGTGATAATGAGGAGTAAACTGAAAGTAAACAGGCTTCTAGAACTCCATCACTTTATAAGATATGAAATAGTCAAGAAAGGAACAAGGATTGACATTATCTGTGCATCTCTGTACCATGAGTGAATTTCAGAATTGGAGAGTTGGAAGCAGTTGTGGCATAGATCCTTGCATCTATACTAAAGAGCAGCAAGAGGGGGAGGACATTTCCTCTATTCTCTACTCCCCGTCCAACATATTGCTTTGAATCAGAACTAGTTTAGCAGTAGAGAATATATCCAGCTGGGTGCAGAGACCCATATTCCATATAGATTCAGATAAAGACAGTTACCAAGGGAGGAAACAGCTCCAAAGAAACTCCTGGCAGCAGGGAAGAGAGATAACTAGACTCAAGAAAAAGATACTCCGAGTACAGTTGAGCAACCAGCCCAGTAGAGACTCTGCCCCCAAGGAGCAACTCTGAAAGGCTTGTATAAGGAGAATGTTAGGCCTGAAACACCAAGACCTGGGAGGTGCCTTTGACATTGCTATGTTCTAAACTGGTGCCTCGCCATCATCGTACATTAGATCTTTGCTCATTTTCTCTACTGATGTGTCCCCAGTTTTATGTGAGGAATGTTTTATGCCAATTGTTCTTGGTATGTGCCGTCTTAATAAATGCCTTTGCTCAGAGCAAGTTGTATTGACTACTGTCTTTTTTTAAAAATTATTTTTATCCTGAACTTACATACTTCTGTGTAAAAAAGCATTTCTACAAATACAGTAGAACACAAAAAGAAGATTTTATATTTTATACCACTCCCCTTTTTTTAAAGTGTTTAATAAATTCTACATGTTACTTTCAAAACTAACCTGCCTGTCTGTGCTATCTTCTGGGTTTCCTTATTCTCCTTTGTTCACTTAAAAAGGTTAAAACGTATCGCTCTTTTTTTCCTTACCAAAATTGTTAATGCCTCTCCCTTAACCCTCTCCCCCCAACCTCCCATTGAAAACCAAGAAGAAAAAAGAATCCTTGTGGCAAATAAACAGAGCCAAACAAAATGGCTCCACATAGTGACCATGCAAAGACAGTGTGTCTTTGTGACCATTTCTGTGTCAGGAGGTGGGTTCTCTGATGGCACGGATGGTCATTGTTTTGATCAGATCAACAAAATCAAAGTTGTTTTTCTTTACAACATTGCTTTCTTTGTATAAATTGTTCTTCTAGTCCTGCCTACTTTACTGTATCAGTTTATACTATGCAGGATTCCCTGATATCATTTTTAGTCATTTGTATAAAGATAACAATATTCTGTTATAGTAATATGCCACAGTTTGTTCGGTTAATTCCCAATTCTTAAGAAGCAGTATAAAATACCCCTTTAGATTCCAGTTTTTTGCTTTTCTTTTTTCTCCTTTTAATTCCACATTCTTCATTAGCAAATTGTTTTTGTTTATTTGTTTGTTTTTTGGTTTGTGACTATTCTCTTTCCTATAATATCCTCTCTTAACACCAAGTAGGTTGCCACCTGCACTCTTTTGGCCTTCGCAGGTCCCTGCTTTGGGGACCACCCTGGGCCATCTTCAGAGGAGCTCTCCACTTTTTCTGCTTCTGGACACACAATCTTGCAGACTACAGGAGTCCTGTCTCTGGTTGTGTTGAAATGCTACCCTGTGCTGGTGCTGGCTTTATGGGATGGCTCCCTTTTCCTATTGCTTGTGGGCTGACTTTTGTGTAGTTCTGGGGTAGAAGTCACTTCTATAGTTTTTCACTGTATTTCTTAACTTTTTTGAATTTTGTTGGAGTAAGTATGTGGAAGACTGGAGGCCTGCAAACATCTTGGTAGGAAGTCCTTAGCATGAGTCTTAATGGTGTGAAACATATTGGTGGGTAGACCTTAGAATCTAAAGACGAAGCCAACCTGTGAGAATGTAAGTGAAAGTGAGGGGAGCAACCTAGAGAGGTGATACACACTTTAAAAAGTTAAAAAGAAATCCAATAAATCAATTAGACTTCTTTCTTTTTGTAAATAGTATTTTGGTTTTTCCTATTAAATGTAAAGATAGTTTTCAATATTCATTTTTAATAAGATTTTGAGTTCCAAATTTCTCTCCCTACCTCCCTGCCCTTCCCCTCCACAAGAGGCAAGCAATCTGAAATAGGTTATGCATGTCCAATCATAGTAAACATATTTCCACATTAGTCATGTTGTAAAAGAAGAAACAGAATAAAAAGAAAAAACCACAAGAAACAAAAATTCCCCCCCCCCCCAAAATAAAAGTGAAAATAGTATGCTTCAATCTGCAGACTTCATAATTCTTTCTTTGGATATGGATAGCATTTTCCATCATGAGTCTTTTGGAATTGTCTTGGATCATTGTGTTGCTCAGAAAAGCTAAGTCTATCATAGTTGATCATCACACAATGTTGCTGTTACTGTATATAATGTTCTGATTCTGTTCACTTCACTTAGCATCAGTTCATGTAAGTTTTTCCAAGTTTTTCTGAAATCCATCTACTCATCATTTCTGATAGCATAATAGTATTCCATTACATTCATATACCACAACTTGTTCAATTTCCATTTAGGTTTCTTACAAAAAATGCCATTCCAAAATTGAGCTCAAGGAAAAAAAGTCAAGAGTGGGATTTCCTGGGTCATTTGTCTTCATCTCCAGCTCTGAACTTTAGTCCCATATTTCCAGCTATCTGTTGGAGAGCTCTATTTGTGCTCCACCAAGAACCTACTAAAAGGAAACTCCTTATTTTTTCCCTGTTCTAGCTCTCTAGTACTCTCTTTAAAAAAAAAAAGGAAAGGGAAATTTTATTAGTCTCTATTTAACTTTCAATTCTGAACCTTTATGCATTGAAAGTTTTTGAAGGGAGAGTATTATTCAACTCAGTAAGCACTCCTCCCAGAAATCTGCTGGAGTATCAAGACAAAGAGGAAGTAGTCTTTGATTAATTCCATTTAGAGACAAATTTCTTGAATTCATATGGGAGCACAGAAAAAAAAAGAAGACTTCTTAGAATGGTTTGAATGGTTTTAAGAAAATTATTCTCTCTCATGTATCAAAAATAGAACTCTTGTTCTATTATATGAATCACACTGCTTTAGTTTAGTTTTAGCGTTCCTGTTTCAACTTGAATATGGAATTTTGTCTGTTTTGAAGAGGTGGATCCTTGCCAAGGAAAACCCTTCTACATGCACAAGTGTTCCCTTTCTATCCCCTCTCCACCAGCAGATCGCCCATTCTGCCATCTCTACTTTTCATGATCTTCAGTCTCTTCCTGTTTACTGGATGCTTCTTTATTGCCTACAAACAATCCCATGTCTCCCCCATTCTCAAAAAACTCTCATTTGATCCATCCATTCCTGATAGTTATCATCCCATGCCTCTTGTCCATTGGGTAGCTAAACTCTTTGAGAAGGCCATCTATAACAGGTGCCTCTGCTTCCTTTTCTCTCACTCTTGTCTTAACTCTCTTTCTCCATGAATGAAGCAGAATTGCAGTAGCCCAAAAGAAATGTGAGATGTGCAAATTTAGAGACATCGCTATGACAAATGTTTGTGTGGACTATCTGTGCCCCATCTGTGGCAGAGCCTTCTGAGTTTGTATTGGTCTGATCAGTCACAGCCAGACTCACTGTACCTTGGCTCCAACATGGTGATGTCATCTTGGTCCTCTTCAAGAACAAAGGACAACAAGCAACTAACTCTTTATAATCTGTCTTCAGACTTCATTACTCAACTGAAATAGTTTTCTCTAAAGTTCCTAACTGCAAAATCTAATGATCAATCTGTATCCCTCCTGACCTTTGACATGGTCGATCACCATTTTCTCCTTCTCTTCTCTCTAGGTTTTCAGGATAATCCTTGTACATGTCTGATTACTCCTCAGTCTCCTTTGTTGGATTTTTAGTCAGGTCATGCCCACTAACTGGGGGTGTCACAAAGGGCTCTATACTAGATCTTCTGATTTTCTGACTCTATACCATTTGGTACAATTGGTACCTCTACTTTTCCTTTCTCTATTTTCTGAACTCTGCAGTCTGGCTTCTAACTTCATCATTCTCCCCAAAATTACCATAGAGCTGCTGATTGTGATATCTTTTCTCAGTCCTCAAACTCTTTGACCTCTCTGCAACCTTTTGGTCTGTCTTTTCCTTTACACTCTCTTTTCTCTAACTTTTCATGACACTGCTCTTTCCAAGACTGCCCTGGGTTCTTTTCTCTTCTCTCTCTATACTATTTTTCTTGGTGATACCATTAGCTCTCATGTATAGAATTATCATTGCTATGAAGATGATTCTCTACCTCTCTCTTGACCTACAGCCTAACATACCTTATTAGGCATCTCTAAAAGAATTATACACATCTTAAACTTATCAAGTTAAAAAAAATAAACTTATCATATCTGAAATTGAACTTATTATTTTCACCCTGAAACTCTCCCTAACTTCCTTATTATTGTCAAGGGCATCATAATCTTTCTTGTCACTCAGGCTCTTGACTTAGGTGTCCTCTTCAACTCCTCACTCTATCTTACTCTCCATATCCAAATAGCTGTCAAATCTTATAGATTCCTTCTTTATAACCTCTCTTGTAAATATCTTCTCTCCTCTGACACTATTCCCTCAGTGGTAGAGGCCCTCATCTCTCAGGACTGGATTACTGAAGCAGCCTTCTGGTTGGTCTTAGAGCCTCTACTCTCTCTTTTCTCCAGGCCATCTGTCTCTTCGTCATCAAACTCATTTTTTCCTAAAGCACAAGTCTTACCATGTCCTTCCCCTGTTCAGTAAACTCTAGTGGCTCCCTATCATAATTAAGGATCAAATATAAAATCCTCTCTTTTGTTTGTAAAGTGCTTTATAAACTGAACCCTTCCTAGATTCCCAATCTCCTTATAGCTCACCAATTAATATCTTATCATATTAATTCTCCTTCACATATTCAGTGATCCAGTGACATTGCTGATCCTGAAACAAGACATTCCACTGCCTGGTAATCTTCCCTTCTCAATGTTTAGAATTCTCTTTATTGTCATCTCTTCCTCCTTGTTTTCTTTAAAATTCTAGCTTCTGTAAGAAGCCTTTTCCAAGGTGTAATCCTAGCTACAAGAGAGACTGAGATTGGAAAATCTCTTGAACTACAGAGTTCTGAGCTTCAGTGGGCTAATCCAATTGGGTGTCCAAATTTATGGTGAGTCTGTGGCAGTGAAGTGCCTAGGGAAGGGTGAATCAGCTCAAATCTGAAGCAGAGCAGGTCAAATCTCGACTGATAATCAGATTGAGGCTTGCCCCTCAGTAGATACTGCACTTCAAGCCTGGATGAGACTAGAAGACCCAGTTTAAAAAAAATCAATAAAGAAGTAATTTCAGATCTCTGAATTATGGCCAGTAATCTGGTCTCTTCACCCCTTAATTCTAGTTTCTTCCCTCAGCTGGTTATCTCCAGTTCATCCTGCAGATATCTTGTTTGTACATAGCTATTTGCATATTGTCTCCCCAGCCATATCGAGCTCCTTAAAATCAGGAACTGCCTTTTGCCTTTCATGTATCTCCAGTACTTAGCTCAATGCCTGGTTGGTAGTAGGTGCTTAATAAATGCTTGTGGACTTGGCCCTGTTCATTGTTAAAAGAAAACTTACAAAGGTGAGATGCCTCCCTGTCTCTTCAGATTTTTTTCTCTCTAAGCAGACGTGCTCAGAACTATTTAGATGATAAAGCTGTCTCTGGCAGATGTGTGCTCATAATATAGGTTTTTTTCTCCTACACCCTGAAATCATATGGACTTCTCCATCTTTGTCAGTAGTCTCCCTATTCTCTGTTAGGAGAATCAAACCTTCGAAATTCTTGTCATACACAGTCATTAGACCCTCTCTCTCTCTCTCTCTCTCTCTCTCTCTCTCTCTCTCTCTCTCTCTCTCTCTCTCTCTCTCTCTCTCTCTCTCTCTCTCCCCCTCCCCCCCGTTATTTTCCTCAGACGGACTCAGTTGTATTGACGGACAGGTAAGGGCTGGGAGGCAGCTTCTACAAACCGGAAGCGGGCTGTATATGATCAAGGAATTTTCTAGCCATATGGGATCAGTTCCTCAGCACCATGCTACGGGTCAGCCGCGCAGTCTTGTGCTTTGTCTTGGGACATACAACAGGCAAAGTTGGCCCGGGCCCTATTCCTTCTGGTCTCATCTCCCAAATTAGGAACTTAGATATTGCCCCACCTGGACCATTGTATTATAGGCTCTCATCCCACCACCTTGGGCAATCTGCTTTCTGCACCTCGCCGTTCTCACTACGGTCAGATTCATTTCCCCAAACCAGGTCTTATTCAGCTATAGCTCTCCCGGTCAGCCGCGGATAGGCTGGCCGTCCGGCACCCTTGCACTTTACCAGCCTACCCCGAGGACCGGTCCGTTGCAGCGGCGTTGGCATTGGCTGGTGCTGGCAGGTAGCGGGGGAGGCAGACCTTTAGTCACTGCTGCCAAACTCACAAGCCCCTCCTCCTCCACGCCTCCCCCACCGCAATCTCCAGCCCCTCCCCAGGGTCAGCTCTCTTGCCCCGTCTGCCTTCAGACCTAGAAAGAGATCTTCGCGCCCCCCCCCTTTTTTTTTTTTTTGCTGACGCCCAGGAGCAACTTAGTCAAGGTCACAATAGCTGGGCAGCAAACATCCGAGCCCACATTTCTCTACTACCAGGCTAGGGCTCTGCCCTATTCTACGCTCTGCCCTCCAGCGTCCGCCGGCCTTCCTTCGTTTCCACCTCTCAAGAGCTGTTCTCGCTGCCTGGTCTGCGGCGGCGCACGCCCGCCACTAAGCCCTCCCCAACTTCCTCTGCGGCGCAGCGCCAGCTCAGCCCATTACAACATAGGAGTGTCTCTGCAGCCTCCGAGTGTAGTAGGCTCCATAGCTCAGGGGTTAGAGCACTGGTCTTGTAAACCAGGGGTCGCGAGTTCAAATCTCGCTGGGGCCTTCTACGCGCAATCTTTTCTTTTCGGTTGGATAGCAGTACGGTAATGGTTACTGAAACCGGACTATGTCAGAGAATCGATTTCCATATTTCAGCTTTGCAGTGTCCATCGGGCTCTATCGAGTAACCATTCTCCTACTCAGTCTTCTATTGTTTTCCTATCTTCTGTCTTTGCGCCCCCAGATACAGTACACATGCAAGGTGGCAGGCTAGGAGACATTTATGAAGTGCTTACTTACTATGTGCAAAATACTGTGATAAAGGAAGCAAAGAAGAACAGGAGGCAGGCAGCAAAGCAACAAGCATTTATTTGTGCTAGGCACTGTGCTAAGGAAAGCAGGGAAGCAAGGCAGCAAGCATTTTATTAAACACTTGTTATGTGCTGTAAGCGCTGTACTAATGAAGGAAAGTATTACGTGCTTACTACGTGCTAGGCACTGCTCAGAAAAAAGGAAGGATGGAGTGATGGTGGGAAGGTAGAAAGAAGGAAGGAAGGAAGGAAACAACTTGTGTGATTGTAGTGTCATTCTTCTGTCCCAGCTCTTTAGCCCTTTTAGTTCTCTCTGCTCATCTTTTCCTCTGCAGTTCTCTTTTGTCAATTTCCAACAGTAAAGGCCCAACTGTAGCAGCAAGCACCCCAACATCCCCAGATGAAGCTGAATACAGGTTCTTAGATCTGCTCTTCAAAAGGAAAGTAACTCAAAATCAGTTAACAAGCACACTTTAATCAAACATATACCATTTACCTAGTTCAGGGGAAAAAGGTCAGCACCCCGAACTCCAGAGTATACAGACAGAAGTTTCAAAACAGAGAAACAAACAGATCGAGCAGACAGGCTTCCAAACTGTCCAACCATTACATCAATACCAAATCACAGTTACCAGAGAGGGAAGCATCAACATCTGGGTTTTCAAAGGGGGGGGAGGGGCTCTCAACAACGGCTTCCCAGAGTCTCATCTGGTCAAATCACACAACACTTCTCAAAGTGAGCCCCAAAGCAAGGCCTCAAATCAGGGATTATATAGTCTTCTCCTGGCTCATAGGATGTAACCACCCTCTTGACCCACTGCCCAATCACACAGCATCAAGGTGTGGTCATTCCTGAAAACCAAGCCTCCTACCACAGGCTCCATGTGACCACATTCAGCCTATTAGGAGGCAGAGTATATTTTCAAATTAAGGAAGGTTCTCAGAGTCACTTAAGTCAATCAAAGTCTCTTAAGCGAATCAAAGGGCCTAGGGGCAGGGGAGATCTTCAAATCTGCATTTCCATTACAGATACTTAATAGATAAATCTTCTGCAAAGGAAAATGGGTGAGTTCTGCAGATTCTAATTTATTGAAGGAAATTCCTTTTAAAACTGATTTTTTAACCAAAGGATGTAAAAACCATTTCTAAGAGAACAAATGAAAATGATCACCAGCCTTATGAGAAAACTTTCCAAATCACTAATAGTAATTTTAAAAAGCAAATTAAAAGAACTCTGAGGTTTAACTTGACACCTAGAAAATCAGCAAAGATTGATGAAATGAAGGAAATAATCAATGTTGAAGAGCCTGTGGAAGTACAGGCACAGTAATGTTGGTGGAGCTATGAATTGGTCCACCCTTCTGGAAAACAATTTTGAACAATGTTAGAAGAGTGGGATTATTTGTATCCTTTGAGCCATGGATAATGCTACAAGGCACTTGCCCCTGGGATTCAAAGAAAAAGAAGATCCTGGTGTTATAAAAATATTGATAATAACACAGTTTTTTAGTATAAAAAAATTGGAAAAATAGAGTGCCTATCATTTGGGGAATGGATGAGAATTATAGAATATAAACATAATGGATTATTGCTTCTTTGTTAAAAATTTAAAATGAAGAATTCAGAAAAACTTGGGAAGAGGTGCATGAGCTGATGAAGAGTGATAAATAGAACTGAGAGAACAGTATTGACAATTGACCACAATTATTAAATGTGAACACTATAAAGCATCAGAACTCAGATCCAGACCTTAGCCAAACACACACACACACACACACACACACACACACACACACACACACACACACACACACACAAAGAAATAGGGTCCTGTCTGAGGCAGGATTTGAACAGTTAGCCAAGAAGCATTTATTAGGTAAGGTACTAAACTAAGAATTTTTCCCAACAATGAAGTCAAACCTATATATGTAATATCACCTATACCTACCTTTTTCCCGAGCCAGAACTTGAACACATATTCCTCCTAACATCAAGGACAAATACATACACACATCTATCTATCTATCTATCTATCTATCTATCTATCTATCTATCTATCTATCTATCTATCTACCTATCTTTGTGTCTCTCTCTTTCTATCTTTGTATCTATCTACTACCTCATCTATATTTCCCTTTATTCAATGGACCAGTAGTGAATCATAAAAGTGGTGTGAAATACTGTCATGCATGTTAATTTATCTTCCTTAGTTACAAGAGAGATTTCTTTTAGGAGTTGTGGTTTGGAAGCATTTTTTTAATTGCTTTTTTTTTTTTAAACTTTGCTTCATGCACATCATTAATGTGATTTTCTGAGTTTACCTATCCAACAGGAAGGATCATAGATTTATTTAGAGCTGATAGTGACTTTAGAGGGTACCTAGTCCAAGCCTCTATTTTACTAGGACAATTACACAGATTATGAGACCACATATAGACCAGACTTTGGATTCTGACCTGGAAATGTCTCCTTTGAATTTGGTTAGCAAGAGTTAGTAACTCACTTCTAGGTGAGCTCAATAAATGAAGTTTTATACATTTCTGTCTTTATCTCTGTTTAGCTATCTATCTATCTATCTATCTATCTATCTATCTATCTCTATCATCTATCTATCTCTCCAAAAGGTCTGGCATTTGAACTTTGGAATGAAGGTAATTACAATAGTTCTGAGGCCTAACAAGTAAGTGTGGAGAATGGATTCCCCCCACCTCCATATTTCAAATTGCCTTTAAAATACTAAACAAGTTTACCTTTCAGTAAATTTTGTCACTGAAATTATAGAGTTGCAATTTGCTTTCCAATTTGGGCAATAGATAGGATTAGTACAACCCTATAGCCTTGAGTCTTAAATTAATTTATAGTCCCAGGCTATTGAGATCTCTTGTGATGCTAATCTCCCTCTTCCCATTTGATCCATCTTCTCCATCAGCTTGATGCCCAATTTGGTTTAAAAGACCAAAACATGCTTTCTTTGCCCTTATATAACAGAGAGTGGAGAAAGCACAGGGTTTGGAGGCCCTCTGTACTCCAGCACTTTATCAACTCTGAAGTTGTCAGTATTCCTTATTCTGCAGAGGTTCATGTTTCTGCTTTGTAAAATGTAAGTAAGGACACCTGCACTGCCTACCTCTCTGGCATGGTCTGTGTGCTTCGTATAGTACAAATGCAAAATAAAATTATTGTCCAGTTAGAGATAAATGGTTTGAAATGCAAGTGACATTGAGACATGTGAATGGGTTTCAAAGTGTAAATAATCAATGTGGTCAGAGCAGTGATTGTGCCCTTTTCATCCTGGAATCTTCCAGATTCTAGCTTTACACAGCAGACATCCAGTGATTGAACTCAGTCTAATCAAACAACAAGCTTAAATGAGATGAACCTCTGGGCTGTGTATGACTTGGTCAGATTCATTGTATTGTACATCCATAAGCTAGTAAGATTTATAAATCTAGACTTCAGAGGTGTCAATTGGACTGAATCTCTTGGCCTGCAGAGGCTGGAGCCAAACAGACAGAGCAGGCAAGAACAATTGTGCAGAGACTGTGACAGGTTATTTTCTTTTTTCTTTTTTCTTTTTTAGTAGTTTATTGGTTTATTTAACACAAATAAAAATGTGCAAAGCTTTTTACTCATTTTCTCCACTCCTCAGTCTAGCGTTTGGATTGGTGATCTTGATGGCTAGCTGAGCTGCTCTCTCAACAGTCACTTTCCGATTCTTAGAGGAAACATTGTGAGCAGTCTCAGCACTGTATGATTTGTTACACATCAGGAGCACTTCTAGCTCTTTGACATTGTGCACCAAAAACTTCCTGAATCCACTTGGTGTTTTGTCTTCTTATTGTTTCCATAACCAATATTGGGCATCAAGATCTGGCCCTTGAATTGCCTTCGAACCCTGTTGTCAATGCCTCGTGGTTTACGCCAGTTTCTCTTGATTTTGACATATCTGTCAGACTGGTGGCAGATGAACTTCTTGGTCCTCTTCTTGACGATTTTAGGCTTCACGAGGGGTCTGAGGGCAGGCATGGCGCCGGTGAGGAGACAGCGGCCCCTCCACTGGAAGCGCCGGCAGAAAGAGAAAGAAGGCGACAGGTTATTTTCTATAGTCAGAGAAATGGCTTGCAAGCAAAGAGGGAAACCAGACACATCTTCTGCCACCCCCACTTCCCCCCAGTGGGGGATACACTTTACTTTGAGCAAGTCTCAATACTTACACCAGTGACTACACAGTAAGCTGTAGCCCTGACAATGAGGGGTAACAGCAACTGTGTGACAAGTTTGATTCATAGCAGGGACTGGAACTTGTCTGAGTTTATCCATTGCTTGTCTGAGCTCAGAAAACACCTAGTTCTGGTCAAAGCAATGCAATCATTATGTGAAACATTTCTGAGATTTTGCTGTGGGTGAGATTATCCAGAGGGTTAGTGCAAAGGATTGTTGTTAAGCCAAGCTCAAGGCATAGCTTGCTTGCTGGACTTTAGCTCTGGAAAACAGGGTCTCCTAATGGTTTATTGACACAGGCCATGGAGTCCTGAACCCTAATTTTATAGGTGAAGAAACTGAGGCTCAGTTCATACCTAGAGGATGCAGGTAGATGAAGAATACAGGGAGGAGGATATGCAATTATTAATATAAAAGGGGAGACATATTCATTGCCCTTAATGGAGCACCCAGAATGATTTTTGAGAGGACTCACATATAACGACAGAGGAAGATTAGATTATCAGATTAGAAATAATTAAATAATTTAAAAATGTAAATTCAGTTCTCAGCTGTTTAAGATCCATTAGGTACCTGTTAGATATCTAAAACAAGGCAATATGAGTTAACTAGAACTTTTTAGTGGCACAAACTGAGAAGGTTGACTAATAGCCTTGAAGATGCAAAATTTTGTCACTGAGTTGGTAGAGTTGCAAATTGTTTTCTAATTTGGGCAATAGATAGTATTTGTACAAACCTATAGTCCTGAGTCTTAAATTAATTTACAACCCAGGCCTTTCCTGTAGCCATGGCCTCATGAAAGCTACCCCAGTTTCAAACAATGTTTTGGGTCAGCATCCACTCAGAGCCTTAGTTTATAAGCTCTTACTAATTTTCTTTTTACTAAACTAGCCTTTGGACACTATTTAAAGACATTGCATTGAATAGCATTGTAAAACAAACAGTAAGTGTAAACCCTCTATACATAGAGGACAATAGATTTCTATATTATGTCAAGGATAGGCACCTAGGCAAGGAAAACATGGAAAGAACACTGTATGGAGAGGCCATGTGCATTGAGAGAGAATATGCATGGAAGAGGGAGTATATATCGCCAAAGGACACACATAGATAGTAACTAGTCCCATGCTTAGGAGTTTAACAAACTTCCTACCAACCTCAACTCCTTCCTTGAACACATCCCACACATTCATTGTCAAGTCTTCCCAATGTTTCTCCTAAACTTTCACTTCTCTCCATACAACTGTCCTTTAGGTGCAGGCTCCCATCTCACTTAGGACTGTAAGGATGTACAAATCTCACCTCACATCTGGACTAATGTAAACTTCTAGTTGGTTTCTCTGCCTCAAGCTTTCTCCACTCCAATTGGTCCTCATTCAACTGCCTAAAATGTAAGTCTGATCATGTCACTACCTCCCTTTTCTTCACTCAAACTCCAATGGCTCCTGATTACTTCCAACATCAAATATAAAACTGTTTGTTTAGTTTTTAAAGCTGCAACCTGGCCCCTTTCTACCTCTCTAGTCTTATAATCCCCTCCATGTACTCTATTGTCCAGTGACATCCTTCTTTCTGTTTCTCCTACATGATACTCCATCTCCATTTTCCCTAGCTGTTTCTCATGCCTAGAATGTTCTTCCTTACTTCTGATGTCTGGCTTCTTAGCTTTCCTTCAAATCAGTTCAAATATCACCTTTGGCTGAAGGTCTTTCCCAGTCTGTCCCTTTTTCCTCTCTTGCTACCCCCAGCGCCTTCCCTCTGAGACATTGTATATACTGTATTTTATATTTTCAATTCCAGATTCTGATTTCTGGCTCCCAATAGTTTGTCCATGTGCATATAGACTACATGGATCATTATATGACTAATCAGAAGAATCTATGGCCCCACTTCTCTTGGCCTGTTTCCTCTTTTACTGGTCTGATATACTTATGGTTTAATATGTGTCCTATTCTAGTTAAAACTCTATACTGAACCTTTTTAGCAATCTTGTTGATGCAACTCGATTATAATTCCACCTTCTACATCCTGGACAGGACTTCTTGGTTAATTTTTAGAAATCCCTCTTTTGCTACTTATCTGTGTTTCCTGACCCCATCACCTCACCTTGGAAAAGTAACCAGCTGCCAGAGCTGGTCCTTTGAAAACTCTAGATAAATCTGGAACTTAGACTGGAGGACATATCCTGCTGCTAATCTGGGCTGCTACCCCAGCATGTTGCCCCATGGGATAGGTGGGCTGGTGGGGTCAAGGGAAGCTGGTTGGGACTATCCCTTACTGAATTGCTGTTTCTCTGTCCCTACCTTCCTGTGATGTGGTGACCAATAAATTATTCTAGTCCTGTTGCCTGCCATTCACCCCAACTCTGCTAAAAATTTGCAAGATATTAGATTTAAAAAAAAATGAAATGTGCTATTCTTTAGAGAAAAATGATTTAATTTTTTTTCAAGTGCTCTTTTTGATATATAAAGACAATATCTTTGTTTCATGAGAAAAACAAAATTGAACTTCACGTATGTTCAGGGAAGTGTGGCTTGCTCTTATTGTCTCTCTCCCTCAAATATAATGTTTTCCCTTTTTGCCTCTCTTTTTCTTTCTTTCATTCATTCATCCATGTTCACATTTGTCTGAGATTGTGACTGCCCTTTCTGCTTTTTTGGATTCACCTGAATCATAATAAATTCTATTCTAAGACCTCATTTAAGTCTCTGTGAATTTTATGTTTTAAGTGTGTTTCTTCAGCAATTCCCCCTCTCTTTCTTTTGTAACCAGCTCTCCATAGCTGGAATTCTTTTTTCCACTTGACACAATCTTTTCCCTGCCTCTGAGTGGATTCCCAGTTATATAAGGATCTGTAAATTCCTCTCTCTTCTCCTTTTCTTGGCAGCACATTTCTGTTTGTCTTCTGAATACACTTGCCCCAAACCTGTCGCTTTTGGTTAGCTGACTGGCCCTTAGAGAGGAACTATAAAGAGATCATAATTCAAAATGTAAACCTTGATTCCTTTGTTTTGTCTTGTGTTTTGATTGTGAAGAACTTTGATTTTTTTTTTCTCTAGTAAGAATGCTTGGAAGTTATGAATTTTGTTAAAAGTACTCCATCCCTCCTTTTTTCTTTCTGAAGGACTTATTCGATTGCCAGGACAGTATACTTTGTGGGTATGAGTCATCTGTAGAGAATGAATGGATAGAATTGGCATTTATAAGCTGTGTGACCATAGGCAAGTCCTTTAACCTCTCTGAGTTGTATTGTCATTTCTTCCTCTGCAAAATGAGGGGACTGGCTAGTTCTTGTAGTTTTTTGCTTTTTTTTTTTTTTTTTTTTGGTATTCCAGTCTCTTTGCCGATGTGTAGTTCTGAACAATTCCTCCTAGCCAATCTGGGACTTCCAGAGTAATTACAGAGCTGCCCAAATGTATTTCTTCAAATAAGTTAAATGTTACCTCGAAGAGCACAGAGTAGTCACCAATAACTGCTTATTGATTAATTAAATTTGGAAGTGGGGACAGGAGGTGAATAAAAATTTGTCTGCTTTTTAAAAACTTGTATCGCCGGAGCTTAGAACACAGTGCCCGATACACAATTTTGTGGCTTGATAGCTGATAAAAGGAAATCGAGAAGAAATCAGAGCAACTGAGGGTTGATTTGAGGCGATTATGTTCTGATGCTATGGCCCAATGTAGATAATCCTAGAATTAGAGACTTTATAACTGAGATCTCATGGCTTTGGCTTAGATGTTGGTTAGTTTGGGGTTAATTTAAAAGAATACCAATGAATCTAATGGAATAAACAAACAAGATTGTCTAGACTCATAGGCATTGTTGTCGACGTCTTTCATGACTGGCTCGTTGGTCTAGGGGTATGATTCTCGCTTTGGGTGCGAGAGGTCCCGGGTTCAAATCCCGGACGAGCCCGTGTCTGTTTTTCACTTTTACTAAAATAGAAATACATATTTAGGATTTAATTAGTGTGACTTGCTTTGGTGTGCAAAACAAGAAAAGGGAGGAAAAACTGCAGTAGAAGAACGAATGCGGTTATGTTACTATAATTAGGTGTTGTGCATTTGAAAGCAAAGGCTGCTTAGGCTGCTTGGGCTGCTCTGCAGGTAAAGCTGCCAGGTTCGTTAGACTTCTGCTGGGGTTTGGTGAAGTGCGTGCTTGCCTCTGCTGGTGCAGAGAATTCCCAAGCCTGAAGGAGATGGCGACTGCATTGGCTGATTACTATTGTGAATTGACATTTGTGCTATTAGTTTATGAAGTGAGCGCTGTGTAAGCCGCAGAACCTTGTGTGTGCAATGCACGTCATCTTTCCTCCACATTTATTATTAATTTAAAACATTGTTTTTAAATTTTGGGTTTCAAATTCTTTCCCTCTCTTCCACCCTTCCCCTACCCAAGCAATTTCGATGTCAATTATACAAGTGAAATTATACCAAACATATTGCCATATTTTTTTACGTTGCAAAAAAATATATAGCGAGAAAAGTATACGTCAATTTGCACTTGAGTTCCTCATTTCTCTCGCTGGGGCATCAGGACTCTTGGAATTGTCTTGGTTCACTGTATTGATCAGTCACCAAGTCTTTCACAGGTGATCCATCACTACAACATGGTTGTTACTGTGCATGATGTTTTCCGGTCATTCTGACTTCACTTTACCTGGGTTACACAGGCTGCCACGTTTTTCTGACACTGCCCCCCCTCCCCCCACCCCCGCCGCTCCCTGTTATTGCTCATAGCACAACAGAACTTCACAATCATAAGCCACAACTGGTCCAGCCGTTCTTTAGCTGATGAACATCCCCTCAATTTTCAATCCTTTGCTTCTTCAAAGAGCTGCTATACTTTTGTACATATATGTCCCTTGATCTCGTGGAGTACAAATCGAATAGTGGCGTTGCTCACTCAAAGGGTACGCACGTTTTATAGTCCTTATTGCAAATTGTTCTGCTGGACCCGTACACACGTGCCGACGGCTAAGCAGGTCATTGAAAATGGATAGATACGAGGCGTCCCAGCGGGCTCAGCGCGACTTTAATCTAGCAAAAGACCACACCTTCCCGCGGCTCCTCTTTCCCCACCGGTCCGCACATCCTTTCCTTTCCTCTCCTCTCAAGAGAGATGCCCCGCGCCGGCCTCGCCGGCAAAACGAGGGGAGTGATATCTGGCGTTACCTTCCGGGAGGTGCAGTGAAGGGCGAAGCGCTACCGCAAAGCTCTACGACTGTTAACTGTGCCGGGAATTATTTTTCCTCCCTTCCTTCCCGCCCTAACCAGGTGTCCAACTCAGCTAATTGTGGCGGCTTCACTCGGGGAAAAACAAGCGGAGATCAGGCACCGATGACGTAGCCCATCACACGTCACGTGCCACGCCCACCTCCCCCGTCACTTTTAACGGTAATCCATCACATCTAATAGTAACAATCTCGTAGGAATCCGTCACATAGATTTACTTGTTCAGCCATTCCTTTTTTGCTGCCACAAAATACTTGGAAGAACAATAACGCGACCTAGGCGGGTGGGACAGGGGCTTTTCAGGAATAAGTGATGGCACCACATGGTTACTACCGTCTAGAGATGACGTAATTCAAAATGTTGTTTTACAAAACACTCATCAGCTGGCAGCGGTGGGATTCGAACCCACGCCCCCGAAGAGACTGGAGCCTTAATCCAGCGCCTTAGACCGCTCGGCCACGCTACCAGAGCTGCTGCTCTTAGGTAGGCGTATCCACCTTCAAGGCGATGCCGAGGGCTGCTGCTGATCGTGGCGGGAGTGGGGCGTGGGGAGTGGGGTGGGTGCTCATTTATTACAAAGCGACGGAGAGGGAAAATGTGCGAATGGAAGACTGGCGGGTCGAAGTGGGGTTGTGTGGACCCAGACGGGCCGTTCTAATAAGGGAGAGACGCATAGTCACATGTATGCACTCAAGCCAGGGACCTGGATTCTTCCAGTTGTCATTTAGTCTGGCCCCTTACCTTAGCACCCTAGCCCTCTCCCCAATTTTTTTAAACCACTATCTTGACGCTTTATCACCTGAAATCCTCCTCCCCCTCCTCCCCTTAAAGTAAGTCCTTAGGAATAAAACACTATATTTTTCTTTATAATTTTAAAAAATTGATGCTTTGTCTTCCTCCCTCCCTCCCTCCTCTTTTTTCCTTCTTTCTCTTCCTTCCCTTTTAAAAAATACACATTTTTTTCTTTGTTTTTTGTAGGGTTGAGTGATTTCCCCAAGGTGTAGCATTTGAACTCAGGTCTCCTGACTCTAGAGCCGGTGTTTTATTTACTTCGACACCTAGTTGCCTTTTCCTTCCTTCCTTCCTTCCTTCCTTCCTTCCTTCCTTCCTTCCTTCCTTCCTTCCTTCCTTCCTTCCTTCCTTCCTTCCTTCCTCTTCACTGTCTCCAACTTCTCAAGGAATCTTCCTCCAATCAAGCAAAACAAATCAACACATTGGGTCAAGTCTAAAAAGGTCTGTCTCTTTCTGCACCCCAACTTCTCTACCTAGAAGAGAAAGACATGTTGCCCTCTTGGTCATGATGGTGTACTCACAATTGGTCACTGCCTTAATCCGAGATCTGAGGCCAGTCAGTGTTGTTTTTCTTTACATTGTAGTGATTATAAATTGTTCTCCTGGTTCTACCTACTTTGTTTTGCATCAATTCATTAAAAAAAAAAAGTCTTCCCAGGTTAAACATGCTGATTCTTACTTTACTCTACCTCCTTCCTGAAGGAGGGGCCACTGGGTTTTGGATCTCGTGGAAATTAGAGAAACGTGCAGATGGAAGCTAGGAAACCTGGTGGACAAGCAAACGAATTGTTATTTTCTTTTCCCAATTCTGCCAATCCTTTGGCAGTTTGGTATGCCACCGAATAAGTAAATTGAATATTTTGTTATATTGACTTGGCCTGCTCATGACTAATTAATATTTGTCCAATTACTTAGATCTGTCCGTATTGGGTAAAGAGTCTTTTATAGTCCTCTTCACGCAGCTCCTTTGTATTCTTGGCAGGTCGACTCCCGAGTATTCAATACTTTATGCAGTTGTTTTAAATGAAACTTTTTCCTAAATCTGTCGGTTAGACTTTGCTGGCATTGTACAGAAACACTGGTGTTTTTTATGTGTTTATCTTATGTTCTGCAACTTTGCTTAAGTTATTCATCATTCCCACTAATAATTAGTTGACTAAGGTTCTCTACATAGATCATTATATCATCAGCAAAAAGTGATAATCTTGTTTCCTCTTTGCCTATGCTTTTCCCCTCAGTTTCTTTTTTGGCATTATATTGAGTAGCAGCGGTCAAAATGGACATCTTTGCTTTACCCTGATCTTGTTGGGTTTATCACGTTTCCTGGTTTATCACGTTTACTGATAATGCTAGCTCTTGGGTCTAAAAAGATCCAATTTATCATATTGAGGAAAGAGCCATTCATCTTTATGCTTTCTAAGGGTTTAAAAAAAATAGAAATCCATATTGAATCTTATTAAAAGCTTTTTTTGTGGAGGAAGGAGCAGGAAAGAATGTGCTGGCTGACACCTAGTTGCTATCAAAGATGACTTCAAGTCCCAAAAGAAAAGGAAAGAATTTTGGAGAAGAAAATGGAGTTACTAGAAACCAAAGGAGGAGTATCAGGAGGAAGCCCTCACCTGAGCAGCTGATGCAGTTCTTACCTGAAGGAAGCCCAGCAGAGATGTCAAGCTGCTGCCCAGATGAGGGTCCTCTGACAAAGCCAGTACAAGATCGGGACCAGCAGGATGACCTCAAGGTTTTGGAGCATCAGCACCCTTGCCAAAAGGAGGGAATCCTTCAGGAGACAGAGGAAGAAGCCACTCAAGAAGAATCCCATCATCTTGGCCTTGGTGAAATAGGGCTGGTTCAGACAGAGCTGTACCATGAAGGGAGCAGAAGTCCAGAAAATCCTCATGAATCAGAGGGGTCAAATGGAACAGACCCACAAATCTATGATAAAGAAGATCTGAAAGCTAAGCAGCAAGAACAAGGCAAAGGACAATCAAGGGGACTCCTTGGGTGGCTAGAGGAAGAAGTTGCAAAGGTGATAAAACTGTGGCAACAGTGGGAAGTGAATGAGGTGGTTAAAGTCATGCAAGAACAGCATTGCTCCCAAGTAGAAGAGATGCAGAAAATAATATGCCAACAGTGGACAGAGGAAGAAGACCTCATCCAGCATGGCTTCGGAAAGGAGCTAGGAAGCCTGGTGCCACCACAGAGGAGACAGGACCATGTACATTCTTTGGGGAATTGGGATCAGTGCCAGAAGAAGGAAGGAGTTATCTCCCTGCTGCCCCAACAAGATGGAAAATTGTCTGAAGTGTTATCCACAGAAGCCCAGTTAGGTAGAGAAGATCAAAAAACCGTGCAGCAACAAAGTCCAGACAAAGGATGGCCAATACAAGAAGATGAGGCTTCAGAATTATCCCAAAAGGAAGGCCAACAGGATGATGAGCCCAAAGTATTGCATCTAGAACAGCAAAAGGAAAACATTAGTAGCTTAACAGGGACACCCCAAATTCTGCAAGTGATAAAACAGCAGCATCAGTGCCAAAAGGAGGCCATTTTGAAAGTGATGCACCAGCAACAGACCCATCAAGAAGAGGCGATTTGGAAGGCCATTGGTCAGCAATGTCAAGTAGAGGTGGTTCTTTGAGGCCATGCGTCAAGGATGGCACCGCCAAATGGAAGCCATTCTGAAGACCGTGAAAGTGCAGCAGCAATCCCAAGAAAAGGCAATTTTGAAAGTGATAAGGCAGCTGGGGCATCAAGGGCCATGTGAAGAGGGGAGTGAAAACAAGGTAGCAGGACAGAACCAAGAGGAAGAAAAGAAATCAAAGAAACACAAAAGAGACATTCCTAATTATTTTGTAGCAATTCCAATAACCAATGATCAGGTACAATATTTTGCAAATTTAATGATTTTCTTTGGAAATTTTAGGGTAATATTAAGGATTTCAAAGATATTCTCTTAAATTTGTACTGTTTGTTATATAATATATAACATAAAATTATAATATAGTCAGTTCAATTTTAAGTTTACTAAGCATATACTTATATGCATAAATATATAGGTGTATTCATGTATTTATATTTATGTATGCATATACACATACTTGTGTGTATATATACATGTGTCACACACACTCTCCACCCTACGTGAAAGACAAAAGACAGCTTTCTACTATCTATCCTGTACAAACTTATTCCTTCTTCCTCCTATATACCATGCCTTCCCTATACAACTATTAGGTTTTTTTTTCCATATTTAAATGTTTTTCCTAGGAGTTTTGTTTTGTTTTTGGCATGTATTCATACATGCACACCCCTATGCTTAATAAATGGTAGAAATTTGGGGAATGGGAAAAAAAAAGCTTTTTTTGTGCATACTGACATAATTATGTGATTTTTATTTTTCTCATTACTCACATTAATATGGTCATTTATATTTGTAGTTTTCCTAATATGTCATTTCTACTTTCTATTTGCAGCTCTGCTTGGTTTGTTCTTCAAGGAACTTCATGGCCCTCTCAGGATAAGATAATCGTCTGAAATCTCATTATTATGCTTAATGATTTGTATACTCAACACCTTCTTAACTTCTTCAGCCTTCTCTCTCCTCTGAATGGAGAGCTGGAGGATACAGCACGAAATTCAGAGGATGATTTTCTTTATCTGAATTTTCCGGCCAACTTCCCCCTGTGTTTGGCTTGGACTCCAGGGAACATTATGCCTCCACACCTGGCACCCCATATCTTAGCTTCTATTTTAGTCTATTCTAATTTTCAGAGAGTATGTTGCTTGGGTAAAGGTTTGTACCTCTTAATCTGTGCTGTTAATTCTCTATCCATTTCTTTATTCCATATCTCATTTCTTTTCTAATTTTTTTCCTCCAGAATTCTCATTCGATTTTTGAAACCATTTTCTTGCTTTTAAAAAAACCTCTTGTTTTATCTCTTTACATGGATTCTAATGTTGGACTTATGCTCAAGATGTGGTTTTCTTTGAGGCTTTTCTTGAAGATGTTTGAGTCGTTATTGTCTTTTAAGTTTATGTCTTGAGTGTTCCTGTCACCATAATAACTCTTTATGGTAGAATTATTATTATTATTATTATTATTTTTACCATTTTTCCATACTATTTCCTGACTTTAGACTTTATATTAGATTTTTGCTTCTTATATTAGAGTGTACTTCTCGAACAAATATCTGACCTGAGTTTGTGTCTTCTTGGGTCTTTCTCTTATTTTCTTGGGGGGAGAGAGGTGCACTATTTAATATAATCTTATTCTAGCATCTCAAGTATAACTTAGGTTGATGACTTCCAAGCTTTCATTTCACACAGAATGTCATGCTTCAGGGAAAAGTCTGAGCTCTGAAAGCTTTGAGTCTGAGCAACACACTTACAGGCTTGCCCTAGGTTGGAGTTTCAGTAGAATGTTGCTATACTCAGTCACTGTCAGCTACCTGGAGAACTCTGTAGTTTCAGAGTGACAGAACTGTAGACTCTCCTTTGGTATGGGATTTCTGCTTTTGCTCTTTTGCTGCTATCTTCAAAATAGGCTGGAGACTAGACTTGAGACCCAGTTCCACTCCTGTGTTCAGAGATACACAGCTTCTTTTTGCTTTTGAATTTGCTCCTTACTTGGTGCATAGTCTAGGGCCTATAATGTCTCTGCACTCTGAAATGCCACCCTATGTGCCAATCTCCTCAGTCTCCCCTGGATGTATGACTTGGAATTATAGAGTGAATGGCAGAGGTGCCAGCTATAACCTGTTCCTTTATTCTGAAAAATTGGTGCCCTCCTGTGTGCTCTGGTACATAGCCTTAGGTATTTCTCAAATCCTTCATGATGGAACAATCTATGTGGGATGCTGTTGGCCACACCTTTTCCCTAGTGTCCATAGACCTTTCTATCTACCTTTGATTCTTTTTTTCTTAGGTTTTCTGATCATGATGTATTCTGGTGCATTTTCTAGACTTCTGTGGAGGAGTTGTATTGAAGAGTTTAATTGTACTTCTTCCTGCTACTCTCCTACCTTGGCTCTGCCCAGGTCTTAAATTTGAATAAGTTCCTTATATATCTTGTAAATAAGACCTTTATCAGAAGAAGTTCTGTAAAGATTTCCCCTCGGTAACCTGTTTCCCTTCTAATTTTTAGTATATTAGAATTGTACAAAAACTTTTAAGTTTTATGTAATAAAAAATTTCCATTTTATTTTATGTGATTTTTTTTATCATTTGTTTAGTCATGAACTTTTCCCCTATCCATAGATGAAAAGGGTGATTTTTTCCTTATTCCTTTGATTTACTTATAATTTGACTTTTTTATTTTGA